>CAXKWD010000007.1:1974375-2632500 GCA_964059195.1 Ectobius pallidus | reverse complement strand
ACAATGCATCGGATATCGCCTGCAAGGGTCGCAAGGAAGCAGTTTTAGACTTTCAGAAAAATCACCTATATTTAGATCACTTATTTCGCATGTTGCTTGGGGGTTGAGTAAAACCGTAGATTTGTTTGAGCGACTTGACAGCGTGGTGCGTGTGGTGTCCGCTTGGGAGCAGCACATACAAGCGCATTTGGTCTCCTGGAATTGAAACTAAGCTTTGAAGTTACAATCACATCACACACGTGCACTGAACTCAAGACCACCAACTAAGTTGTAACTTGCACAAAGTAATTCTGTTCGGTGGTTTTTCTAAATAACAAGGAAAACGGGGGGAGGGGTGACTGTGACTGACTGCATTGAGAAGAATGTAGAATATCCAACTCTACATGTTTCTGTTTAAACATTGCAAGGTTCAGTTCCGTCCTGGGAAATGTTACTCGAAGTGGTTTCCCGTTGCCTTCCCAGTTGACGGCGACACAGATTTAAACGTAGTTGGCATTTGTCTTTTTCTTCTTAGTTAAAAGTAGATTCATTCATTCATTCATATTTATTGCTCGAAACATGTAATTACATACATATGCATAAACATTGTCAGTAGTACTTAAAATACGACATATTCATAATTACAATACTTTTAAAATATAAAATATACATTTACATTACAATATTACATAGATTTTATAGAACTAGGAGGTGCCCGTGGCTTCGCCACGATAATTCTTTTAAAAATTAAAAATTAAGACTATAATAATTATTAAAGCATTATATTTATTAACACTTGCACGCGAATCATTCATAAACTAAGCCATTAATAATTAATGAAACAGCTAAAATTCCTGCTTTAGAGTACATTCCACGACATGAAAGCGCCCCCTGGGAAAACTATATCAGAATCGATTATGCAGTTCCAAAGAACCTGTGAACACATAATACGTATTGTTTCTCAGCTGTTTATTGACATGAATATGATGTGAATTTTATTTTATCAATTCAGTGTAATTTTCAGAAATTATATAATGTTTCAAGGGAAGGAATGGTTTGTTTGGATTATTATTATCAGCGATATTTCAAGAGATAAAACCATCAATATTTTACAGCTGTTGCCCCCGGCTTCGCCCGCCATTATTCATTGACTCCAGGATTTTTAAGAAAATTACACTGGTAGTTTATTAAAAATGTTTGTGGTTCAGAGCTATGAAAATTGTAAGTAAAAATAAAATTAGAATATTTGTTCAATGTGTTCATTTTACTTAGGCCTTATATAATAAAGAAACTGTTTTCCTTCCTAATTTTGTAGTTGTCATGAAAGTTTACAATGCGAGAGACGAACATCGCCGAGTATACCCGATGTCTCACGAAGCGGGCGAGCAAGCACGCTATTTAGGGCCGTTGAATTGTATAAGAGTAGATAAGTAACAAAGACATTATTTACAATTGCAAATTATATAGACATTTCTTAATTAAAAATTGCTTCAAATTATTCGTAAAATTATTTCCTTCCAATACTTTTATTTGTTGAGGTAATGCATTATAAAAGATTGTACCTTTAACAAAATGAGTATTTTCTGTTGTTTTTGTATTTCTATTCACTCGGAAAAAGACTACGTTCCTCCTTGTATTATGACTATGAATGCCTCTAAACAGATACACGTGGTATCGGCATCAAAGTGATCCCTATAAGGGCCAAGGAAGCTTTTTCGGGAGGTTGAGGATCCCAGATTTTGAAGATCGTAAGGTTTGTAGTTTTAACGACCCCCAATAGCGCTCCTGGTATTCATTTATGTTATAGGCTGAGTCGACCCCAGGATCATGGTGCCATCAGAAGAATTAGATCGATTGAAAATACCAGAGACTTGATCGGGGATCCAAACCGCGCCCTTCCGGTCTGTAGCGTTGTGCCTCAACCAGCTGCACCATGGTAACTTGAAGGCTGTTTCACGTTGAGCCAAACAGGCTCTACCTTAAAGCTTAGGCTAATAGGCCTACACATTAAAAATTATATAAATATCTGGGGTAAGTCGTTAGAAGCACTTTTTAACATTCGATGATAAGATAAGATAAGGTCGCGGGATCAAACCCAGCCGCAGCCGATGGGTTTTTCAGGACGTAAAAATCCTGGGCACGGAGTCTTCCGGGAGGGACTTTAAGCCGTAGATTTACCGCACGTAAAAAAAAAACTCCAAGCCTAAATTAGAGCCTCTGGACAAAATTGCTCGGCCCTTTCACGTCCAAGTAATACCTTAGTTTCCGGAGGGGGGTTGAGAGGCGATGGGCTTACCACCTGTCCCTCTGCCCTCTCTAGGAAAATAAGCGTAACAAAATTCACATCGGTAAACAGAAACCTCCACTTGGATGCCCTTCGCCCCAACATGGGGGCATAGGATTCGAGAGAGAGAGAGAGAGAGAGAGAGAGAGAGAGAGAGAGAGAGAGAGAGAGGTGATATTAAGGGCTTTAAATACGGGTACTTTGTTCTCAGAATGAAATGCAGGCCTCGATATTACAATTTTATGTTACAGGAATTTCTGTTTCTTCTTATTTAAACCTCTACCAGGCTTGCTGTGCACTGTACAAGCGATGGGATGCAAAATTCTAGATCCTCTATGAGCCATAAAAAATTATATCAAGCGTTTTCTCAGGGAATAGTTTGAGTGTAATAAGTCGTTCTTCCTATTTCAAATTATAAATGCCTATATAAGGACCTAGAATTTAAAATTGAAAATCCTTCACAAGCTAATTTCCAATTACAAAATACAAAACCCGGGCGACGCCGGGTCTTTTAAGCTAGTTTATTATATTCAAACAATTCAATTTTAAGCATAATAATTTTAAGTTTTAAATATCACAAATTTTGTTATACCGTAAGGTAATAAAATACAACTATTGAATACTATTTTTCACTGGAAATAATAACTGAGCTCACTATTATTTTCAATATAACCTTAAGTTGGACACAAAAATTGCTATCATAAGATACAATTATATTTAGCTACCAAATTCTAACAGATAATATAATAAAACTATCATTCAAAAAGTGTGTTTTCAATTCAATAGTTATATTTTCTTATTTCTCCCGATATCCAGAAGACGACTGGCTCCACATCTTCACTGATGGATCTCAACTGGACAAGAATGGTAACACTGGGTTTGGAATATATTGCATCCTTTTCTCTTAATACTCATCACTTGGAAGAGATCATGTACCTTTCGATGGCGAAGTAAGAGCAATTCTAGTCGCACTGAATCAACTATTATGCAGACTTACTACATTCTCCAACGCAGTCATCCTGTGTGACTCTAAAGCAGCAATTGCAGCAATATCAAACTACACAAGACAGCCTACTTCTCCAGACGTCTCAGAGTCCAGAAAATTAATAAAAACACTTCTTTCGCATCAGAAACTTGTTATTTTACAATGGATTCCATCCCATTGTGGAATAGCTGGCAATGAGATTGCAGATCAACTAGCTAAAAAGGCACAAACATTCCACCTTTCTGCTGCAAATTGAATTATAACAGAGCCAAAACAGTGATCCATCATAAAGTGCAAGACGAGCATCACAAAACATTGGAAGATCTGACAACGGCGAGTCACTGGAGAGAAGATCTCAAATCAGTCCCAGATTGGCCAAAATTCCGTCTAGCAACTGGACATGACTGCTTGGCTAAACACCTCCATCGGATTGGTATTCTTCAGACTCCTAAGTGCCCACTCTGTTCCCTAGGCATAGGCGTATCGAGGGGGGGTTTTGGGGGTTTGAACCCCCCCCCCCCCATTGATTAAAAAAAGGAAAATTGTATAATTTTTTTAAGTCTGCCCATAAATTACTTAATACAAGTATAAAGCGTGGGAAGCTTAAAACTCGTTATTTTGCGTCTTAATTTTTAAAATTTTCCGGGGAAAGACCCCCGGAAGCTTAAAACTCGTTATTTTGCGTCTTAATTTTTAAAATTTTCCGGGGAATGACCCCCGGAAGCTTAAAACTCGTTGTTTTGAGTCTTAATTTTTAAAATTTTCCGAGGGGGACCCCCGGAAGCTTAAAACTCGTTGTTTTGCGTCTCTGGGGGGTATTCCTTTATAACCCCCCCCCCATACGGTCGGCCTGGTTACGCCTATGTCCCTAGGCAAGATTATGGACGCCCGACACTTGCGAGAATGTCCAGCCCTTTTAAAGTCTACTCTGACAGAAAAATACTGGGAAGCAAGAGAGAAGATGAGCCTCCTATGAATCTATAATGTCTTGTATATTGTTCTTTTAATCTTTTTGTGTTTTCTTTAACTTTGTATTTTGTTGTTACTTTGTCATTGTTTTTGAGTGAATGGCTAGCTGTCAAAACTCTCTGCATTTAATAAACATTTTCTTATTGCTTCATCCGTTGCTTCATTTAGCGGATATTCTATACATTTTATTAATTATTAATATTTCTGTTCTTAGTTTTATTAACATTATTCTCAACACCACTTCTTCTTCTTCATCTTCTCTATAATTGTTAATATTTCAGTGATGCTCTTCTTACCCAGCAAGGCCGCCTTGAATTACACAGAAACATGAGTTCTAATTACATTAGACAATTGGCTTACACCAAATAACATGGCTATTCATGGCTGTGGGACCAAACCAAGTAGGCCTATAGGCCCTAACGAAACATTATTCCTATAGCGAATGTTACTGTGTTGTTCCTAACACAACCAATCACAACCAGGGGTGGTATCTGGAAGTCCAGCTCGAGACGAGTTATTGAAATTGATTTGCCGAGAGATTGTAACAAATGGTTTCCAACACCCTGTATTATGAGTGCGGATGAGTTTAATGAGCACGTGTCTTGCAATAATAGTGACAAATGACGCGCATTACACCGGTATTTTTCACACACTCGATTCTTTAATCGATATTTGCAGGCGAGAACAAAAACATCAAAGTGATTGTTGTTATTTATAGCACGGCGTTGCTAGGCGACGGATGCGTGTCACCGCCTCCTTATACAACACGTCCACTTTGTAATAATCTGAGAATTAACATAGTAGGCCATTATCGATATTCCTCGATTATCCAGGATGAAAATTATGTAGCAAGTTCGCAAAATAAGGGTTTAGCAGGGGTGTACAAAGCTCTCTAAATTACATTAAATGAAATAAAACAATACAGTAGGCCTATAGTCACTGATTTGTTGACACATTCTCACAGCCGCCTGATTCCTACCAATACGTGGGGCGGATATAGATGGCGGTGCAAATTCAGGGCGCTCGTTTTAAACAATGCATGAAAAGCTTGTGAAAAAATGAGAGATAGGCCCTACTCCCGAGGAATTTTCAATCCAAGCCAGAAACTGCTGCCAGCAAAATCTCGACAGCAGTAAGAGAAGGAATTTATTGTTTTTAAACACTGGTGCATGGAAACTGGGGTTTCTCTTGTGAAGGAAGATGTGAAACTATGATAACTACCCTAATATTTGTTATATAAGCATTCATGAACCACAGAATTATTGTCTCTGTTGGACATTACATGAGAATACTATAGGAGAAAAATTCCTCTGGCACTGGGACTTGAACCCAGGACCTTTGGCTATTCGCGCCTTGGCGCGAATAGCCAAAGGTCCTGGGTTCAAGTCCCAGTGCCAGAGGAATTTTTCTCCTATAGTATTCTCATGTAATGTCCAACAGAGACAATAATTCTGTGGTTCATGAATGCTTATATATCTATGTTAACTGTACAATAACAGTGGGAGCCCGGTCACAAAAATCACTAATTAGTGTGCCTCACAGTACTGCATATGACATAGCTTGTCTGTCTGTGAGGTAGACCATTAGGGCAATCAGTCATAGGAGAGAGGTTCCTTCCGGCGCTGTGAATTGAACTCCGGCTTAGCTCAGTTGGTAGAGCATTGGCGCGAATAGTCAAAGGTCCTGGGTTCAAGTCCCAGTGCCGGAGGAATTTTTCCCCTATAGTATTCTAATATTTGTTGTTGTATGATGAAGTGTTTTGTGATAAACTCAGGTAAAGATTCTCAGGTAAAGAAACTATGTTGCCTTTCTGTAGTCTTCTGGTCAAGTATTTTGTTTATCGGGTGGCGCAGTTAGTATAGTGCTGGCTACCCCTAGGATAGCGGGTTCGATCCCGGCCCAGGTTGATGTGTGCATAAATGTGACAGGTCCTTGTCAGTAGATTTACTGGCTTGTAAAAGAACTCCTGCGGGACAAAATTCCGGCCTAAGTAGCAGTACATCCCGTCGTTAAATAGCCATATAGCCTATCAACCAATCAATCAAATTCTGTTAAAGTTGGTTATCACTGAATTTTGAAATTGATTGCGAAGGGTGCCATGAAAGGGGATTGCATGTTTTTATGATTACTTTCACATAGCCTAAGCATTGCCATGGAAACACATATGTTTTCATATATTCTCAGTTTTGATAATATTGCAGTTATTTCGGAACTTAAGGCCATATCCCGGTTTTGCAGTCTTGTATTTAACCATTTAAAATGGTTGCTTTTTAAGTCTATGTCTATAATCAGAATTGTCAGCAATGTGGAAAATCAGCGGTAATAGAGCTGTGGTGGATGCAACCTTGAAATAGGTCAAAATATCAGTTTTGATTTTGTTGCTTAGTTTCGTAGTTTGAAATGTGCTTTAAGGGGATGTGAATGCATTTGAATCACAAGCCTATTTAAAGGTCCTAAATGACAGCTTATATGACAAACTATTTATAGGCCTATAATCTACTTATGGTATATCTTGCATTATAGGCCTGTCATATATGTATTTGTAAGTGGTGGATCTAGCCTTATGTTGCTTTTCTCAGAACATTGAAATCTTGAGTCTGTTTAAATGTGTTTCACTGGGTGGTGCCCGCAATAATTAATTCAATCGATACATTTTCTTTCTTTCTTTCTTTCTTTCTTTCTTAATCGTAGTTTTTCCTCTCCCTTTTAGGATTTAAGCGACCCAAGCCGCCCGGGCCTTACAGGACCGCGACCTGTCGGGAGAGGTATTATCTTTGGATCACATACATACTTTTTCGACCAGACAAGGACATGGAGGGCCTCCCTGGATGAGTGATCAGCCCAATGCCGGGGCCACCTCCGAGACAACACGAACGCATAGGACGATACACACCATTCACACACACACTCACCCAGAACAAATAGGGATCAACGGAAATGTTTGGAGTTACTGACGGGAAAAAACGTTGAGGAAGGCATTGGGAAGTTTTTAATGAAGGCGAGACAGCTCAGGTTTGAAAAAGCGACGAATTGGAGAGCGGGTGTGGAGGGTGAGGAATAGATTTAGTTTGTTTGTGTTATTTTGTATTTATATTATTTGTTCTTTTTTTGTGTGTTTTTGCGTAAGCATGTACGGTCCATGCGGACCCATGCGACTGTTTGCATTGGAATTTGTAAAAAGTTAATTATTGTAATAAACACTTACACACACAGAACAAGGCGAGGATGGGATGAAGATGATAATGACGGCCATATGATATCCGGGGACCACAAGGGCCATAAGTTACCTGACATTTGTCTCACAGGTGAGGGAATACCCCGCCTAGGTAACTTGTCCCGATCAGGAATCGAACCCGGGCCCGCTGCGTGAGAGGATCCGATACATTTTTAAATATTTTATTTAAGACCGAAATATTTAAAATATTACATTTAGCAACTCTCATACATTAATCATTTATAGACTAAAGATTAATAATTATAGTGAAACAGCTAAAACTCCGGCTTTAGAGTGCATTCCACGATTACAAAGCGCCGCCTGGGGAAAAAAACCTCAGATACGAGTTCTCTGGGCCAGAAAACCATGCATACTGAGTTGCGTCCAGTGTTTTCCTATTTGGGCCTACATTCATTATCCCTCTTCTGTCCACCTATGTAAATAATCAGATCTCTACGTCCCACGACATTATAAACAAATGAATCCATCAGAGCAGGCTAAGAAAAACCGAAATGGCCCACAATTCCATGCGCTATTTTCAAAACATCGCAACATTCATATTCTTGTCTAGGGAAAACTGATGCTTCGATACCGCAAAAAAAGAATCACGTTTTCTTCCAGTTTTTTACTCATAACTCGCGAACAAATTTAAAAATGCTGCTTGGAGGTGCATTCGGACACATCTATGTTTGGAATTTCAGATCTCTGCGTGCAGTAGATTTGGCTCGACATCGCGAACACTTCCTGTTATTAGGCCTATATAGATAGCAGGATTTGACTTGTTAACTTTCTACTACCTACAGTAAGACCTATCAAAATATGTTTTTTTTTCTAAAATGTGCAAAAACAAAAGTAATTGTTTTTAAAATCTACATACGACATTTTTACTTCCTCTGTCCGTACCATAGGTACTATAGATAAAGGAAGTACTGTTTTCGACCCCCAAATTCTAAGTTGAGTTTTTGACATAAATACACGTTTTGAGGCCCACTGAATCCAAAAATACTATTTTCGCAAACATGTCTGTATGTGTATGTGTGTCTGTCTGTCTGTGTGGATGTCTGTGAACAGACTAGCTCCAAAACGGAAAATCGTTTGAAAACAACATTTCGTAATGGGTCAGGTACCTTCTGAAGATGTGAGCCGAAGATTGGCTCTCTTATTTTTAAGGGGACTTTACATGAAGAAATTTTCGTTTTTCGCGATTTTCTCGAAAACGGTTCTAACGATTTTCTTTAAATTTTGTACATGTGTTCCTTATATTGAGAGCTAAAACTTTTATTTGAAATTTTTTTCCGAAAAAATTCTCTGAAGGGTAGTTACAAGCCCCCCATTGTTCCCCCACTGTTTGTAGAAAGTTTGTCTTGCGTGGTGAACAACTGAATACGCGCTCTTTCACGGCCTCTTATTCTATATAAGAATGCGAAGTGTGAAAAATGTATTGTTGGTCATGGATAGAGTAAAGAAGTATCTGAGGGGAATATTCGATAAATTTCGGAAAATTCAATAAACGTCTGCAGTCACTTTTTTAAAAGTAAAACTTCTTTTCTCGCGGTTGGGGTAAATCTGGAAAATCAGTCACACTAAAACGAAATCAGTCACGAAATCAGTCACAAAATAAGTCACAAAATAGAATCGAAATGAATGGAATCGAAACGAATTGAGAATATCTGCAACGTACTTTTGATACGTGGCTCCTTCCTCTTTTATGCCCACTACTATGTAGTAGGCGATGGGTGCCTAGGCGAAGCCCATTTGCCCCATAATGTTGAGTATGATTTGGAAGTGGCGCAAATCCAAAATTAAAAATACAAATTTCCAAAATTAAAAAAAATAAATAAAAAATTAAAACATCCAAAAATCCAAAATTTAATAAATAATAAATTCCAACATTCAAAAATAAAAAATTAAAAACTAAAAATCGAAAATACCAAAATTGAAAAAATCTAAAAATCCAAAATTAAAAAACTAATATACAAAATTAAAAATCCAAAAAATAAAAAATTCAAAGAATCAAAATTGAAAAAATCCAAAATTAAAAAATTCAAAGATCCAAAATATAAAAATCCAAAAATTAAAAATTTAAAAAATTAAAAATCCAAAATTAAAAAATACAAATTTCCAAAATTAAAAAAAAACAAAATTAAAAATTATAACATCCAAAAATCGAAAATTTAATAAATAATAATTTTAAAAATTAAAAATCCAAAAATAAAAAAATAAACAACTCAAAGATCGTAAATATAAAAAATCCAAAATTAAAAATTGAAAGAACCAAAATGAAAAGTTCAAAATCCAAAATTTAAAAAGTCCAAAAACCCAATATTAAAAAGTCCAATAATGCAAAATTGAAAAAATCCAAGAACAAAAAATTGAAAAAAAAAAATAAAATAAAATAAAGTTTTACTTCTGTCGCGTGGCCTTCCACGCACTCTTTTCTTTTTAGTTAGTTTGTTATATGGCCTGTGCTTTTACTCGCATCATTCAAAGAAGAGGTATTTATAGGATAATTAGCGTAAAATTGTGTCTTGCGATTCTGTACAAGGATATGTGAATATTTGGGCAGAGGAAGTTATGTGACTTTCACATCAGATTTTTGCAGATATTTCTCTAAAATATGTCATCCTTATTTTATTTGATCAAACCAACAATAAATAAGTACTTCTCAAGAAACCAATTCACTTTGCCTTGTGCGATTCAATAAATGTTTTGTTCATCGTGTTAGATGTGGACAATTTGGCGATTTCGTTCAAGACAATGAATTTAGTAACGCTTATTTTTCTGTTGAGTGACAGGAGTGAAGTAACACTAGGAGTTAAGTTCAGTCCATAGCCCATCTACGCTGCCCAGGATTCACCGACCGATCCTGGTTTGAGGTAGCGAGACCGGCACGCTATCTCAAGTCTGGTTCGATCCCCGATCTTAGAGAGCGAGGTGCACTCAGCCTAATGAAGACAGCTGAGAAGATATAGGAGTAAACAGCCTTGCTGACCATTCCTGCCGTCTGCGGATACAGTCTGAAGACGGAGGTATTTAGTTTATCCTGTTTGAATATAGCCTAGGCTTAGACAAGTTGGCTGCAGTGGAATGACACACCCTGTAGCTTTGGCGTCGCTCTCTTGTGAAAATCTGATTACTCCGCCTCCGCATTTCTTGCTTCACTTGTCAAAGTGACTGAATGTTAATTTATTATTAACCCAGACACAGCCGTTGCTAGGATACACCCACTCTATATTATTATAGCCTATTATTATTATTATTACTATTGAATTTTTTTAATGCAATACGGTGAAGGTTGGGATCACTAATCAGTAGCAGGTGCATCCACCTTTATTAAGTGCCAGATAAAGTGCATAAATTACGTTATTCTTTTTTTAGGCATGGTAACAAACGTTTGAAATGAACCGTAGATTCGTGAATCTTACCTTACATGCAAATTATTTATAAATATTTAAAACGATTAATAATAATAAAAATAAAAATCCGGTATCGAAGCAAAGGTTAGAAAATAAACAGTGATTATTATTATTATTATTATTATTATTATTATTATTAAGTCCCAGTATGGTACTTTATGAGATTGTGTGGGGCACGGGAAAACGTCTGTCCGTGTGTCTGTGCGCGCGATAACTCAAATACGCTTTACCGGATTTTCATGAAGCTTGGTATACGCATTTTTAAGGTCCATGGGAAGAACCCTATTGATATTGGACCAAATCGGTTCACCGGTACCGGAGTAATGCCCAATTTAGTGCCTATTTTTATGGTAACATATCAGAAAGGCTTTATAACTCAAATACGCTTTATCGGATTTTCATGAAACTTTGTATAAGCATTTATAACGTCCATGGGAAGAACCCTGTTCATACTGAACAAAATCGGTTCAACGGTACCGGATTAATACCCAATTTAGTGCCTATTTTAATAGTATAATTATAAAGGCGCCATAACTCAACATCGCTTTATCGGATTTTCATGAAACTTGATATACGCATTTAAGACGTCCATGAAAAATAAGCTGTTGAATTTGGATCTAATCGGTTGACCAGTACCGAAGTAAAACCCAATTTAATGTGTATTTTAAAGACGCGGTAACTCAAATACGCTTTATCGGAATTTCATGAAACTTGGTAGGCCTATACGCATTTATAGTGTCCATGGGAAGACGTCAATTGATATTGGAGAAAATCGGTTTACTGATATCCGAGTAATGCCCAATTTAGTGCCTATTTTAGGGTAATATATTATAAAGAATTTAACAAATGCAAATCTGTTATCCTGAGAACATATCGTTTTATACTGTTCATATTGGGCTTTGGAATTTGCAATAGTTAGCCATGACACATCCGTTTGAATTTATCAAACTAGTCAGTTGTTAACTTCGTTCATCAAGTTGAATACTGTTATATACAGAAGATATATTACTCTGAAATAATTAGGCCTACATACATTAAGTGGAGTTCTTCGCCAGTGTATTTTGTGAAATGTTGACATATTTTATGTATGTCTTACATCAGTGTATACGAGTATATAAATTAAGGTTAAGTAACAAACTTTAGACCTTCGTTCTTCCGTAAATCCTGCTTAATGATTCGATCTGCAGCTTAATTTGGAGATAGATTACAAAAACAACGTATTCTCTGCATATCATAATTGCAATTAACTTTTTACTGATTAAACAAAAGCATTCTGGCACTTGGTTACATCAGTTTAACTGATTTTATTACTTATAACTAGAGACAGGCACAATATGAAGAAAATTTTGCCAAAATATGAAATTATGAAGAAAAAAATTAAAAATATTATGAAATGCAATAAATCACCAATTTTATCATCTGAATATTTATTTGATTTAAGACAACACACAAAGGAATATCTACCATATTCACAATGAGAGGGCAAAATAAAAACCCTAGTTAACTGGTAATTAATACGTTAAATATTCACAATATTCTATTCACCTACATTTTTCACATCACATCAACAAATATTTATTACAAAAAGCAGTTTTTCAATGTTTTCTGGCAAAAAGTGCATCTTCTGTCGGTAAGAAACGTCTGAACTGTGTGTGTGTCTTTTTAATTTTCATTTTTTAATGTATAATGCTATTTGTGTGTTGTTTCAGCTGAAACTTTGTGTTTGCAGATACCAGTATTAAAAATAAAGTAATAACAAAATTATTATGTAATTCAGTCACCCATTTGTTCAGAATAAAGATAACGGCGAAAGCCAAATATTAAGTGCACTTTAAGCTCCGCCCACTCGATCACTCAATATTCACATTTTGTTTCTCAGGGAAGCAGGTGACAAACTATCCTTGTATATTGTCGCCGACACTCCCGACAGTACCAAATATTAAAAATGCGAGAGTGCCCCTTGTAACAAATATTAAAACTGCTACCGAATATTAAAAATTCTAGAGCACCCCTTGTACCAAATATTAAAAATTCTAGAGCGCCTCTTGTACCAAATATTAAATGCGAGAATATGTGCCTTGTACCCAACGGTTTGTCAGCCTATTCATTCTCGAAGAATTCGCTAGATCACGGCATAAAATGAATTGCTTCACTGGGGGAGGACTGGCCGGGATATGTCTCATGCGAAGATGCATCTTATATTTGTTCTTTCCCAAGATATCAAATGTAGCGTAAACATAATTTGAATGTTAGTACAAATTTGTCTTTAGATAATATTACACAGGTAATAAAACGGACTATATTCCATACTTAACACTTTTGTTACAAAATGTGCACATAACAATCGTTCCATCTGTCTTAAAACAGTTTAACTCTGTCACCAATTGCACATTCCAGATTTAGGCACACGATCCAAATCACCACGAATCGCAAACAACACATAAATGAATATTCCCTCCTCCCTGCTAGTGAGCTGGTTCCTCTAACTGTAAACATTCCCTACTTCCGCCCTTGCTGTCGAGTTATCTTTCGGAATGCAAGGAATGTGACTACTTCCAAACAATACGTAGAAATCCCATTCCCGTTCATACTGGAAGTAGGCTATTATTAGAGTGGAATTGTGTTGGGTACCTCTTAACACTTAGAAAGTGTTGCCAAATTTCTTAGCTTTCTGGAGTTTGCCGTATAGGGATTTGAGATGCGATTCCCGGAAAACTTTTCAAAACATTTCAATAATGTGGAAAACTCGATTTATTTGTCATAGAAGTATTAACGAAGGAAAAATTTGCAAATCATACAAAATATGAAGCTTTATGAAGATTTTACCAAAATATTATGAAATATGAACTTTTTTCTTGCTTGCATTGCCATCTAAACTTCGTGATTCGTAAAGATCCGAGTTTTCAGAGCGCTAGTAGCCATATTTTATGAAATTTCATATTTTGCCTGTCTCTACTTATAACATTAGCAAAATTTGGGTCTCCTGTGACATAGGCCTAATTTTATTACAAAGCTGCTGTTCTACATGTAGTACGTTAGGCTTATAGGGCGTGAGTAGTCAGAGTTGTCTATTTTAGGGAATTCTGTCTGAAAAAAGCACTAACAAAACTAGAATCTGCTGATTTTGCCACAGATAATTGTATACAAGTAAATACCACTGTGGAAGAAAACTGTGATTTGGATTTGATAATTCTGTGTAAAAATGGATTAAGTATTCTCAAAAACATTTGATTTTTTGCATTTAAAATAAAAAAAAATAAAAATCCTTTCTTAGTGAGCACCTACATTATGGAACGAAGGTACTGTCAAAATTCCAAGTCTCTACCTGTTATAGTTTAGGCTCTACGTTGATTCCTGTCAGTCAGTCAGTCAGGATAAAGCCTTATATATATATAGAGATGAAAATAATAAAAATCACGCCTCAATAAACGTGGGTTAAGTTTACTAATACAGTACAGGTAAGTTAGATCAAGATAAGTGTGTAAGTAAGTGGGGTTGAGTGAACATTTCCGAAGCCTATTAATTCAGAAGATGACTTGAACTCGTTATAGAAGAGCTGAAAACAAGAGAGCAATCAATCAGGCCGTGATTTGGAATTTCCCTGGAGATCAGCCAACATGGCAACCAATTACGAGATTGCTGACAAAGAGATCGGGGAGGAATCTTAGGGGGGATATCATTATCTCTCGCATGCATGAGATCTCCATTCTTATTACATTCACATGACTTCCTGTGAACAAATTACATGTGTGGTAAATCGGACAGTCCCATGCCTATGTAGAAGTACACAACCGTCGTTATATAATCATAACAAAGACACATTTCTTAGTAAGTGGCCGAAAATGAGAGAATACATAGTTGGAAATTGAAAGGGTGTCCACCTTAAACCCTTATCGTAGCACTTGTCTGGGGTCACTTATATAAAATATAAAATAAAATCAGGTAAACTGATATAACAAAGTGCCAGTATGTTTTTGTTTAATCAATTATAATTGCAATTATGATATGCAGAAAATAAGTTTTTCTAATTAGATTAAAATCGACCAGCGTCAGCAGAACTACAGATTTGTGATACCTTGGCAATCGCGCACTCACATAAAAATAAAAATAAAATAAAAAAACCCATGTCAAATCGGCCGGCTCCGGCATTTGATCCGGGGACCTCCAGAATACGAGTCCAAGGCGTTTCCATTTGGCCAACTCAGTTTGACGGTGTCGTTTGATAAGCATAAGTGAAGGAATAGTGTTAACTGTCAAATTATACCGGTAGACAAAAATTAAAAATCATGTGACTTTTAATTAGTCTTTACTCTGATACCGGACAACCGATTAGGTCCAAAATTAATAGGCTTCTTGCCATGGACGTTTTAAATGCGTATACCAAGTTTCATGAAAATCCGATAAAGCATATTTGAGTTATGGGGCCTTTTGTTATATAATACCATAAAAACGCACTAAATTGGGCATTATTCCGGTACCGGCCAACCTATTTGGTCCAATATCAACAGACGTCTTCCCATGGACATTATAAATGTGTATACCAAGTTTTATGAAAATCCGATAAAGCGTATTTGAGTTATGGCGCTTTTAAATGAAAACACTAAATTGGGTTTGACGCCGGTACCGGTGAACCGATTTGGTTCAATAACAATAGGGTTCTTCCCATGGACATTATAAATTCGTATACCACGTTTCATCAAAATCCGATAAAACGTATTTGAGTTATGGTGCGTACAGACACACTGACAGACAGACGGACAGACATTTTTCGTCCCCCAAACACAATCTCATAAAGTACCATACTGGCACTTAATAACACAGAAGATACAAGCACTCATTGAAAACGAAGTTCTCACAGTATTAAAATCTTCTTATTGGTCCCAGATGCGTCCTTCATTATTCGAATATGCATTTCGATGCATGTTGTATCATCTTCAGTTCTGTGATAAAATATAAAAGTTTTTGTAGTATTTTCGGTCTATTTTACAAACTTATGATAATACTCATAAAATAATTGAAGTCTATTAAGAACTTATGGAAATTTTTTATTAACGTGTATTTCTGCAAGACAATAATATAGACTTATTATACAGTATATACTTATGAGATTCTTCGATAGCATTCCATTTAATTTAATATCAGTTCAAATTTACCCTATTAAATACCCCAATAACAAAAAATAATTGACAATCAACAGTTCCATGGTCTACCCTACTGTATTCACACAGATCCCGAACTCCTGATATGGCGTCGTAGTTAAAATAAGTATAAACACAGCTGAATTAAAAAAAAGAATCAACATATATTACAAAATGAAATAAAAAAACTGTTTTGGGCCAAAATGTTTTAGTGTAAAGTGTAGAAGTTATTATTAATTCGCAATACCTATTACATTGATGTAGGCCTACTGTTGAAGAGTAAATAAACCTATATTATTATTATTATTATTATTATTATTATTATTATTATTAAATGTAATAAACGGACATAGTCCAACGGCTGAACGGTTGCTCGTATAGCTAAGACACTTGATCTCACATGGAACATTTTAGGCATGGGTGTCTCGGCAAAATTACTTGAATTGGTGATCATCACCCAGACAGGACTTTTCAAGGATAGTATCGTCACCACGCAAATGTACTTTCATGTTTTTCCTCCTCTCATTCAATTAGATTTGTGCCCAGTCCTTTCCCTAGGCTCTTTACCCGCTTTCCAAGCTTGCCCGTCTTACCCTAACACTTTTCCAAGTTTCTTCTCTTACAAGTCTTCTTGATGAAAGAGGGAAATGAAATTACACGAACCCTTCCTCGTCGCTTCCCTCGCTCCTGCGGTATATTTCTTAACAGAGTTGTACAAGTCTTGAAAAACTTCCGGGAAATGTACTGTTGTTACGTTTGCAGTGAAATGGATGTTTAATGTTTCGCGAATTGATGCAAGAAAATCAGTTCACGTGTTTAAGCACAGAGTGGTGTGGACTAGTGGCTTGTCAGGTGGAGGCTGATTCATGACACACCTTCTTTGACGTAAAGGTGTCATGTCTGGTGATCGTGGTGGCCATGATTTCCATCCACCGCTGTGGAAATGTCACACCCAAATACTCGAAAATATTTCCATGGCATGGAGGTGGACTATCTTTAAACAGTAAAGCATGGCCAAAACATACTCGAAGCTCTATTTATAATCTTGGTGTGATTATTTTTCTTAATGATTTACCATTGTGGAATGTAGTGCATCTACTCAGACACAAAGCTACAACACGAATGATATTGCATTTTGTGGCATAAAGTATATTATGTAAATTACATCTACAAACTTGTGTAAAAGTTATATTCATGGTGGCTATATATTATTTCTCTATATACATTTCTTTTGGACTGAAATTGGTACACAACAGCGCAATGCATAGAACAGCCCATATCTCTGCTTCTTCTTAACCTTAATTCATACTCGTATACACTGATATAAGAAATTCTTCAAATGTGTCAACATTTCACAAAATCCATTGGCAATAATATTAATGATGTAAGTGTAGGCCTACAATTCGCTGACATGTTTGTTTCAGGTTTAAAGCAGCCGTATGGGTTATGAATTAATTAAATTCAATCTGTCAGGAATTACATTAGGTCTATTTGCTTTCACAAGAGCTTTGAAACTGAAAAATACTCACATTGAAATACAAAGCTCATATCGGAAGCCATACATTGGATAGAATGCACAATATTATATCAGCAGCAGCTACCTTTCATTATTCAACGGCTAGATTTTTAAAACTATTTTATTTATTAATTAATTTCATGTTTCCAGTGGTATATATTGTAATATTATTAAAATGTATAGAATATCCGCCTAATATACCACTAAATGAAGCAACGGATCAAGCAATCAGGAAATATAACTATAACTGGGCTGTTAACTGGATCAATGAAAGCTGGCTAACAATATTAATAAGCAAGCGACAATTTGATACCTTATGTTTAGTATATTGTGGGCCGCGAAGCCGCGGGCACCAGCTATAATGTACTGATAGTTTTACCCTGGAGGTATCGCGGACACTAAAAATCCAAACAACCCTCTTCTTCCCTTGAAAAATTATAAAATTTATGAAAATTACACTGAATTTATCAAATAAAATTCATATCATATTCATCTGTCAACAAACAGCTGAGAAACGTTACGTATTATCAGTGTTCACAGGTAGCTTTGGAACTGCATAAAACTTACGATATAATTAATTTATGAAATCTACGTACGGGTTGGAACGAATTATATTTTAATGGAAAAAGCGTAATATATCCAGATAAGGAATGGTTGACCATAATGCCTGCTTTCCTTCCAAGAGGCCACGATTGGGGAATCGATTATAGAACAAAACGAAAAAAGAGCTTATTCAGTATTACATATGACTTTTGTAAATGTATTGTCAGTGCCTTCAGGATTCTAGACCTGTAAGTTTCGTATTTAAGCATCATTTTAACCGTGGCAAAGCCACCGGGCTATTTTCTAGTATACATACATAGAAGGCGATTACAATTTTTCGAGTTTCAGGACCAAAAACTTAGTCCAATTTTTTAAAGAGCTTGTTTTAAGGTCCTTTAAATCGTTGTAGGATATATAGTACAAACGTTAACTGCAACAACTTTTCACAAAATGCACTGGCAATAATATTAATGATGTAAGTGTAGGCCTACGATTTTCTGACGTGTTTGTTTCAGGTTTAAAGCAGGTTATGAATTAATTAAATTCAGTCTGAAATCAATCTGTAGAAATTACATTACGTCTATTACTTGTACATAAGTGAGGAGAGTTTAAACTAAAAAATACACACATTAAATATAATGTAGACATCGGGAGCCGTGCATTTCCGTAGAATGCAAAATATTATTAATTTAATTTAATTTATTTTAATTATTCTAAGATGCTTTTTCTAAATATTTTATTTATATTTATCAACACTGATATCGTTATAAAGAAATGATTCAATCAAGGTGGGCTAACAATATTGACAATTTGACACATTATGTTTAGGACAGAGTGGGCCATGCAATACCATTGTTGCACCAGATGTTATGCCCATTATAATAAGTATTAATTAATGTTATTTGTTGTCAAGTGGACAAATAGTAAAGTTCATGTAAAGTACAGTTGTATAGAACTTCTGGAAATGAAAGCATGCTCTTTAGTAAGTACGAGTAATTTCGTCTATTAGAAACCATCTGAGCTTGCCTTGTTTGCTTTAGTTACGAATACTAATGTTTGTGGTAGTTCAGCCGCTGATTGGCTGTCCTCGAGAGCCAATCAAAATGCTTCCGATCTTCGGACATCGCACTTTATTATATTTACCTAAGATTTGTTACCAACAAACTGCCTGGATTCCCTTACCGTTAATTGTTGAGTATTGAGTTTTATATTGTTCATTATATGTACAAGCGTTGTTTGTTTGTTCTTTTAATTACTTAAATTGCAGGCACGTGATAGTTCTTCTATTTCCACTTTTCTTTCTGTTCTTTCTTTTACACCTCAAAATGTTTAGTGTGTTCAATATTGACTAATAACGTTTAGCAATGCCTGTGATCAGGGCCGCGGAAAGAAAGCAAGGGCCCCAGGGAAAAATTTTCCCGGGCCCCCGTCAAATAGTAAATTCACTACCCAACTTGCCCTTTATAATGTATGCAACAAAAAGATTATGTAATGATATTACAAAATTATTAAGTGCCAAAATGGTACCGGTACTTTATGAGATTGTCTGGAAGACAGGACTGTCTGACTGTCTGTCTGTCCGTCCGTGTGTATGTAAGCGCGATAACTCAAATACGCTTTATCCGATTTTCATAAAACTTGGTATACCATTTATAATGCCCATGGGACGAAGCCTATTGATTTTGGACCAAATCGGTTAACTGATGCCGGGCAGGAAACAGAAAAATACATTAAAATGTTCTAATTTGGAACAATTTTATCTGTAAGTAGCCTACCAGTTTAGTCAATCGAAAATTATGATTTTAAATGCCGAACGTTAGTAAGGCCTACTGCTGAGTCCGAAAGGATTTGTGTTTCTACTTTTCAAAAATAGCAATTTTTCTTCAAGATTAATCCGTTTCAGATTAACTGATCATTCCGTGTCACCGTTATACGACAGGAAAATGCAGATAAAATAAACACATAAAACATAACTTAAGCTGTTTGACTTATAAACAATTTTATTTTAGAGTAAATTTAGAAAGTGAAAAATAAAACCTGCTTTTGGGTCCGGGCCCCGGGGCTGCAGCACCGGCTGCCCCTCCCTCTCGTCGGGCCTGCCTGTGATATAGACCAATTACGGCCGTTTATCATACAATATCCTTGTAGGAATGGCTCAGCTCGTTACTGAATCGTAACAGTATCGCTATGCAGTGATTACTAGATGACGTCATCCATTGTCGGCGCTAAATTGAAAACAAATGACAAGCTCAATGCGTCTGTTGACGAAACTGATATTATCATAAAAGAAGCTAAACCACATAAAACTGAAAGAAATATAAAATGCATAATGGATTCAGTTAGAAAAGTTCTGTGAAGATCGTGAATACAATTGAATTGAATTGACTAGGGCATACCTGAGCAACTGAGGGGAAACTTTTTAGTACCCCACCCATGCTGTGACGTACGAAACCGGCTCTTCATGTTCAGTGTCACGTCGAAACTGCTTTATTCTGACGTCATGGGCGACTGTAGTGGGAGACATTACCCCACCGCACAGTGGCACAATGTGAACCAGTTGCTCACCCGTGGACTAGGGAATCTCAAACGCAGCAGATTGGGCTATCAATATGAGAAAATCCAAAGGAGAAGACAATTTTGTTACAAACCTATGCACATTCAAGTAGACATAGGGACAATTTACAAATAAATTACGTTCTTGAGAAAAGTGTTTTTATTTTGTTCCAATTTTAGCCTCTCTTAATTTTGAGGTTAACTTTTTTGGTAGCATTGCTTAATATTCCTTAATGCAGACTGTTCAGTCATTTAGTATGCCGTGATCTTACGGCTGACAGAATATTGACAACAAAGTAAGAAAATAATTATTACATGATGTAGGCTTTCACGGCCGGTGTCCATATTGTTAAAACTTTCCGGGCTCTGTTGCCGTGGTCCATCGGATTGCTTTCCGGACGTTTCGCCCACAACTGCGGTTCAGAGCCCGGAAAGTTTTAACAAAATAATTATTATTTACAAAATCCGTTACACTTTATTAATGGAGTAGTCTTAATAAATCCTACACAAGATTATGAGTTTCATCAGATAAATATGTCAATAAGCTCGTAATCTCTCGTGGAATTACCTATGATGAAAGAACGTTCGGTCTTAAAATTAACAGTTACGACGTTCAACTGTATTCAGAAGAAAGAAATTCTGGACTAGGTCTTTTTCTAATGTAGTTCTTTAGCCTATATGAATCTCCTCGCTCCATCTGATCTTGTTGACGACTGATTCACTGTAATGCCATGACTATCATCCCTACTAAGGCGGTAGTGATGAATGTGATGAATTGTGAAGTCTGCATATATACGGGTGTTTGCTGACGCCTAACAGTTTTATTCATAGATACATCTTGATTCAGACTCAAAACCAACCCATCATCTGTCACCCAGTGGTGGACATCCATGCGTTCACAGAGTCGAGTATTACGACAGAGTTGCGGGTAATCACGCATTCTGACCGTTCCTTAAGTACGACAGCACTGATTTATTGTTGTTATTATTATTATATTAGCGTGTGCCCGCGGCTTCGCCGGCGATAATTATTTTAAAAATTAAAAATTAAGAGCATAATAGTTAAATCATTATATTTATTAACACCTAAATCACGCGGACTACATGCCACGAATAGATAGCGTCGCCTGGTAAAAGCTACCTCAGATTCGAGTTCCCTGGCCCAGAAACCCCCTGCATAGTGAGTTTCGTCCAAGTCGAACAATGTTTGACCATATTTAGGCCTATATTGAATATCCCTCTTCCGTGTAGGTTGAAAATGTCATATGTCTACGGGACTTGACATTCTATAAACAAATGAATCGTCCAGGATGGACTCACAAAATCAAGCGATCGCCCGCGATAATTATTTCAAAATTTAAAAATTAAGAGCATAATAGTTAAATCATATTTATTAACACCTAAATCACGTGAATTACATACCACGATTAGATAGCGTCGCCTGGTAAAAGCGACCTCAGATTCGGGGTCCTTGGCCCAGAAAACCACTGTATAGTGAGTTTCGTCCAAATAAAACAATGTTTGACCATATTTAGGCCTATATTGACTATCCCTCTTCCGTGTAGGTTGAAAATTTCATATGTCTACGGGCCTTGACATTATAAACAAATGAATCGACCAGCGTGAGCTACTACATTCAAGCGATCGCGATTGTTTTTTGTCCAAGGTATGACAAAAATAGCCAAAGCCTACTGTAATTGATTTGACATTCAGTATTACTGAAAACTGATGCTTCGAAAACGCAAAAAAATACACGTTTTCTGCCCGTTTTTCACTCATAACTCACGAACGAAAGCGAAAATTAAAATTCCGGCTTCGAGGTGCATTTCTTGACCCTTCAGTCCACCTATGTTTAAAATTTCTGATCTCTGCGTTGAGTAGATTTCGCTGGGCATCGCGGACAGACAGACCGACGGAGGAAGACAGACACTTCCTTTTATTAATATAGATTTATAAACGTTGGTCTGGGTTCGGGAGTCTTTATGGCGCTGGCATTCTTTGCTAATGGTTCGGGTTCGATCCTCTACGAGGCCGTTGGCATTTATGTGTGCGGTTTATGTCTGTAAACTGTCAACCATTTAAGTGTTTTTCCGTGACAAAATTCCTTCACACTGACGAGGTTACATGCCTCAGTTTCAATACACTACCGTCCAACCAACTTATGTACTATTTTTACGAACTGTTGGTTACATGTGTTGGTGCCAGTTGGTTTCCTATCAAACATACCTAACACTCAGTGTTTCAATACTAACGCAGCAAGGCTGTGAATATTTTAATCTAGGAAAGTTGCCCTGTCTTCGAGTGGTTCCCTTGTGGAACAGTATATTTCTCTGATTAACCGGAGCCGTGCAGGGGCGTGTCAGCACCCCGCTTGACTAATTGACTTGTGGTGGGGGTAACTCACCCCTGTAATTCACCCTCTTCCCCTCTGCCTTGAGTTAAATGCCTTCAAATAAGACGTTGTAACTCCAAGCCAAGAAAACGAATGAATAGACAATGTGAAGGAAACACACGGATAAATTATGCTGGAAGAAGGAAACACGCTTGAAAAGGAATAGAAATACAGGTAATAGGCTAATAATAATAGTATTATTGTTATTATTACTGGCAATCAGTGAAACAAGCCTAGTGGTCTTAATATAAGTATAAATAATATTTATAAACACGTCTCAAGCTCAATGGGGAAAGGCGTCGGGCAGGAATTTTCCACCATTACGCTTGATTGTGAGTTCAACAGACAGAATCGTGGATTGGCGTTGTGCGCATGCGTCCGTTGTGGCTATATAATGCTGAATTATATTACATGACAGGTGAAACATATGAATCTCATGGAAACCGACTTTAGGGAATAAGTTAACATTTAAAAGGTTTAGGATTAGGCCTGTTATTTCATGAATCATCTGAGCTTTTCTCCATTCCCTGTGTGGTCTGGTGGTTAACGTTGCTGACTACGGATTCACAGGTCTGGGTTTGGTTCCGGTACAGTGGGTCGACATGCTGACCACATGCCTCTTGTTTGCACTGCTCGTGTATTGTAATGCATTATTTTAAACTACATTTATTTTAAGTGTAATTATGCATAACTGAGTGCAGTCCCTGCTCCCATAGGCAAATGCCGGATTGGAATATACTCATCACTACCCAGGACAGTCTTGCCTCACTACAAGATGAGTTAGGGAGCCATTTCAATGTGAAAGCGAATCAAGTGTGATGGGTTTAGTAAAAAGAGATCTCATCTAACTCGAAATGTAGACAATACACCGTTCTCACTTCACATTCTGATGTAGAATAAGAGGCCGTATTGCAGGGAGTGCGTATTCAGTTTTTCAGCGTTCGACATGCACCCTGTGTAAGGAGGTTGTGTACAAAATCAGAGTCTGACCTGGGTAGTAGACGACGCTTCTGCGCACTGCGTAGTTGGCCTCTGGGATCCTCAGTTCGCAGTATAACATGGTGGTGGTGTGCACCTCGTGGTCCGCAAACAGCTTGCTGGCCCAGATGTCGTAGCTCTGCTGCCTCTTTCGCACTTTCACTCTGACGTCACCCAGACCCGACCTGTCCATGAAGAGCGTCATCTTGGGTTCGGGGAAGACCCCGTGCGCCTCGCACGTGACGTTGACACGCCCCGACACGCTCCTCGCCCAAGTCACGTGGAACTTCTTTTCAGGCGCTGCAACAAAGAAGCAGACAAAGTAACACTCAAACTGAATGGGATAAAAACAGTAGAATGGAAGGGTTTAAATATGGGGAACCCAACGACTTTTTTCACAGTATTCAAGGTAATGCACAGATCTAAACTATGGAACAAAGTGTCCCGGGTTCGGTCCCGTTGCGGATGTATTGTGGTATAAGGTGGAACATTTAAAACACTTACATTAAGTTATAGTCACCGCTTTTAAAGGATCCTCAGGCGGCAACCCTCTAATTTAGTATCTCAACCCCAACCCTGACCAAACCCTCCATAAACACCTCCATAAACATCTTGGGGTTGAAAAGCCGAAATGGAAGGAAGGGAAATGTTGCGCGTGCCTAAGCATAAGATGCGCGTTGTTGCCACAGTTTAAAAACCTTGCAGCTGATTTCCACAAATCTGGAGAAACAACACAAGTGACATTGCAACAAGGCCTGACCTGGTGGCAGGGACCACCGCATTTGTTTAGGGGTGGGTGGACCCTAATAATCTTGTCCAGATGAGGTAAGTGGTCCGACTTAAAAGCGTTTAGGGGTGGGTAGACCCTATTAATCTTTTCCAGATGAGGGAAGTGGCCCGACTTAAAAGCGTTCCGCTCGCTTTGTAGCCGACTGGGGTTCGTTTGGGCGCGAAGACTATACCACAAACGGAAATGAAGTTTATCAATTAAACATTGTATTTACGTATGATGGCAAAGAAAAAAATCCGCAACGGGATACACGGTGCAGTGTGCAGTGATATATATAACTTATATGGATATTTTATAATAACATACTTGAAAATAGTAGCCAGTTACGAATATATCGACATAGACTACCAGATAAAAGAATTTGAGTACTGGATATAATAATATATGAACTTTTGAACATTATGTAAATATTTTAGTTTTTAGGATCTTAACAAAACTAATAGCATTTTAAAACTGCGGTTTAAGCATATTGCTTTTTAAAGTTTTAATATATACATATGGACAAGTGTGACAATTTTTAACTATTGTCAGTATGACATGTATGTGCTTGTAAATTAGTTTCTATAAGAGTTCGTAAAATATAGCTAATAATAAATAACAATAATATTCGACACCGTGTATCCAGATGACACTATCTGCAATTTAGATATATTGTGGTATAAGGTAGAACATCTAAGACACTTTACAGTGTTTAATGTTTTTCATTCCCTCCATTGTATTTTTTTGTGAAAGTTCGAGTAAACAATACCATACAATGTAACACAATGCATCTTGTAAAATGGTAAGGTTGAAAGTGTGTTGATAAGTGTTTCCTATACAAATCTACATGCTTTGACCAATGTGCACGAAATTTTGCACACACATACCCTCTTCATCCCGGAAGGAAACACGGTCATACTAAAATTCAAACAAACCATCCCTTCCCTTCAAAAATTATACAGGGTGTTAATAAATAACACCGAAATATTTTACCGGTACATAGAGGGGACTTAGACAAGCAACTTTTATTAGGAGTTTTTTCTCTGTGACGTAAAATGTGTATGCTACAGGGCATTAAAGTCATTACAATTTGGTGCTCATAACTCAATAATGTAGCGGAATAAGGTTAAAGTGTTCATTAAATTGACTTCATGCCTTCTTAGTGATTGACAAAAACCTGATTCTTAATCATTCGTCAACCGCTATATCATAATTTAGTGTTTCCATAATCTGCAAAACTTAGCCTACAGACTAATCACATGACTGGCCACCACTGCATTAGTCTTCTTTTATTCATAGCTACTGACTACAGTGTTAACAACGGACTTCCTTTGTTTAGAATTTTTTTTTCTAATGTTAGAAGTCAGTGGCGGCCATGCCCTGGGAGATTTTATGCTGTATCAGGAAAAATTGAATCCATAGAGTAAAAATCTCCTAATAAAATTTGCTTGTCTATGTCTCCTCTATACACAGATGAAATATTTCGGTGTTATTCATTAACACCCTGTATAATTTCTGCAAATATTACACTGAATTCACAAATCGGAACAATATTGTTTGTAGTGTTCATATAAAGTTTCGGAATTTGGAAGTAACTGGCCCTTGGAGTAGGCCTTGGCAAATAATTAGAGACGTTATCGATAGAATTCATTTATGTAAATCGATTACGTAGAATGAAGTCAACGCAAATAAATATGATGCATCACAAAATCATTTTCTCACTTCACATTTTGATGTAGAATAAGAGCTCGTATTGCGGGGACAGCTTAATCCAGTTGTCACAGTCTGAGTGTGCGTCAAAGAATAGGCCCATGCCATGTCAGAAGACTGTAAAAATCCTATCCACTAAGACGTTATTCATCAATGTAGGCTTTGTATTAGCTGAGAAATATGGATCTTTATTGGACGCAAGTAAAAAGAGGAATATTTTTAGTCCCATATGCGCAGTAAATTATTATGTCCCTGATATTTAGGGAAGAAAGTCTGAAAGTGATATTGATTTTCTTTTGATTTTAGCCCCGAAATGATTGTATGGTAAGACGAAAGAGGGAAATAAGATAACCCGTAAAGACAGTAAAATAATAGCCAATATTACCGAAATTTCTGTTTCTTTCTTATTTCTACCAAGCAATGGGTTGTAAAATTCCAAGCCCTTTATGAGCGACATAAAGCTGTATCTAGCATTTTATGACGGAATAGGCCTAAGTTATATATGGACTTAAAAATCGAAAGTCCTCCGTAAGTTGATCGGGCCTTTTAAGGTAGTTTATAAAAATGTTTACGACCAAACGCTCGGCCAATTTAACTGTTGCCTTTATTGGCGAAACCTACACTTGCTTTTCTTTTCTTTTAGAATTTATTACGAAAAACTGAAATTCCAGTATTCAGTTCAGTAACTGTAACTCTCCTCAGATTATGGTGCCTATGGTCTATAGTTGCTTATTTTGTTATTAAGTGCCAGTATGGTAATTTATGAGATTGTGTGTGGGGACGAAAAATGTCTGTCCGTCCGTCCGTGTGTCTGTACGCGCCATAACTCAAATACGCTTTTTCGGATTTTCATGAAACTTGGAAAACACATTTATAATGAGAATATTATAGGAGAAATTATACATTTATAATGTCTATGGGAAGAACCCTATTGATATTGAACCAAATCGGTTCACCGGTACAGGAGTAATGCCCAATTTAGTACCTATTTCAATAGATTATATTAGAAAGGCGCCCTAGCTCAAATAGGGTACGCTGTATCGGATTTCCATTAAACTTGCCCGGTACCAAAGTAAAACCCAATTTAGCGTCTATTTTAAAGGCGCAATAACTCAAATACGCTTTATCGGATATTTATGAAACTTCGTATACGCATTCATAATGTCCATGGGAAGACGTATATTGATATTCAATCAAATCGGTTGGCCAGTACCGGAATAATGCCCAATTTAGTGCCTTTTATGTTAATATATGAGAAGTCGCGATTACTCAAATATGCTTTATTGGATTTTCCTAAAACCTTGTATACCCATTTATAATGTACATGGGAAGACGTCTACTGATATTGGACCAAATCGGTAGACCGGTACCGGAGTAAAACCAAATTTAGTGTCTATTTTAAAGACGCGGTAACTCAAATACGCTTTCCCGAATTTTTATGAAACTTGGTATACACATTTATAATGTTCATGGGAAAACTTATATTGATATTGGATGAAATCGGTTGACCTGTTTCGGAGTAATGCTCAATTTAGTGCCTATTTTATGATAATATACGTATTCGAAAGAATTTGTAAAAAAAAAATTTAATAAATAAATAAAAAGCAAATCAGTTATCTTGACAACATAGTCAATTGTTTTACTGTGATATTATAAGGCTTTGGAAATTAAAATACAGTTAGCTATGACCAAAAACACTATTGTTTTACAGAACTGCACTCTACAAACATCACTAAAATGGTCAAATGAAAACGAAACTTTTTAAACAATTTGAATGGGGTTTAGTTCCGTGGCTCTGCATCCCATACCGGGACAGGGCCTATCATCCGATCCTCATCGGCATGAGGCAGGTCGGCACTCACGAGACTGTGTGAAAATCTCAGATGATTCTGGGTGTGCGGATCCACAGAATTCTTATTATTTATATTCATATTTAGGCCTAATTATATTCTCTTATTATTGTTTTTATTGTTATTGTCTACATTTACAACGGGCATTAATGTTTGAATGATGCCGGGTTGGAACTGGTGTTTACTGCTCAGCGTAGTAACTAACAACAGAATGTCTTTTGTAGTCAGTGTTTTAGTTCAATTTCCTGTTCATGCTATCATGGCGGTCTCCTAACCTACCTGCGTCTTTTCCTTCTTGTAATATGTGGCGTTGGAGCTCAAATATTATGTTAGATTGTTTTCACAGGCACTGACATGTTCATGAAAATAGCATCAGGCATCAGGAAGTGTATTTATGCTTAAAACTAGACTGGAATTTCCAGGTGGTACACAATACTTGCTCTGCTACACTAAAAGCAGAGGAAAAGTCAAATCTAATTAACTGTATATATTTCTTTCTTTGTCGTAGCTTTACCTCTCCCTTTTAGTATTTAAGCGACCCAAGCCCCCCGGGCCTTACAGGGCCGCGACCTTCGGGAGAGGGAATATCTTTGGATCACATATATACTTTTTGACCTCCCGGACGAGTGATCAGCCCAATGCCGGGACCAAGATCAGTAAACTATACAGGTTGCGTATTCCGGGATAGACCAATCGCAGCACTTGAGTGTGTGACGTCACAAGATTCCAGATCTCGCAATTTTCAGATTTTACTCAGTCTAGAAAATCTTACACCGCGTGATTAAACTCGTAACCTTTAATTAACCCGTGGTCGGATTCCTGTGAAATTTATACAGAAATAATCTACACACATCAGCCCTACTGATGGTTAAAACAGAGCCTTAAAAAAGCGGATACAAATGTTTTTATTTCATTTTATAAACATCACCCGTTACACAAAATTCATGGAGGGAGAAGCAAATTTCACTATGCGACAATTTTTTGTATTTTTGTGTCCCGAAAAAACTTCAAGCGAGAAAGTTTTAGTGAAATAATTGAATTTTAATACAAATGAAGTTCCAGCCCCATATCTCGAATGGTTTACGAGTAATTAAGTGGTAATTATTCCATGCGCTTCAGTGTCGGAGTGATTTGTGACGAGCGTGAAATGTTCAGGAAGAACCATATTTGACTATGCGACAATTTTTTTATTTCTGTGACCAGAAAATGATTCAAACATGTGAGCTTTAGGGAAATATTTGAATTTTATTATACATCAAGTACCACGATTATATTTTGAATGGTTTACGAGTAATAGAGTGGTAATTACTCAAGGCGATAAGGCTATCGGAACGGTACAGAGGTCTTTTTTATTCTATAAAATAGGCCTACTAGCAATTACGTAAAAATCCTTAAATATTTTAATCGTGGACTCAATAATAAAGGATATTAACTGGCTACTTGTACCCATACTGAAAGATTGACCCGCTGGGGAAAAAGAATGAATTAAACTTTTTCCTAATCTTGTAAATCTGCACTACTGTTATTTAGATATTTGTTGAATTATTTATTTTATTTTTTGATCATTTGTGCTAGTAACTTTTATTTCTAATTACCTTATCAAATGCCTTATTAGTTTAATACCTTGTTACGCCCTTTTCATATTTTAATATAATTTATCAACATGAAAACGTATTACAGTTAAAATTGAATTGCCGAGGCTTTAAGAGCATGCTATCGGGTTATAGTTAGGGCAAGACGATGATAATTTTTAATGAAAAATTCATGGAAAAATCCTTTGAAATATTGTGTGATTTATGTAGAATGCATTGCGAAGCAATTTGTGTCCTTTTTGTTATGTTGAGACGTCGATTTTAAAGATCCTGCGCCTCTTTTCGTTGTGCTGCTCATGAAAGTTTCCCTGCCCTGCAATTCACAAACCATCCCTTAGTTTATTAGGTCTATATTATCTCTGTCGTCACATAATTTGTATACAGATGTACACTTTTGGCCGTGTTTCACCAATCATTACCTACATAACTTACCCCATATAACCCGGAGAAAATTATTATTAATATAAATGTATTGCTTTGATTACAATATTAACACAAATTAATACTCTACAATAGTCTACGCAATGTAATAATAACATTAGTACTGTACATGTTAATATTGATACATAAAAATTCCCGTAGTTGTTTTCTACCCTTATTATAAGGTACAATTTCTATACAAATATAGGATACATTCTTTAACAAATTTTCATCAAATTATACTAACATAACCTCTAGAATGAGGAATATTTTCTAGGCAACAAAATATTAGAACAAATCACCCTTTAGCTGTTATATAGGCCTACCTGTATTATATAATTTCTATTCAAATCTAGATCCTTTGGGAGATTTTTACAAGATTTTAAAGACAAATGGTGTAGAATCAGAAGAACATTTTAAGTAACTTGAATAACAGAACAGTTCACATCTTAGCTGTTTTCTACAATCTACAAAATTACTGTTACACACTGCCACAGCACATATCTGGCCCGGCATAATGGTTCAGTTAATTGCACTTTCTAAAGCACCTTCCATTTGTATTATTAAAAACAGTACGTACTGGTAATATCTATCGTAAAATACTGCGGTCAAGCGGCCGAGATCAGTAGGTAGAAGCTTTGTCAGCGCCAAATCATTCTGACACCTTGAAGCGCCCAGAATAATTACCACTCAATTACTCGTAAACCATTCGAGATATGGGGCTGGAACTTCATTTGTATTAAAATTCAATTATTTCACTAAAACTTTCTCGCTTGAAGTTTTTTCGGGACACAAAAATACAAAAAATTGTCGCATAGTGAAAATTGCATCTCCCTCCATGAATTTTGTGTAACGGGTGATGTTTATAAAATGAAATAAAAACATTTGTGTCCGCTTTTTTAAGGCTCTGTTTTAACCATCAGTAGGGCTGATGTGTGTAGATTATTTCTGTATAAATTTCACAGGAATCCGACCACGGGTTAATTAAAGGTTACGAGTTTAATCACGCGGTGTAAGATTTTCTAGACTGAGTAAAAACTGAAAATTGCGAGATCTGGAATCTTGTGACGTCACACACTCGCCTGCTCGCCGCAACCCCCTGTCCTATAAACTCGCCGGAATACGCTACCTCTGTAGTTTACAAGCCTTGTGCCGGGACCACCTCCGAGACAACACGAACACACAGCACGATACACACCATTCACACACACTCACTCAGAACAAGGCGACATGACGGCCAGATGATATCCGGGGACTACAAGGGCCTGAAGTTACCTGACATTTGTCTCACAGGTGAAGGAAAACTCTGGAAAAAGCATCACCTTGTCCCGACCAGGAATCGAACCCGGGCCCGCTGCGTGAGAGGATTAAACGCATTCCCTGAGCTACAGCGGTGGACTAACTGTATATCTACTGTATGAAAATACAGTTTTTAAGAAATTACTAGATTTTCCAAGTAAATAACTGAATGACAGTACGGATTTAGACAGATTCAACTCTGTATAGATTAGGTGATGTGAAGATAGATATAGGATAAGCATTCATGGACCACAGATTATAGTCTCTGTTGGACATTACATGAAAATATTAAGTTATAGGAGAAAAATTCCTCCGACACTGGGACTTGAACCCAGGACCCTTGGCAATTCGCGCCAATGCTCTACCAACTGAGCTAATATTCTCATTTCCACTTGTTTCGCATCACGACCAAACGCGTTGTTCGATTTTCTTCCAAGTTTGCATCAATGTTCCTTGAAGTCGATAAAAACTGTGTCACTCCGGTTTGAGGCGTTGTCATGACGACAGGAGATGGACAGGACATGTAGGATGCACAGATGTGTCCGTCTCCATAATTCATGAATCCGCCGCAGCCGCAGCTTTTCCTCCCTCGCATAAATAAAATAACACGTGAAATATTTATCAAGTGCGTATCGCCCTCTGCCTTTTTAATTTGCATTCAGGGGTGAACACCTAGAGGAAGTGACATGCTATGTACAATGTCCAACATTAGTTTTTATGTCCCCTAGTTATTTAGTACGCAACTCACTTCTGTAACTACATTTTAACATGAGCGAACAATCCATAAGATCCATGATGTCTTCTCGTAGCTCTTGTAGCTGGGAGAAGTCAAGAGCAGCCATTTCTACGTGATAATTGCAATTTAGTGCTGAAACTACGGAGAGTCTGCAAGTATTAATGTACATAATGCTATCATAATTGCTTATACGATATTCATGGATTGGTGTTTACAGAAAATACGGTTTAGCTGAGCTCACAAAAACGAGACCAATAGAATGAATGTGTGGAATGTACCCAAACTAACTGCAGAATATGGGCGAAGTTAAGTCATTTTACTACTTGTAACATATATTATTTTAGGTAGATTTCGAAGAAAAATCTACCTATTGCAATCAATACATTGTCATGACTTTCGAAAAATTCTTTCATATCTTTACGTTTCATGCCTCCCTAAGTACGAAACCATTGTATATATCTTTACACGCTAGCGGCCGTAATTTTTAAGATATTTGAACCAAATTTTATTATGTTATTTCTAGGCCCAATAGTTCGGACAAGTTCGATAATGAGCGAAATTGGCCCAAGGGGGTGTTCGGGGAGGGGGTTGAAATTTTAAAACATTTATATATCGGCCCCTATGAAGTTTAGAGGGAAACTTTGTTTGAATAAATTAGAGTACTCCCTATGGAGTTCACAGTGACACCAATGATTCGGGGGTTTTGGGGGTACGAGTGGGGATGGGGTGATGGAAATTCGAAAATTTTGAAACTACGTCTTGTGGGGTATCGTTGAAAAGCTCTTAATGAGTACTCTATAAATATATAACTAGTTTCTTGATAGTTCTCATATAAGACGAGATTTGAAAGTTTAAAAAATTGCTCTTTCCTCTTTTTTGCAGTTATTATTGCGGGTTTGTTATGACAAGGCTAAAGAAGAAGAGTGCTACGTAGCGACAGTAAATTAAACCAAAAGCACTTCGAAATCTACCTCAGCCTGTAGGCTTGGCTAAAGGGATTTGTTTTAGATAGGCGTTATTATTTGTGAAATAATTGTGCAGCCATTTTGGGAGCTTTCCAGCTGTCCTGCAGTTTATTGTGCACATGCGCAGGCAGAACAAGGCTGCCAACATAAGGGATGGAGTGACTATCTTTTCGACCATCGTGAGAAATTTAACGTTTTCAATTGTTATAAGACTGCGTCTATTTAATAATCATAAGCAATTATTTTCAACTAAAAGAGTATTATCCATGAGACTGAAACCAGAGTTGGTCATCCTAGGCCTCACGATGCTATGGAATCTTATTACGTAACAATGAAGCCAACAGCAATAGAGAAGTAGGCCTACTATCTTGACGCTGCTCTAAAACAAAACAAAATCATATTTGGCCTAAGCAAGGTGACGATTTTCTCGTATTTTGTTTGTTTCGTCTAAATTAGCTCGAATGACATTATTTTTGTACAAACTCTGAATCCTTTGTCGTAACTATATTCATAGAAACATTTCTTTCAATGCGGTCGGTTTACATTTTCGTCCATTTGTAGCATTCAAAATTAGATTGGATTGCAAATCGCTTCTGTAGTAACTTTGATCACTTACGTAAGAACGCATTGTTGTGATTCTCCACTTCCTTACAAAGTTAACGTAATCCATTATTTTCAGACTAACCAAGCGGTCCTGCGCACAGAAATGCGCAGTATCATTGGGGTGCACGTTACCGGTCACCGGAACCCAGAAATCACAAGGTCCACTTTTGAGATATGAACTATGTCGTCCTGCAAAATAAGTGTCACTAAATTCAGTTGGCGCCTATGAGGTGACAGTGCAGTAGGACTCTAGCTGTATAAAATGAAAAGAAGGAATGAGGATGGAAAAAAAATGCATATGACTGGAATCGAATCCAGGATCCAACATGACGTCAACTTGTTTGAATTGTGAAGGCAGTGCCAGTGTTTTGTCACGACATATTTATTATTATTATTATTATTATTATTATTATTATTATTATTATTATGACGTCATCTCTTTCTTTCCCTCTCTGCGTCTCTTTCTGCTTGGATTGGACAACCCTGTGTTTGCGGGGCTCACTTGACATTTCTCAAATCTAAAGCTTCCGTTGTTACTTCAAAGGAACGAGTCTGTATGCTATGCAAAGACAAGCTTCGAGGGAGGGATATTTTCTGCTTCTGCTTTTGCTTGCCAGTTGGCGCTACTATTACGTTTACAGGAGACCTTGGAATAATTTTCTAGTTCCTATGGGAACGTGGTGACAAATGAAGAACAAGATCTCAATCATGAGTTACGTTCCCTGTTGTTATAGTGACTTGATGATAGAAGAATAACGTATTCCTCGTTGCCATAGTAACCAGGTAAGGGTACTTACCGAAGACGACCATCTTCTTGGTCATGAAGTCCTCGTCGCTGAAAGTGGAGACCAGACACTTGTAGTCCCCCGAGAGGTCGGTGGTGGGGTTTGGGATGTAGAGGGCGCGATGCATGGTGGCCTGGTTCCCGGAGGCGCGGTGGCTCAGATCCAGTTTGCCCTTGAGAATGCCCAGGTCTTGGGGTTTTTGCCCCGGTATCCACTGGTACACTGGACTGGGACTGTTGTTGAAGTACCACTTGACCACGAGCCCCGAGTACGCCTCGGCCGACAGCTCGTCCTGCTTGAGTGTGTACTCGCAGTCCAACACGGCTGCCGACCTCGAGTTGTTCTTCACTGCCGGAGGGACTCGCAAGTCGGTTATCTGGATGCCGGACACCCCTGAAACATGTTACAAAGCATGTTAAACACAGTCCGAATCGACCATGACCGTGCATAGCGCGTGATCCTTTCGGTCCATCGCCGCCGCCACAGTTTTTAGCCACCTCCGCTACCTCCATCTCCCGCCAAATATTCAAGTACGTGAATACCTGAATGAAAAGACGAATTTCAATATTTAACTTACCTATCTTAAAGTAAACGTAAACGACGCGTAGGCCTACCTTTTGTGTGCACGGAACTTCGAACCTTTAAGTTCTCTTAACACTTAGATTTGAGAAGTCCCTAATTCTTTATATAAACGATTAAACTGCTCAGGAAGTTCAGATTTCTCAGAAATCTGTGTTAAAGGGAAGTTTCTTCCATTTAAATCTTGTGACAGAACAGTTCATATAGGCATTCGTAATATTAAATTAAGACCAATAAAACGTATTTAGGGACAGAATTTGAATTTCCCGCGAGTTTATTGACGAATAAATCTTTAATAAAGCCAAAACGACGGGACTGACGAAGTACATGGCGAGATAGAAGACTTTCACACGGACAATTTGATATACTACACGACTACTGTAATCAAAAGACATTAGAGTTAATAACATATAACCCGACCACATGGAAAATTATATCATTCGACGCATCATCATAAAGGCAACAGAACTAAAGCTATTAGAGACAGTATTAATAAAGACTTTAGGGATTATTAGACGATATAGCTAATACAAAGACGAGGCACTGTCTGGTAAGAATTGTGTCGCCACATGACACATGTGACAAACGAGTACAGCCCACTCCTCACTCCATTTAACGACGTTACGTTTGAAACACTAGCAGAAGACTTGGTTAATTTTCGATCAGGAACGACTTTGTCTTCGGACAGGACCATTCAGATGGGGACAATTTTTACCCAATAGATAATACAGCCATTTCATAATCGGGTGGGACATTCTAGCAAATTATAAAAACTATTTTTTTTATTACATATCATAAATAATAAACTAGAATTCGTTCTTCACATTCTGTAAATTTTACAATTCCTTCTCCTTCATACTACATGGAAAGCATTATTTAAAAATAATTTTAAATATTTTAAATTTGTTTTTCAAAATCTATTACGGGTGGGACGTAATTTGGACACTGATTTCAATGATGCAAAACAAAACCTCAGTTTCTGTTCTGCTATTATTGTTAGGGTCTTAATGTTGTTATTAACGAAGGTATGTGGGATTAAATACAAATTATAAACTGTCTCCAGGTTGTCAGAACATTTATTTAACTCATCAATAATAATTTAACAAAACTATCACCATTTCGGGTGGGACAAAAAGTCACTGTTTGTTACTTTACATAGCAATTAACTACACATATTTTTTGAAGTTAATCTTATATCAAATTGTACCTTAAGATGTATATTTTCTCAAATGAAAATGGACATAGCTGATTACTCTTGACTACTTGGTATTAAAGTGTTAAAATCATGCTAAAAATGTCAAAAAAAAGTAACTCAACGTAATAAATAAGTAAATTGACAGATTTTACACATGAAACCACTTCAGATACACCTGAGTCCTTAATATTCAGAGAATTTGAGGTTGTAAACTTATATTTGACCACCCAAGTAGAATAATTTTATAACTTCTCTCTTTGAGGGAAAAATTCCCATATTTTATGAAATGGCTGAATACCAGAAACCCAAGCTACGGAAGAGGACTACGACGAGACAGACGTGAATAGCTCTAGGACCTAGAGACCTAGAGCCTAGGTAGAAAGTATTAGGCCAAATATAATTTTACCCGCGCAGAGAGAAATAGGATAGGCATTATTAAGGATTAAGTATTAACAGCGCGTTATTTTGGGTATATTAAGTGTGACAAGAATATCACATAAGTACATTTTAGTGAATTCTACGACGATATAATATCAAACAAGAGAAACATTGTATTTTCACTTAGAAGTAGGACTTAAGCGACTTTCAGAACAAGCATTTTATATTGTGACTTCGAAGTGGGACGACGTAGGGGAGCTCGGGTCTAGTTGGCTACAGGGTTTAGTTGGCACACTGTTAATAACTTGGCAACCCTGCGTTTTTGTGCAAGGAAACTTACATATATATTTGGTCATCTACCGTTAGCCTTTGTTACAAATTTCTATTGTATTTGGAGCTTTTCTGTTCCTGCAGTGTGCTTTTGTACTCCCAGAGTACCTGCAAGTAAATATTTATCCTTCTGTAAAATGAAAGTTTACAACATCCGGTCCTAAGAAATAATTGTTTCTGTGGTGTCGGTGAGTAGTGAAGACTAGTAACTACATGTCTGAGCGGTTTAAAGTTTATATTGGAGTTTTTTCTGGCACAAAACCGAACCATATTTTCAACAGCATACGTTGGGGTAAGTTGGCACATTCATTACGGGGTAAGTTGATTCACTGAGCCAACTAGCCTTGCCATTAAAATGTCTAACATTTTCCAACAAGAGGTTTATTTAATTGTTTATCCGTATTTTAGAATCTCTAAATATGCCAATAACACACGTGGTGTCAAATAGAACTTTATTTGTCTGAATTGCAATTCTGACATATCAGATTAAGATATATAAGTGATGTTTGTGATACCTGTTACTTTAGGCTGTGTAGATTGAATGCAAATGACATTACCTTTTTTATATGTTTGAGTTATTGCTTCATTGTGTTTAGATTTTGTGTTATTTTTGTTACAACAATTTATTGTTTAACTTGTGCCAACATACCCCGACGATGGGGTAAGTTGACACACGTGTCGAGGTTCAAATAAATTGCAATTTCTTAGTTACCCTTACGAAATATTGTTATATTTTATTTTATAAACCTACCTGAATAATTAAACTATTCAATAGATAAATTTACATAATAATGTTAACTATATTATAGCTCATAAAAATAAAAGTTTAAAATCTGTGCCAACTAGACCCGGGCTCCTCTATTCATAAATAACTGTAGTTCCTCCGACGTACAAGGTGCGGCAGAGGAAACACATGTTTTTGAAACAGCTTGATTCATGCAGTTTCAGAAGCCATGGCGCCATGGACATTGGATCATCGAGTTTGCCTTTGAAACTTATTTCGAAACAACGTCTATAATTGCCGTTCAGCGCCGTTTTCGTATGGCCTACATTATAATGTAGAGCTTCAACCCATCTCAATATCGTGTTACGACGAGGGATGATTCCACATTAAAATGTATACGAAAACGGCGCTGAACAGCAATTATAGACTTTGTTTCGATATAAGTATCAAAGGCAAAAACACGATGCTCCAATGTCCATGGCGCCATGGATTCTGAAACTGCATGAATCAAGCTGTTTCAAAAACATGCGTTTCCTCTACCAATAGCCTAATGTGATTGCATGTTAGATAATTCCATTGTTTCATCACTTGACGGCATTTTTTTCGGAGGTAATTCTGAAATAGTCAACAGAAACTGCATTATACAAGCTTCAATTCTTTCTTTCTTCTGTCTTTCTCGTAGTTTTACCTCTCCCTTTTAGGACCCAAGCCGCCCGGGCCTTACAGGGCCCCGACCTGTCGGGAGAGGGATTATCTTTGGATCACATACATACTTTTTTGACCACACAAGGACATGGAGGGCCTCCCCGGATGAGTGATCAGCCCAATGCCGGGGCCACCTCCGAGACAACACGAACACATAGGACGAGACACACCATTCACACACACACTCACTCCAAACAAGGCGAGGATGGGATGAAGATGATAATGACGGCCAGATGATATCTGGGGACCACAAGGGCCTAAAGTTACCCGACATTTGTCTCAAAGGTGAGGAAAACCCCCAGAAAAAACCCCACCTAGGTAACTTGTCCCGACCAGGAATCGAACCCGGGCCCGCTGCGTGAGAGGATTGGACGCATCCCCTGAGCCACAGCGGTGGACAAGCTTCAATTCTGTGTAATTAAATATTGTTTAACTTGAAAATCTTCTGTGTTATGGTTATTTCAAAAACATCCGTTTCCTGTGCCGCACCTTGTATGTATCAATCAACTGCGATATTCTGACTTTAAAGGAAGTACTTCATATTTTAACCTCATTGTCGCTATAAAAACATCATCTCCGCCTTTATATCCACCTGTGTCGGGTTTAAATTAAGCACGAAGAGAGAGCACTCCCTCTGCCTACTGAGAGCAACGTAGGCCTATACATAATTGCCAGATAGGTCTAGATCAGAGGGACAACATTTTCAACGTGTCCTTTAAGATGGGTGAGTTAAATACTGAAAGCCCTCTTTTCACGGGGGTATTTTCTTACTTGAGTTTTCGGCGAGAGATGATAGTAGCGGAGGTGGCTGGAAACTTTCGCGGTGAGGGCCACGAGCTAGGCACGGTGTTTGCTTCACACTTTATTAGATGCTGATGTAAGATAAACTGGTTTTAACTGTACTAGTGCATGAGAGCGTGTTAAACCTTGATAATTATACACCCAACTATACTTGAATTCAGGGTAGGAACATAGTGTAGGAGATGTACCTGCAACTCAACGTTGCAATACACAACCGCTGTCTCACTCACTCCCTTTCATTCTGTAGACAAGGAATGGGGAGAGCCGGCAACCTGCCTGAGAACCAGTTGTGTATTGCAACGTTGAGTTGCAGGTACAGTCGGTCAAATAAAAAACGTCGGGCGGTATTTGATTAAGTATCACGAACGAGCATATGCGCATGTACAGGAAGACTTAAGGTTAGGTTCACACATGCCTCTTGTCTCTCCATGTATTTTCTTGATTATTTAGTCAGTTTTGTTCCAAAACAAACATGTATAGAAGGCTGTGGCTATATGTCTCACATCCGCCATATTCTTGGTTGCAAATGCTTATAATATTAATAATTAATAAATTCTCAAGGAATATGATTAATCAAGGAGCATATTTTAAAGGTTTTATTTTATAATACCGGTACTTCTAGTGCAAAATCAATAACTTACGCTCAACTTCTGCAACCAATCTAGCATCGATATACGCGCCCGGCCAGATCCACGTTTCCTATGAAAACTTCCGGTCGCATTATAGTAAAGTTCCCACCTCTCACCTGCTCTTTCATAAATATGGAACCTTCTCGCTGCTTCAGAGGCCGAAAAATGCAGGTCAATTACAGCCCTAACTACACTTCTTCTCACTTTAGCATTTGTATGTGGCGATGACACAAAGAAAAATGAATTATGACAATACATTAAGTTGAATATCGTGTGTTGCGCTTTCCGCGTTGTTCATTTTTACCCTCGTTGTTCATTTTTTCTCTCCTGTCGCATGGCCTCATATGTTCCGAAAATGACTTGTATTTTATGTTTTTTATAGGAAACTTGTGAACTAATGCGTTAAAACTTTAATTTCAACTGCATACGAGTCCCGACGTTTTTTATTTGACCGACTGTACATCTCCTACACCAGGGGAAGTCAACTACGTCTTGTGATGACGTTTGTGGAGCAAGAGCATGCGGATCCCTTGTGTGTGACGTCAGCAAGAGCGCACGGTAGTAGGGGTGTTTAGGAATTAGAGTACGCTAGATTTAGGCACTAGAGGACCTACTTTAGCTCTGTGGGTAAACAACTTCTGGTTGGAAATACGGAGCATTTTTCAAAGTTAATGCAAGTATGCGATCCTGATAGTGTTCTCTCTGCAGAACATGTGTTAGTTCTGCAAAACATTCTTCTTCAGTTCGAATCGAGGTTTCAGGATGTGGAAAACCTTTCTCCAATGTTTAAACTTTTTGCTACCCCATATTCAGTTAATGTCAGACGTTCTTTGCCGGTATCAGTTGGAACTGCTAAACATACAATGCGACGATCTGTTAAAGGACAAATATGAACGTAAAGTGGTCTTGGGTAACTTTTTCAGAAATTTCTCTGAAACCAGATTCCCGAAACTTGCCGCACGAATATTATGTAATTTTGGATCGACATATGTGGCCGAACAATTTTTTTCACTAATGAAATGTGCAAAGCTCAAATCAAGAAGTACATTGTCAAATCACAACCTAAATGTAGTCTTCGATTAAATATTGCTCAAACATTACGTCCCAACATTGATAAACTTGTTAAAGAAAAAAGAGACAGGAAAGTCAGAAAACTGTTACTGTAATCTTGTATCATCTAAGGTGCAGACGAGCTTGTATGGTAATTAATTCAGTTCATTTTTTTTGTTATTTTTATTGTAGTGAATTTTGTTAATTCAAATGATAGTATTGTCTATTTTTGTCAAAGAACATAGATTTTGTGGAAAGGCAATTGTTCTCACAGAATAGAAAAATAGAATTATTTATAATATGTTAAACTACTGTGCTGTAATTAACCGATAAACTATCAAGAACATCGATTGATGTTTCATTAACTCGGAAACACGTATTACGTAAGTTCTAACCCCCTAAATTCCCGCTGCCCGCAATACTAATGCCACTCTCTTCCCCCCTGTTCACTGATGCCACCATTTCACATGCTCCTCGCAGAGGTATTACGAGAGCAGTCAGAGCAGAAAGCAGTGACGTCACAGAGCAACCTTCTGTCTTCCCCTGTCCTACACTATGTTCCTACCCTGAATCCAAGTATAACTGAGTTTCGTGTTTAAAACTGATGTAACAAAGTGCCAGAATTCCCTTGTTTAATCAATGATAATTGCAATTATGATATGCAGAAAATAAGTTATTTTTGTTGTAGATTCCCGAGTTAAGCTCCAGATGGATTCATTAAGGAGGGCTTACAGAAAACAAAGGTCTAGTGTGATAAGCATATGCGAAGGAACTTGTGGGTAGTGTTATTTGTCATAGCTAACTTCCACAGTCGTATTGTAAAACAATATGTTGCCATGAGAACTGATTTGCATTTGATAAATTCTTTCTAATATATTACCATAAAATAGGCACTGAATTCGACATTATTCCAGTGCCGGTCAATTGATTTGGTCCAATATCAATAGGCTTTTTCCCACGCACATTATAAATGCGTATACCAAGTTTCATTAAAATCCGATAAAGCGTATTTGAGTTATCGCGCGTACAGACACACAGACATTTTCCCGTCCCCCACATAATCTCGCAAAATACCATACTCGCGCTTAATAAATAAATAAAAATATAATTACAATATAAAATTGTAAACTGGTAGATTTGTTGTTGAGTTTAAATGTTAAGTTTATTTCGTTTTGCGTTTTCTTCAGGAACGGGCGGATCTGGAACTGAATTAACGTATATAATGAAGCAATAGGATTTTCATTATAGGCCTGCCTAATTAGGTGTAAAAGTCTTCACGTGAAGTAAAACCCATTAACTCCTTAATTACTACAACCCTCAAAGAAGACAAATGAAATTTATTAATCAAAGCAAGTAAAAAGTGTTTGGTTTTGTAGGGTTTCGTCAAGTTCCTGAATATCTCTAAACATGTATGTTTTGTTTTACACAATTTTAAAACAAAGGCAAAACATTTTCTGGAGCAACACCCTCACTAGTTTTAGCTACAAGCCGCCACTGGGTAACATGTTGTGAAAGAAGGGACAGGAATAAAAATGCGAGGCCCAGTCAAGTCAAGTAGATTATACTGGAGGTCAATGAATAATCATGTGCATTTAATATCACGACCCAATAAGGTTCAGTTTAAACCAACTATTACTGTTATTACTATTACTGTATTATTATTATTATTATTATTATTATTATTATTATTATTATTATCATTATTATTATTATTATTATTGTGTGGTGGACTGTGGTGTAATTTATCACTCGCCACACTTGGCTGATCCTGTTCAAGTCACGTGACTGGCACTTTGCCTAGTGAAGGTAGAGGAAGGACATGTTCATAAACAGCACGTATCAGAACTAAATGTGCATTTGTCTCCGGGTGTCTCTTACTTACTTTTGCTAATTCCTTACATAAAGAAAATATAACATTTCACAACTTTCTCGTAAACGGCTGTAAAGTGTTTAACTTTTGTAGCCTTATATTAACTGAATTTGTCATTTGGATTGTTCATATCCACATAGGCTCTACAGGATAGTGCAATCACTGTGTTAATCCGGAAAGAATTTATAATTTGCGTGAGAAATCCAGTCTCCATCCTACATAGCAAAACTCCGAATGAACTATACTTGATCCAAGATGACGTGTACGGAGCAAAAGTAAACAACAGAATTGCCTTGACTAACTGTGTCCTGTCGTTTCATTGGTTAATAGCACCAGCGCATACTTCACGATAGTACGACAAGCTCAGATGTTTAATTCCATTCCACATACATCGTACAATTATTTATATCTAATGTAATTGTCAATACTTAAGTTCTAAATAGTTAAATAAAAATACTTTCTTCAACGCACTTTATTTACCTTAGTAAACTTCCGGACGGCCGTTTCGCAGGTGGTGTTCCTGCATCATCAGCAGAGTGTCAACTGAGGTCTCTGGAGCAGGTGTTTGTGGGGGTGTCTGTTATGGTGGGGGTGTCCGTCAACTGAGGTCTCTGGAGCAGGTGTTTGTGGGGGTGTCTGTTATGGTGGGGGTGGGACACCCCCACCATAACAGACACCCCCACAAACACCTGCTCCAGAGACCTCAGTTGACACTCTGCTGATGATGCAGGAACACCACCTGCGAAACGGCCGTCCGGAAGTTTACTAAGGTAAATAAAGTGCGTTGAAGAAAGTATTTTTATTTAACTATTTGTTATACAGCGCTAAAGTCGGACACAAGAATGAACTTAAGTTCTGTTAAGTGAGTTGTTTGTTTTCGTATTTATATCATAGGCTTTCGTGTTTTACATTACAACATATATTTAGAAAACAAGATTTCATTTGTTTTTATCGTTGCCTTGTCTAATTTGTTGATTCTGAAGAAAAACAATTGACATAAGTTACTAAATGCAAGACTTATCCTACAACATAATTAACTAATTTGTTGTACTTTTCATTTACATAATGTGTTATGAACAGGCTTTAAAACTTAGTGCCCGAACCCACAGAGGGAGTTGATTCCGGTTACCAACATCCTGAGTATAGGGGGTGGAGGGTGATTGCGTAGGCTGATAAGACAGTCATTGATAGTAGTACTGAGAAGTGAATGCACTCGTAGTACGGTGCCTCTCAAATTGGTCAACAGTGTACCTTGTCATTGTGCGTGTTTAAATTTATAATACGTGTTCGGCATGCCGAAAGTAAAGTGTTCTAAAACGCAAACATATATTGAAACATTTGGGAGGGACTATTATACACAAACAGGAGAAAGTATCTTTTTGCATGCTTGTAATGTGAGTTTAGATAATGAGAAGTTATTTTGTGGTCTTCCTATATCTGTATTTCGGTTTGTTTACTATCACGTGAACTAGCATATGGTAGCTAGGGCATACGCCGAGCAAAGTCTGTACAGTACGGTTGCTGTTAACATATTCGATCGGGCACTAAGTTTTAAAGCCTGGATATGAAATACACCACATATTGTAAGTAAAAGTAAGAGGCATAACCTCTAATAATTTGTATTAAGTTATAGAAGAAAATTGACACTTAACGCTTAATATAAAAAAAGAAAATTCAATTAACTTTACTGTATGTAATGGACGAAACAGTATCAAGAACGAACTCTTGTAAACTGTGCTCGGTTGTTTAGTTTTTCTGCTACACATCTTGGATCAAGTATAGTGTCAAGCTGAAACCGGGATGCCCACGTGATTCGGGTGCCACATTAAGCTTTAGCCCTCTCCTACTAGTCACCACTCCGACGAATGGCGATGGATAACCGGGAAGTGAATTACGTAACACGTGTCGCAACTGTTTTTAATTTGGAAACATGTGACGTCACTAATCTCATTACACAGGGCTGCCAATTTAACAGATTAGTTTTGAAAAAGAGATTCCATTCAATTGGTTTTACAATTAACCGATTCAGAGACAGCACAAAAAGGATCTAAATCCCCCGCATTCAAAATGATACGGATTAGCTGCTTAATGACTTCTTTGTTCGGTACAAAAAAAGAGATCGTGTCTGCTTGGAATTACGGCATTAAGCTTATTATTATTATTGATAATATCATCACTAGGGCCCTGAAATTTGTGAAAAATCACATTTTTAATAATGCACTCTATTACATGCTAGAATTAAAATATGTACAATACATGAAAGAAATTGATGGTTTCATTTTGCATTTTATTGCCTGTTTTATTAGTTTTGCGATAATGCATCATATTTACTTGACATTAAAACATTTGTAATTTTTATTTATTCTTAACGGCATATTTAAATATCCTGCATATCTCTGTTAATTCAAACATTTAGGCCTAAAGCCAAAGCGACGTTTCGCTTCATTGATTTATTGCTTTGAATTTGTTTTTAAAAGTTTTGCAATGCTATTTTACAACTTCTACTATTTTTGTAATCCTTAATCATACATCAACAGCTATATCATAATATAGAGTTTACATAATCTGCAAAATTTACAGACTAATCACATGACTGGTCGCCACTGCATTAGTTTATTTATTTATTTATTTATTCATAACTACTGACTACAGTGTTAACGACGAAGTTCCTTTCTTTTGCTTTTTTTTTCTAATGTTAGAAGTCAGTGGCGGCCATGCCCTGCGAAATTTTATGCTGTAACAGGAAAAATTGAATCCATAGAGCATATAGATAGAGCCTTACAGTCATTGTTGTTGCGATACTGTGACGTGGTAGCTCACGACCGCCACTGATGGGTAAGTGACACATGTCCAAACAGCATCACCGGTTTGTTTTTACTGCGGTCTCACAGACCTCACGGATAGCTACGGTTCTCTGCCGCAGGATTTGTTTTACATGGCCGGGTTCGAAAACCGAACTTGAAATCCATACCAGTGTAAAGCGAAAGACTTGTGAACTCCTATATGAAGTTTCGTCGTTCCAATTGTGTGTTAGAAAGGCCTAGATACTGCGTGCAGATGGCAATGTAGTCTGTGGATTATAAAGGAAACGCCGGTGTCTTATTTCCTAAATGCTGCGGATGTAGTACGGGGATCCTGTAGGAGTTATTAGAAATGAAGACATCGGAATTCTGCGACATCATCCTGCGCTGGGAAATTTAATTACTGGTATAACCCTTCTTTTGTTTTGGGCGGTGTTCACTTAGGCGTTCTCGAGCTGTTCCGAAAATTTTATTTTCTTGTTTCATATTGCCACACATACGAAGTGATTGATTGCGGAACTGCCCAATCGGTTGTGACATCGGGCATGCCAATAGTTGGAGTGGAATCATGGCAGCCGTGAAAACCTACATTGTTTGCAGAATAGCTTATAACTACCCTTGTGATGTACAACCACGTAACTTGCTCTGCCCAAAATTAAAGTGTTACCTCGTAGTAAGTTATAATAATGACATTTGCTTCATCAACATTCTTTACACTGAGCATGGGCAATACATTTTCTCACATCCACATTCTGGTGTAGAACAAGAGGCCATGGGGTCATTCCATGCCAAATCATCACAGCTCCCAACCCGACCATCTCAGATTTACATGAAATTCGGTAAGAAGTTAAAATACATGAAGTTGTACACACACGCAAAATTTTACCCCTCAGTGATTTACGATATTCATACAGCAGGGTTGCAAACATGACAAAAATTGTAAAATTTTCCCTTGCATGCTCTGCAAAAATAAATCATAACTTTACTTCTAATTGAGGTAGAACCTTCATGTTGGTCTCATTTTGAAGCTAAAGGTACATAGTTTTCATTAAAAATAGTTGCATTTCAAAATATTAATTTTTTCATTCCAAGGTCAAAAGGTGTAACCTTTGACCTTGAGTATCTAAGAAACTATACCTTTAATTTTATTGAAGAAAAGATATGTTAGGCAGTTAAATGCATTCTATCTATGGTACAAATTTCATTTTGGGATGGCTTTAGGAACAGGAGAAAAAAATTTCCCTACAATATAAAGTCACATGGATGACTCACTCACTCACTCACTCACTGACATTAATTTTTGCCCAATTTTAGATGAGCTAGAAACTTGAAATTTGGTACACGTATAGCATTTAGGCTGTAAACCACATAAAAATTCCAAAAAGGTTATTTTTTTATTTTTAGCCCTAAAAACCCCCCGAAAAGCGCTCGGCTCGGCTCACTGACATTAATGTTTGGTCACTTCCAGATGAGCCAGAAACTTGAAATTTGATACACTTTTAGGCTTTTTAAATTTTAGGCTGTAAACCACAGGAAAATTCCAAAAAGTTAATATTTTAATTATTTTTAGCCCTAAAAACTCCAGAGAAAAGGCTCGGCTCTGCTCACTGACATTAATGTTCACCCACTTCCAGATGAGCTAGAAACTTGAAATTTGGTACACGTATAGCGTTTAGGCTGTAAACCATAGGGAAATTCCAAAAAAAAAAATTTTTAATTTGTGTGGGTTTCTGCCTCGCGGCAGCTGCAGCTCTAACTCTTGACCGATTGGGTGAAATATCTAAAAATTAAAAAAATTAACTTTTTGGAATTTTTCTGTGGTTTACAGCCTGAAAGCTATATGTGTACCAAATTTCAAGTTTCTACCTTATCTGGAAGTGAACAAACATTAATGTCAGTCAGCCGAGCCGAGCCCTTTTTCCGGAGTTTTTAGGGCTAAAAGTTAAAAAAATAAACTTTTGGAATTTTCGTGTGGTTTACAGCCTAAAAGCTATAAGTGTACCAAATTTCAAGTTTCTAGCTCATCTGGAAGTGGGCAAACATTAATGTCAGTGAGCCGACCCAAGCCCTTTTCGGGGGGGTTTTTAGGGCTACAAATTTAAAACAAAACTTTTTTGGAATTTTCCTGTGGTTTACAGCCTAAATGCTATACGTGTACCAAATTTCAAGTTTCTAGCTCATCTGGAAGTGGGTAAACATTAATGTCAGTGAGTAGAGCCGAGTCCTTTTTCGGGAGTTTTTAGGGCTAGAAATAATAAAAAAAAATAACTTTTTGGAATTTTCCTGTGGTTTACAGCCTAAAATTTAAAAAGCCTAAAAGTGTATCAAATTTCAAGTTTCTGGCTCATCTGGAAGTGGTCAAACATTAATGTCAGTGAGCCGAGCCGAGCCCTTTTTCGGGGGGTTTTTAGGGCTAAAAATAAAATATATAACCTTTTTGGAATTTGTATATGGTTTACAGCCTAAATGCTATACGTGTACCAAATTTCAAGTTTCTAGTTAATCTGAAAGTGGGCAAACATTAATGTCAGTGAGTGAGTGAGTGAGTCAGCCATGTGGCTTTTTATTATAGGGAAATTTTTTCTCCTGTTCCCAAAGCCATCCCGAAATGAAATTTGTACCATAGATAGAATGCATTTAACTGCCTAATATATCTTTTCTTCAATAAAATTAAAGATACAGTTTCTTAGATACTCAAGGTCGAAGGTTACACCTTTTGACCTTGGAATGAAAAAATTAATATTTTGAAATGCAACTATTTTTAATGAAAACTATGTATCTTTAGCTTCAAAATGAGACCAACATGAAGGTTCTACCTCAATTAGAAGTAAAGTTATGATTTATTTTTGCAGAGCATGCAAGGGAAAATTTTACAATTTTTGTCATGTTTGCAACCCTGCTGTATGAATATCGTAAATCACTGAGGGGTAAAATTTTGCGTGTGTGTACAACTTCATGTATTTTAACTTCTTACCGAATTTCATATAATCTGAGATGGTCGGGTTGGAAATTACACTTTTTTGTGATGATTTGGCATGGAATGACCCCATGTTGCAAGGAGCACACAGTCAGAGTGGGTGACTTATAACTACCCTTCACATAACTTTTCAAAAATGCTTCAAGTGAAAGTTTTAGCTCTTAGTGTAAACACCCCATGTGTAAAAATTAAACATAATCGTTAGAATTTTTTAATGTAAAGTGGCATTGAAAATAAGAGACAGTCGTTCCCTACGCAGGTCATGGAGGCCCAGAGGGTTCCAGGAGACTGAGGCTCCCAGAATTTGGATATTCGGCACACGAAGGTGGTAAGGTTGTGAGCCTTACGCACCGATCGCCTTTACCCCCAGGATTGATCCTGGTACTCATTTCTGTTAAAGGCTGAGTCGACCCCAGGCCATAGTGCCACCACAAGGATTAAGCCAATTGAAAAACTCCAACGACCTCATCGGGAACCGAACCCGCGACCTTCCGGTTTGTACCGCAGCGTCTCAACCACTACGCTACGCTGGAGCTAGGCTGTTCACACACACACACTCAGGCATGTTTCTGAAAATAGTATTTTTAGATCCAGGAGAACTCATAACATGCATTTATGTTGAAACTCAACTGTAAATTTCTGGGTCGAACGCAACACTTCCTATGGTTCTGGCAGAGGAAGTAATAATGATGGAGTCGGGAACGAACTCACGTCCTTCTGGCAACACCACATGTCGTAGTCGTGTTACTCTTGAGATTTTCTCGAAAAGATTTAGTTTAAATATTGTACGTGGGGTGCCTACACTAACAGCAAAACTTTTATTTGAAACACTTAAACATTCTGATGGGTAGTTATAAGCGAGCCACAGTCTCTAGAAACCCAGTGTTACCTGGCGAACAATAAAGCTTTGCATCAGGCTGAAAAAAACATTTGGGCTGTGCATCCTTCGGGGATGCGATGTGGTAACGACATTCTCTTAATTTTTACAACAATTTACATGAAGATAAGAGGCTAACTCGTATCTGGGCAGAGGAAGTTTTGTGATTGCTTTCATGTTAGCTGTCTTGGTTTATTTTATTATTTTTGTTTACAAAATGACGTCATTACTTCTCGGCCTTGTGGTTGGTTGGATTTCCTTCATACTTAAAAATAAACCTGGGATTTGAAAGCAAATGCCTATTTTGTTCCTTATGAAATAACATGAAATTTTTAAAATATTAGGACGTTTCATGATAAATCACTTACATTTATAGAGTTTTATAGTGCCCTAAAATGCCTATTTGGACCTTCAGAGCGTATTTTACTATTTTAGTGCCTAAAATGCCTGTTTTATAATTTAAAATAAAAATTCAACTTCTGTAATTTTTACAACCTTATAATGGACACCCCTCAATGAAAAGCAGAACAGCAGAGGTGGGTTTTTCACGGAAACTTTATTTTTCCAAACAATTGTCGCTAAAGGAATGCAGACTGACGGGGGAGGGGGAGGATTAAAGGGGGAAGGACTACTATGTCAAGTCACCAGTGAAAGAACATCTGTTTAAGTGAATATAGTTCGTGATGCCTAATTTTGCAGTTAATTCTGTTAAGAATAGGTATAGGCCTACCACGTTTCTTGCAGTAAAAAATTCTTTATTGTAATATTTTAAAATCTATTTTCCATCTACCTAGGTATTTACACATTTTAAAGCTCATTTTAAGTGACTATTTTCTCTTTTATAAGCCGACTAGCATGTGCCCGCGGCTTCGCCCGCGATAATTATTTCAAGAATTAAAAATTAAGAGCATAATAGTTAAATCATTACATTTATTAACACCTAAATCGCATGGACTACATACCACGATCAGATAGCATCGACTGGTAAAAGCGACCTCAGATTCGAGTTTCTTGGCCAAGAAAACCTCTGTATAGTGAGATTCGTCCAAATAAAACAACGTTTGACCATATTTAGGGCTTACAACATTCAAGCGATCGCGAAAGTTTTGTTTACAAGGTTTGACAAAAATAGCCAAAGCCAACTGTAATTGATTTGACATTGAAATGTATAACTGAAAACTTATGTTTTGAAAACGCAAAAAATGCACGTTTTTTGCCAGTTTTTCACTCATAACTCACGAACGAAAACTAAAATTAAAATTCCGGCTTCGAGGAACATTTTCCGACCCTTCAGCACTCCTAAGTTTAAAATTTCAGATCTCTGCGTTCAGTAGATTTCGCTGGACATCGAGGAGAATTCCTTTTATTAATATAGATAATATGAATTATAATGATACCTTCTCTAATTTGTCAAACATCCATTTAATTTAATCCAAACCCACCTGATACCACTGGAATTTGTTTTGATAATTCTATGTAAAAAGGGATTAAGTATTTTCAAAAACATTTAATTTTTGGCATTTAGAATTTTTCAAAATCCTTTCTTCGTGAGCACCTACATTATGAAGCGAAGGTACTTTCAAAATTCCAAGTCTCTACCTGTTATAGTTTAGGCTGTACGTTGATTCCTGTCATTCAGTCAGTCATTCATTCAGTCAGTCATTCATTCAGTCAGTCAGTCAGGACAAAGCCTTTTATATATATAAAAGCCTATTTTAGGTGCCTAAAACTAGTTTTTTTAGAGCCTAAAATCCCAGGTCTACTTATAAATCACATAATATAAGGCGGTTATTGCAAAATAACATTCAATTCATCATGTAGCTCATACAGAACATTTTTATCTCATGGCCTCCTTTCTACGAGGACTTGCCGTGAACTATTCTGTTTGTTACAAATTCGAAAGTCATAATGTTTTGTGCAACATGACCACTTTTTCTCTCTCTTCTACGCATGCGCACTGTATGTAATATGTCTGTATTGACGCCTGCCGGACTTCATTTGTTTGTGATGTGGACACAGTTTCTATTCAAGCTGCGAAATTAATTTCCCCGTATTGTTGTTATGAATAGACGGGGGAAATTTGAAAATCTGTTGGCATTACTGTGCTCGCAGTCCAAGCCCTCTTTGTACAAAAACAAATGCTAGTGCATGAAACATAACCAGAGCAATCGTTTGGAAGAAAAGTAAAGTCGTGGTCTTAAGGATGGTGTAGAGCTTTGACTGTTTTTTCTTAGAAAGAAGTAGTATTAGCCCATAATGTCCCCGAGGGGCATGGACCTATCTCCTGGGAGAGGTGGCTTGTGTCCGCAATCCCGGTTAGCCATTCCACTTACTTATGCCTATAGTCAGTCTATCATTTATGGTCCGATATGTAGTCTATACACTGTGGCTTTAGGTCTTCGCTTTTCGGTCGTGCACTGCTTTCCTGCTCCTTGCTATTTACTGTCCTCATCCTGTGTTGTTGTTTTGGATTGCTGTCTTGACTAGAAGTTGCCATCTTCCTCTGTCTTTAGCTGTGGTGGCCCATCTGTTGCCGAAAGTTGCCCTTAGTTCATCTCACCACCGTGCCCTCCGTCTTCCCGTCCTCGGTTCCCATGAAGTTATTCTGTGAGTCCAGCGAGCAGGGTCTTGTCTCATTATGTGTCCGGCCCATCTCCATTTTAGGTAGAAATAAACAAATGTGGACTTCTTCACAACTATTCCTCCACCTAATCTAGTGGGTATGTAGGTTCCCTATTCAAATCTACATGCTTCGAGCAATATGCACGAAAGTTTGCACACATGCCCACTTCAAACCGGAAACAAATGTGGGTATCATTAAAATTTATGCAAACCATCCCTTCTCTTGAAAAAATTATATAATTTCTGAAAATATTATACTGAATTCACCAAATGCAATTCAGCTCTCATGACAACAATATTCTTTGCAGTGTTCACAAAAGGCTTTGAAAGTTGGAAATAATAATTGATTAGATAGGTTTTCGATATAATTATTTCTGTAAATGAACAATAGAGAATGACATTCACATAAACAAATAGGCCTATCGGATGCGATGCAGTCACATAACTTTCCCTACCCTGGACATGGAGAATATCATTTTCTCACTTCACATTTTGATGTAGAATAAAAGGTCGTATTGCAGGGACGGCTTAAGTGTGTACCAACGAGTATGCTATATCAGAAGTCGGTAAAAAATCCTATCTACTGATACGTTTTTCATAGCTGTAGAAATGATCAGTCAACAGAGAAAATAAATTATGAAGGACGAACCGCACAGGAAAAATCTGTTTAGTTATGGGTTAATGATTTATGTTATATCATAATAGTGCGTTATAATGTACTAGCTTAAAAGACCCGGCGTCGCCCGGGTTTTGTATTTTGTAATTCGAAGGATTTTCAATTTTAAATTCTAGGTCCTTATATAGGCATTTATAATTTGAAATAGGAAGAACGACTTATTACACTCAAACTATTCCCTCAGAAAACGCTTGATATAGTTTTTTATGGCTCATAGAGGATCTAGAATTTTGCATCCCATCGCTTATACAGTGCACAGCAAGCCTGGTAGAGGTTTAAATAAGAAGAAACAGAAATTCCTGTAACATAAAATTGTAATATCGAGGCGGGAAATTTCCCACTCTTATGTTACCATAAAGCATTATCACTTTCATACTTTTCTCTCCAAAAACCTGCGATATAATATAATAATATACACATTACCATACCTCGTTTTGTTTTCTCTATGTCCAGGGTAGAGAAAGTTATGTGATTCCATTATTTTAGTGGATTTCATTCTGTAATATTTATTTATAACATGAATTATTTTGATAACTTCTCTTATTTGTCAAAAGTGCATTTCAATTGTTTTTTCCAAGCCCACCTGATACCATTTGGCAACAATATATTCTGTGGTTTGGAATTGATAATTCTATGTAAAAAGGGTTTAAGTATTTTCAAAAACATTTAATTTTTGGCATTTAGAATCAGAATTTTTCAAAATCCTTTCTTAGTGAGCACCTAAATTATGAAACGAAGGTACTGTCAAAATTCCAAGTCTCTACCTGTTATAGTTTAGGCTGTACGTTGATTCCTGTCATTCAGTCAATCAGTCAGTCAGTCATTCATTCAGTCAGTCAGGACAAAGCCTTTTATATATATAGAGATTGCATCAGTGTAAAACGAATGGGGAAACTGAATATAGGCCTGCAAGACACATCTATTATTATTATTATTATTATTATTATTATTATTATTATTATTATTATTATTATTATTATTATTATTATTGCTCTGGTGTTGATGGATGTGGCTATTATTAATCCCAAACGTTGAAACTTTTATCTCGTCCGGAAAAAACGCTCCTTCCTTCCCTGAATGACGTCACCACTGTAGAGTGACGACCGCTCGATAGCAACGTGTTACTTTGTCCTCTTCCCATGAAGGGATAGAGCCTCTGTATCTGATATATTCTAAAATATAAAATTTATCAGAAAAACAGTGGAGTCACTAACTGGAACTCGCTTCTCAACCCACAGATAAGTTACATTTATCAGTAAAACTAATCTTAAATTTATTAAAATGTGTATTAATTCGTATTATTGCTAAGCTGTGACGTCACAGAACAGCATTTACTTTAATGTTTGTTTACTTCTTCCTCATTATAGTGTTGAACTCATTGTGTCAGACACACTCATTGTTATTGTAGAGTAACATTAAGATGTAAAATACAGAAAATGTAGACTATTAATGATTTCTAATCAGTAATAGGAGAGAGATTCCATCTGGTGTTATGAATCAAACTACGGCCAGCTCAATTGGTAGAGCATCGGCGCGGAAAGCCGAATTCATGGGTTTGAATCTCAGTAAAAAGAAAGTTTCTCCTAAAATATTCACATAAGTAGACAGCAAGAAAATTACAGGAAATGAAACTAGCAAATCATTGTTTAACAAGTGGTTTCATACACAACTGATAATGTTTGGTCATAATAATTGCATTATGTAGGCCAACCGAACAGCAAATCTGGGAGTTTCCAGCTGTCCTGACATTTAGTACTCACACGTACAGACAGAGGTCCATGCCTGCGAACTTCCAACTGGTGATAAGGTTTTTTTTTTTTTTTGTGGAAAGTGAAAAAAGATCCAAGTTGTTTAGAAGTGTATAAGAAAATCTATTTTCCGAAATTTTAATAACGCGTCTATAGGGGAGAACCCTAGAATGACTTTGGGATGGAGTGAACAACGCTTTTCAACCTCCAAATATGACCGTGAGAAATTTAACATTTGAATTGACGCAATGAATTTTAAATTTTAACCTATCTAACAATCATTTGTAATTATTCTTAACTAAAAGAGTATTTTCCATGTGACACTGTGCCTTGTCTAAAAATACATTGTAACCAACCTCAGTTTCAATCACATGGAAATTACTTTTTAGTTAGTTAAGAATAAGACGGTCTCTGATAAAAATTGATGTTGAAATTCATTTCTTTCTTATGTTAGGTTAAATTTCTCACGATAGTCGCAAACTTGGTGGTTGAAAAGTTATTTCCGTTGGCAGCCGAGCATCACGCGTGCATGTGAATGTCCGCCAGATCCAGTGTGTGTAATTCAGTATAAAAAATCTAATATTAAAAGTGCCAGAATCGTACTTTATAAGATTGTGTGGTAAACGAGAAAATGTCTGTCCGTCTGTCTGTCTGTCTGTCCGTCCGTGTATCTGTACGCGCCATAACTAAATACGCTTTAACGGATTTTCATGAAACTTGGTAGGATACGCATTTATAACGTCCATGGGAAGAAGCCTACTGTTATTCAACCAAGTCGGTTGACCGGTACCGGAGTAATGCCCAATTTAGTGCCTATTTTATGGTAATATATTAGAAAGAATTTATCAAATGCAAATCAGTTATCATGACAACATATTGTTTTACGGCTTTTGAAGTTGCAATACAGTTAGCTTGGACAAATAACACTACCTACATATTCCTTCACATGTACTTATCAAACTTCCTCAAGAAGCCTATTAACTCCACCTGGCACTTTGTTACATTAGTTTACCTGATTTTATTATTTCGCAAATATGAACGGCTGAATGACACAAATGGAAAAATGTTGGTAGGATTCCTATATTCGCCCTTACTCCTCGTTTCCAAAACAAAACAAACAAAATGAAATCTCTTTTACCACAATAGTACTTTCTTGTGATGATAGTTAAATATATTTAAGTACCAGGTCGCCAACTGGACCCATACCTTTACAGTGACATATTACAAATTTACAATACACAATTTAAATAAATGGTGCCAAAATATATTGCACAAACTTTCTCCCATAAACGTGTTAAAGGCTAGCACAGAGAAAAGTAAATTACAGAGATAATTAAATTTTACTTATTACATTTTCATAAAAACTAACAAATATCTAGAACGGAAAGCATGAGGGTCGTTCTTTATGTTCAATGCTTTTACTGTGAAATAATAATAATAATAATAATAATAATAATAATAATAATCAATGGCAGTAAAACTGCATATTATTAGTACTAATACTACTACGGGAAAATTCAAATATAAGTCGCACCTTGGGATGAATCGGTCCCACCCAACCCTCCCTCACCGATGCAGTTTCTTTTATACCACGATCTAGCAAATTCTTCTGTCCTCGTATTATGAAGAAACTCGTGATCGGACGTTGGAGGTGTGACGTCATACCGCTAGACGAGAGGTGACAGGCTGACAAACCTCGCGGGAGATATAATATGCCACATTTTCGAAACCTACAAACAGTGTATCGTACATTATTCGAAAATGCAAGGGCGCTTCGCTACGGCTGCCGCCTCCGCTTCGCGCACTTTAACTATGTGGTTAGTGTTATGCATTATTTAGCTATATTTAGAGGGGTTACAAGGCACTTGCGACAATATACAAGGACAGTTGGTCACTCTGCTTTGCTCAGAAACAAAATACATCACACAGTCCGTGCAAATGTGAATATCGAATGGGCGGAGCTTAAGGAGCGACTTATATTTGAATTTCGCCACTACTGCTACTACTTAGGTTATATTGCACGCTTTAACTGCATGTAGGCCTATGTTTGCGTGAATCATTAGTCTATAGTAACAGCTCATTCGCGTCATCTGTTTCTATTGTTTAGTGATGTCTTCTTATGTGGTATTCAGTTTAGATTATTATAATATCCAGTGACATAGCGGCGATGAGTTATGGAAAATAAGCAAGTCCTAAAAGCCCGGCGTTTGCCTTTGCGAACGAGGAGACCATGAAAAGCCCAAGTCAATTTGGGCAGCCACGAGGTTTGATTTGAACTCAGGACCTCTTCCCTGTTAGCCTACACCACCTCGCTGTAATTGGTTTTGGCGTGTTCATTACGACTGACTGCATTTACAACAATAAGTACATTAGGCCTATAGTTTTCTTGTTGCTAGGGGCAACAAAATGTCATTCATATTTCAATTGACATGTATGTTCTGAAATTCGCATTTAAGCCGTCCTTATTTCGTTTTTATCTTGATATATATTAAATGTATGAAGAAATGTGTTAAACAAAAAATGTTCATTTTAAATTTCTCTACAACTTTACTGTGGTAGGTTTTCATGTATCGCCTACTGTAATGGATATAATCTACAAAAATTGAAAATGGATACAAGTAAAGTACCCCTTAAGTCATTTTTGCAGAAATACGGATATAGCCATTTTATTAGTCATAGATAAGAGTTTCCGATTTTAAATTTTTATTAAAATCGTTAGAGCCATTTTTTCAAAAATCAAATTTTTTTAAAAAAGTTTTCATGAAAAGTCCCCTTAAAATTTCAGTTATAAAACTAAATTTCTGGGCGGTTCGACAAAATGTCGAAAAAATGCTTAATTCAAAAAATGAAGTAAATACAATGAACCGTCTACCCGTTGTGCTTGTCCACGGACAGACGGACAGACGGACAGACGGACAGACGTCATTCCAAAAATACTTTTTTCGGTTTCTAGGCTTAATGACACATGCTTTCCCGGTATACTTTCTCTATACTACGTATATGGGAGAAAGTAAAAAGTAGTAAAATGTAACAGTTATTCACAGCTTGTCTACTAGAAGTAGAGGCCGGGTAATGAGTGTAGAATAGTTTTTATGTATTTCTACAAGTCACATCGTATATCCCTTAGTAAGGGATTATAATGACATTTTAAGGACACAAGGTATCTGGATCTGATGCGCTGCAAGTAGACACTCACGAATGTAGCCTAATAGTCAGCTCCCGTAGTAGTTCTACAGACTGCACGTTGGATGCCGTCTAAACGTTTCAAGTGTCTTGAATGAGCCGTAGCCCAAACTTCACATCCATAAATAAAATATGACCGTATTATTTATTTATTTATTTATTAAGGCCTTCTCTACCACTCAGCCAGGGCAAAAACATGAAATACATAATGATAACAATAATAATGATTAAAAATAAATTAAAAAAACTGATATACATGAATACAAGAAACGAACATTAAATACAAAGAAAAAATTAGAACATATATACTTGAATAATTAAGATACATTAAGATACATTAAGATACATTAAATGATAAAAAAGAAATTAATTGTTACAAATATGATTTAGTTATATAAAAGCATTAAGTGATAGAAACTGAAAATAACATAGGACATGAAAAAGATTATTAAGTACTACGTATATGTGCTGTTAAATGCGATCTGAAGGTTGACAGTGACCGGCAGTCCTTGATGTGAGATGGTAAAGCTCTATCCACAATGCGCAGTCTGTAGTTGTTAGTCGGTAGACGGTAGTTTGTAGTCGAAATATAACGTGTGGTGATCAATGGACGCCATTCACAATGTGCAGTTGCAGACGACAGCTGACAATCGTCAGTTGGTAGACAGTAGTCGGCAGACGAGAAATTCATCTCTGACTACGAACTGAACGATTGCAAGTAACATATTACGCGAATGAAAATTATTTACTAGTGCAAATACACAGATTAGCATACTACGAGAAAGCAAGATGTGTTTATAACATATATTATCCAATTATAAAGCGATTCCTCCACCTTTTTTATTCTGTAAAATGTTTCCCTAACCTCAATGTCGACAACATATTGTAGACGACTCGAGTGCTGCTCCCAAGCGGCCGATTGCAAAAGCAAACTTCCGACTACTGGCTAACAACTGACGACTGCACATTGTGGATAGAGCTTAAAGAATTCCACATTCGGATGACTGAAGTAGTAAACGATGATGAGTAAAGAGATGTATGATATTTAGGTATTGCGAGAATATGATCAAATGATATGATGATATTAGTGCAGTATACAACAAGAGTTTGGTCTTAAGTGGAATATAACTCTTGAAGAATTGGGAGAAGCCTTTGAAGAATAAGACGCTCTAAAATTTTACCCAAAAAATCAAGAAGGTTGATTGGTCTATAACTACACCTTTTCAACCTCAATTTCGGAAAAGGTAATTTCAATTTCGGAAAAAGTAATTTCAATTTCGGAAAAAGTAAATTCAATTTCGGAAAAAGTAATTTCAATTTCGGAAAAAGTAACTTCAATTTCGGAAATACGAGTGCTATTTTTTAAAACATTAGGGGGTATAAAATGAAAACCACAGTGAAAATCAAAACTGTTTTATTTGGAACATTTAGGTACACCTTCTAGCTACTTCTCTACCTAGTCGCGCCCCGATTGAGACATTTGTTGAAGCGTGGTGCAACTTTCAAGTACCCTGGCGGCAAGCTTCTATGAAAAGGGTACTTGAAAGTTGCACCACGCTTCAACAAATGTCTCAATCGGGGCGCGACTAGGTAGAGAAGTAGCTAGAAGGTGTACCTAAATGTTCCAAATAAAACAGTTTTGATTTTCACTGTTGTTTTCATTTTATGCCCCCTCGGAGGTTTAAAAAATAGCCCTCGTATTTCCGAAATTGAAGTTACTTTTTCCGAAATTGAAATTACCTTTTCCGAAATTGAATTTACTTTTTCCGAAATTGAAATTACTTTTCCGAAATTGAGGTTGAAATGGTGTAGACAGAAGAACTGGGTCCTTGCCCGGCTTAGCAATCACAACAATGTTAGCATTTTTGCATGCTGTTGGAAAATAATAGTACATCATGCAACACGTCTATAATGGCATTTATGAAGGTGCCAGTATGCTTATGAAACAAGCAAAGCCAGTATCTTAATTATCATTAAAGGCAAGTTGAATAGGACTGTTTTTGTCCGACCATAATTAGTCTGAATGTTTAAATTTTGATATTATAGATTCTCTCACACAAACGGCAAGGAGCCCGCCATGACCTTCCCATTAGATGGTTGTAGTAGTTCTTGTATTCTACGAGAGATGGCAGCTCGTGGCGTCTGTCAAATCGAAGTTTTCGTTTGGTAACTTTCTTGAACCCAACGGATTTTGACAACACGAAATGAAATAATTTTAGCCTGATATTAAAATTAACACGAACACAATTCATTTTATTTCAAATGCAGAGTATTTATTACGTAGTTTTCAGCTCCTACTCTCGAGGATTCAAAGTCGTTTGGTATTCGATAATAATCGATACTACACCGATATCGAAATGAAAAACAGTTTTGAAATGGATATCATTATGATACCGTTATGTTACACGTAGTTACCGTATTACAGTATGGTCAAACCAGTTAATTATGGATAATCTCTCTATATATATAAAAGGCTTTGTCCTGACTGACTGACTGACTGACTGACTGACTGACTGACTGACTGACTGACTGACTGACAGGAATCAACGTAGAGCCTAAACTATAACAGGTAGAGACTTGGAATTTTGACAGTACCTTCGTTTCATAATGTAGGTGCTCACTAAGAAAGGATTCTGAAAAAAATTATATTAAATGCCAAAAATAAAATGTTTTTTAGTATACTTAATCCCTTTTTACGCAGAATTATCAAATCCAAATGACAGAACATATTGTTCCCATTGGTATCAGATGGGTATGGAAAAAAAATGAAATGCAAGTTTGACAAATAAGAGAAGTTATCAATATAATTCATGCTATAAATAAATATTATAGAATGAAATTCACGAAAATAATGCAAAACTTTCTCTACCCTGGACATAGAGAAAACAAAACGAGGTATGGTAATGTGTATCTTCTCTCTATATATAAAAGGCTTTGTCCTGACTGACTGACTGACTGAATGACAGGAATCAACGTACAGCCTAAACTATAACAGGTAGAGACTTGGAATTTTGACAGTACCTTCGTTTCATAATGTAGGTGCTCACTAAGAAAGGATTTTGAAAAATTCTGATTTTAACTGCCAAAAATTAAATGTTTTTGAAAATACTTAACCCCTTTTTACACAGAATTATCCAAACAAATTCTCAGAACATATTGTTGCCAGTTGTATCAGGTGGGTTTGGATTAAATGAAATGGATGTTTGACAAATTAGAGAAGGTATCATTATAATTCATATTATCTGTATTAATAAAAGGAATTGTCCTCGATGTCCAGCGAAATTTACTGAACGCAGAGATCTGAAATTTTAAACATAGGTGGGCTGAAGGGTCGGAAAATGTACCTCCAAGCCGCAATTTTAATTTTAGTTTTCGTTCGTGAGTTATGAGTGAAAAACGGGCAAAAAACGTGCATTTTGTGCGTTTTCAAAACATAGGTTTTCAGTTATACATTTCAATGTCAAATCAATTACAGTTGGCTTTGGCTATTTTTGTCATACCTTGGAAATAAAACTTTCGCGATCGCTTGAATGTTGTAAGCCCTAAATATGGTCAAACATTGTTTTATTGGACGAAACTCACTATACAGGGGTTTTCTGGACCAAGGAACTCGAATCTGAGGTCGCTTTTACCAGGCGATGCTATCTAATCGTGGTATGTAGTCCACGTGATTTAGGTGTTAATAAATATAATGATTTAACTATTATGCTCTTAATTTTTAATTTTTGAAATAATTATCGCGGGCACATGCTAGTATTATTATATCGCAGGTTTTTGGAGAGAGAACAGTTTTGTGGTAACATAAGAGTGGGAAATAAAATGTTCCGCCTCGATATTACAAGAATTTCTGTTTCTTCTTATTTGAACCCTTACCTGGCTTGCTGTGCACTGTACAAGCGATGGGATGCAAAATTCTACATCTTCTATGAGCCAAAAAAAAAAAACTATATCAAGCGTTTTCTGAGGGAATAATTTGAGTATAATAAGTCGTTCTTCCTATTTCAAATTGTAAATACCTATATAAGGACCTAGAATTTAAAAATCGAAAGTTCTTCATAAGTTAATTTCCAATTACAAAATAAAAAACCCGGGCGACGCCGGGCCTTTTAAGCTAGTACAGTGCATTGAAGGAGCAACAAATAGCGCCACTAAAGAATGATACCAGAAATTCTCGAAAGTTATGAAACAACGTGGAAATGGGTTGTTGTAATGCAGTGTTGATGTGCCTGATGTGTTGATGTCTCAGCTTCATTCAGTATGCAGTAGTTTATATCTTTATTATAAAAATCAAATAATCAATAGGCCTACCAGGGCCTAAAGTTACCAGAGCCTAAAGTTACCAGACATTTGTCTCACAGGTGAGGAAAAATCCTGGAAAAAACCCTACCTAGGTATTATGCTCACACTTTATCTTGAGCCGAAAAAATGCGGGGGTGAGGGGAACTGATATTGCATGCATTATAAGAGACTGACTATTGCAGAAGGCGGTGAGTTGAAATTGACGTTGTTTCTGAAGGGTTGCCAATTACCAGAAAATATAACGTGTGTAGTTTTATGCTGGTACACAATGGAACTAACTGTAATTTGTAGCACTTTCAACTCTCGCTACCAAACTAAAGATTTTATATTGATTCAGATATTATAGTAGAATATATCGCTGGAGAAATGAATAAAGTAATATACTTAGGCCTATTTAGACAATTTCTCTCCCGGTCTTAAGAATACAGAAAATCGTTTAAAAGTCGTAGCATTGTACATGTAGGCCTACTTGAATACGCACTTTCACATGCCTGAATTGATGTAATTTAACTAAATGCCTTTCGCGAAAGTTTGTAGGTAATTAATACAACACAATTCATAGAACGAAATAATGAAACTTGACTTGTTCTTTTCTCCAACGACAGATTCAGCTTAAAACACATTAAATTGCTTTTCCTTCCATTTCATTTATTTGGTTTATTATTTCGCTGATTTCCGATACTTCTTGGTTTAAAGAATATTTATTTTTAACTTCGTTGTCACTTATATCGACCATTTCCACAACACCAGTACTGTTCTTCTAATATCACTGGATTTATTCTGTCATTTTCAGAATAATATGATGTAAACAAATAAAAAAAATTGACGGTAGCTCAAGAATGCCTCAACGGGAAGTTTTTGGGTATGGCAATAATGGGGACGGGTCGCGATCTTCATTTTTTCGAGCGAGGCCTTCTTTATATGGACGGTTTTCAGCATTATGGAGTGCAGAGCTCAAGATAAAGTGTGCGAATAATAACTTGTCCCAACCAGCCTATTCGAACCGGAGCCCGCTGCGTGAGAGGAGCAAACGCTTCCCTACGCCCAGCTATTTACTGTATGTTTGCCAAAATTGAAACAACGATTACATTTTTTAAGACATAATCAGAGTAGGCTAAACTACGGGCGGAGGAGTATGTGGAATATAAATATGTCCACCGTGTTGGCTGATGATTTATAGAAGTACATCGAATCGACTTTAAATTGTGTTCACTTAACCTTATAAGCATAAATCTAACAATGCGAAGCATTGATGGGTCAGCTAGTTTAAAATAAAATTGTTAATAGTGTCAGCTGTCAGATCACGGAATACTAAATGAATGAAAAGTATGCATTATGGAATATTAAGCAATGCTACCAAAAAAGTTAACCTCAAAATTTAGAGAGGCTAAAATTGGAACAAAATAAAAACACTTTTCTCAAGAACGTAATTTATTTGTAAATTGATCCTATGCCTACTTGAATGTAAATTGGTTAAAAATAAAAACAGAATTTTCTTCTCCGTTGGATTTTCTCATATTGATAGCCCAATCCGGTGCGTTTGAGCTGCCCTAGTCAATTCAATTCAATTGTACTTACGATCTTCACAGAACTTTTGTAATTGAATCCATATGCATTTTATATTTCTATCAGTTTTATGTGGTTTAGCTTCTTTTATGATAATATCAGTTTCCTCAACAGACGTATTGAGCTTGCCATTTGTTTTCAATTTAGCGCCGACAATGGATGACGTCATCTAGTAATCACTGCATAGCGATACTGTTACGGTTCAGTAACGAGCTGAGAGATTCCTACAAGGATATTGTATGATAAACGGCCGAAATCTCTATCTATATAAAAGGCTTTGTCCTGTCTGACTGAATGAATGACTGACTGAATGACAGGAATCAACGTACAGCCTAAACTATAACAGGTAGAGACTTGGAATTTTGACAGTACCTTCGCTTCATAATGTAGGTGCTCACTAAGAAAGGATTTTGAAAAATTCTGATTCTAAATGCCAAAAATTAAATGTTTTTGAAAATACTTAATCCCTTTTTACATAGAATTATCAATTCCAAATCACAGAATATATTGTTGCCAAATGGTATATGGATGGGCTTGGAAAAAACAATTGAAATGCACTTTTGACAAATAAGAGAAGTTATCAAAATAATTCATGTTATAAATAAATATTACAGAATGAAATCCACTAAAATAATGGAATCACATAACTTTCTCTACCCTGGACATAGAGAAAACAAAACGAGGTATGGTAATGTGAATATTATTATATTATATCGCAGGTTTTTGGAGAGGAAAGTATGAAGGTTTTATGGTAACATAAGAGTGGGAAATTTCCCGCCTCGATATTACAATTTTATGTTACAGGAATTTCTGTTTCTTCTTATTTAAACCTCTACCAGGCTTGCTGTGCACTGTACAAGCGATGGGATGCAACATTCTAGATTCTCTATGAGCCATAAAAAACTATATCAAGCGTTTTCTGAGGGAATAGTTTGAGTGTAATAAGTCGTTCTTCCTATTTCAAATTATAAATGCCTATATAAGGACCTAGAATTTAAAATTGAAAATCCTTCATAAGTTAATTTCCAATTACAAAATACAAAACCCGGGCGACGCCGGGTCTTTTAAGCTAGTTGGTCTATATCGCAGGCATTGCTAAACGTTATTAGTGAATAATGAACACGCGGCGTATGAGTGCAATTAGTCTACGAAAAATGCACTTTATTGTGCCGATTTGGATTAGCCTATACGCAAGTCTTTATGGTACCCATGTATTTTAGAAAAGCCAATTGTGTTAAAGTTAAGTTCTTAAGATCGCGGACACAGACTTGTAATTGCGTTTAAGGAAATACGTTCTAAGTCAAGAAAGCACCCATGCGGGGGCAAGGGGTGGCCGTCGACAATTATTTAAAAGTCAGTAGAGACACAAAATGTTTGCAGAAATTTTACAAAATCGACAACATGGAATCAGAATCCACAATGGATCAGGAAAGACCCCTAAACATAAAGACCTAAAATTCTAATTTTGTAATTAAAAAGTATTTATTGAATTAAAAAACTTTTGCTGGTGTGTCAAATATGATATAGCAGTTACTTTGTTTTCATAACACAATGAGTAGTCTATTATTTCCATTGTTTCATTCGTTATTTAACTTTTATTGTAAAAAGTAATAAATATTATCACTTTGGTAACAATTTTTAGTTTACGTTGACATGTCTTAGAGTATGGAAAACAAATTTGCTAGTTAGTTTTTCAGTGCTAAAATAACGTAAAATGTGATTTTCATTAGTTCAATATTTAAAAAATTTCTGGGGATGGACCCCCGACCCCCTTTTTTTGGGTGGGTATTCCAACCCACCTCCCCCCGGCACTTTCGACCCTCCCCGCAATTATTTTCTGGCTACGTCATTTTTTTCACTTATTGTATTATTAATATAATGTTAAAAAGTGGCCAACGAAGTTAAAGCGACAAAAAATAAATTAATTTAAAAAATTAGCCCCACCCCAGAAAATATCATATGGACGCCCTTGCACGTGTTCTGAGTAGAGAACTGTCTCAGATTCGTGCATGTTGTGAAGCATTTAAGTAGAGAAAGTAGGCTATGAAATATAAGAGTTTGCTAGTACTAGCTGTGCATAATGCTACGAGAGAAGTTTCACGAGATTAGTGGAATGGTGTACACCGAAAAATGTAATTAGGCTATTTGATAAATGGAACCATTAAAATACAATGGAGTTTGCAATCCAGAGGGAAAATTGTGAAACTGATTACCGATGCAGATAAATAAACATTGCAAAGTAATTGCACAAATTTTCATACATATACATCTTAAGATTGTGTTACTGATGTTAACACTTTCTTAGCAATAAAAGATTTAGAATCTTACAGAATTTTTCATACATTTTCCTTGTAGGATCACTCATGTTTGTTACATAAATAATAGATTTCCTTGGTCAAGTAAATAAATCATGAAAGAGAATGTAAACTAAACAAAATCAATATAATACATAACTTAGGTTCAATCTAATTACTTCCACATTTATGTGGAGACTTTTCTATGGATCTATGTAAGTTCAATGTCTTAGTACTTTTCTTTCTTTAAATTCACGCTTGTTCAAGAAGATAATTGGTAAGAACTATTTTCTTTATGAATAATAACATTAGGCCTACTATGATTGTTGTTATTGTTATTATTATTATTATTATTATTATTATTATTATTATTATTATTACTTAGGTTATATTGCATACTTTAACTTCATATATGTCCTATCACGTGTTCGAAATGTTTGCGTGAACGAGTAGTCTATTGTAACAACTCATTCGCGTGCATTTCTTTCTATTGTTCAGCGATGTCTTTTTTTCTGATATTCAGTTTAAACAATTATAATAGCGGCGATGAGTTATGGAAAATAAACAAATTCCTTGGCGAATGAGGAAACTATGAAAAACCCAAGTCAATTTGGGCGGCCATGAGGTTTGATTTGAACCCAGGACCTCTTCCCTGTTAGCCCATATCACCTCGCTGTAATTTGTTTTGGTGTGTTCATTACGACTGAGCTAAACTGACTGCATTACACAACCATATAATAGGTTTTAGTTTTCTTGTTACTATGAGCAAGAAAATCACTCATATTTTAATTAAAATATATTCGTATGTTCTAAATTTCACATTTAAGCCGTACTTATTTCGTTTTTATCTTGAAACCTATTAAATGTATAAAGAAATGTGCTTAACAAAAATGTTCATTTTAATTTTCTCAACAACTTTACTGTGGTAGGTTTTCATGTATCACCTACTGTAATGGAATTAATGTAGAAAAATTTTAAATGGATACGAGTAAAGTACCCCCTAAGTCATTTTTGCAGAAAAACAGATATAGCCATTTCTTTAGTCATACATAGAATTTTCGGGTTTTACATGTTTTTTTTAAATCTTATTTGTCGTTTTTTCAAAAATCAATATTTTTTGTTAGTTTTGATGATCTAATGTAAAGGGACTCCCGAAATATTTCAGTCATAAAAACTAAATTCTAGCCGGTTTGATATAATTCGAAAAGAGTCCCTAATTCAAAAAGGTATAGTCTATACAATGAACCCTTTAGGCGCTGTGCTTGTCCATAAACGGACGAACAGACAGACACGTTATGCCAAAAACACTTTTTCGGTTTGTAGTCAGCGTGTGGAGTCATAACACAAAGCAATAAAGTCAGCTGACATCCACAGCTGATTGTACATGTGACTCCACCCCGACTTGAGCCGAAGGCATCCGAAGTGTGTGATGACTCACCTGACTGCAGAGTAGCGGTCAAAAACAGCACAAGTGACACGGATATCAGCATTCTGGACGCGATGTCATCCTGCCCCTGCTCTCACACAACCCGCACTGCTTCTGTGTATCGAGTGATGCCTCACCTCGTGTGACGTCAGGCGCAGGCGCAGTCGGACTCAAGCATGACCTGTTAACTTTGATTATCTGTTGCTATTACAACAATTCTCATTCGGGAGGTACCACGTTCAAACCTCGTGGCCGACCAATTTGACGTGGGTTTTTTCATGGTTTCCCCAGTCGTGAAGGCAAATACCGAATTGGATATTTACATACCATGAATAGGGGCCGTATTTTTTGGTAACAACGATAAGCGCGAAATTTTATAAAACAACCTCCCTTGGCTATATTTAGCTCTTATATGCTTAAAATACCAATATGAACGAAATTGAATCCACGAAATATCGCGAAATTTACTCGATTTCGCGAAATGTGTCTATAAACGCGAAATATGCCCCTTCTGTCCGTAAAGTGAGAAATGAGCACGAAAATGTGCCTTAAAATCACAATATTGTATTTTGGAGTACTGTATTTTTTATTTCTTAGCAGCATCCTTTTTTTCTGCTGTTTCTGTGGCTGTCGAAGATTTACCGAACTATCGATATTTGTGATCGATTACAAAGATTGCAGAATTTACGCAAAGATTGTCTGTGACCTGGTTTGTACTGTTGAGTACACTTCTTTCCTGCTATGTCTTTGCCAAGTTAGCGATGCCTATGATCGATTACAGCAGAAGAGTGTAGAATGTTTGTTACTTGTATTCAACAGATTTCGTCTTTTATCCACAGTGGTATGGTTGGCACTTCTGTTTGCAAATGGCTATCTGATGGTGTTTAGTAGAAATTACGATAATATTTCTCGTCATTATATTTGAATAATAACTCTAATCATGCCTAAATCGAAAGTTACTTCAGTTCATACAAGGGCAGAAGATATAGAAATGGGGGGGGGGTGTTAGTTCATGTAAATAAAGAAGCAAAGTTTATCATTGCGCAATGTTCCTAGTGTATTAGCCTATAAGTAATTTATTTCACGAAATACCCACCGAAATAGAAGGAAGTTAACACCGAAATCAGCCATTTTATTTCACCATTAAATCAGGGCCCTATCCATGAATCGTCCTCACCATTTCATCTTGTATCATATCCATTTAAATTAATATCAGTTGAATTTTACTCCATAAAAATACACCATAATAGAGACAATTGACAATCAACAGTTCCATGGCCTACCCTACTGTATAGACACAGATCCCGAACTCCTGATATGGCCTGGCAGCTAAAGGAGCATAAACACATCTGAATTTTTTTTAAATCTCATTTTATTTCATAATTGAATATATAAGAAATACTTGTCTGAGACGAAAAAATCATAGATTATAAACTATTAAGACTTTTGTAAATCAGGATCCTCGTCCTAATAATACTAGAATATTACTGCATGATTATTACACTGCATTACACTATTCCACCCTTAAGTGGAAATGAGACTAAAGCTTCAACTCTCAATCAAATTGGAGTATCCAGTGACGTCTCGAATCTACCCGTCTTCTGGAATTTCAAGAAGAGGGTGGCATTCGAATTTGGCTTCTAGCTTTTTTTATTTTCTTGTATGAATGTTTGTTTCGAGTCTTGTCAAAAGTCGGTCAATTTGACCATTAGTGAAGACTTGAAACAGCTTTCCCTGGAAAATCAGGTTTTAAGAGAGGGTGGTTTTGCAATACAATAGACATACCTAACAGCCGCTCTGTGTGACAAAGAGAAGTTTACACTCAGTGTTTCTATTTAAAGTTTCCTCTCGCGGACAATAACTAGACCTCGATTACCGCCAATTTACGACAGTAAAAAATATAAATTGGAAGTCTTTAAAGCAACTCAAGTGCGAAAAATAATTACTTTAAGCATAGTAATAAAGATATCGTAGATTTCATTTTCTAAACCTGCAATCAAGGTGTGAAATACAATTCCACGTATTGTCGTAAAAAAGTTATCTATGATCCAAGTGTTAAAAAGGAGATTTTATTTTGAGAGTAGGTTAGCAAAGAGTAAAATAAAATCATTTTACCACGTGTATCATACACTGTCTTTTAGAAAGCCGTCAATACTGTGAAATATTAAACATTATTTATTTTAGTAAATATCACGTAGGCTACACCACTCCAGCTGTGCTGGTGGTGTTGCCATCTAGTTTGATTTTCTAGACGCTGATGCCAACGTACCACCAAGTAAGTCAATTTTGCGACCACTGTGAGAAATTTAACTTTCAAAATGGTGCAATGAATTTTAACATGTTCAATTGTTATCAAACTGAGTCTATTTAATAATCACGTGAAAATATTGTTAACGAAAAGAGTATTTCCCATGTGACGGATACCAGAGGTGGTACCAATGGAGTGGCATGAAGATTTTATAGCACTAGTGTGATAATGCCCTTGTGTCTTGTGCTAGAAGTCCTACTTTTAATTCAAACTGTCTGAAATAGCTGTTTCTAACGGTTTAATGCAGATTTTCCTCTTAAATAATGTTACAAACTTATAAACAATGATTGTTGTATTTTCAAATAGGATTCAAATGTTAGCAATGCTACAAAGGAAGCGGTCAAAAGCATCGCGCGCGACCTCTGCCGTGAGAAATCTTGGCAACATTAAATACGATACATGAAGAGATAAACATGAAACCTAATTTACGTTTTAGGTTAAGTTTATGGTTTGTGTTTAATTAGCTTGGAAGGATTTAGAGAATTTAAAGAGCGCACTACCAGATAGCTACTTCCGGATGCCAATGACCTCACACACAAACACATATTTGGCATTGCCTCATGTCACTGTTAACTGACATTGTCAGGGTTGCCAAATGGCCGGTTATTAACGTATTTTACGTCGGTAAACCGGCAGCATTAAATATGTGAAAAGCCGGTTTTTTAATGCCTGAGAGAATTATTGTTATGAAAAAGGGAATTTTTCTATATCCTCCACAACTTCTTACTTTCCTTCTAGTAATGCCTTTAGCTATGGAGCCCTGAAAGAAACAGACTTGATGTGCAGTCTAATTTGAAATTATCATACCTAGTACATTTTCGCAGTGGCGTACCAAGGCTACTTGGCGCCCGGGGCTAACTATATGATAGTCGCCCCCAAACACTAAATGTTCAAGGTTCAATGAGTATTTAAACACAGTTTAATGTTCACAATTATTGCTTTATAATAAGTAGTACTTTAACACATTTTAAAGAGAAAAATATGAATGAAATAAAACTTTAAGTATTATAAGGTTAGTTTGTTTGAAAAAAATAAAGAGAAAATAATTTTCAGACTCATAACAAAAACTTTTAAATGTGCCTTCCTAGCCTTGATTGATGAAAAACTTATTTATAATAGAGTTGAAGTCTATAGTAGCAGCCACATCACGTTCAATTGATAAAATTGCTAAATTACACCGTAAACTTTTCTTGTGTGCTCGGCGCCCACGACATATTTCGTATTGTCTATAAATAGTTTAAAAGAAACGCCCCCCCCCCCCACTTGGTATGCCACTGCTTTTTCGTTTCATTAAAACTAAAAAAAATGAAAGCAATAAGCAACAGCAAAAAGTACAATAACACTGAAACATATTGTCTGTTGCAGTAAATAAGATCATTAACATGTTTATATGTGACTTAACCCTCGTGATTGGCCGGTATTTTGTCATTTGGAATTTGGCAACCCAAGGCACTCTAGTGTTAAGATGTGGGAATCAGAGTACTTGTTGAATTTTTTGAGGCCAGAAGTATAAATCATTTTACACGGAGCGGGCGATGTGCCCTTGTTGTCCGCAGAGGAAATAGCGTTATGGATATAGCGCCCTCTCCAGGGACCTCGCCCGGAGCAAAGTGAAAGAAACACACACATCCTGCCTTTCATCTTGACACTTAGGGGACCACCACAGGCTGGCCACGGGCAAATTTCCCTCAAGACACCGGACAGTGTTACCATCTCTCACTGAATTAAAAATACGCTGTCACGCTCAGAGAAGAGTCTTAAAAATGGTAACCCTGCTGCATCTGTGTGGAAAAACGACTCATGTCTCCTAGTGTCAGAGTGGAGGAAAGGAAACTGGCCCACTAGGACTGCGTTTTAAAATTTGCTTTTTGTACAATGATAACTTACATAATAATTCATTAGGAGTTTAAGAGTTATAAATAGACCTGCGATTTTAGGCTCTAAAAAAAAAAAAAAATTTGGCACCTAAAATATACTGTTAAAACAAGTAAATAGGCTTTTAAAAGATAAAATAGGCACTTAAAATATGCTTTAAAAATGTTAAATAGATAGAAAATAGACTTTAAAATATTACAATATACACTTAAACTGTAACATGGTCTTTTCTTACTGCAAGAAACGTGGCATGCCTATTCTTAATAGAATTAACTGCAAAATTAGGCATCACGAACTATATTCACTTAAACATATATTCTTTCACTGGTGACTTGACACAGTACTCCTTCCCCCTCAATCCTCCCCCTCCCCCGTCAGTCAGCATTCCTTTAGCGACAATTGTTTGGAATAATCAAGTTTTTGTGAAAAATCTCCCTCTGCTGTTCAACTTTTCATTGAAAAGACATGTTTCATGACAGAAGTTGAGTTTATTTTAAATGTACAAAATAGGCATTTTAGGCACTAAAATAGAATGATAGGCTCTAAAGGTCCAAATAGGCATTTTAGGGCAGTATAAAACTCTATAAATGTAATTGATTTATCATGAAACGTCAACATATTTAAAAATGTTCATGTTATTTCATAAGGAACAAAATAAGCATTTGCCTTAAAATCCCAGGTCTAGTTATAAAGTTTGTTTTCGGTATGCAGCAGATTATCTGCGTCTCCATTGATATACATTTAACACCAACATATCAATATTAACAAATTGATATTGACATGTATATTGCCCTTTCTCATTCCAGTTGACTTGACATGCAAACCCAGCGTGTTGCACTTAACATTTTGAGATGTTAATTTGTTTTCCGGAGAAAATGGACAACATGTCAAGTCAATTGACTAGTCGGTCGATATCGGATTTGTTTCGGGAATTTCCGGCAAACGAAAAGCGATCGACAGCTTAATCGGCTTTGGTTCGGAAATTTCCGTGAAAACAAAAAGCAATCGACAGCTTCCTCAATATTGCCGGCATCCATTTTGTATTATGTGAGTATTTGGTATATCAGTGTTCTCAATAGTATCTACGTTAAAAATTATTTTTTATGGCATACTCCATTGTTGAAAAATGTGATAGTTATTTTGAAAAGATCAAGACATCTGTACAAAATTTGCATTTATGAAAGTCATAGACAGTTAACAAGGAGTATAAAAAATTACTGTCATTTTGTAATGTTGACTGCCCTCTTCAGAGGCGTTTTCTTTTTGAATGTTATGTATTATTCATTCATTTCTGTTCGTAACCACGCCAACCCATGTTAACCTATAACACTGTAGTGGAGACAGTTGTTAATTGTCAACCCACTTCAACAAGTTGATGATAAACATTTAACATATGTTAACTGCAACATGTTGGTGCTAAATGTTAAGTAGTCGGGACCCGGCTTAAGCTGTAATAATGTCAACCGATGGTGTGTGTATCTTCAATAGTTTTCAAGATAGACAAATCTTATCTACTTCCTATCTGCTCTTAATATCAACTTACTTTTCTCTGACAATTTTATTAGTTGGAGTTATTGAGTTGAGGTTGATTGTTCCGACAGTTTGGTGAAGGCAATGAACGGGATTCAAACCCTAACCTCAGAAGTGGTAGCGAATCAACACAATTCACCACCACAGCCAACAACAGAAATTAGGCAAAGTTATTCTCTTCAGGGACAAGAAGAGGGATATCAATGTTACAGTTAAAAATGCAACATTTACAATAATTATTACTGACTTACGTGATATGCAATAAGGCCATAGGCGTAACCAGGCCGACCATATGGGGGAGTTATAACGTCTGGGGGGTATGGAATACCCCCTAGGGAGAGGGGGTTCGGGGGTCCTTCCTGGAAAATTTTAAAAATTAAGATGCACAATAACGAGTTTTAAGCTTCCCACGCTTTATACTCGTATTAAGTAATTTACAAGCAGACTTAAAAAAATTGTACATTTTCCTTTTTTTAATCAACCCCCCCTGGTTACGCCTCTGAATAAGGCCCTAAGTAATTGTGCTGATGCATATCGAAACGCTTCCAATAGACCGAAACCTCCTGTGTTGCCAGATTTCAAGCAGCGGCGCTTGAGAAATAAAGAAGGCTCTGATAATTGTTATAATGAAATTTCCTTAGGTAATCTTACGAAAGATTACGACTTTATCTGATGAAACTCGTAATATCGAGTAGGATTTATTAAGACTATTTCATGAATAAAATGAAACGGATTTTGAAAATAATAATTTTCTCACTCCTACAGTGAATGCGCACTGACGCATGTTAAATTTCTGTATCAGTGACTAATTTGTAACAAGTTATTAAAACAAACTAAATGTTTTGTATTTCATCTGATTGTAAGCTTTAATGGCTGGAACATACAACCAAGGTACATTTTCTTGTTACTGGAGGAGCTGACGTGAGAAATTCAGGGTGGGGGTGGGGGGATGGAAATTTGACATTTTTGAAACTACGTCTTGTGGGGTTTCGTTGAAAAGCTCTTGATGAGTACTCTACAAATCAATACCTAGTTTCTCAATAGCTCTCATATAAGGCGAGATTTGAATGTTTGAAAAACAATAATACTTAAAAATAGACCTCAGCCTGAAGACCTGCCGAAAGGAATGTGTGAGGACCGACTAAGCATAAAATTACCTATGTAATATAGTTTGAAATATTAAAAATAATAGTTACACACCTTTAGAACAATAATGCATGGCAAAATTAAAAATAAATAATAAAATATCATATAAATTTAAAACATAATAAACAACTCTCTTTTATAAAAAAGATTTCAGATTTACTTATATTTCATATGGTGCATTGTACACTTTGATATTGCTGTGATAAAATAATTCTCAGTAAAAAGGAGTTTCATATGAAAGTGTCCTCAAAGAACATTGGGACTACTGTTCAGTTATGTTGATACCTTGAGTTTGATAGAGTTATCACAGTCATGGCTCTCTTTAAGAATTATTATAATATCATTAATTTTGTCTTGTTTAGCGGCTTTGCTAATTTTATTCATTGCTGATCTTGCGCACGGCCTCCCAGAATATTATCTCCTTTTCTTGTTGTCAAAACAAATGATTGTAGGCTTTTGCTCCTTACCGAATTAAGTTCTTATTATTGCGTGTTTACTATGCCAAAGGCTAAAGAAGAAGAGTGCTGCGCAGCGACAATAAATTAAACCAAAAGCACTTTGAAATCTACCTCAGCCTGTAGGCCTGCCTAAAGGGATTTTTTTGGGGGGGGCGGTGGTTTCGTACTTAGGGAGGCATGAATCGTAAAGTTATGAAAGAATTTTTCGAAAGTCATGACACGGTATCAATTGCAAGAGACCAATGCCTTTGAACAAACTTAATCCACATCTGTAAGATTTGAGGCTTTCCTGGCGAATCTTATGTAGAAAATATACTCGGGTTTGCAGCCAGGTGAGAAGTTTGTTGTGGTCCAACGTTTCCGAGGCTGACACTGCCTCCATCCTCAGGGAATCTGAAGTGTCGAGTTTTGACATGTAAGGGATATATATACCAACCCGTGTTGGGCGGAGTATATTTTTCAACAAATAAACCAGTAATTAACTACATTTTCACAGTGTAGGACAATTTAATTCAAATTGAACACAGTTCTTCAATTACGCAAAAGATAGTCATTAGCATTAAAATATAAAAATATGTTTAAAATAGTGATCACTGATCTATAAGAACAAATTAATTAATTAATTCCGAAACCCACTCATTTTTTAACGAATCTTTAAAAAAGTAAAAAAACAAGTAGATAACTAACTTGATTCTATAATTTATTATGTAAACCATTAAAATTGTAGTTTTATCTAAACTAAATGAACTTTATGCTTAAAAAAGATGAAAACACCAATGAACTCTATCATTTTGTTGCACAAAACAAATGTATTAAGCAAATATGAACTATAGAGGGGGTAGCAAATGGACTTTAGCCTATATGCGGCATACTCTTAAATCCGGCCCTGCCCATTACGAATGCCTTTTAACAGTTTTGTCTCAATATAAAATGATATTCAAACACTTCAATTTTATTTTATTATTAATAATTTATTGCACAATATTCGTGCCGATGCTCTACCAACTGAGCTAGCGAGAATTCGATTCACACCATCAGATGGAATCTCTATTTTATGATTGATTATCCTTATTGGTCAACTTTTTACTGTACCAGGGTGTCCACATTCTGGAAGGTAAGGGAAATTGAAATCGTCAGGGAAAGTCAGGAAATTTAAAGTAAATGTAGTAAAAAGTCAGCAAAATTTGTAAAAAAAAAAAAAAAAATAAGTGGGATAATCAGGGAAAATACCTAGATCCGTTGAGTGAAATGTGAGAGACATGTGTTTTGCTGTAACCCAGACTGTGTAAGAAATTTTCTTTTCAGTACATGGGCTGATCGTTTCTTATTTTTCTGATGGGGATGCAGGAGGATGGATTTTGTTTGCAAAAACCTTGAAAACATTTATTCTTGTGATCATGAAAATGTACGTTTTTGATCATGGAAAGTAGGGGAAATTTATTTTAAAATTTCTGTGGACACCTTGTGCACAATAACACTGAAAGCCCAGTTGGAAATTCACTAAATTATTATAGTGTGTCTCACAATACTGTATATGACATAAATGTCTTTCACTATATGCTACTAGTTAGGTACTCTCCATGGACCTGCACATCCACTAAGGACAGCATTAGTAATCAAGTAGCTGAGTGCACCCCGTTCCAGACCTCCTTATCTCATGAATATCCAAGGATGTGATTTCGTAGCCAGCAATGCTTTTAGCTACTCAACTGTTCTTCTTAAACATAATGTTGGTAATAATAGTAATTATGATAATAACAAATATATTAAAAATTGTAAAAATCCCTTTAGGCAAGCCTACAGGCTGAGGTAGATTTCGAAGTGCATTTGGTTTAATTTATTGTTGCTGCGCAGCACTCTTCTTCTTTACCCTTGGCATGACAAACCCGCAATAATAACTGCAAAAAAGAGAAAAAGACCACTTTTTCAAACATTCAAATCTCGCCTTATATGAGAACTATCGAGAAACTATGTTATTGATTTGTAGAGTACTCATCAAGATCTTTTCAACGATACCCCACAAGACGTGGTTTCAAAAGAATTTAATTTCCATCCCCCCGCCCCCACTCGTACCCCCAAAAACTCCGAATCGTTGGTGTCACTGTGAACTCCATAGGTAGTACTCTAATTTATTCAAACAAAGTTACCCTCTATATTTCATAGGGGCCGAGATATAATTTTTTCAAGATTTCAACCCCCTCCCCCGACCCCCCCCCCCCCGGGCCAATTTTGCTCATTAACGAACTTGTCCGAACTATTGGGCCTAGAAATAACATAATAAAATTTGGTTCAATTATCTTCAAAATTACGGCCGCTAGCGTGTAAAGATATAAATATAGGGTATATATATATATCACAAAAAAGAATTGAACGGGTGGTGGTTTCGTACTTAGGGAGACATGAAACGTAAAGATATGAAAGAATTTTTCGAAAGTCATGACAATGTATTGATTGCAATAGGTAGATTTTTCTTTAAAATCTACCCAATATTAATAAATCAGTACAATAACAGGAAGTGTTTGTCTGTTTGTGTGTGATGCAGAGATCTGAAGTGTTAATCATAGTTGGACTGAAGGGTTGTTGAATGCACCTCGAAGCCGGATTTTTTTATTTTCACTTTCGTTCGTGTGGTACGAATAAACAACTGGCAGAAAACATGAATTTTTTGTGGTATCGATGCATTAATTTTTGCTAACACATTTCAACAGTCAAATGAAACGAAGCTGGCCTTGCTTCTTTTTTGTCATAACAACTTGGAAATGACAGCATCGTGATATTTATGAACATGTTGCATTCTGTAAGCCCACCCTGGTCGATTCATTTGTTTACAATGTCAAGGCATGCAGACATCTGAAGTTTTCAACATAAATGGAAGAGGGAACATAAATATAGGCCTAAGTGGACAAACATTGATCGATTTGGATGGAACTCACTATGCAAAGGTTTTCTGGGCCAGGAACTCAAATTTGAGGTTTTTTCCCAGGGGTACTTTCTATTCTTGGAACGCACTCCAAAGCTGTATTTTTAGCTGTTTCATTGTAATTATTAAGATCCCCATTTATCAGTGTCCGAAGACAGTGTTTTGCAAGCAATAAGAAGTTTCCCGTCTGGTTCTGCTGCTGGGTTAGATGGCATACGGCCTCAACATCTGAAAGATCTTACCTCTCTATCTGCAGGGGATGCTGGCAGACGGCTATTGCACAGCATAACAAAACTATGTAACCTCATCTTAGAAGGCATTGTTCCCAAAGCCATTACACCTTATTTATTTGGAGCTTCACTTATATCGCTTCAGAAGAAAGATGGTGGCATCCGTCCAATTGCAATTGGAAATACTTTCCGGAGGCTTGTGGCTAAATTGGCTTGTACATCTACAAGGGAGGCCCTAGGGGAATATTTTCGCCCTCATCAACTAGGATTTGGAACTCCAAAGGGATGCGAGAAAATTATTCACACCGTTCGTACATATCTTAGCCAGAACGCAGGTAGTAATAAGGTTCTCCTTAAAATTGATTTCAGAAATGCATTCAATTGTATCGAACGAGATTCTTTGTTAGCAATGGTTAAAGAGAAAGTTCCCAACCTATTCCCCTTTCTATGGCAAGCATACAGGACACCATCACACCTTTTCTTCAATTCTGAAACTATTCCATCTCAGAGGAGCACAACAAGGTGATCCCACGGGCCCTATGGTTTTTAGTCTTGCAATTCATCCCCCAATTTCACACTTACAGAGTAAGTTAAATTTTTTCTATTTAGACGATGGAACTCTAGGACAACGAACCTAATATTGTACTTGATGATCTTCAGATGAACATTGATGAATGTGGGGCTATTGGATTGGAAATTAATCCTAATAAATGTGAGCTATACTTCTGCTCTGTCAGAGATGATGACGTTGTTTCTGCTTTTCAGAAAATTACACCAGGAATTAAAATAGTATCTAGTTCTGAGTTAAACCTACCTGGTTCTCCCATCATGCTTGATGCTGTGGAACATACTGCAAGGCAGAACTTGGAATTGATGAAGAAAATGTTTGACTGTTTGCATTCGCTTCATTCTCACACAGCGTATTTTCTCCTAAAAAATAGTTTTTTTGTTCCCAAATCAACATACTTTCTTCGCACCACCCCTTTGTGGTTATATCCATCTATGGTCAATGAAGCTGACTGTGAGAAATTGTTTACAATCCATACTTAATCTGACTCTTGATGATAAAAGCTGGTTACTGGCAAGTTTACCTATTACGTTTGGAGGAGTTGGTGTGCGCAAGATTAACGATATTTGTCTTCCTGCTTTCTTGGCTTCGGCTCATGGTGTTTCTAATTTTGTCAAATCTGTTCCTTTAAATCATGGTGATGAAATTGAGATCTGCCATTTGTCGGAGGCTCTTGCAAGTTGGAGACTTTTAAACTCTGAACAGGATCTTCCAGCTCATCCTGAGGTATAGAAAGAGTGGGATCATATAAACACCATGCGTATACACCAACTTCTCGTTTCTTCTTCTCCTTCTGATCTTGACCAAGCACGTTTTCTTGCCATTCATGAATACGAAGCTGGCTCCTGGCTGAGAGCTTTACCTTCATCTAACTTAGGTACTCTAATGGACGATGTGCCTTTCAGGATCGCTGTAGGCTTGCTGCTTGGTAGTAAAATCTGTCAACCACACCTATGCCAGTGCGGTGCCAGAGTTGACCCTTACGGCCATCATGGGTTAAGCTGTTCGAAGAACACAGGAAGATTTTCCAGGCATTCCATGATCAACGACCTAATTAAAAGAGCCTTAGTCTCTGCTGGTGTCCCGACTATCTTGGAACCAGTTGGCCTTAGTCGATCAGATGGCAAGAGACCCGACGGATTGACCTTGATCCCTTGGGTCAGGGGTAAATCACTTTTATGGGATGCAACCTGTGTCGACACACTAGCTTCATCGCATTTGCCGGTCACCTGCAAAAATTCTGGCTCGGCTGCGATTTCTGCTGTGTCTTTAAAGTTAAAAAAGTACTCTCACATAGTCGACCAGTATCATTTTGTTGTGTTTTCTGTTGAGACACTTGGTACTTGGTGTGCAGAAGCCAAGAATTTAACTTCGGAGATAGGTAGAAGACTTGCTACTGCAACAGGGGATCCTAGGGCTGGCGAATATTTGAGGCAACGAATCAGCATTTCTATACAAAGGGGGAATGCCACTAGTGTGATGGGAACCTTTCCTCCGTCTTCAGCCCTTGACGAGATGTATTTATTTTAATTGTTGTTATTGTAATGTGCTGTATCCATATCAACCTCCATTTATAAAATTAAGTACGGCACAATTTGGATTCCACACGCAAAGAAGGTTTATATTGGTACACTTGCGGTTCCTCTATTTTCAAACACCCTGTTCCAGTGGTTGGTATGGCTTATGTGATGTAACCATTTCCTCCCCCTGAGCTGGTTGCTGGAGCAAGTACGCAGGTTATTGCGTCGTCTTTCAGTCTGAATGGTGTTTGGCTGAATACATATTGGACGGAGGAGTCTAGGAGTATAGTATTTTCTGCATACTTCTGTATCCTGGTTGAGTACTTGAATTTGGCTTCTTAGTAATTGTAAATTAATTTCATTTTGCTATGATACTACGCATTGAGGCGTAACTTTCTTTTCAAGTACTCACCTAGCATGCCGTTGTTTTAAATAAATATATTTTGGCATTCTTTCACCATGTAAGTTCAAAATTCATATATTATACCTAGGCTTCTCTGGCCCATGGTGTGTTTCTGTGAGTCAATGCGACGTATGTTTGAATTTTAGACTGCCACGTAGTAATAATAAAATTTACCGAACTGCTGACCAACAAACTTGTTAATTACTATACGTAATATATAATAGCCTTACAAATGCTCAGATATGTAAAGTATATATTCAATACTAACTTCAGATAGTTGACCAGTATCGTATTTGTAATAATAAAATACGTAATATTTATGGTCAGTAGGCATACTATGAATTCATGTTCCGAAGTCAGGAAAATTATACCAGATCCCTCATATGACGATAGAAGCATAAGCCATAGTAATTGCTGCGACAGTGTAATGATTGTAAATGCACCATATTGAGCCTTTCTTCCAATACGTTACTTATTCATTGTATTCATTATTAGAAGTTTGCTAACTTCAGTACGTAATACTTAACCTTTGAGCTGGCTTTTCTGGCGAACAAACAGATCATATATTTGTATATGTGCAAGTTCTTGTTAAGAGATGTGTATTTCTTATTCATGATGTTGTTCAATAAAATTGTTTTTAGAATTTACTTCTACATAATTATACACGCTCTGGTCTCCTGTCTCCTAGAAGTTACTTTGGCATATGTCGAAGGACAGAGCTAGAGCAGTAACAATCCATTGTATTTCTTTGTTATAATAGTGTATTTTGTACTTACATCCTGGAAAAATAAATGTTTCACATTATTGCGAAAAAAAGAAAATAAAATAAAAAATTATTAATTATTTAGCTCTTAATTTTTTATTTTTTAACCCTGCAGCGCTCACATGGCATCTGACAGACGCCAGACCAGATTCATTTCACTATATCTAGAATACCTACGAGGTCATTGTGCTGACCTGCCATCTATCTTTCAGTCAACAACTCTTAAGTAACATAACTAAGCGGCAACTCGCCAGTTTTTGCCTAGCAACGGTGGAGTGAAGTTATTGTGAGATGCCGAGCGAACTTTACTGTTACAAGGTAAGTTATCGGTTTAAAACAAATTTCTTGCAGAAACTAGTGATTACCAATCTTTTCTCATGGAAATTATATAGCCTATCTTTAGGCTTGGCAATGAGTGGAAAGGAGAAGAAATATCATAATCTTTCTGATCCAAATGATTGGAAGATAGTGCAAAGGTTGCTAGAAGAAGAAGAAGATGATATGCTTGAAGTAAAAGCTCTCTTTGGAATATTATATTTATGTGCTGCTAGAAAAGATAATCACACACACACAAAGGATACAAGGGCAAAAGATAAGATGGGTATAGAATTCAGCAGGCTGATAATGTCTGAAACACGTTTTAGATTTCTACTCTACTGCCTGAGATTTGATGACAGAGATACAAGAATGGAGAGGAGAAAATTTGATAATTTGGCTCCAATTAGAGACATTTTCACTTTATTTGTGCAAAACTGCCAGAAGGCCTATTCTGTTGGAGAATACTGCACATTGGATGAGAAATTAGAGGCTTTCAGGGGGAACTGTAAATTCAGGCAATACATTCCGAGCAAGCCAAGTAAATACGGCATCAAAATATATGCCCTGGTCGATGCTTGAATGTATTACACAGTGAATCTTGAAGTTTATTCTGGAAAACAGCCAGAGGGACCATTTGAAATAAGCAACAGTGCTAGTGATGTAGTGAAACGTCTAACCTCAGTTATCTACAGTACAGGAAGAAACATCACTATAGATAATTGGTTTACTAGTATCGAGATTGCAAATTACCTGTATGAGCGCAACATTACCATGGTTGGAACTGTAAGGAAAAACAAAAGACAAATCCCCCCTGAATTTGTCACGGCAAAATCTCGAGAGGTAGGCTCATCTTTGTTTGGCTTCCAGGAAAATGCCACGTTAGTTTCTTATGTATCCAAACGGAATAAAGTTGTATTGCATCATGACTCTGCTATTGACACTGCAACTGGAGAAAAAATAAAGTCAGAAATAATAACCTTCTATAACACAACAAAATCCGGTGTTGACACTGTAGACCAATTGTGTAGCACATACAATGTGTCAAGGAAAACAAACAGGTGGCCCATGGTTGTATGTTAAAGCATGTTGAATGTAGCAGGCATAAATTGTCAAATTATTTTCCAGAGCAACAATAAAAGTGATGTGAAGAAATGCAGCCGTTTTCTAACAAGTTTGGCTCGTGATCTTGCAGATGATTACTTGAAGGTTCGTGCACAGTGTTTTTCCCTACCAACAGCCCTCAAACGGGACATTTCTAATCTGTATACTGATGCAGATGAAATACACGTGACAAAAGAAGCTGTTACGAGTGTAAAGAGAAAAAGGTGCTACAAATGCGGTCGTTCAAAAAACAGAACCACTAGATACACATGCAGGTCTTGCAAGCAATATATTTGTCTTGAACATGCCCAACATGTATGTTCAGATTGCACATAGTGTGACTATAAAAATTTGAAAAATAAACTGTAAAATATTCCTACAGGTTTGAAGTTGAACATAATATTGAAAAGTTAGAAGAGATCAGTAACTAATAGTAAAGGTTGTTATACCTACACAGTCTAAGGTCAATAATACTAGAAAATTATTTAAAAATGGTTACATTGTTTTGTGTCCAATATGTTGACTTAAATGCTCATTTTCAATAAATTTACTTAATACACATACAGTATTTTTAATTGAGCAATGTATGCTCAACAATAATATTAAATAAACTGTGTCAAAACAAAATGAACACTCAAAACAACAGAAAACAATAGAAACAACAAAAAACATGAATGGCGTCTGTTAGACGCCGCACGAGCTTCTATGTCCTAAAATAGCGTGCGAGCACTGCAGGGTTAATTAATTATCTCATGTGAAGCCATGGGCACCTGTTAATAATTATAATGATGATAAAAGATATAATAATGATGGTGAACACATTTCTCTGTGAGTAAATGCAGTATTTGTTGTTAAATGTCGACTGTGGACGTAGAGTGAGGGTTGCCAGATATTAAAATGAAAATAAAATACATTGTCACTAGTTGCAACTGCCAACATGAAAAAAAAAAAAAATTATGACGAGAGTGATGTTATATTTGTGTTTGTTGTGTTAACATGTGTCTTACAAGGAATTGATTGGCACCACCAAATACTTCATGTTATAGATGAGTTGTTTGAATGAAGTTCTGCTGTATTCAGATGTATTGAAAACAATGATCAAGTCCAGGCTTTTAGAATTATTTTCATGAGAAGCTGCTACTGTACCCAGCAGTAGGTCTAATGTTGAATTATCTAAGCCAAATTCTGAACACAACAATTGCTGTAAGAAAATGGAAAGTCAAGCAGAAGCACTGCCCATTTCCACGGTCAGAAGGAAAATGAAGGATAACAAAATGAATGTTAAAGGACATTTTACTCAAATAAGGGACCACAGAGCACATATGAAAAAGTTACCAATAAATGGGGATTTTGAAAGTGAAATTTTCGGCAAGGAGCTTTGCAGTATCTCATTGTGTTTTGTGTGAGCAGGGATTCTCGACTTTAAACAAACAAAGAAATCTGCTAGGTGAAGTATTGATTTGACATTATCTCTCTTCTTACAATTCCTGAATGTTTCAGAATAATCCACTCCTTTTCTTGCAGAACAGCTAGAACCAGAACATTACTATCAAGCACTAAAGTCAGAAAATGCACCATTCCAGCAAATGAAAAATTTAGATCTGACACAGTTTGATGTCAAAACTGCGTTTCTGTATGGGACCTTACAGGAAGAAATCTATATGAAACAGCGTCGACTAGTCAAAAGTCTATATGGACTGAAACAATCCCCTAGATGTTGGAACAAGCGGTTTAAAGAATTTCTGGAAAAGTTTGGCCTAAAAGAAAGCAATGCTGATCCGTGTTTGTTTTGCAGTAATGACAAACAACAGAAGTTGTTGCTAGCATTACATGTTGATGATGGACTTGTTGCCACAACGCCCCAAATTAAGAATCAATTCCTTGAAGAATTGCAGCATGAGTTCAAGGTAACATACAAAGATGCTGAATATTATCTTGGTGTAGAGATAAAAAAGCTGAGCAGTGGTGATAATGTTATCAGTCAACAAAGTTATGCTGATAAAGTTTTGGAAAGATTCAACATGAGTGATGCTAATCCTGTTTCTACTCCCATAGAAAAAGGAAGTCTTTCAGGGGAAGATACTGTAAAAATTATCTCTGAAAACATACCTTACAGACAAGCTGTAGGCCGTTTGATGTACATGGCAATTGCTACACGACCAGATATTGCCTTTGCTGTGTCATATTGCTCTCAATTCTTAGATAAAGCTGAACACAAACATTGGTCAATTGTGAAAAGAATACTAAAGTATATCAAAGGAACGACTAATTTTGCATTAGTGTTCAAGTCTGGTTTTCAACCTGGTGTCTTGGAGGCATATAGTGATGCTGATTATGCCAGTGATACAATAACAAGCAAGTCAGTTTCTGGTATTGCATTTAAATACAGTGGAGGAGCCATTGGCTGGGCAAGTCGTCGACAGCAGTGTGTGTCGTTAAGTACCGGTACTACAGAAGCAGAGTATGTAATGAGTAATGAGTAATGAGTAATTTATTAGCCTTAGACATTACAAATGTATGGCACATAATATAAAGTAATTGAAGAGTAAGATTACAAACAATACAAGTACATCAAGTTTGACTTTGATCTAGCTTCTATTTAACACTTCGAAATATTCTTCTACTCTGTATGCACTTATTTCTATTAGTATTCTTTTGACTTCTCGCTTGAAATGAAGTATTTTGAGTTTTCTCACGTGTACAGGCAGTGTGTTGTAGAACTTTTTGCCCATTTCATTGAAGCTGTTGAGGGTGGTGCTATAGTTGCATTGGCTAATTCTGAGGTCTTGCTTGCATCTTGTTGTGTAGTCATGAACAGAGCTGTTTGTAGGGAAGTCGGTTATATTGTTTCTTACGTACAGCAAGCACTTCATTATGTATTGGGAAACTACGGTTAGTATGCATAATTTTCTAAATAGAGGCTTGCAGTGTGTCCTGCTGTTTACATTGCAAATTACTCGAATGGCCCTTTTTTGTAAGATCAGCAACTTGGTGACATTGCAGTCATTCCCCCAGACTGTGATGCCATATGTTAAATGGCTGTGCACATGAGCGAAGTACACTGTTTTTAGTGTACCTTCATTAACATTATGCTTTAATCTCCTTAACATGAAGATACCTTTAGCCACATTTTTGCATACATGATCTATATGAATATTCCACTTAATGTTTGATGAGATATGGACTCCTAGGAACTTCACTGTCTTTTTGTCTTTGCTGCTTAAGTTTATCTGTAAGTTATCAACCTTTTCTTTGTTTAGACACAGTAGGTTAGCAGCACACCAATCTTGCACAATAGAGTCAGTTGTTTGCATTTCATCGCTAGATGCTGTCTCATTGTCTGTGATTATTCTCACAGCTACATCGTCTGCGAACAAGTAAGAGTGGCCATGAACGCTATTGATAGAATGGGGCAAGTCATTTATATATAAAATGAAAAGTATGGGACCTAGTATTGAGCCCTGGGGCACTCCTGTTTCTACTGGAAGATACTGAGAGAGTTCGCCATTGTACCATACAGCCTGGTACCTGCTGTTTAAGTATGACTGGAGGAGTTTTAAGCAGTGCTCACTGAAGCCATAATGTTTAAGTTTTTCCAGGAGAATTTTATGAGAGATTGTGTCGAAGGCTTTTGACATGTCGTAGAATCTACTTAGTATACATTTTCTGTCTTCGATTCCAGTGATGTATTCTGTAACTAGGTTTTCTATTGCAGTGCATGTTCCACGACCAGTCCTAAATCCATACTGACATTCAGATAGCAGATGGTTTTTTTCAAGAAAGTTCACTATTTGCTTGTAGAGTATCAATTCGAACACTTTAGAAATTATGGGTATGATACTTATTGGACGATAGTTACCATAATCCGTGAGACTGCCCTTTTTGTGCACTGGGATTACCTTCACAAATTTCAGGCTGAGAGGGAAGTAACCTTCTTCGATACAGCTGTTGAAAAGATATGCTAGTACTTCAGCTAAGTGGCTTGCACCAAGCTTCAGAATTTGAGAATTTAAGAAGTATACATCCAAGCTAGAGCTATTGCTTAAGGATAGAATTGTTGTAAATACCTGTTCAACGCTCACTTGGCATAAAGCAAATTTGTTATTTGGGTTGATGTTTTCTGTGGTTTTTTCCAAGTACTGGAATACATCTAAATTTGACTTAGGAATTTTGCTTACTGCTTTTGTGATGGTTTCTATGAAGCTTGTGTTGAAGGCATCGGACTTTAAGGAGTTCTCTCTTTGATTTGGCTTCGCGTTGTCGTCAAGTGTTTCTTTGATGATGGACCACATCATTTTGGTTTTGTTGTTTGCTGAGTTTATCTTGTTAGAGTTGTAATTAAGTTTTGCTTTCTTGACTTCATTCTTGTATTGGTTCTGTAGTTCTTTGTATTTTAACCTGTAGGCATTATCTCCAGTTGTTCTGAGCTTTCTGTAGAAGTGAAGGCAGGTTTCTTTTAATTTTTTTAGGTTTTCAGTGTACCACCGTTGTTTTGTTGCATGTTTTCTGTGTGTCTTCGTATCTACATATCTAATAGGGAATGCAGTATCTACAATTTTTGTAAATTGGTTTAAGAAATATTTGAACTTGTCATCAAGTGATGTCAGACTGTACATGAGTATCCAGTTTATTGTACTAAGCAAAAAACAGAAGTAGGGTGCAATATCACTATTTAATGGTCTAGCAATCTTCTTGTTATTATTGTTGGTTGAATGGTCTTGTTTGTTGAGCTGAAGGTTTGCTTCCATGACAACTGCATGATGGTCTGATGTAATCATTGGCTCTACAAGTGAGGCATCCAAGGAACTTGTGTGGTTGAAACGCCTCTTTGATGACATTGCTCCGCTGACATCAGTTCCTATTCTGCAAGTTGATAATGTGAGTGCTGTTCGTTTCGCTAAAAACCCAGAGTTCCACCAATGTACCAAACATATTGACATAAGGTATCATTTTTTACGAGAAAAGTGTTTTGTTGGTGACATCAGAATCGACCATATTGATGGTGAATATCAGCTAGCAGACATTCTCACCAAATTACAAAGAGAATTGTCCACCTGACCACAAATAATTTTAACCAAAAGTTCAATGTATGCAATGTTTACTAGCCCTTTAATCTACAGTAATGTAATATCGATTAAATACTTACATATATATCACCCATGTGTACATTTTCATACATACTATTACATTTTCTACAATAATGTTAAGAAGCTGCTAAAACTGACTACAAATGTTATCTATTTTCCTTAAATATATGGTAGCATCACTAGTAGCTTGCTGAATGCATTCAATTTAAAAATATAAAACCATTAAAATTATATTGTCTTGTATGTTGTATAAACTTGTATAAAATTTTAAAAAATGTGTTGTCAAACTATTGTCCTGAAGATTAAAATTAAGTAGAATTGCCGATTTATTCAGCAATAGTCTTGATATAAAATTAGTATTCTATACACTGGGAATATGCAATTGTAGTTTAATTGTAAAACAATTGTGAATTGTAGTAATTGCAAAACAGTTTGTCTGTTCCCAGTTGTAAAATATAAGTAAAATTGCCAAGAATTTTAGCAAATAGTCATTAATATAAAATTCTTCTTTAGTACACTGAATCTATGTAGTAGTATATTTGTAGAAATGCTGGAAAGATGATGGCTTTTGGTAGTATCGTTGCATCGATTGAACTTGTGGCCTCTATTTCGTTAGGAGATGCGCATTTCGATCTATGTGATCATCTTCAGTCCTATAATTATATATGTATAATTAGTGTGATGTTGTTATATAAATCTACTTATGTTTATCTATTGTTTGATATAATTTGACTCACCTATTAATAATGCCAAGGTATGGACAGCCTGAGTACAGATGTGATACTGAAGCTATTGCGTGTTGTTTGTGATGGGGTATCGTTCTGAGTATAGTTCATATAGTTCATTGTGTTCTATTGTGTTTTCGTTTAGAATTTTATGTCTGTGTCTATATATTTCAAAATTTTCTAATGTGTCTAGTTTCCGGCTTTTATTTTGTTTATGTAGAATTTTAAGTGTTTTGTTAATGGGTTGTAAATCGTGGTTGTTATTGATGAGATGTTTAGCAAATGCTGATTTATTTCTATTGTATTTGAAGTCCGTAACGTGTTCTTGAAATCTCTGTTTAAAGGTCCTGCCTGTCTGTCCTATGTAAACGTGCTTGCAATTCCCACATTCTAATTTATATACACCGCTATTTAGTAAATTATCTTCTTTATTTCTGCTTGCATCGTATAATAGGTGTTTTAAGTTTTTGTTAGTTTTATATGCTATTTTTATTTCTTGTTGTTGCAATGGCTTTACTATCTTATGTATTTTTCTATTTGTGTAATTGAAAACTGCATATTTTTTGTTTTCTTCATTATCTTGTTTTGATGCTACCATATATTTAAGGAAAATAGATAACATTTGTAGTCAGTTTTAGCAGCTTCTTAACATTATTGTAGAAAATGTATTAGTATTAGTAAGTGTTTATTACAATCATTAACTTTTTACAAATTCCAATGCAAACAGTCGCATGGGTCCGCATGGACCGTCCATGCTTACGCAAAAACACAAAAAAAAAAAAAGAACAAATAATATAAATTCAAAATAACACAAACAAACTAAATCTATTCCTCACCCTCCACACCCGCTCTCCAATTCGTCGCTTTTTCAAACCTGAGCTGTCTCGCCTTCATTAAAAACTTCCCAATGCCTTCCTCAACGTTTTTTCCCGTCAGTAACTCCAAACATTTCCGTTGATCCCTATTTGATTCCATAAAAGATAATGGTAAATATTTTCCCCTCCAATTTTCCAAACCTTCACAATTCGCCAAAATATGAAACCATGATTCTTCCCCCTTACATAATGGACAAACTCTCATTCCGTTTTCATCTATGACCTTAATCATTCTCCACGCACCGAGTCTAATCCAAGCGAGGCCTAGTTTACTGACTTTAGATCCTTTTCGTATGTAGTGTTCCTTCCCCCACTCCAATTTTAACTGCGATTGTAAAATGTAATAGTATGTATGAAAATGTACACATGGGTGATATATATGTAAGTATTTAATCGATATTACATTACTGTAGATTAAAGGGCTAGTAAACATTGCATACATTGAATTTTTGGTTAAAATTATTTGTGGTCAGGTGGACAATTCTCTTTGTAATAACATTTACCACAAACGGAAAAAGAATGAAATTTATTAATTCTCACCAAAGCTTTACCTAAAAAACGCTTTGAACTGTTGAGAACCTTTCTTGGCATGGAGAGAGTGACCCAATTGCAAGTTCAAGGGGAAGTGTTAATATTATGAACTTCAATTTGCTTTCTCTATGTATGTATTTTTGTTGTTGCTATTGACAACACTGTTTTTAAGGACTAGGTGTAGTCTCATGCCAAGCTCTTGTAAGTAGCGGACCGTTAGTAGCTATGTATGTGTCTTTTAATTAACAGTCTGCCGTTCATCAGTTCAGTCGTAACATTTTTCTAATAAATATTCAAGTTCTAACATTAATGAATCAATAGCTTTACTGTTTATTCCACTTCTCCCGTATTATATAGGCCTATTTATTACCCCAATTCATATGCAGTGAATCTCCTGAACAATGGGACAAACACGAGTAGGCTCAATAGAAATAGAGTTTTGGACTTGATCTACAGATTTAATTAAATGTCAAACAGATTTGTTATATGAAAATATAATGTACAAGACAAACTAAAATTTTTCAAACAGTGGATACCTCGATAACAACACACAGCACAACGTTTCAACTGGTTCCTCCCAGTTTTCATCAGGTATGTTATGTATGTTATGTTATACAAATATTAGCCACTGGGCTATATTTGTAACATGTTCATTCCTGCATCATTATTACTTATTGTTCATTGTAGAACAGATTGTAATGTTGAAGAAAGATTATTAAAAAAAAAAAAAATAAGTTGACAACAGTTGTTAGTAGTTAATTTCTTTACGTACTTGACGGGTTTATTATTCTCGTCCTCGATTCTCACAACACACCATTGTAAAACTCTCTCTATATGAATGAGCTATGAATCGCATGATTCTTTTCACTCAGGTTTGAAATATTTATTGCAGGTAGGCCACTGTGAAGCTCATGAATCATCTTGTAATTTCTCGAATTTCTATTAAGTAGGCTTCCACGGCCAGTGTCACATATAAACTGGTTGTGTTGGCTGCATCATGGAGCGACTTGAAAAGTGCCCCAAACAAAATAAGAGCACTTAAACTGAAAATTTAAGTAAACTGTAGGAAGGGAAAAGAAACATTTTCTAGAATCTGTCGAGGACATCACCATGACCGTGTGAGAATAGCCCCACGGGACATGAAGATGAGCCAGATGGAAGAGAAGACAGAAAAGTGTTAGTGTTGGGGACTGCACACCTGGGAGTAACAAGAGATGAACTCAAAGGATCTGAGGTAGGGACCAACAACATGACAAGAGGCAATGGACCAGTAGATGAAACAAGATCCTGGTGCCCACAGCAGAGCTGAATAGATGCAAAAATTAATGAGGAACTGGACTGGTTATGTTCCACATGTAGTAATTGTACAATGGTGGCTAGGTGATGAAGACGTACCCACTTAAACTGTAGAGGCTCGGGTAGATTTCTGAAGGATATGATTGAGAAAGAAATAAACAAAAGGTGGATGAATCAATAAATTGTGACATTCTTGGTAGTTATACATATCCCAGATAGCTACTAAAAGCAAGTCTCAAAATACCCAAAGTCTACCCACAAAATATTTGATGTCGAAGGATTATTGCACTGGTTGAAGAGCAATGAAATAGAGTATGTTAATTTTCCAGGCTATTATTTAGTTTCTAAATACTGTAGGGAAAATAAGAAATGTAGGGGGACTTGTATCTTTGTAAAATCAAGACTAAAAGCAAAAACCTTACCCCAATTTGAAAATAAAGGTTTGGAAGAATGTTTTGAAGTTAATATAGTCAAGCTTCCAAGGCTGTCATTATGTGTGGTTATAGAAACTCCAGTAGTGAAGTAAATATATTATTAGAGAGTTTAGATTCAGCTAGAAACAGGTCATCATAGTGGGAGATCTGAATATAGATTTTACTTGTAACTGCACAGAGATTGAGCGTCTTACCCAAACCTGTTTACTGCTGGAATCCAGATAACTCGTGCTCTGTCTTCAAAGGACAGCAAGTTCAAAGCACTTAGAAATAATCTAGTCCCAGTCCTGATTGAAAGGAAAAGAGAAAAGATCTCGTCAAACTTCTGCCCCTCGTTTCTAGAAGTTTCTAGAGCTTCTATGAAAGTTTTGTGACGAGTGCCAATGTGCTACTGAATACATTTTTTTGCTTTTAAGTTATTCTGTTTCATTTCCTGGATCAGAAATATGTATTATTAAAGAATGCACTGGGCCTAATGAAACGTAATAACATTTAACTAAGAGGTAAGTTTAAAACCTAGTTGGGCATACTGAGGTAAGTCCACATATCAACAACATGTTTTCAAGAATTATAATTCTATTAAGGTTAATCGACTCTCAGTACCCACATATTTATTTTTTAATAAGTGATGAACAGTAACACATAAAAAAAATTTAACATTTAGCCCAACACTTAATTGCAGAGTTCTTCAGAAACTTTAAATTCAATTTCTCAGTAATAAGAAATCTGGACTCAACTTTCTTTGCCCATTCACCTGCAAATTGATGTACTTAGTGTAAATACGTTTATAATTATTGTTCATTTCAGAAATTTAATTTACAAACATAATAATGATTAATATCTGGTTTGAATAATATTTAGGCCTAGTTAATTTATTGAATGGAAAGCAGCATAATTATAATAATAATATTATTGTCCATAGGGAGATTAGCAATAGACGTCTTGAAAATGTGAAAAATGCATAAAGTACAATAATGATAGATTATGTTGATTAAAATTGAAGAAAATTAAAGAATAAAAGAGATTAGAAACTGAATACTATGCAATTTTCATTTAAGCCCTGTCAGTCGCATGGGTATCATATTCACACAAGCACGATTTTATATGATGTGAATTTTTTAATTGTCATGTTGAGGTGTTTCCATTACAATGCCTTTCTAAGACTAGTACAGCTTCATTGCTTTTACTGTTGGGTTGCGTGTGACATAACTTGTACCTGTTTTTAACAGTTCGTTTAATTCTGACAATGCTACGAACATAAGCAGTTTTATAATTTAGAAGAAGTACCAGGACTAAATTTTACATTCTAAGTTGAAGAGAACAAAAATCCTGTAGGAATACAACGAGTTACCCACATGATTGTCGGTCTCACTGCTCTTTTCTCCACTGTTACAGTTCTGACGTTGATGAGCTGGAGGAAGAAGAAGGCTGTTAGAGGTGAGTTCACTCTTACAAATTTAAATTACATGCAGGTTGAGCACCAATGAAGTGTACAAAGTTTCAACGTCGGGCATAATCTGGTGGTGGGAGCAGAGAGAAGAAATATTGATGCGCTTGTTACACACGACTGCATTGAGGCATAATTGTTTTGTTAACTCTTAACTTAGCATGTGACAAACTTGTGACATACACCATGAGGATTCCTAAGTTTATCATTGATTGAGGCTTATTGTGCAACCCCATAGGAAGAGACGCTCTCTCTGTTCCCTCAACGAATTGCAGTATTTTGGTTCAGTGATGTTGCAGTGTTGCACAATGACCTGGTTTTTAATGTATATAATATTTTGATTTTCTTACTTTATTCTATTAAATTACTTCAAAATCATGTTTGTGATAGGTTCTTACTGACTCAAAACATGTTTCTCATGATATTTAACAATTTTAAATCATTTAAACATGTAAACACGTGTTGGTCGTCACAATCTAGTTGCAACGACTTCCTGCCTCGTCCTGCGGGCGAATAGTGTATGCCAGATGCTTGACTTCGTAGTAACATTCCTGGCTTTTTGGCTTTTAATCGTTGCATCAATCTGCAATGGCAAGGCATAATTCTGAAGGCTTGTTCTGACGAGATAGGCTATGTTTGTGTCCCTATATGGGATCCATCTGTGATCCACACCTGAGAGTTATCTTGAAAGGAGGAAAAGAACAGTATTAGAATTAGAATTTATTTAGTCCTTCTAAACATGTTATAGGACATGTCCAAATATTTACAATTCATTACATGTAATACATATATACACATTAAATTCAATACAAGATAAAGATACAAAGCTAATATTAATGATGAGTTATATACAGTGAGTCCCACGCAAGAGTTGGCAAATGATGCAGCTTTCTGAGTCACGGCGAGCACAGCTCCAACTCCCGAGCAATCGGGTGAAATATCTACGCAAATAAAGCCGTGATCAGTGTAATGATTCAGTTTCTCACATTTACAATTAGATAGGGCCTACCTCATCACAAGAGATGTTGGAAATGTTCTCCTCTTGCATCCACACAATACTGGCACCATTTTAGGAAGTTTTCTTTCACACGAATAAGTTCAGCTTCCAAGATAGAGTTAATTTCTCTTGTGATATTGTCTTTAAGTTCTTCTAATGTATGGGAAATTGACCTACACACTTTATTTTTCAAGTTTCTCCATAAAAAATATTCACATACCTAAGACAATATCACATAGGCCTATCACAAGAGAAATTAACTCTGTCTCGGAAGCTGAACTTATACGCATGAAAGAAAATTTCATAAAAAAGGTGCAAGTATTGTGTGGATGCAAGAGGAGAACATTTCCAACATCTCTTGTGATGAGGTAGGTGGTTATTTTCATTGTAATTTTAACTGTAAATGTGAGAACCTGAATCATTACACCGATCGCGGCTTTATTTGCATAGATATTTCACCCGATTGCTTGGGAGTTGGAGCTGTGCCCGCCGCAATGCAGAAACTCACGTCATTGGTCAACTCTTGCGTGGGACTCGCTGTACAGATGGTATAATATTGGGTTTACAATTTAATTTAATTACTATCACGCCTTATAATTATCGGTTTTGTCCTTGGTGCTATTGAACCCTCCTGCCAAACTTGGCAGTATACATCAACATTTTGAGAACCAGTTGCGAGTCACCTGAAACATAAAGAAAAGGGGCAGTATCTACATGGAAAAGTAATTTTTAGAAATCAGATTTTTTTCTTACAAGTATTTCATATCTTCTAATTTTACCATTATTTAATTTTTTTTTTAGTTTACTCTTTAGGTAATGTCTATACAACTTTACATGCTTATCCTATAAAGAAATAAATTCATGCACTGAGTAAAAGCATTGTGTCTGCAGGAAGGGCCTTAGCCTATTTTAAAATATTTTACTGTTTTCTATAGACTTGATGGTTGTAGATAGTTTATTAAATAACTTTACACCAGAATTGTAAACATTTGACTTTGAAATATTTGTTCTACTATATTAGACATTCATTCAATCAGACCAAATGGAGGTATGAGCAATTCTCTGTTTGTACTAAGCCAATGCAATGGCAAACAGATAGTTTGTAGTGTTTTCCATCGCCAAACAGTAAAAAGAAAGTAAAGTGATCCCTATACAAACCATGGAGGCCCATAGGGTCACAGGAGGCTGAGGATCTCAGATCCGGATTTTGGACGTTCAGCATGTGAATGTTGTAAGGTTGTCAGCCTTATGCACCGACCGCCTTTACCCCCAGGATTGCTCCTGGTACTCGTTTCTATTAGAGGCTGAGTCGACCCCAGGACCAAGTGCCACCAGAAGGATTACGCCAATTGAAAAATTCCAACGACCTCATCGGGAATCGAACCCACGACCTTCCGGTTTGTAGCACAGCGATTGCCAAACAGTGATTACGTAAGATACCTGGCACCTGACCATTGCAACGTATAGGGAGGCATGTATAATAATTACTCGTTACTCTTTACTTGGATAAAGCTGTTAGCGAAGGCAAAAGGAACATCAAAATTGGAACATGGAATGTGAGAACACTTTTAAAACCGGGAAGACTTGATGAACTGAAAAAGGAAATGGAGAAAGCAGACCTTGACATACTGGGTGTCTGCGAAACTAGATGGGGCGGAAATGGTGACTTCATATCAGATAATTTTAGAGTAATCCACAGTGGAAGTTTGAAGTCTGGAAAAAATGGAGTAGCAATTATTGTTAGAGGTAAATGGAAAAATAATGTTTTAAACACATACCACTACAATGACCGACTTTTAATGATCAAAATTAAAGCTTTTCCTGTTGACTTATGTATAATAGCAGCCTACTTTCCAACTACAAACAGCAAGAATGAAGAAGTTGAAGAAATATATGAACAATTAGAAGACTTAATAAAATCAGGTAAACTGATGTAACAAAGTGCCAGTATGTTTTTGTTTAATCAGTTATGACTGCAATTATGATGTGCAGAATATGTTTTTTCTAAATTGATTTCCAAGTTAAGCTCCAGATTTATTCATTAAGCAGGGCTTACGGAAGAACAAAGGTCTAGTTTTTTTAATGAGATTAAAATCTTCCAGCATCACCTGAACTGTACAGATTTGAGATATCATGACAATCGCACACTCACATAAAAATACCAAAAAAAATCAAATTGGCCGGGTTTTGAACCATGGACTCCAGAATGTGAGGCCAAAGCGTTACCATCTCGGCCACCGGGGTCATTTTAACGGTCTAGTTGGATAAGCGCATGTAAATCAATATTGTATTTTGTCATAGCTGCCTGTATTTTAATTTCCAAGGCCTTATACGATCACAGTAAAACAATAGGCAGTGTTGTCAAGATAACTGATTTTCATTTTTTTTTTTATATATAAATTCTTTCGAATACGTATATTACCATAAAATAGGCACTAAATTGAGCATTACTCCGAAACAAGTCAACAAATTTTATCCATTATAAATAGACGTCTTCCCATGGACATTATAAATGCGTATACGAAGTTTCATAAATATACGGTAAAGAGTATTTGAGTTATTGCGCCTTTAAAGTAGACACTAAATTGGGGTTTACTCAGGTACCGGTCAACAGATTAGGTTAAAATTCAATAGGGCACTTCTCATGAACGTCATAAATGAGTATACCAAGTTTCATGGAGATCCGATACAGAGTATTTGAGTTATGGCACCTTTCTATTAGAAAGGCGCCATAATCTATTAGAAAGGCGCCATAATCTATTAAAATAGGCACTAAATTGGGCATTACTCCAGTACCGGTTAACCGATTTGGTTCAATATCAATAGGGTTCTTCCCATAGACATTAAAAATGTGTTTCCCAAGTTTCATGAAAATCTGAAAAAGCGTATTTGAGTTATGGTGCGTACAGACACACGGACGGACGGACGGACAGACGGACGGACAGACATTTTTCGTCTCCACACACAATCTCATAAAGTACCATACTGGCACTTAATAAAATTAGTAAAAATGCAAGATAATTTGATTATATTGGGAGACTTTAACACATCAGTTGGTGATAAAGAAAATCAGTGGGTTGGGAAGTTTGGTCTGGGTAAAATAAATGGAAGGGGCGAAAGACTACTGGAATTTTGTGAACAACATGAAATGAAAATAACTAACACATACTTTCAAGTTCCCATCAGAAGAAGATACACTTGGAAGGCACCGGGGGACTTAAGGAGACACCAAATTGATTTCATACTAGTGAGGAAGAGATACATGAACCAAATCAAGTCTAGTCTTTCTTACCCAGGTTTTAAAGTGGACAGTGATCATGTCCTGGTGGTGGCAAAATGCAATATTATTATTAAGAAAATTCCAAGGAAGAAGAATAGTAAATGGTGTTTAGAAAAACTTAAGGATACTGAAACAGTGGACAGACTGAAAGAAGAAATGGACAATAAGCTGGAATGAAGAGAAAAGTGGGAAGATGTAAAAGAAACGATAATAAAAGTAGCAGATGACATTCTTGGCAAGAACAAACTAGTACCAAGGAAACCATGGATGACCAAGGAAATATTAGATCTGATTGAAGAAAGGAATACCCTAAGGAATAAAGACTTTGGAGAATATAAAATAATTAAGAATAAAATCACACAAAAATGTAGGGAAGAAAAAGAAAAATGGATGCATGAAGTAAGCGAGGGAATTGAAGAAGATTTATTAAAGGGAAGATCAGATAAAGCTTATAATACAATTAAATCATTGCTACCTAATCAAAGAACAAGATCAAACATTGTAAAAGACACAAATGGTAAACTGCTTTTTGATAATACTGAGGTGAGTAGAAGGTGGAAGGAATACTTGGAAGATTTGTACAATGGCAAAGATATACAAAACGTCAATGATTACATAGAAACGGACGATGGTGTGGATGAGGAAATGATCGGTCCCTCCATAACTATGGGTGAATTTGAAAAGGCCCTAGGAAGCCTAAAAGATAAGAAGGCAACAGGTATAGACCAAATACCAGCTGAATTGCTGAAGACAACAGGTGAGTCAACGAAAATAAAATTATTCAAAATTGTTTCTGACTACTATGAAAATGGAATGCTACCTCCAGACTTTATTAAAAGTAGAACTATAACCATTCCCAAGAAAGGTAATGCATCAGACTGCAGTAATTACAGAACTATATCAATTCTTTCGCATGCGTCAAAGATTTTACTAAACATAATAAAAGAAAGGCTAAAGGGAAAAATTGAACAGAATTTAGACGAAGATCAATTTGGGTTTAGAACAGGGAGAGGAACTAGAGAAGCAATTTTAGCCCTTAGACTAATTCTAGATAGAAGAATTGAAGTAAACAGAAGAACCTTTGCCACCTTCATAGACCTCGAAAAAGCTTTTGATAATGTAAACTGTGAATTACTATTCCAAACATTGAAAAAATTTGGAGTAGACTGGAGGGATAGAAGACCTTATACAAAACACAAACAACTGAAATAAATATTAATGGGAGCAAACAAGAAGCCAGAATAAGAAGAGGAGTGAGACAAGGCTGCCCACTATCGCCACATCTGTTTAATATGTTCATTGAGGAAGCAATCAGAGAAATAAAAAGAAAAACAAAGGGTATTAAAATAAATGGAGTCAGTATTAATAGCATTCGATTTGCAGATGACATAGTTATTTTGGCTGATTCAGAAAAGGAAATGAATAAAATGCTTAAAGTTCTATCAGATGCATTGAAAAATTTTAAAATGAAGATCAATAAAAAGAAAACAAAAACCATGGTGATCGGAAGAACAAATGAAAATTTTAAAATCAACATACAGCTTGATGGTACAGCCCTAGACCAGGTCGAAAGTTTTTGTTACTTGGGTAGCATTATCAATAAGTTTAACAAGTGTGACACAGAAATTAAGAGAAGAATAAACCTGGCTAAACAAGCATTTCAGAACAAAAGGAATCTTCTCACAAATAACCATTTAAACATGGAAGTAAGGAAAAAATTTGCCAAAACATTTGTAAGTTGTGTATTAACTTATGGATGTGAAACATGGACAATAGGAAAAGCAGAAGCCAAGAAACTAGAAGTAGCAGAAATGTGAATATGGAGAAGGCTAACAAAGACGAGTTGGGTGGATAGGAAAACAAATGAAGAAGTGCTTAATGAAGTGATGGAAGAGAGATCCCTTCTGAATTCATACATACATTTCGGCACAATGATCTACTCATTAACATTTTTGAAGGGAAAATACTGGGAAAGAAATCAAGAGGACGTCCAAGAAAAACATGATAAAGGATATGGACGTGCTGTCATACGAAAATCTAAAGAGAACAGCGATGAAGAGGAAGACATGGCTACTACAATAAGGCATTGCCTTTAGATCCTGATGATGACTCTTTACTCGCTGTTTTGGAGTAGTTAAGTTACTCACTTTCGTATGCATAAGGAAATATTACTTCCTGCTCATCCATGAATAACTGCTCCTTCTGGGAGTAATTAATCATTTTGGAGCAATTTCCCAATGATCGGTATGAATAAACTTTCATATGTTTTCTTGCTGTGAAGTAATTAATAGTAGGCTAAATATTGAAGTGACCTCAACGAGAGACTCAAGACACTTAAGCAGGTAATAAATGTGTGAATTATGGCAGAATATTTGGGATTCCTGCATCGAAGAAAGAGTTACAAAGTCAGGATTTCAAATCTCTCTATCGATTTGAAAAGTTAAATGTTGATTGGTTGGCACAACACTTTCTAGAAGCTAGCAATGAAACACAAGGTGGTGCACTTGCTAATGAACAGAATATGAAAATCTTTTTACATTATCTAGGGGATCTAAGTTATCAAACAGGAGTTGCAGAAGAAGGTATCGAGAAATTCTAGTGCCGTTTCAGCAGCTATTAAACATAAGGCACAACAATGGATAAAATTCCCTAAGAATGAAATTGCTTTTCAAGATTCCATTCACAAATGGCAAGAGATTTGTAGGCCTACTTAAAAAGACCACATATACCTTCCAAGGAATATGTAAACCAAAAACAACAACACGGTATCAATGTGCAGGCTATATGCAATGCAAAAGAAGGATTTACAAATGTTGATATTTCGTGGCCTGGTTGAGTGCACAATTCACGCATTTGGAAAAACTCAGGTATTTATGACATGATGAAAGAGAATCGAGCAAATGCTCTACTGCTTGGCGATGCAGGATATGCATTAGCTCAATGGTTAATGACACCTTATAGAGATCCTATTACACCTGAATAAAGAACATTCAACAACCACAAAGGAGCATGTGATAATAGAAAGGTGCTTTGGTCAACTAAAGCAAAAGTTTCCCATCCTCCAAAATAAAAAGGCTGCCTACAGAAAGGGTTCCTTCCTTTATTCTGTGCTGCTTTATTCTGCACAATGTGGCTAAACGTATCCATGATGAAGATTTTCCTCAACCCCTGCAGGAAGAGGACAAAGACAACCTTATGCCTGCAGATGAAATAGGACGCATCAGGGAACAAGGTCAACAGAGAAGAAATTCTGATGTGCTGCTTAATGCAATCGCTGATAATGTTATCACTTTTATGAAGTTCCATAAAGATTATTACTGACACATTGAAACATGCTGTTTATTGTGATCAAGGTTCGGTTTATGTTATCATATTTTCCGTTTTGCGGCTTTGTTTCCAAATACTGTAAGTCATTCAAAATGTTGTTTTTAAGGTTTCGTTTCTATCTTAACCGTATTGCGATGTATCAGAAGTAAGGGCAGTATTTGCAGCTCACAGAATGACCTGTTCGAGGGGGTGGCATTCCCTAACTTTCTCTTTTAAGCAGTAATTCATGTTTCACCCCACAGTTCAGCTACAGCCAGGGCCATAGCAAGGTCCTTCTGCGCCCTTGGCGAGTTTGACAAATCTGCGCCCTCCAATACTGGGGGGTCTGAACAATTTTTTTAAATTTCTGTAAAACTGATTTTCTTAAATTCGCTTCCAGAAGGTTTTTTTGACCAATTTCTGTAAAAAACCACTGCCTAATAGATAAAAACTAATAATGTAGACTAAGCTATGATGGTCATGGTAATTTTAGTTGGCACATCAACAAGAGACGAAACAACACAAACATTAATTTTGTTTCACTGTTTAATTTAAAAATTGCTTAGTTAAAAAATATAATAATAATCAGGGCCCGGATTCTAATGACATAATCTAAGATATTTGAAATGTCTTCATTAAAAGTATTTTAAAATATATATATGATTTAACAAAAAAGCAAATTAAAAAAAAAAAGATTTTAAAAAACTTATAGTGAAAATATTTAAAAGATCCTAGATTATGTTGCTCACATGATATTAACAAACACACAGAAAAATAATCACTCAGAAATATCTATAACTGTGGAAGTTATCAGGGAAACAGCTGTTCAGTGCATGAAACATGGCAGCCATTTTGAAACGATAATTACCCTTAACAGTATGCAATTCTAGAAATAGTCAATAAAATGTATGTCAGATTGCAAGACTCTAGAGCAGTGTCCGGCAGATGCTGCAGTTGTGACGTAAGAGTCAGTCATCTCGCAAGAGCTTGAGAGAGCGAGCAGTTGAGTTGTATTCCTGTTAATACGCACTAGCGCAGTGGCGTTCAGTGCAGCAGTAGGGTTAAGGTGAGCCGTGATGGTATATTGAATTGCGTGTATTAACCATGGCAAGAGTGCAGAGGTCAGTTAATCAGTGAAATGTATGGTAAATTTAGTGCATTCAAAGTAATACTAGACTTATGGAAACGTCAGGTCACCCTTGGAGACACGCTACATTTTCCAAAATTTTCTAGAGTATGTCATCCAATTACAGACATGAATAATTATGTACAAATATTATAAGAACTGGATCAGGAATTTGATCACAGATTTCAAGATTTTGCAAAACTCCAATCCGATATTTGCATATTTGCGACACCATTTTCTGTGGATGTTGACAGTGTTCCAACGTCATTGCAACTAGAAGTCATTGAGCTTGGGCACAAGAGTGACACAAAGTAAGGGTGTATATCAAAAGTCTGAATAGGCCTATACTTGGCATAGTGCTCACAAAGGTGTATAGTTTAATTTGTATATTTTGTGTATTTTGTATATTTTGTATACCGTACTTTAACATTTTTCAGTTTCCGAGTAGACAAAGTTTTGCAGTACTTCTTGAAGTATTCTTATGTTTTATCTATTTGTATGTTTATAGTAGTTTCGGAGCCTCATTTAAATAAGCTGACGCTTCCGCACCTGAATGTATTATGCATTTCAGATTAGTGTAAGTAGGGCCTATATTAAATTTCATTACAAACAAAACTGTTCTGTTACATTGATTTATCACAGTTGTACTGTTTTGTTTTCGTACAAATGCATTGTAATTGTGCTATTCCCATACTATCTACGAAGTCACTATGTCAGTGCATAGGCGTCGTACCGCCACTGGCCAGTTGAACCCTTCCTCCACGCTGTGCTCAGTACACAGATATTGCCGAGCAAAGAGCGTGGCTGCTCTGTAGTATGACGTCACGGAGCACGGAACATGCCGGTCACTGCTCTAGAGCAATTCATTGCTGAGAAAAAAAATAATGAAATTCACATAATATTTCTTACCAATGAATTTCATCGAAAGCTGTATGTCCCCCCTTAATTCTTGTTTAAATTTTTACGTTAGCAACAGTAGAAAGTGCTCTGATGATTGAAGTTCACACTGTTATCGGGTTTGATTCATTACTTTTAATGAAAACCAAATAGCCATTAATTTACATAAAAATATCATTTATCATTTATTTCACCGTAAATCTCTATACAGAAATATTGGCGCTAAGTCAGTACCTAATGACGAACAAAAACTACTTAAAAGACTAATTATATCTAATACAGGAGTAGTGGTAAGATTAAAATGATTCCAACGTAAGGGTTATATCATGCAATATATTAACTACAAGCATTTGCCCTCGGCTTCGCCCGCGATAATTATTTCAAAAATTAAAAATTAAGAGCATAATAGTTAAATCATTATATTTATTTAACACCAAAATCACGTGGACTACATACCAAGATTAGATAGCATCGCCTGGTAAAAGCGACCTCAGATTCGAGTTCCTTAGTCCAGAAAACCCCTGTATAGTGAATTTCGTCCAAATAAACCAATGTTTGACCATATTAGGGCTTACAACATTCAAGCGATCGCGAAAGTTTAATTTCCAAGGTATGACAAAAATAGACAAAGCCAACTGTAATTGTCAAACTTCCATTTAATTTAATTCCAAACCCATCTGAAACCCACTGGGAACAATATGTTTTAATGTCAAATGTGATTCGGATTCGATAATTCTGTGTAAAAAGGGATTAAGTATTCTAAAAAACACTTGATTTTTGGCATTTAAAATCAGAATTTTTCAAAATCCTTTCTTAGTGAGCACCTACATTATGAAACGAAGGTACTGTCACAATTCCAAGTCTCTACCTGTTATAGTTTAGGCTCTACGTTGATTCCTGTCAGTCAGGACAAAGCCTTTTATATATATAGAGAAGAGATGATAGTAATACTATTGAGAATTATGCTACAAGTCATGATTGAGAGTTCAGTTGAGTTTATTTAAGTTACTTATTCAAATACTCAAGGCATTCATTAATACTGTAGAAGCAGTGTTGGAGTAGGATATGCTTGACACAGTTTCTGTATTTCTTGTACTCCTTGTGTTGGAATACTTTATTGAGATAGTTATATAATATTAGCTTAAAAAGCCCGGCATTACCCGGGTTTTGTATTTTGTAATTGGAAATTATCTTATGAAGGACTTTCGATTTTTAAATTCTAGGTCCTTATATAGGCATTTATAATTTGAAATAGGAAGAACGACTTATTACACTCAAACTATTCCCTCAGAAAACGCTTGATGTAGCTTTTTATGGCTCATAGACGATTTAGAATTTTTCATCCCATCGCTTGTACAGTACACAGGAAGCCTGGTAGGGGTTTGAATAAAAAGAAACAGAAATTCCGGTAACATAAAATTGTATTGTCTTTGCGGAATATTTTATTTCTCACTCTCATGTAACCATAAAACCGTTTTGGGGATGAAATTAAACAGATATGTAATATCACTTTCATACTTCTCTTCTCAAAAACCTGCGACATAGTAATATACACATTACCATATCTCGTATTGTTTTCTCTATGTCCAGGGTAGAGAAAGTTATGTAACTGCATTATTTTCGTGGATTTCATTTTTAATATTTATTTATAACATGGATTATATTGATAGTTCTCTAATTTTTCAAGTCTTGTTTCATTTATTTCCAAACCCATCTGATACCACTGGCAATAGTATGTTGTCATGTGAACTGTGATTTGAATTTGATAATTCTGTGTAAAAAGGGATTAAGTATTCTCAAAAACATTTAATTTTTGGCATTTAAAATCAAAATGTTTCAAAATCCTTTCTTAGTGAGCACTTACATTATGAAACGAAGGTACTGTCACAATTCCAAGTCTCTACCTGTTATAGTTTAGGCTGTACGTTGATTCCTGTCAGTCAGTCAGTCAGTCAGGACAAAGCCTTTTATATATATAGAGAGAGAGATTATTCCTGTATAGGATATTTTATTTGTTGTTCTAATGCTGTTAATATGAATTTTATTGTGGTTTTTTGTGCAATATGCACATGATGGTTTAGTAACATACTTAGAACTCGATACTAGACACTTCCTGACCAATATCATTACTTATTTTTTGCATACATTTCAATAATAATTTTTTATTAGTTAGTGCTTGCATTATTAGTATCTAAATTCAATTAAGTGACATTATTTCACTTGAAATATTCTAAAGCATACGATGAAATAAAACATGACATAATGTAAACATGTTTTTCTAATTCATGATACATTGCGACTGATTCATAACATATTTATGTTGCGACCGAGGAAGGGTTGAACATTGTTTTACATAGATCAGCTAATTCTGCAGTAACTTATTATAAAGTTTCAATCCTACCAATTCCAATCTCTTCATCGGTTTGGGAGTCTTTAGTAAGGTTCATCAAAATTTAGACCACTCCTGGTATTACATAAGTGCATGTCATGCCCTCTCGTATATCATAGTGTTATCATGTGAGGGGCTCAGTGAAAAAAATGAGCCATCCCAACTGGAGTAAGTTTGGAGATGAATGGAATTTTATTAAATTTGATATTGACAAAAATGTATGAGTCACACTTTACTGAAATTTAGTGTAGGCTACATCTCGTACCTACAATAAACATTCTTCCTGCTCATGATGAAACATAGGCTATACATATCATAATTAGCCGAATTTTACCAATATAAGTAGGGACTGGATTCTTAGGTTTTTACCTATTTTTTTCCTTACTTAAAAAACAAAAAGCGATCATACACTTTTTCGAATCATGTCCATAGGATTCACCCACATCAATTCTGTGGCACCTAAAACTACCTAAATGGGGTATAAAAACCTAAATGTACCTAAACGGGTTATAAAACCTAAAATATCTCATTTAGGCTACTTTTTGTCTTTTTTGTTTGTCAGTTGATAAATCGATATTTTGCGGAGAGACAATTTTTGTCGGGTTGAACTAGGATGACAGTATCAAGAGAGGAAGTTTAAGAGTACCGGCGTATACTTTTAAAATATTCGTACGAACAACCATTGTTGACGTCATGTGAGGTTGAAAGGACATTTTCTGCCTTCAAATGTATTCTAAGAGATAACAGGAAGAACTTTACAGTTGAGAATCTTGAAAGATATTTAGTGATATACTATAACCAGGAAATGTGAGATAATCTTATTTTCACTGCTTCTTTTGATTGTTTATGCTTTCTTTCTTCAATTGTATAATATTGTTCTAAAGCAAGTTTACACAAATTTAAGTCAATTTTGTTAAGTTAAACTTTAAAAGTATTATGTATTCAATCCTATGTAACACATTCAAATTCATTAAACCAATAATTCTACCTGAAAAGGATATTTTGGACAAAAAACCTAAAAAAAAAACTATTTCACCTAATGGAAAACCTAAAACAGTGTTTTTAAAAACCTAAAAATCCGGTCCCTAAATATAAGTGTGATAATAAAACAATTAGACCCTAAATGGTGACAAAAGTATGATTAAATTTCACACTCAAAAGACAAGTTGCTTATTCCAAAATGTAGCTAGTGTGTACATTAATCTGTGTCTTCAATATCGACATTACCATTTTCGTTATTATCTGATTTTAGGCCACTGTAAAATTCATGATACACAGGAGGAACAAATTTCATTAGAGACATAATGGCATCATATTTTGCTTTTTTATCATCCTGAAGTAAGGATGTTTTACAGGCAGACGCCGTTCATGTTTTTCGTTGTTTCTATTGTTTTCTGTTGTTTTGAGTGTTCATTTTAATTATTGAGGGTTGTCATAGTTTATTTAATTTTATTGAACATGTTTTGCGTACATTGCTTAATTAAAAATATGTGTAAATTTATTGAAAATGAGCATTTAATTAATCATATTGGACAGAAATCAATATTAGCACATTGTGACTTTAATCTATGTTAATAAAAGGAAGTGTCTGTATTCCTCTGTCTGTCTGTCCGCGATGCCCAGCGAAATCTACTGAACGCAGAGATCTGAAATTTTAAACATAGATGGACTAATGGGTCGGAATGTGCACCTCGAAGCCGGAATTTTAATTTTCGCTTTCGTTCATGAGTTATGAGTGAAAAACAGGCAGAAAACGTGTATTTATTGCGTTTTTGAAGCATGAGTTTTCAGTAATACAAATCAATTACACTAGGCTTTGGCTATTTTTGTCATACCTTCGACATAAAAGCATCGCGATCTCTTGAATGTTGTAGCTCACGCTGGTCGATTCATTTGTTTAGAATATCAAGGCCCGTAGACATATGAAATTTTCAACGTACACGGAAGAGGGATAGGCCTAAATATGGTCAAACATTGTTCGATTTGGATGAAACTCACTGTACAGGGGTATTCTGGGCCAAGGAAATCGAATCTGAGGTCGCTTTTACCAGGCGACGCTATCTAATCGTGGTATGTAGTCCACGTGATTTAAGTGTTAATAAATATAATGATTTAACTATTATGCTCTTAATTTTTAATTTTTGAAATAATTATCGCGGGCGAAGCCGCGGGCACATGCTAGTTAACAATAAAACAATGTTTTTAGGCATGTAACCATTTTTAAATAATTTTAAAATATTATTGTCCTAAGACTGTGTAGGTATAACAACTTTTCCTACTAGTTACTGATCTCTTCTTATTCCATTTAGAAACTTTGTCCCACCCTACAAAATATTTATCAAATTCACTATAATCATTTGTTAAAGTAGCGAACTCGCCACACTTGCTCTTGTCTGGCAATGTTCGTGTAGGGCACTGTGCATGCACTGCTGCGTGAATGAACAGTTCTGCTCTTGTAATGGCAGCGGTATGTGAAGCCCGTTGTATTTGTATAAGTATTGTAATGTATCTGTCTGAACATTTTATATCATAAACTTCTCTACATGTTGAAAACTCTGTTCTGTGTTATATACCAACCTCTCCAACATCATTATCATCATCTGCCTCATGTTCAGTGTCCGTAGACTCATTTCTAGGCTCCACAATGTCTTCTTCAGGATCACTATCACAATCAAGTTCAACATCATCATCATCATCATCTTCTTCTTCTTCTTCTTCTTCTTCTTCTTCTTCTTCTTCTTCTTCTTCTTCTTCTTCTTCTTCTTCTTCTTCTTCTTCTTCTTCTAGCAACTTTGCACTATCTTCCAATAATTTGGACCAGAAAGATTATGATATTTCTTCTCCTTTCCACTCATTGTCAAACCTAAAGATAAATAATTTCCATCAGAAAAGATTGGTATTGTAGGTTTATGATCAGTAGTTTCTGCAAGAAATTTGTTTTAAACCAGTAACTAACCTTGTAACAGTAAAGCTCGCGCGGCATCTCACAATAACTTCACTCCACCCTTGCTAGGCGAATCTGGAGGGTTGCCGCTTCGATATATTACTTAAGAGTAGTTGACCGAAAGGTAGATGGCAGGTCAGCACAATGGCCTCGTAGGTAGGTATTCTAGATATGGTGAAATGAATCTGGTCTGGCGTCTATCAGACGCCACGCGAGCACTGCAGGGTTAGGTTCCCTAGATCTTTAAAATCTTCCCTCTTCATTTCGATAACATTGAATGGTTTCTTCACACTACTTTTCCCTTTCAGCTCAGCCCATTGTCCAGGCACCTGAGTTTTCCGCTTAACCTTCTTAATACCAAAGTCTGCATCGCACGGAAGAAATATGTGGCATGGCATAAGAACACAGTGAATCATGTACATTAACACATGAGTCACTGTAAAGTGTGATCTGAAAGAAAACCTCATATGCCATCTTTGGGATGAAGACAGAACAATAATCTTCTAAATGCTGACAGAAGATGGTGGTATGACACTAATTCTGCAAAAACTAAAAACCGTCAGTTAGTTGGGATGGGTCGTTTTCCCACTGAGCCCCTCATGTGTGAGTCACAACCTTACTGTGTTAACATCATTAACCCTTACGTGGTGGAGCAACTTGTTGTAATGGAACAGGTCACACACAGTGCTTTTGACCGCTTCGTTTGGACTGTCGTTCAAGTCCTATCTAAAAATATGATAATCATTGTTTTTAATTCTTTTACAATATCTGTACCCAGTGCTTTTTTTGTAAGAAAAAAGGTGGCGGTACTCACAGAAACTATATAAACTGAACCTCACAGGAGCTCCCACACTTTCTTCATATCTTCAGATGTACCTTCTTCTTCTTTTGATCGCTGTTTGCTGTTTGCATCCAAAGCAGAATGCCGTCCCTGCAGCAACCACAAATCAACGTATCTGTCTGGTTTGAAACTGGTAAGAGGAGGTCCAACTATTTTTATAAACATGAGTGCAGATGTTGTTTGTAGTAATAAAGATGATCTGGATGGTGTCAGTATCAGGTTCATCTGCGAAAATCCTCTTTCGCATTCACTGGAAGATATTGCAATGGTGCTCAATGCGTTTGAGAGAGGCAGCATTCTATCCGGTAGTTTATCTTCTTCAAGATACTCATGGACACCAAGAACAGCCTCTCTTTCATTTACTCGAAGCATTTGTGCCAACTTTCTAATGCTTGCTTCTCCAAAGGTGACTTTTCTTTCAGTCTTTTCTGGCCAGTAATGAGAGTCTAAAACTTTAGCACAATGAGGCAATCAGCATCTGACCCCGCTAAGAGTCTTTTTTCTGAGGATTCCTTTAGGCCCTGATAGAAGTTGCTTGGGTTCACTGAACAACTGTGCTTCTTGTTTGTTTCGCTGTGAATCTCAATCTCTTCATGTGCTCTTTGCTTTGCTTTGCTTTGGAGAGAGTCGCTATAATATGGGCCAGCATGAACAATTCTTTCTTCAAACACTTCTACTGTGCTCCTTATCTTCTTGTCAGCTTTGTACAAGTTTATGTTTCTTTCCTGCAGTTCTAAACTCAAATCACTCAGCTCTTGAAGAGCGTCACACATTAGCCTCAAATCCAAAATGAAATCACAAGATGTAATTTTCTTCAGTAGGCCCTCATAAAGACACCGCTCTGTTTTGCTTCTTGCAGAATCATTCTGTGCTTGTTGGAAATGGCAAACTAGAGCTGGGTAATCTTGCCACACTGCATGGACTATACGGAAGCTTGATGCTACCCATCGTGTATTCAAGACCCTTCCTATTTTCAGGAGCTGCAATTCTAATGATGCTGCACACTCCTGCAGTTGCCTTGCATTTTTTGGAGAAGCATGGTATGTTACATACAGTTTGTCCATAAAACTCTTAAATCTGTTTACTGCAGCCATATTACTTACTGTATCATTAACAGATGATTGGCACAGTGCCACACAACAACATTCGGGAATCTGTCCTTTAGTAATTTTCTAACACCACCACGTGCACCAAACACAAGTGACAGACAAAAGGTAATCCTTTAAGTAGTCTTCTGACATTCCAAGGCTTTCAAGTCTACTCATTCATGAACAGAAGATTCCTTTGGCAGTTACATCACTATGTTCGATTAAATCAAGGAAAAGATTCACCAGAGCAGACATTTCAGGTACTAAAGTTTAAAGCACTTTTGGTACTAAAAGTGGTTGATTCGTCAATAATTATGGAAATTTTGTTTTTTACAATTGAGAAGTTCATTGACCACTGTTTTTCTCATTTCATTGCCAAGATGGTTAATTATATTAATACAGGTATTGGTGGAATGAAGAATGCTCTGAAGCTCCTGAAGGTTTATTTCACTTCAACGTTGTTGAAAGAATGATTCTTTTTGGCCACTTTATAAGCCGTTCGAAACACCATAGCAGTAACTTGTTTTTCACGAGACAGAGCTTTTAAACACACTTTTTCCAAAGCTTCGTGTTTAGCTTGTTTAATTATTGAAGCTGCTCTATGGGCTGCACTTTCCTTATGGTCGTAAATTTTTTTCCTCAAAGGCATTAATTGTTTTTTACAGTCTTCTCCAAAGGTACTGATTTTACCACTCGCCCACTCAGTAGAAATTTTCACTCCCATCTGTTTTGATGGTCCTAAACTTGTAATATCTTGGCACACCTTACAACCTAGCATTTTATTTTTTGCAAAAAGCCATGCGTTTCTCTGAAAGAAGTCATTTTTTTTACTTAATGTCCAACATTTGGGCCCATCATGGGTAGAATTGTTTCCCTCCTGAATTATCGGTATTTGCGATTTTTCCTTCACATTCACTTGGTTCACTGCTTGCAGGTTTGTGAGATGCTTCAAAAGCATCGTCATGCTTTCTTTTATTGCACACCGGTAAAAAATAGTTATTTATTTTACTCATTTCACTTCACTAGCCTACTAGTAACCACATGCACACTTGTTCCTACAATCTCGGACTAAACAACTCTGAACTCGCACAAATCAAGGATTTAATGCTTGTCAAAATATATGTAAGCAACGAATTTAAACAGGCACTAACCTCTGATTAACCATGGTGGTTAGCTATTTACTACTTGTATGTAACTACGTTAGCATTAACTGCACTTGGTGCAACATGGATACCGTTAGTGTGTCCTTGACCACAGGGACAGTTTGTTACAAACCCCCAAGTCTCTTGCAGTCCACTAGCCACGGCAATTCACTGAAACTGTCATGTGCTCTTATATATTATGTGTACAGAAATCTATAACAAGCAAACAATCAAGCATGATTTTAAGCAATTGGTCATCACTAGAGACAGGCAAAATATGAAATTTCATATTCTAAAATATGGCTACTAGCGCTCTGAAAACTCGGATCTTTACGAATCACGAAGTTTAGATGGCAATGCAAGCAAGAAAAAAGTTCATATTTCATAATATTTTGGTAAAATCTTCATATTTCGTGAAAATCTTCATAAAGCTTCATATTTTGTATGATTTGCAAATTTTTCCTTCATTAATACTTATTTGACAAATGAATAGAGTTTTCCACATTATTAAAATGTTTTGAAAAATTTCCCTGGAATCGCATCTCAAATCCCTAAACCGCTAACTCCAGAAAGCTAAGACATTTGGCAACACTTCTAACTGTTAAGTACCCTACACCATTCCGCTCTAATAATAGCCTACTTCCATTATGATCGGGAATGGAATTTCCACTTATTGAGTGTTGTTCCACATTTATGTGTTGTTTGCGATTCGTGGTGATTTGGATCGTGTGCCTAAATCTGGAATGCGCAATTGGTGACAGAGTTAAACTGTTTTAAAACAGATGGAACGATTGTTATGTGCACATTTTGTAACAAAAGTGTTAAGTATGGAATATAGTCCTTTTTATTACCTGTGTAATATTATCTAAAGACAAATTTGTATTAACATTCAAATTATGTTTACGCTACATTTGATATCTTGGGAAAGAACAAATATAAGATGCATCTTCGCATGAGACATATCCCGGCCAGCCCTCCCCCAGTGAAGCAATTCATTTTATGCCGTGATCTAGCGAATTCTTTGAGGATGAATAGGCTGACAAACCGTTGGGTACAAGGCACATATTCTCGCATTTAATATTTGGTACAAGGGGCGCTCTGGAATTTTTAATATTTGGTACAAGGGGTGCTCTAGAATTTTTAATATTCGGTACAAGGGGCACTCTAACAGTTTTAATATTTGTTACAAGGGGCACTCTCGCATTTTTAATATTTGGTACTGTCAGGAGTGTCGGCGACAATATACAAGGATAGTTTGTCACCTGCTTCCCTGAGAAACAAAATGTGAATATTGAGTGATCGAGTGGGCGGAGCTTAAAGTGCACTTAATATTTGGCTTTCGCCGTTATCTTTATTCTGAACAAATGGGTGACTGAATTACATAATAATTTTGTTATTAATTTATTTTTTAATACTGGTATCTGCAAACACAAAGTTTCAGCTGAAACAACACACAAATAGCATTATACATAAAAAAAAATGAAAATTAAAAAGACACACACACACAGTTCAGACGTTTCTTACCGACAGAAGATGTACTTTTTGCCAGAAAACATTGAAAAGCTGCTTTTATCTTATTGTAATAAATATTAGTTGATGTGATGATGTGATGTGAAAAATGTAGGTGAATAGAATATTGTGAATATTTAACGTATTAATTACCAGTTAACTAGTGTTTTTATTTTACCCTCTCATTGTGAATATGGTAGATATTCCTTTGTGTGTTGTCTTAAATCAAATAACAAATATTCAGATGATAAAATTGGTGATTTATTGCATTTCATAATATTTTTAATTTTTTTCTTCATAATTTCATATTTAGCATAAATAAATTTCATATTTTGGCAAAATTTTCTTCATATTGTGCCTGTCTCTAGTCATCACTTATAGGAATTGTGATAGGAATATTCTGAATAATAGCAATTTTTATTTTTATTAGTTTTTGGAAAAAAGGTGCCAGTACTGCGTACCGTTGCATACCAAAACAAAAAAAGCACTGTCTGTACATAAAAGAAATTCAACAATGATTATTACAGTAGAAGCCCGAAATAGCACGGTTCGAAATACGAATTTGGATGTAATGCAGTGGAAAGTATGTCCCCAATAAAAAAAAAACCTTAATTTTTATAAATAAAATTTTTATTTTGGAAGTTGAGTTAAAACAGTAAAAATTCTGCAAAGGACGGTTCTGTAGTACATTTTTTTTTTACACCTTAGGCCCGCCCTCGCCCCCTAGTTGACCGTCATCACTGCATTCCAAAGGATTTAGCAGAAGTAACGGGACATGGAATGAATATTGTAGTTCCATAAGGATTTAAAAAAATCTGCACCTGCCAGAAATTCTTAAAACCTAGGAAAGTTGAAATATTATTTTAGTTTGAATCACGCATTCGGATTGTAATGTCGCGAGTTCGGAATACAAAATGTCTCAGAAGCGGAAAGCATATTCAGTGGGAGATAAACTGAAAATTTTATTGATCGTGTAAAAAACAGGGAAACCAAAGCAAGTTTATCACATGAGGGTGGAACAATTAGAGGGTGGATGAAATAGGAAAATAAACTTAGAAATTTCGTGGACACCATTGAAAGCACGAAAGAAGAGCCGTATATTGAGATCAGTTACAGGACTGGATTAAACAGCATAATGGTGAGTAATTTTTAAAACTACTGTATTTTATGTTGCTGTATAACATTGCAATTTATTAGTGAACCAATGTTCCCCTCCGCGGGGTCGATTTTTGTCACTTCTTCGGTCCATTTCGATATATCGCGGTAAGGTTATAATGCAGGGGTAAAGCATGTCCCCCAACAACCCGTTATATCGGGCTTCTACTGTATTTTGCACTTGTATTTGCTTTAAAACTACCAATCTATATTTTTACCTTTGTAAACTGGTGGTAATTGAGGCCTAGTTATTGTCCACAAGAGACAATACATACACACAGAGCAGCTACTGGGCTATGTCTATAGCACTGCAAAACCACCCCCTCTTATAACCTGATATCTTTTACCAGGGAAAGCTGTTTCAAGTCTTTGCTAATGGTCACACTGTGATCAAATTCACAGGACTTGAAACTAACATTCATACAAGAAAATAAAAGAAAGCTAGAGGCCAAATTCAAATGAAATTCCAGAAGCCAGGTAGCAACACGGGTAGATTCGTGATGTCACTGGATACGCACGTTTTACTAGGAATTGAAACTTTACTCTCATTTCCACTACAGCACAACTCCTCAAGGGTTAATATGGCTATAATTCCCCTATACTAAAAGTCCGTCAGAGTTTGTACTATGTAAGAAAGAAAAATATCCAGTTCTTATGTAACTATCTGATATATGGGTTATTCTCCAGAAAAGGGCAGATTCATGTCGCAGTTGATTTTCTGGTGTAAAATAAGTATTTATGGATTATGAATTATTATGATAAGTTACATTGAAATAAGGTCTATTTGATCCCATATTCCACTTTTTAAACAAAAGTTACAATATTCTGCATTTTAGGGCACAGTATGTGAGATCTCACCTCCATGTCATGTCCCAATGCCTGACTTGTTATTTTCATTCTTTCGTAATTCAACAGGCTTTAATTTGTATTCCATTTTAGTGTTATAACAAGAACAAACAGCTCAAAATAACTGAAAAGAAAATGTATCATTTTGTAAAGACAATTTTTTGCACTAAACATGCCTGTCCCAAAGTGAGACCTCACCTCCGTGAAACAATATAAAAGTTCAGTTACTTCCACAGATATGGCACTGTAGTCTTTCTATTTTCCTTGGACTCCAACTTTTGGTAGTTTTCTTATCATTTATATAAAGCCAAGCTGTTAGTGTGCTTTTAAGTGTTGTTTTGTTTGTGTAAAAGGGATAAATGCAGAGTTGGTAATTGGACTTCCTCACCTCCGTTACCTACACCTAACGGTAAAGTTGTATGTTTTTATTTACTTTTGCTATAAATTATAATAATAAGGAATGCAAAGTTAAACTCTAGAACTGAGATTTTCTAACCTCAAATGTTCCCAAGCTGTTTGACAAATTAGAGAAAAATCTCACCTCCGTTACTGTTACTCTCGAGTCCTATCCATGGAGGTGTAATTAATGTTGTAATTGATGACATATTTAACTGTCTGCATTTTTTATTTTTGTTTAAAGAAGACACTGGTATAGCCTAATAGTTTATGACAATATATCAAGTTTTGATTTTAAGGTAATAATCTATTTTAACATAGATAAAAATAAGTAAAAACTTGTGTGTTAATCCATTTGTATGGTAATAAATATTGTTCTTTTTCATGATAACATTTAATACAGTAAATTAATTCTAATTCTCACATAACTTCTATATAATTACTATTTCTTTCTATTTTCTCACCTCCATGAATGTGCCATTTTCTAACCTTGTTAATTTAATGCAAAATACCACTCAGTAAGTAGGGCAAGTACCTCAGTAGTACTCTGCAGACAGAAATATTACATAAAAAAATTACACTGAGCAAAATAAAAAAAAATAATTTTAAAAAAAATTCTAACATTGAAATCTGCCCTTTTCTGGAGAATGACCCATATAAGACAAACGGTTTCTTAGAGACTATATAACTCTAGAAAGCTTCCCCAAGATATATCTAACACGTGTCTCCTCCAAGCTAGTTGACAGTAAATGAAGATACCCATAAATTTTACACTCGATGGACCAATATCGATATCTGGAGTGTCTCAGAATAAAGTATAAATGGTGAGGTTTAAACCATAATGTAGGTCAGGTCACAAGCATCATTAGTTCTAGTGGTTAAAAAGGTATGCTTATGCATTATGTGTATAAATTATGAAATTTTAACTGCATATTTTCGTGATTTTAATAAATGCATCATATTTCAATATTTAGAATGTTTATGGCATTCATAAGCATTCTTATGAAAGAATGACTATCTATAATTAAACAGTGCCACTAGTATGCAGTTTGGATAGCAGTTTTTTTTTTCAGCATAGGTTTTGCCATGTTATCATAAATCGCCACAAGATGGCATCTAATCTAACCAAACTTAACCTAACCTAAAATAGCCTAACTTAATCTAACATGGCAAAACCTATGCTGAAAAAAAATAACTGCGTTTGGATATGATTCATACTGACAATTCATAATGTCAATTGATATGTAGTAAGTGTGTGTTCACAGATATTTTAGGTATTATTTTCTAATCCAAATGCATATTTAGCTTACTCCAACATATTCAAAATCAAAATGTTAAAAAAAGATATTCAGACATGAAAACAGACCATTGCCAGAATTTAAAAAAAGTTCTCAGACCCCACTTTCGTCCCAGAACATTTTTTATATTCTTTGAGAACAGATTATGCGATTCAGCCCATCACTAGTTACTAGTCTAATTAGCATCAATACATGATTTTCATTTGTACTTAAGAGACAAACTATCGTTAGAAATATTTCATTGCATTTCACAATATTTCCTTTAACTTAAATACAATAGGCAGTAATATATATACACACAAAATAAAATAAATATACCTAAAAAAATCCTAAATTCAATTAAAATGTGGAGTGATTTTTAAATATAAAGGTGAACTGAAATTACTACTAACAAAATTAGATAACTAACACAATTGTATTTATCACTGCGTTTTTGTTTTGTTTAGCACGACTTTTTCCCTCTTAATCTTCCTATTCTCTTGCTTGTCACACTGCAAGACAAGACAGGACAAGACAATTCTCGATGCATGCATTGCATTAGAAAAGATTGTTCTTCTTATGAGTGAGCATATGTCTTTTCAGATGCCCACTTCGGGAAAATTTCTTGCTACATACATCACAAGTAAATGGCTTGTGTCCAGTGTGATTCAACATATGTCTTCTGAGATTCATGATTAGGGAAAATTTCTTGCTACATATATCACAAACGAATGGCTTATCTTCAGTATGAGTAAGCAGATGTTTCTTGATATGCTCTCTTTGGGAAAATTTCTTAGTACATATATCACACGAAAATGGCTTGTCGTTATTGTGAGTGAGCAAATGTTTTTTTAGATTCCCCCTTACGGAAAATGTCATGTTACATATATCACACGAGAATGGCTTGTCGCCTGTATGCGTGCGCAGATGTATTTTGAGATACCCTCTTTGGGAAAATTTCTTAGTACATATGTCACAAGAGAATGGTTTTTGTCCAGAGTGAGTGAGGACATGTCTCTTAAAATCACCTTTTTGAGAAAATTCTTTTTTACATATAGCACACGAAAACTGTTTGAATCTAGTGTGAGTCAATAGATGTCTCTTGAGATTCACAATTACGGAAAATTTCTTGGTACATATATCACATACAAATGATTTATCTCCAGTATGAATAAGCAAATGTCTCTCGAGAATCACTTTTTGGGAAAATTTCTTAGTACATACATCGCACGAGAATGGCTTGTCTCCAGTGTGAGTAAGCAGATGTGTTTTCAGATGAGCCATTTGGGAAAACTTCTTGGTACACATAGAACAGGAGAATGGTTTGTGTCCAGTATGAGTAAAAAGATGTGTTTCGAGATGCACTTTTTGAGAAAATGTTTTGGTACATATATTACACGAGAAATGTTTGCTTGGAGCAGTTAGCTGTTCACTGTTTCTAGCAGAGGATGTGGTTGTACATACACCAGATGAGTGTGACTGCAATAGCTGAGTCTCTTCATTATTTCCTTGAGAAATTCCTGAAATCTCCTCTAAATTGTCAATGGTGCTGGATGTCAAACAATCTGTATTCTCAAGTTTGATATGCGGCAATTGTACCGTTTCAAACGCAATGACTTCTTGTTCACACTCTGGTTGTGTCTGAGGAATTTCTTCTTTAATTTCAATCTTAATACATTCATACTTATGTACAGTCTCCATTCTGCAGAATTACAGCTTACGCTCGCTTACTAAACTCATAAACTTGAAGTTATCGTAGTTTCTTTTTTTTATTTAATTTATTGAACACAATGTGTATGTAATAATATAAGTAATACATTCAGATTTTAAAATTTATCGTAGTTTCTTGTCACTGCGAAAGAGATTATGCGTATTGGGCGGATAGGGCATTGGAGTTGATTACGTTATGAATATAGGCTTCGAAGAACAAGGCAAGAACCGTCGCCACAATATTTTAAGTCACTGCCCATAAGATTTAGCATAATATAGTTTATAAAAAAACAAATTATATCAACAACGCTTAGTGAAAAACAGTTGTTTGATGTGATGCAGAATGGAACCTTCACTTAAATCTGAGGATATTAAGATTGAAATTAAAGAAGAGCTTTCTATAACACGACCAAGTTATGAACTTGTATCCACTACATACAACACGATGGAGCCACAGCAAATAAAGTCTGAGAATCCTAACCACGAAGATTCCACAGCAAGCAGCACCATTGTTAAGGTAGAGCAAGTTTCAAGAATTTCTGGAATAAACAATGAAGAAGAGGATCAGCTAATACAGTCAGACTCATCCTCTGCTAACAACAATAAATATCTTACTCTGACTCGAGACAAATATTTCTCGTGTGATATCTGTTCTAAGGAATTTTCCCGAAAATGGCATCTCAAAGAACATCTGCTCACTCACACTGGACAAAAACCATTTTCATGTGATATCTGTGCTCAGAAGTTTTCCCAAAGGGGAACTCTGAAGACACATCTGCTCACTCACACAGGGCAGAAACCATTTTCGTGTGACGTCTGTACAAAGAAATTTACCCGAAGAGGGTGTCTCAACGCACATCTGATCACTCACACTGGACAGGAACCATTTTCGTGTGACGTCTGTACAAGAAAATTTTCTCTAAGAAGCAGTCTCAAAACACATATGGTAACTCATACTGGACATAAAGCATTTTCATGTGATGTATGTAGCATGGAATTTTTCCGAAGGGGGCAACTAAAGGAACATCTGTTAATTCACACTGGACAAAAACCATTTTCATGTGATTTCTGTACCCGGAAATTTACCCAAAGGGGAACTCTGAAGACACATATGCTCACTCACACTGGACAGAAACCATTTTGGTGTGATCTCTGTACAAAGAAATTTTCCAGCAGATGGAATCTCAAAACACATCTGCTCACACACACGCGACAGAAACTATTTTCATGTGACATATGTACAAAAAAATTTGCTGATAGAAGGAGTCTCAAGAGACATCTATTCACTCACTCTATGCAGAAACCATTTTCATGTGATATATGTACCATGGGGTTTGCCGAAAGGGGAAATCTCAAAAAACATCTTCTCAAGCATGAGAGAAAGAATTGTATGTAATATGCATGCACCACTAAACCTGTTGCGATCCATTGTGTCTTGTATGTTTCTATCCACCCCAGTAGAACCGTTGTGTCCATTGAATAAAATGTTTCTGAAATTTCTGCATTTTCTCCTTAATTCTTCTAGTAGGTGGCTTGTAGCATTCTGTAACTGATAACATGAGTTTTAGCCTCAGATCCTGCATGAAGTATGTTCATGCGTGTATACTAGCCTCAATGGGGCAAACTTCGATAGTCCCATGATCATAATCTAGCTTTCAATCCTTCTATTGATCTCAGCTGGTTTGCAGTGAGGTATTCCATAGGTGAAAGAAGGGAAAACTTTAGCTTCAAATAATTTCATTGCAATACCTAGTGACATTAACGGATCCTGGATTTTGTGTATTGTACGGATTACTGCGATTAATCTCTCCTTTATGTGCATTTCGAAAGATCTCCCTGTTGTCTAAATTGTTAACCCAAGTACTTACAATATCCTTTATTTTCAATGTCTTTGCATTGCACGTCACTTGATCTCTTCTCTTGATGTCTTCCTCTTCTCCAGAATACAACTACCTCTGTCTTCTCCTCATTGATTTTGATTTCATTCTTTTTTGTCCACCTTCACAGCTGCTCCACTGCTTTCTGCAGGTCCTCTATGTAATCCGATTCCACTGCCACATCATCAGCAAACATGTACAGCTGTTCAGACCAGCTAAGCTGGACATGCAGGAATCAGAGGTAATGAACCAGCTGATAAGCTAGCAAGGGAGGGCTCAGCCAGCGTTTTCATTGGACTGGAACCTGCCCTTGGTATTGTTCCAAGAAGGGCCAGAGGTGAGAACACAGACTGGATGTCATATCAGGATGGCACTTTGGCTACACAGGCTCGAGCCATGATCGAGGGATCTTGCAAGAAGAATGGCAGGATACTGCTAACTGAACTGGGTACACCTTAGAGATGTGGTAGGCCTGTTGACAGGACACAACACCCTAAAGAGACACCTACATGTGATGAAGCTTAGTGCAGATCCCACATGTAGGGAGAGTGCTAGAGGATATGAATCTTCTCTACACATATTGTGTGATTGTGAGGCCTTGTCCACAATCAGACATTTTCTCTTGGGCTCAGATAAACTGAGACCAGATGACATAAGAAGAATATATCAGAGATGAATTCTGTCCTTGCAGGCAACGAGACTTGGATAAATTTTCCAATAAAGGGACACAATGGGCCCAATTATGTGGCCTATGTGCATGGGACCAAAAGGACTCGACCCATTTATTTTCGTTCATGTCAAAACATTAAAGAGCAGGAGGCTTGTAGGACTCCATTGGTCTGGTCGATCCATTCAGATTTCCAAACACTAACATCCGCTTGCACATAGATTTCTGCTAGTATGTTGCATACCAACTTAGAGATTGTAAATTCTTCACCAGGATCTGCCGAATGCCTTGGAATAGTCCACAGGTACTTCATATATCTATCTGTCTGCAATGATGGTATTAGTGTTGAACTCTTTGGCCTAAACCTGACCTGCTCATCAGTCAGGTCCGGCTCCACAAGCTTTGTTAGCACCCTAGTCAGTAGTTGCCAATGCCATGCCTCTACATGCATTAGGATCACTCACATGTCCTTTGCTCTTGTGGTAGATCTCCATTCCGTTTGTAGGCATTTGTTTAGAAGCTCCACCCATACTGGGATTAGTATCCTATTGAATTGCTTGAGATGTTCATTCTGTATTCCATCCCGTCCTGGTGCTCTATTGTCCTTTGCTATTTCCTCCTTGCTAAATAAGTCACATTTTTCTAAATTTGTATCATTCTCTGTATTCATCTGCGGTCTTGCTTCTCTATGACAGAATACTTTGGGATATATGCCAGGAAACGTGGCTCTGAATGGGTCCCTTTCTAAGTCTTAAATCTTCACATACTTTATGTAAGAACCAAGGCATTAAAAACCTAAGGGATTGTTATTTTAAAGTGGGATGACATTATTATAGAATGAGATTGTCAATATTCACATGTATATACTTGTTGTACGTGTCTCTATATGTATGTGACCTGCGTCACCTAACAGAAAGATATGCAAGGATACTAATTTATTTACTGTACTCTCTTTGTCCAAAAACTTCTGTAAACCTATTTTTTTCATCACATGGCAACAACAAAATTGTGATTAATGAAATGTAGTATAGCATCTACTAGAACTAATGCGTCCTGATTTCAAATGTAGACCTCATCGCAAAGGCAAAAACCATAACTCACACTGAATACCAGTCAAGAAGGCAATAGAAACAGATCCACACTAATGCATTATCACAAGAGCCTACTGGTAAAGCCAAAGATCCTAAACAAACGGAAATGTAAATGTGCTGATAATTTAATTGTATTAACTTAAGATTTTTTTCTAGTAATTAGACTAAATAAATAAATATATGACCTATAATATGGAGTTAAAACATGGAAAATAATCTAATAAGGGAACTGTACGGATTTTTCTATTGAAACTTATCCCCAAATTTAGCATATCAATACGTCTTCATTACAGATAACACATAGAAAAAACCAGCTGCTCATATGAACTGTCAGTGAGTGAAAATTAATTGTGAATATCGTAAATTTGGAATATTGAGTAGTCTCATACAGCTGTCGTAGACCTTATTTCTCCCTTGGGAGTGCAGTTAATATGAGCAGCTCTCTAATGAAGTCCTATCGATATGCTAAATTCGAAGGTAGGTTACAGTTCCCTTGTAAGTTGTAGTAATTAATTAATAATAATAATAATAACAAGTATACCTGACAGCAGCATCACCAGGAATTTTATTAAGGGGGGGAAAAATCAATTTCGGACCTCAATTTCAAATGATTAGGCTAAACACATTAATATTCACTTAGTTAATCGGGTCGTTACTTTGAACCCAAGCTGAATTCGACGAGGCTACAAAGTTTTTAAAGTTAACAGAATACGCTCTTTTGAGCAATGGCCTTGGTGAGATATTATTATAAATACATATTATAGTTATAATTAGTTAATACTTGCTAAACTCATTATAGTTTTCTAGTTTTAGTTTATTTCATCCTCTGGATCATTACAAAATGATATGGGACACAATTTGATAGAGTTATACAATAAGTACTGTTGAAGTGGACAACAAAATACAAAACAATACAATGCAAATGAATAAAACATAGATGATTACAATACAATAATGAATAAAACATAGGTGAATACAATAAATACAAATGAATAAAACATAGATGATTACAATGAAAATTATTAATTACTACAGGATTTAGCTTGCTTACATTAACTGATGATTATGGTCGAGACTATACTATTTTTTTTATTCTCCATGCTACAACTGTAGGTTGACAAAGAGTGCCACAAATAAATGAATCCATAAGGCAATCCAGAGGGGGCAGTTGCCCCCCTATGCCGACGCCCATGATACGTGATACCTATCGTCATCTCTGCAACTGGACTGATCCCTAAGAAGCTCAGGAGCAGCCTGGAAATGATAGGACTTCCGCCTTCCATATACATAAAACTGCAAAAATCCGTCATCCTTAGCACCTGCAACCTGACCAGAGCATTCCTGTCATCACAAAAGAATTTGAATGGACTTGTCTCTTGGGACCGTCCACTCAAAAATCCAGCAAAAACTGTGACTCAGTGAATAATAATAATAATAAAGCTAAGTTAAAAAAATTATAAGTATTCAAACATTGTACTATGCAGGTTCAGAAAATCTACCTATTGCAATCAATACCATGTCATGACTTTTAGAAAATTCTTTCATATCTTTACGTTTCATACCTCCCCAATTACGAAACCACCGCCCGTTCATTAGTTTATACATATATATATATATCTTGACACGCTAGCAGCCGTAATTTTGAAGATATTTGATTCAAATTTTATTATGTTATTTCTAGGCCCAATAGTTCGGACAAGTTCGTTAATGAGCAAAATGGCCCAAGGTGGGAGTCGGGGGATGTGGTTGAAATTTTGAAAAATTGATATATCGGCCCCTATGAATAAATTAGAGTACTCCTATGGAGTTAACAATGACACCAATGATTCGGGGATATTGGGGGTATGAGTGGGGGGATGGAAATTTGAAATTTTTGAAACCACATCTTGTGAGGGTATCGTTGAAAAGCTCTTCATGAGTACTCTACAAATCAATAACTAGTTTTTCGATAGCTCTCATATAAGGCGAGATTTGAACGTTTGAAAAAGTGCTCTTTCCTCTTTTTTGCAGTTATTATTGCAGGTTTGTCATGCCAAGGCTAAAGAAGAAGAGTGCTGCGCAGCAACAATAAATTAAACCAAAAGCACTTCGAAATCTACCTGCCTAAAGGGATTTGTTTTAATATGAACTCTCTGTGATTCATTTTCTTCACCTATGAAATCTAAACAAATTGCTGCAGCACGGCCATTATTGGTAGTTTTCAGGACTGGAGCGACTCAACTGTCCCCACAAGGCTGAATGCACCCTGCTCCAGACCTTTGCATATCACAAAGATTCAAGGAGTTACTGCGTATATTACTCAGACCTGCGGATCCCAGCAACTTGAACCACTAGACCACACAGGCAGTCATAAACGTGAATACACTTGTAGGAGCTACAGGTAATATTGTTCATACAACTACAACTAGTGCATTTTCACACAAATGCTGCAATAGTTAGTAGTAAAAATGAGATTTCATTGTACAAGTAGGTACATTTACGATACAAACTCTTATTACTTCCTCTACCCATAGCGTTGGTAGAGGAAGTATTGTTTTCAACCCCCAAATTCGAAGTTGAGTTTTTAATATAAATACACGTTTTGAAGTTCCCTGAATCCAAAAATACCATTTTCTGAAACATGTCTGTGTGTGTGTGGATGCTTGTGATCAGCTTAGCTCTAGAACGGAAAATCGTATGAAAACAAAATTATGTATTTGGACTAGGTACCTTCTGAAGATGTGACACGAAGATTGGTGACCAGTTTCTCTTATTTGTAAGGGGACTTTACATAAAGAAAATTTTGTATGTTGCAATTTTCTCGCAAATAGCTATTACGATTTTGTTTAAATTCTACACATGGGATGCTTATACTAAGAGCTAAAACTTTTACTTGAATTTTTTTTTTTTTTAATATTATCTGAAGGGTATTATAAGCCACCCATTCTGAATATGCGCTCTTTGCAATACGGCCTCTTCTTCTATATGAGAATGTGAAGTGAGAAAAATGTATTGGTCATGCTTCAAGTAAAAAATGTTATGAGAGTACAGTAATCGTATATTATTTGGGTTATGTATTCTTCGGGGATGCAATGCGATGTGGTAACGAATCTCTTAATTTTTACAACCAATTTACATTAAGAGAATGTTACGCACAATAACAACTAAGAGGCTAACTTTTCTTGGGCAGAGGAAGTTAAGTAAGTTTCACATCAGGTTTTTTGACCTTGTGTTGTGTATCATACACTGTTTTTTACACAGACGTCAATATTTGTAAAATAATTTTATTGCATATCATGCATTTATTTTGGGATTTCTTCTGCACATGCACAGACAGGCCATCGATGTTCTGGTGCATGACTGCCAACTTATGGGATGGGATGGTTTGAACTATGCTTTTCAGTGACCAAATGACTATTTTTTGTGACAACTACAAAAAATTATTTAAAAAGGTGTATTGAATTTTGGTTGTCAACTGCATTCCTTATGTTGGCACTCATGCACCAGAAAATCAATAACCTCTGTCGTGCAAGTGGTTTTGTGTATGTGGTGGTAGATGGCAGAGAACCTCAAGCCTTCTAATATGCTTGGTACGCAATTCATTAGAAGAAATCTAATGTTTATTATTCAACAAATACAGTATTAATGGCTGTCTACAAAAGAGTGTATGACACACATGGTAAAATGATTTTACTTTGCTTCACTAGCCCTTATGGCCAAACATACCTACTCGCAAAATAAAATAAAATCTTTTACCACTTGTATCATAAATAACAATTATGCAAATTCCAGTGTGGTAAGTGGGATAACTTTCAATAGCCAGCTCTGCGGCCATTGTCAAGGAGAAGTGAGCCAGTTATGATGGAAGAAGACATAAAACACAGTGAATAATGTCTCTAACACCTCATTGTCCAGCCATTCTAATTCTTATATTTAAACTCCAGAAAAGGGCATTACGAATAATCATGCATGCAAATAATCGAGCAAGCTGCAGGAATTTTTTCAAGGAATTAAGGATTTTACCCTTACCAAGTATCTACATTTTAGAGACACTTACGTATGTAAAAGGCAACCTTAGTGGGTTCCAAAAGAACTCGAGTGCACACTCTTACAACACAAGGAATAGAAATAATTTGGCTTCTATTCCACACAGTACTAGTCTTTATGAAAAGAGTTTCACATACACTGGTCTCAAATTATATAATACATTACCCCAGTACATAAAGGAGATACCTGCTCTAGCTAAATTCAAAAAACAGATCAGTTCACTTTTACAGGATCATTGTTTTTATTCATTGGATGAATTTTTCTCTGTATTCCGGGGAGAAAACTAACTGCTGACCAAGGAGAAAGTGAAAAAGTGAAGTGTTGAAATTAATTAAGTAGTAACGACAATGTGAAGCAAATGGACCAATGTGGCCACGTGCAGAGGCCAGTGTTAACTGGTGGAAATAACATTGACTTCCATGTATATATGTTAGTTTGGTGTGTAAATAAGGAAATGTATTAATATTAGGTCTCGATTCTAAGGCCTGTACACTTTGTAAAGTCTGTATATTACTATCCCAAGCTGTTGTAACATTCTGTTATATTCTAATTGTAACCATTTTGACGTGTCCCAAAACATGAATATGTTCCGTCGGACTAATAAATCTATTCTATTCTATTCTATTCTATTCTAATTCAACATATTTGAAACCTAAATGAGGTCAGAGTCCACTTTTCCTAATTTTACCTCTTCAAGACACATTTCAAAATTGCAATTTAATATGTTACACAATCCATTTCATATTAGATCATGTGACATGAACGATATCCAAATAGCAATGTTTATAATTTTCTGTCAAAAATAAGAGACGTAGCTGATTCTCTGCACTCTGATCAAGCGAACATTAGCCAAAAAAGGATAACATTAAATATTAGAGTAAAAAAGAATAACAGATGCTAAATACAGCAAGATTATGTGTAAGCATTATTACAACTGGATGAACGTTGCAGTGAACTGAAAAATATTCAGCAGAAAATGTGACCAGTGTCTGCTTATCAACTGCCATGTCAATTGTAATTGTAATTGTTTAATGAAGTACATTTTTCACTAGTACCCCTTATCCAAAAGCGTAACAGCAATCCCACCATATTGATCTGATGCCTTGTGAAATGTGGAAAAATTTACCAACATCATAAATGAGTTTGCGGTGTCACTACAGATCAGTATGGTTACCATGGTTTAAGCTGTAGGAAGAATGCGGGTAGAATTTCAAGACATTTCACCCTTAATGACATCCTGAAACGTGCCTTATCCTCAGCAGGCATTCCTTCAATTCTAGAACCAACTGGAATCAGCCACACTGATGGCAAATGCCCTGATGGGCTGTCTATTATACCTTGGAGGAATGGTAAATCACTGCTATGGGATGCCACTTGCATTGACACATTGGCTGGTTCCCACTTATCGATGACATCCAAACTTGCCGGTTCCGCTGCAGAAGCAGCAGTTAAGCTAAAACAGCACAAATACCGGGGTATCACCGATAACTATTTATTTACAGTGTTCACAGTGGAAACCTTTGGCCCATGGTGTGCAGAAGCGAAAGAACTAGTGAAAGACATTGGGAACATCTTGCAGAGCATTACGCACGATCCTCGCGCCACAGATTATCTTCGGCAGCTAGGGTTGCCACCTTTTGGTAAGGCTAAGGAGGGACACTTATCGAATATATGCATATCGCCGATCGTCATACCTAAATTTGTACATGGAACAATTTATTAATAAGAGAAAGATGGTTTATATTCGTTACAAAGCCAAAACTGAATAGGCTGTGTAACAGTAACACTAACTTTAGAAATGAAAAGGCTAGGAAATTAATAAAAAATATATAATGCGTCCCTCTTAGGGATAATTCGGGACGCTGAAAATGTTCTTAAAATGCGGGATGTCCCGCCAAATTCGGGACAGGTGGCAACGCTATCGGCAGCGTATAGGTATTGCTATACAATGTGGCAATGCTGCGAGCATTATGGGGACAATCCACAATTCTTCTTCTCTAGAGGAACTGTTTTACTTTTAAAGTTCTTATTCCTGTTATTCAGGTTAACTGTTTCATAATTATGTAGTACAAACATATAATGAATTATGTACTCGTATAATAGTCAATATATCTAAAAATGTTCATAGCCCTCAGAATGTTGAGGTTTAAAGTTTCCTCAGTAACATGAAAATTGTTTTATCAAGGTCTAGGTCTTTGTGTACATTTATTATTTCTATATTACTTTAACATAAACCCAAGTACATAATTATACTGAAAAATTACATCACAGTTACAGTGAGTTAATTTTTTATCATCTTGGTTATAACTTTGTATTTTAGACGGTAGAAGGTAAAAAAAAGCACTTTTAATGGTAGATGATATTGATAAAAGAAGAAAATTATGCCATTGAGTGATATCTGTGACTTGGTTCTAAAAGGGCCAATGTCATAAAACTTGCTTTTGAGGTAAATGACTTTGAAGCCTTTGTAGAAGTAACATTTTTTGCTGAGAACTTCCGACATTGGTCGACAAGGTTTCTGTATTATGTCTATTAATAGCAACATACATTATCACTTTTATTATACGAAAGATAAAGACTAGCCGAGCTCAAAAATGCATAGATCTCAGTTTTGCAAGAAATTGGCATGGGCCCTTTTAGAACCAAGCCACAGATATAAGATTATAACACTCCAGGGTGACCAACTTTGCAAATTCTCCCTACACAGTCATCTGTTGTAAATCCATAACAAATCACTGTTCTAGAAACAAACAAATGTCCATCGCAGCCGTGCTGAGCGTCATAGGTAAACAGAATCTTATTTTATTAATAATCTATAATTTGTCTTTAAATACTGATGACTGTTTACAGAACATTGTAATGCTTGTGGTAAAATGATTTTATTTTGCTTCACTTGACCTTATGGGCTAACATACCTACTCGCAAAATAATATCCTTCTTTTAGACCTTGTATCATAAATAACTGTTTTTGTGATTAATTAATTAAAGATGCCACATTTCAGTAAATTGTTTTCAGGCTATTTTCAAAATGGAAAGGCTTCACAAATTTTGCTACATCTGTGACATAAAATGTGGTTGACAAAACAACATATCTTTTAAGACCAAGATAATAGTTTAAAATTTAAAAATACTGCTTATTATAGGTTTTCATTAAACAAACAGAACGCTTGTAGGATGTGTGACTTGAGTATCGGGTTTGCAGCCAAGTGGAAAGTTTGGTGTTTTCTTCAAGTGTTGAGTGTAAATACTGATGTCGTTTATCGCCCCCTCCTTCTCCCCCCGTTAATTCACACAGTGGCTCATTCCATTTACTGAGAATAATTTTAAACCCCGGAGACAATATTGAGCCAAAATATCTCCTTTCACCAATAATTTCATAGAGTGAAACACCTCTGACTGGGATACATGATATTCAACGGTGCCCTTCGCTTCGCCTGCAATTATTTACTCGACTGCTAGATGTTTTGTTTGAATCATTTTTGTAAAATAAAATTAATTAAAACAATATATTTATTAACACTGATATCGTTTTTTCATAAATTGGAGGAATTACATAATGTTATTCTTAATTATATTGTTTAGTGTATATTATTATAATTACTAATAGAGCACTAGTTGAATATTGACACAAAGAACTTCGCTCAATTGGAAAACAATGTGTCTACAGCATCACTTCTGTTGTAAAACCAGGTGTGGAGGAGTGAAGCAAATGGCATTAGAAGAAACTTTCTGGACTATACAAAACTAAAGTTATGATCTGCCAAAGCGAAAGAAGAATTAGTGAAGTGTGTTTAAAAATTGTAATTTTGCTGATATCAGTGAGTTTGGGAAAACATTTCTGACACCTGCTTGAGTGAAGCCAAGTCTCCGTCTCACTGACTTTCATTTTTATTAAAAATTGGAATAAAACATGATTTTTCGGTTGAAAGGTCCAACAAATACGTCATCTTTCAATTTTGCTTCTGATAAATGAGGAAATTTCTCACAGCGATACTTGAAACATTTTTGGTTGAGGTTTTCAAGGCCCTAATTTTATGTGTACAGTTGACAACAGAATGTTTTGCTGATCCACGAGGTTCTTGGTTATGTGACGTAACGATATGAAAGTGATATTTGAAATAGTTCATCACCTAATCATATGTTTCTAGTCTGTTCTGATACGCATCACGTGGTTAGAGATTTCCAGAGCGTGTCGCAATCATTTGCGCCCCGTTCTGTGTCGTCATGTGTAGAACTTGGGTTAAACTCCTCTGTTCATTGACCTGCATGCAGGATTATGTATCTCCGATCTACGTATGTTCTTGACAGACGATCTCAGCTCTGCCTTCAAGATATTATATTCTCTCTTCGCTCTACGTAGATTTCTTCAGCAGTTATATGAACTGCCAGTTGTTCCTCCTTAACAACTCTAATCATCAAGAACTTCAAGCATTTCTTCGTGCTTAGAGTGATTTATGGAATCACTATTCTTCAACTACAGAAACATATTGTACAAGAACTTCTATCCTGACTTTCTGACAGAAATTCAGAAACTCTGTAGGCCTACTGGACGTCAGTACCGTTCAGTGGCGAACGGGAATCTTGCAGATTGCTGTCTGGGATTCTTAAAGTTAAGTATTATTCTTGCAGCAATAATAGCTCTTGAATTAATAAACTCTAAACTCGTCAGAAATTGCTATACTACATATTATAGTTATTGTTCTATTTATAACGCAGAACAGAATACGTGTATCAGAACAACTATAAAGCCTTCTCTATATAATCACTGTAACAAAACATTAATTGTATTAATCTTCTCAATTTGTACAGTAATTAATCTCACATGATACTCATTATCAATGCGTTCGATCTCTCAACTATTTTGTCAGTCTATTGTACTGAAATTAGTCAGATATTTACGTATGTCAGATCATATCATTCACAGTTTGTGAATATCATTTAGTTTCCATACTAAACATACTTGTTTGTGAGAAATTTACATATCTAATGTATGTGAAATATTTTGTTTCAGAAGCTCTAGGCCTATCATAAGCCTATATGTATATTTATTACATCAAGAAGATTTATTTCGTATTGCACTTAACTATTCTTTTGAACTGTAATAAGAAAGTTTTCATTTGTATTTCTTATCAGAAGAAAATTAATTTATTTTGTTTTGTAATTATTATCAAGATATAAATTATATGTTTTGTAAATGTAATGTTCTGTATTCATATAGTATAGCCTACTCAGAATAAAAATTATTTTTCTAGAAAGAAAATTTGGTGACCCCTTTATATCTCATTTCCCTCATGGAAATACTTTAGCTTATGGAGGTAGGAACCAACGTCTCTCCCCCCCCCCCACCAGTTCTTATGCAGATCTTCTTTCTTCCAGGCAAGTTGTTTTTTGGACCACTACTATCTTAATTTAAACCCATTTTACGTATTTAAATAGTGTACAAAGTACCGATGAATTTCCTACGTATATTAATTTACTTCAGAAATGTAAAATTATGGTGGATGAGACTGCTTTTTTATCAACATAGTCTATTTGGATTCAGCACTAGAGGCCATAAGAATAAGACAAATTCATTCATTAAGTTTTTTCATCGTTGGCCTGTGTTATTGATTAAAATTATTACTCTAATTAAAATAACAAATAGTTCAAACCTCTTTTTTCACTACGTAGATTTAGAATACAAATTTTATTTTTAGTTCTTCTCTGTAATCTGTAGGGCATTTTGAAGGTTTCTTAGGCCCATGTCTTATTGTGGTCAGTACATGCAATTAAAGAGATTGCGACATTATCTCGATATTCGCGAGCCCAGGTACATTAGTGATTGCTAGCTGTACACCATTGTCTCTCAGAACGACCGCTTCCGGGGTCAGAACCCGAGCCGTCGGGGTGGAAGGTAGACATGACACGGTGGCAGAGCTTGCAAGACAGAGCTAATACTGAGATTAATCGTTACCCCTCCCCAACAGGTCATTACCATGGTCAAGTGTTAATTAGCCCTGATAAGGGCGTTACCAAGTTGTAATGATGAGAACTCCCGCGTGCATTGCGTGTTTTTGTTTCGATCGCAGCCTTTTTTAATTCTGACATCGGGTGGATGGGAAGACATGTGTCTCTTCCAGTCATTCTGGCATACAATGGAATTCATCATCTTCATCATCTCCATTCTGGTGAGACACTGGACTACGAAAATCCTATTTATTTTTATGTTATTTTAAATCGTAAACATTCACAGAACTCTCTCCTTCTATGTAAAGTTCAGTTTTAAGGGCTGGGCTGTAAAAAGAAAAGGTGGTAGCCCCTTAAGGGTAAAGAAAAAGGACCTAGCATGTAATGGCACTTATTGAGGACATCACCAAATTTCATTGCCGTACTTTTCCTTTTCCTACAAATAACTATATTTTCCTTCATTTTAACCACTACAAATAATATTATTCCTACCACTACTATTATCATGTATTCATTAATAATTTACAATTTTCAAAACAACTATTTCGCATTGAGAATTTACGCCATCTATATATATAAAAATGAATGTATGTGTGTGTGTGTGTGTGTGTGTGTGTCCTTTATGCATTACTACATCATTCATCCGATCGCCATGAAACTTTGGGAAGTTGTTGAGTACATTCCCGGGAAGGTTTTCGGCATAATACATTTTTAGTTTTTGCTTTCGTTATTGAGTTATGAGTGAAAAACGGGCAGAAAACGTGTATTTTAGCGTTTTCGAAGCATCAATTTTCAGTTACACATTTCAATGTCAAATCAATTACAGTAGGCTTTGGCTATTTTTGTCATAAAACCATTACGATCGCTTGAATGTTGTAGCTCACGCTGGTCGACTCATTTGTTTATCATGTCAAGGCACGCAGATATATGAAATTTTCAACCAACACCGAAGAGGATTATTATTAAGTGCCAGTATGGTACTTTATGAGATTGTGTGGTGGACGAAAAAATGTCTGTCCGTCTGTCTGTCCGTCTGTCTGTCTGTCCGTCTGTCTGTCCGTCTGTCTGTCTGTCCGTGTGTCTGTACGCACCATAACTCAAATATGCTTTTTTGGATTTTCATGAAACTTTGAAAACACATTTATAATGTCCATGGGAAGAACCCTATTGATATTGAACCAAATCGGTTCACTGGTACCGGAGTTAAACCCAATTTAGTGTATATTTTAAAGGCGCAATAATTCGAATACGCTTTTTCGGATTTTTATGAAACTTCGTACACGCATTTATAATATCCATGGAAAGACGTCTATTGATATTCGACCAAATCGGTTGGCCAGTACCAGAATAATGCCCAATTTAGTGCATTTTATGTTAATATATAAGAAGTCGCGATAACTCAAATATGCTTTATTGGATTTTCTTGAAACTTTGTATACCCATTTATAATGTACATGGGAAGAAGTCTACTGATATTGGACCAAATCGGTAGACCGGTACCGTAGTAAAACCCAATTTAGTGTCTATTTTAAAGACGCGGTAACTCAAATACACTTTACCGGATTTTTATGAAACTTGGTATACACATTTATAATGTCCATGGGAAGACGTCTATTGATACTGGATAAAATCGGTTGACCTGTTTCGGAGTTATGCTCAATTTAGTGCCTATTTTATGGTAATATACGTATTCGAAGGAATTTATTTAAAAAAATGAAAATCAGTTATCTCGACAACATAACCTTTTGTTTTACTGTGATTTCTAAGGCTTTGGCAATTAAAATACAGTTAGCTATGACAACACTATTGCTTTAAATGCGCTTATCCCATAACTGGCCCAGGTGGCTGAGATGGTAACGTCTTGGCGTCACATTCTGGAGTTCCATGGCTCAAATCCCGAAACCGGCCAATTTGACTTTTTTTTATATTCTGCATATCATAACTGATTAAACAAAACATACTGGCACTTTGTTATATCAGTTTACCTGATTTTATTATTATTATTATTATTATTATTATTATAAGAGGGATAATCAATATAGGCCTAAATATGGTCAAACGTTCGATTTGGACGAAACTCACTATACAGGGGTTTTCTGGGCCAAGTACCTCGAATCTGAGGTCGCTTTTACCACGCGACGCCTAAATGGGGTCAAACTTTGTTCGATTTGGACGAAACTCACTATACAGGGGTTTTCTGGGCCAAGTACCTCGAATCTGAGGTCGCTTTTACCAGGCGACGCTATCTAATCGTGGTATGTAGTCCACCTGATTTAGGTGTTAATAAATATAATGATTTAACTATTATGCTCTTAATTTTTAATTTTTGAAATAATTATCGCGTGCGAAGCCGCGGGCACACGCTAGTAAACTATATAGCTTTCAACGGAATACAACGTAAGCCAACACAATATTTAGTTTCGCTCAAAACATTGCTTACGAACTTCATTTGCCTCCATGCATTGAAAGTCTGCAACTCATTATCAATTATCATAAAGAACAATTCTCAATATCTGTTCGTAATTTACCTTTTCTATAACTTCAAGAGAGATCAATTTCAGCACTAAATTCGAGCGTACAAATACAGAAGAGTAGACCTACGCAAAACTCAAGTCTTGTGCTGCAGTAAGAACATCATATACTAGTGGAAATATGAAGATAAAATAGTACTTCATTTGTAGCTAGTTACAACATGACTTGATTGATCAATATTTTGAGCAAGAAAACAATTATTCTACTGTTCAAAGTGGTGTTCACAATTTAAGTGTATTAAATAAACTTGTTGATATTGAAAATAACAAAACAGCAAAGAAATGTGTAGCACCTTAATTAAATTTAAATGCACTAAGCTGGTTCAGAATTAAGATAGCAAGTACAACTTTCCTTGGTGTAAGAGGACTAGTCACGGTAAGGGCCTTTCTACACGGACGGAATAAACGCGGCCGAATATTCGGGCCGAGACCGGCTGATTTTGACCATGTTATACGAACCGAATTTCGGTCGCCGAACTTCAGCGACCAAAACGCGTGATGCATGTTACACGGGCAGAATGTTGACCGAAAAAACGCAAGCTGGAATTCTTTCGAGGGCAAAATATACGGGGTTGGAAGCAGGGCCGTCGCGTGGGCGGGGCGAGCGGGGCTGTCGCCCCGGGCGCCGCGACCAGGGGGGCGCCGTGGCAACGGCAAAAATAAAACAACATTTGAAAAAATAAGTAGGATTTACATAACGTATTTTTTAAAGTTAGGTATAACTGAATTTTGAATATTGCGTTGTATGTTTTTATTGAACAAATAAATATTTGACACCAATAACTTTAGGCCTATATTTGCTAAGTTATCCCATAATAAATATTTTCTTATAAAGACATAGTATATTTACGATCAACTACGTCACAGAAGAGGCTGAATTCTCTGGCCTTCTTGTCCATTGAAAACGATGAAGTATAAAAAATAAACTTGGTGGAAATTCTAACGACATTTGCTCGTGCAAAAACCAGGCGAATGCCATTTAATGTTTAGCATCTTATCTTAATTTGATAAACGCGGTTCCCTTTTCTATATTCTATTCAATCAATGTATGTAACGAGGTTTCCCACACTATTAATTTGTAGTCCATTAATAACGCCTATAGTATTTTTTATGATTGTTAAGATTTTCTTACTTTACTAAACTTGTATTAATTTGATTTTCAATACAATCTTATTAAATAATTTAAATAATTTTATTTCTGGTATTTTTGTAAGGTAATCCGATTAGGTGTCTCTTTTGGGCACAAAAACACAGACAGCGACGCAACCCGACGCGCAACTAGGCTAACGAGCGACTGGACGCGATGCGGCTTGGAACTTGTCCAGTCCACGTCGCCCCAAGTCGCGTCGCTCATTGCGTGTTTAATCCCAAATGTTTATATGTATTTGATAGTGTCGCGTCACGTCGCTCGCTGTGTGTTTGTGTTTGAACCCCTACAGATAGGTGGAACGTCGGGAGGGTGCACGTGGGATTGAGTTTGGGGGGCGCCTGACGAAATCTTGCCCCGGGCGCCTACAAACCACGCGACGGCCCTGGTTGGAAGTTTAAAAATGGAACCACATCTATCAAATCCTCCGCGCGCGTGCATTCGGTCGACATTCCGCCCGTATAAATAGGCCCATGTTACACGGAGACCGAAAAATCACGGCCGATTGTCGGCGAACGAAACGCGTATCCGTTGGGCCAATAGGTAGGTAATGTTATAAATTACACGGACGGAATAACCGCGCCTTCAGACGCGAAAAAATTGATGTAGGCGTTTTTTTCGCCTAGCGACCGGTAAAATTGCGGAAAGAACGTGCGCAGAAAAAAACACATGTGAAGTTATACGGGCAGAATGTCGACCGAATGCACGCGTGTGGAGGAGCAGCAGCGCACAGGGTGGGAAAATTTTGAAATACGTTGTAGTGTTTGTGCATGGCGATTGACTTGCGACTGCATACAGGAAGACAATACCAACCACGCATGGCTACTGCACGTTTAATTCCTTGGAAAATAGATATAGTTTTATTTGATGTCACCACTTTACACGTTGTATCTACAGAAATTGATAAACTTCGAAACTTTGGGTATAGCAAGAATTTTAGATTTAACGCGGTAGTAGTCAAGCAGCCGACGTGTGTTCTGTCAGACTCTACCGACCACGCATGCACGGTAAAAATGTCAACTTGGGATGTCATGGTTATATTTTGATAGGTGACAGGTAATGCACATAACACATAGGCCTCGCTGTTAAGTTCATAAACATGGACAGTTACTTCTTTTAGGATGTATAGAATTAATTTAGGAGGCATATATGAGCACGTTTTTAAAAATATTAACAACTAAATACAATAATAAAAGACTTGAGACTTTCCCGGCGTTGGTTATATATAATGGTCTCTCGGGCTTCCAACCGGGTTAAAATATGGTTTGCTTCCGAGCTTTCGACTGCTGTCAGCTCTGCAGCCATCTTCTGGGAGAGAAGTGCGCTAGTTCTGTGTCTGGCTCCTTTTTATAGCTGGTGGAGTTTGCAGAGAGCGACCAATCGGAGCACAGGAAATCCCGGGGTGAAAAGCAGGAATGCTATTGGTTGGTGTTGAAGTTGGTCCTGATTTGGGTGAGAAACCTGGGCAATCAACCTACCTACTGGGGCCGGGTCGTGGCCGAAGCTCTGGAAATAAAGCTACACCGCAATAATTACAACAGGGATAACGGGCTAGAACTCAGCCAAGCCTGGAACCCAGCAATCAGAATTCTACAGGAACGGGCCAAATCAGGACCAACTTCAACACCAACCAATAGCATTCCTGCTTTTCACCCCGGGATTTCCTGTGCTCCGATTGGTCGCTCTCTGCAAACTCCACCAGCTATAAAAAGGAGCCAGACACAGAACTAGCGCACTTCTCTCCCAGAAGATGGCTGCAGAGCTGACAGCAGTCGAAAGCTCGGAAGCAAACCATATTTTAACCCGGTTGGAAGCCCGAGAGACCATTATATATAACTAAATACAAATTAATATGAACTTGGAGCAACTTTACTTTTTTCAATAACAATGCTTGTAGCTTTGACAGATTAACAGTCATACACAAGGAAAAGTTAACCGGAACTTAAAAATATCTGACTTGAGGAAGCGCCACAAGAAAAGTATGGATTTCCAAACTGACAGAATTATGCAGCAAGACGGATACTGGCAAGCTGTTTCGTCGTCAAAACTTAAAGAATTTTACGAAATTAGACAATTTATTGTCCCACTGCGATTGTCAAATTGTGTCAGGAATGTACTGTAGTTCTTACAATTATATGTATGCCTGTAGTTGCCATGATTCAGCTATCAGATGGAATTTGTGCAAGCAAATCCATTTACTAACCGTGTGTATTGCCCTGCCGAAGCTCAAGCACTATTATTGAAAAGTAAAGTTGCTCCAAGTTCATATTAATTTGTACAATGATTATTAATATTATTTTTTAAAACGTGCTCATATAGGGCCTATGCCTCCTAAATTAATTCGATATATCCGAAAAGAAATAACTGTCCATGTTTATGAACTTAACACTAGGCCTATGTGTTATGTGCAATACCTGTCATCTGCCAAAACATAGCCATGACATCCAAAGTTTACATTTTTACGTCGTTGTAGTAGTGTGTGCAGGCTGTGGTCATTGCAATTGAAGTTACCAAGCAAGTTACGGACTATTGCCCTCGAAAGAATTCCAGCTTGCGTTTTTTCGGTCAACATTCCGCCCGTGTAACATGCATCACGCGTTTCGGTCGCTGAAATTCGGCGACCGAGATTCGGCTTGTCCTCTAGTTTTTTCGCGTCTGAAGGCGCGGTTATTCCGTCCGTGTGGCAAGGCCCTTAGACAGCAACTTTTATTAGGAGGTTTTTGCTCTATGACGTAAAGTGTGTATGCTACAGGGCATTAAAGTCATTATAATATGGTGCTCATAAATCAATAAATACGCGAAATAGGGTTAAAATGTTCATTAAATTGACTTCATGCCTTCTTAGTGAACGATAAAAATCTGATTCTTGATCATTCCGTCCGTGTAATTTATAACATTACCTACCCATTGACCCACTGGATACGCGTTTCGGTCGCTGAAAATCGGTCGCGTTTATTCCGTCCGTGTAGAAAGGCCCTAAGTGTAGCTTGTAGATGCCTGAAACTGAACAGACTGAACATTTTAAGTAATTCGCAGTTGTAGTTGAAGTCTGGACTCGGAGCGAATTCTTGTAGAGATGTGAAATCGTAGAGATTAGTGACAGACCACGAAATGTCGTCTCAAAAGATAAACTTGTGTAATTAGTATAAGAGAATGCTGTAATTGGGTAATGAGTACGTTATATTCTCAACATTATAAATAAATGAATAAAAAGGTAATACCTACACAGGATTTAAGGTTGGGAATGGAAAACATGATATAAATAACACTCAATTACAAAACAGTTATGTTTTGACCTTGCCAAATAGAAGAAAAAACTTGTTTAAAACTGAATTTTACATCACTATAGTAAAACTCGTGCGGGGGAAAATTCCACCATAGGCCTGAAGGTCGACCTAAGTACAATTGCGTCATAAAATAATTATTTACTTTAAAAAGTATTTGACATTTACATAGCTGTTGGTTGTTTATATCTCTCTCGAATCCTATGCCCACATGTTGGGACGAATATCCTCCAAGTGGAGGTTTCTGTTTACAGATGTGAATTTTTGTTACGCTTATTTTCCGAGAGAGGGCAGAGCGACAGGTGGTAAGCCCATCGCCCCTTAACCCCCCTCAGGAAACTAGGGTATTATTTGGACGTGAAAGGGCCAAGAAATTTTGTCCAGAGGCTTTAATTTAAGCTTGGAATTCTTTAACATGCCGTAAATCTACGACACGGGACCCCCAGCTTAAAGTCCCTCCCGGAGAACTCCGTGCCCAGGATTTTTACGTCCTGAAAAAACCCATCGACTGCAGCCGGGTTTCATCCCACAACATTCGGAACTAGAGGCGGGCACACTACCTCTAGACCACCGCAGCCGACGGTTGTTTATATAATAAGTAATAATTTATTTTGGCCTTAACTCTGCAAGGCATAGTAAAATATTATCATCCTCATATGTTTCTACTGACCCAGTTATTTGTCAGTAGAGAGATGTACAATGACGCTTACATGTTTATGGAACGAGCGTAGCACAGTTGTTAATTATTACCATTATAGGCCGTCTCCATAACTCTTTCTACCTCGCTGAACATTCAGTTCTTAGTTGTTCTCTTTTGCGATAGATGGCAGGAAACAGGTCTTTGCTTGGACGTTTTAATCTCAAAGGAACGTAAAAACAAGAATTTAAGTCAGTTTATTGTAATATGAAGATTAACAGGAAAAGAATTGCTTTTATTTTAAATACAGGTTGTTTGCTGCCTTGCTCCACGTACGGACTAATTGATATTGGATGTGGGTAGTGGGAGGCACAACAACAGTACATTTAGCAACGCCAATACTTGAATGTATGTCATTTGGTTACGTCTATTAAGCATATTCATCAGTATGGTTGAACTAAATTATTTATTTATTTAATATACAATTTCATTTAGCCCTATTTCACCATAAGGTACATTAGGGCTATAGTTTTATGTCAATTACAATTTATAATATACCTGTTATCTTGTACACTAGAGTAGCCTGTTTTGCTAAAATTTAAATAAAATCATCGTAAACTCTTAAATATAAAACATATGAAATAGTGGAATTCTCTACAACAACAATCCTTGCTAAAAAAATTTTAAGAGTGGTTTATCATATTTAACACCACAATAGTTTAAGTGTCCTGTTAAAGAAAATCTTTTCCTTTCAAAGAGTGGGCAATCAAAAAGTAGATGTTCTACGGTCTGGTTTTCTTTACAAATACATAAATAACCATTCTCCCTTATAATATTAAACCTTTCAAAGTAAGAGCCAAAAATTCCATGACCTGACAAGAATTGTGTTAATACAAATTCAGGTTCAATTTTGCTTTGAAGTCGGGATTCAATATTTGGAAAAAATAATTCTTTTGTAACTGTTCCTTTAACACTAGATAGCCACTGATTGTTCCACCTAGTCTTAATGTGATCCCACATCTTTCTTCGTGCATAAGAGTAAGTACAAAGAGAGTAGCTATAATTTAGACTCGAAACTGCGGCTGATTTGGCAGCAGCATCGGCTCTCTCGTTACCGGCAACTCCATGATGGCCTCTCACCCATGTTAAGCAAATATGTCGTGTGTATGATAGTAAAACATTCCTAATTTCCACTGCCATCGGATTTAGATTATTTCTATTGTTTATACACTTCAGTGCCGTCTGGGAATCACTATATAAACAGCAGCTAGAATCATAAAGTTTGGCCCAAATTATAGCCTCTTTAATTGCGAATAATTCGGCTTTTACTATTGAGCATTCTGGTGAAAGTCGATTCATCTGTGAGTGGATTTCCTGGCCATTTAGGAAGCATATGAAGGCACATCCAACTTGATCCGGTTTTCTTTCTTTAGATATTTTAGATCCGTCAGTGAAGATTTGGAGCTCATGATGTCTAAAACAACTGTCGAAATTTACAAAGTCGGGGACTGCAGATGGGTGTCCAGTTGTTGTAAAATTTGCTAGTTTCTCAATTTGTAGCTGCAGAGCTGGATCATCATAAGTATATCCCTTCCGGAGTAGTGTTAGTTCTGCCTTGGCTATACCAGTTAAATATAAAGGTTCAATGCCTGCGATAACCAAAGCTGCTTCAGTTGATGTGGTGTTTATGCCTTGGTAATTCGCAGAACAAAGCCTCTCTGTATTCGTGCCAAAATGTTTTGAACCCAACGTTTTGTAAAATGGTTTCTAAAGACAGAAGCACAATATAATACTGAAGGTTCAATTACTCCTCTGTAGATGATCTTCAAAACACTAGAACTTAATCCCCATGTAAGTCGAGAAGCAAAGGCTAGTCGATTCAGTAAGGTATTAGATTTTGCCATTATGAATTGAAAATGTTGTCTAAAAGTTATTTAGGTGGTGCGGACTGCAAATTATAAATTGAACGGGTGAGTGGGAAAAAGATTACACAGCCTGAAATAGCCGTCACACATGGGATTTACTCTCCAACCAGGATACGTAAAGAACCCACACTGTGTAGAGCCAAGAGTCTTTGTAATATTAAACATTCATGTCACATTATAGTTAATATTCCTGTGTTTTGTCAAAATGTTCAGTGGAAAAAGGATAATATTATTAATAGTTATTAAACAAATAAGTATTTGATTTTAGATTGTCTGAGTCAACACTGAAAGACTAGCTCCAAAACTGTCTAATAGTAACGTTTCCAATATAACCCTTAGTTTGCACTACAAACTTATTTTCGAATTTTCCCACAAACTAAGGGACTTGGAATGTTATCCTTTTTCTACCCACCAGCTCAATTGAAGCTAAGTAGTTATTCGTCAAATAGACATTATGATTATTACAATTCTAGGTGAGTCTCCATGTTGAAGCGGCCATGGCAAGTGACCGGGCATTTGTGTCGTGTGCTGTACAAGCGACTAAGCAACTTTTCCCATGATCGCAGCCTTTAGGGTTTTCCTTGTCGTTGAGCAGCAAGTCCTCAGCAGAAGATCTTGACTGGGTAAATATAACGAATTCCATAGTAGCAATCCAAGACAAGTCACCTTTGTGCATTTGGGACAACACAACTATAATTTCCATAGCAATAGATTCTGAGCTAAGATCCTACTTGAAGATGTATTACAACAACGAAGAAAATCTGTACAACAAAAGCATTGCACTCAGCTCCGGGGCGAAGTTCGACGTACAGTCAGAAGTGGTTGAGGAACTGCACAGGACTGAACTGTGGTCCCTAGTGGTCTCCAGCCTGACCTCTTCTCAGTTAAAAAGTGGCGTTATTGTACTGACGCCAGAGAATATCGAGAATCAAATTCATCTCATGGCAAATCTCACTGTATACGGTAAGAATTCCAAGCTGCTAGTACTTTTGAGAGACGGCTTCAGCAGGAAAACTGTGAACCGTGTGTTTAGAGTCTTCAGTGGGAGAAATTATAAAGACGTGTATATATTGGTTCAGGGCAATGAGAAAGGCCACATAATGCTGTTCACATGGAATCCGTACCATCCACCTTCAGGAATATGTGGAGAATTCAATCAATCCGTTTTATTAGACACTTGCGTTGATGGTGCTTTCATAAAAGAGGCCTATCCTGTGAAAAGCATATTTCTAAAGGGCTGTAATCTTGCTCTCTTGGTCGGCGAAAATGTTTACACTCCTCCACTTATGTTCGAGAAGTCTGGTAACCTGGATGGAGTTATTGTAAGACTAGTGAACATTATTAGCGAACAAATGGAAATGACGCCTGTAACAAGACATGGACTAGAGGAAGACTCTGATGTAGTCTTGTTCAGTGCACCGGTACCAGGCTATGCATTCACAAGCCCTTACTTCACCTTAAGCTTCACCTTCTTCGTGCCGCGGTCAGGCCCTTACCCTCTCTGGAACGGTGTGACGCGTGTCTTCAGCTGGAGTGGTTGGATCGCCATTTTCCTCTGCCTTCTGGTGACAGCTGGAGCGCTCATCTTCATGACGGGGAACAGACGCGCTGTGTTGGATGTCTGGTCTGTTATCCTCGGCGTGGGAGTGAATTCTCCTCCGCAGACAACTCCTGCTCGCCTGGTTTTCTACTCCTGGGTGTTGTTTTCACTTTGTATCGTTACGGTGTACCAAACTTACATGACCAGCTACTTCGTGGATCCTGGGTTCCTGCATCAGATAGACACCCTTGAAGAGCTCCTGGCTCTCAAAGTCCAGCTCGTATTTGACATGCAATTAACCGTGTCTTTCGCTTCATATGCAGACAAGTCAGAGAATTCAATCATCACTATATTTCCAGGGACATCAGTAAAATATTTCTTGCACACTCCCCAGACATCTGTCTTTACTAACGAACGAATTCTTTCTTATTACACTGATCAACTTTGCACCGCACGTGGCGAAGAACTTTTTCACAAGTTCAGTGCAGAGTTTGTTCAAATTCATTTTGGGTTAAATCTAGAAGGCAACGACATGTTGCATGATCGTTTCAATAAGATCGTAGGTTACTTGGTCCAGGCCGGACTGCCTGACAAATTCGACAGAGAGACTTCAGACTTTAGAGTTAAGCTGAAGTCAGAAGAGTACTTTCCTATGTCTGTGACTCATCTGCAATCTCCCTTCTTGTTCTTCTTCTTCGGACTGGGTTTGAGTCTAGTTGCTTTGTGCAGCGAATTGTTGATCCATGCAACTCACAAGAAACTTCGTATAAACCACGGTTGTAAGATTTAACCTATATTTCACAATTAAAAGCGAAGATGAGATATTTTTTCTTTGTCTTGTAAATGTTGAGATATCCTTGCATATTACCAGAAGAAGAGAGAACTTGTTGTGACTGTGGATTACTGTTTAGCCCTTGGAAACCAAGGGAATATCATTCGATGTCATGCAGAAATAATAATTGTCCTTTGCCGGAGATACTAGAGCTCATAGTTATAGCAATTTAACAGGAATCAAAACTATTTTGGGGCCCAAATTTTCTAATCAAAGGATCTGAAAGTGGGATTTACTAGAATCAAGAAATCTCAGCCATTCGCCGAAATATTCTTATGCTACTGTAATGTTATGATAACATTGCTGTGATGTAGACTGTTAGGTGCAGTGTAGTCTTCGCTGTATCAGGCATTGTACATGAAACGTCTCTTGCGTGCTACTTAAATCAAGCGTACAATGAACATTCTTAATTCACTGATAATAAATGCATACAAAATTATTTTATTATTTATTTACACCCTGAGCATAATGACTACTACAAATGTACAAGAAGTATAATAATAATAATAATAATAAATTTGTTCCCTCAACATATTACATATTATGTAATAGAACTCGTCAGTATATAAAAGTATGAACATGATTCATTGAGGATTAATTTAAATATCTTCTTGTTGAGCTTCTACAAATACCTTTCTCTTTTCTCTTTCGTAGTTTTACCTCTCCCTTGTAGGGACCTTTTACGCGGCCCGCGCCGCCCGGGCCGCGACCTGTCGGGAGAGGAATGAACTATGGATCAGAACACAGACAGACATACTTTTTTGACCAGACAAGGAAATGGAAGGCCTCCCCGGATGAGTGATCAGCCCAATGCCGGGGCCACCTCCGAGACAACATGAACACATAGGACGATACACACCTTTCACACACACACTCACTCAGAACAAGGCGAGGATGGGGATGAAGATGATAATGACGGCCAGATGATATCCGGGGACCACAAGGGCCTAAAGTTACCTGACATTTGTCTCACAGGTGAGGGAAAACCCCGGAAAAAACCTCACCTAGGTAACTTGTCCCGACCAGGAATCGAACCCGGGCCCGCTGCGTGAGAGGATTGGACGCATCTACAAATTCTTGAATTGAATAAAAAGGATTCAACAATAACCACTTATGAAGTCTAGTTTTAAAAGTGGAAATAATCTAAATTAAATTCTTGCAAACAAAAAATATATATGTAAGTCAGAAATTCCCTGGGAATATTAGGATCAAATAACAAAGATTTTTAATCAATTAAAACGAACTCAATATCCGCGGATTTTCGTGGTTTTCGGAGTTTTCCGGGGATATGCTGTAATTGATAAGGAGCAAACAACTAAAACCTTAATCTAGATGGCAATACCAATACAAAAACATATGAATCACCAATTCCCTTTCAATACTAAGAGCAAAGAACTAAGATTAAAAAATTAAAACAAAGTAATTTTCTCCGGATTTCCGTGGTTTTCAAAGTTTTCTTGGGATATGCTGTAATTGATAAGGGGAAAACAACTGAAACCTTAATTTAGATGGCAATGCCAACACAAAACCTTATGAGTCACCAATGCCTTTTGAATACTAGGAGCAAAGAACTAAGATTTTAACAAATTTAAACAAAGTAATTTTCTCTGGGTTTCCGTGGTTTTTGGAGTTTTCCGGGGATATGCTGTAATTGATAATGGGCAAACAACTGAGATCTTAATCTAGTTGGCAATACCAACAAAAAAACATATGAGTCAGAAATTCCCTTTGAATATTAGAAGCAAATAACAAAGATTAAAAAAATAAAACATTGTCATTTTCTCCGTATATACGTGGTATTCCGGGTTTTCCTTACCTTAAATTAGATGGCAATACCAACAAAAAATATGTGAGTCAAAAATTCCCTGGGCATGTTAGAAGCAAAAAACAAAGACAAATTAAAACAAAGTCATTTCTCAGGATTTCCGTTGTTTTCCGGGGATATGCTGTAATTGATAAGGGGCAAACAACTAAAATCTTAATCTAGATGGCAATATCAACAAAAAATATGTGATTCAGAAATTCCCTGGGCATATTAGGAGCAAAGAACAAAGAAAAATTTAAAAAAAAACTAGTTTTTTCTGGATTTCCGTAGTTTTCTCGGGGTTTCCGGGTAAATGCTGTAATTGATAAGGGGCAAACAACTATAAACTGAAACTAGATGGCAATACCAACAAAAAATATGTGCGTCGGAAAATCCCATGGGGGGATGGGGGGTATACAGTAGCCCACACTCTATTAGAGCTGCAAGTAAATAGATCACTCTAGATAACTTACCGAAAACGTAAGCAATCTGAGTTTTCCATGAGAGGTGTTTATCTATATATATTCCTAACAATTTTACACTGTCAGATACATCACCTAAAATATCATGTGTCGGTCTCAATGAGAAAAGAATACGTTAAGTTTTCTCAGTGTTTAAAAAGACTCCAATAATTATAAACCAGTTATATATTTCTTTAGTAGAATTCTCCACAGTGCTTTACGGGCATTCTACATTCTTCTCTATGTTCAGAAAGGTGGTATCATCTGCATATACTACCATACAAGCTGGTGAATTATCTATTGTGCATATGTCATTTATATGAATTAAAAAAGATAATTGTTCCCAATACAGAGCCCTGGGGGACACCAATGTTGATACATTTTTCATCGGAAAGTTGACTCTTTATATTAACTATCTGTCTTCTATTGTGTAAATAAGATTCAACAATTTTTATTTGATGACCTCTGATTCCATATCTTTGCATTTTTTGCAGTGTTTTGTTATTGACACAATCAAATGCCTTGCTTAAATCGCATAGAGTCCCATGAGCATAAGCTCCTTCCTCAAAGGTATCATATATTTTATCAACTAATGTGTCTATGGCTATTATAGTTGATTTGTTTGTTCGAAATCAAACTAATTTTCTTTAAAAAGGTTATTATATTCAAAATTGTTATATAATTCTTTCTTTAATGAGATACTCCATAACTTTACCTATTGTTGGAATTATTGAAATTGGCCTGTAGCTTCTAACATCATCAGGATTTCCTTTCTTATATATAGCAGTAACTTTGGAAAGTCTTAGTCATCCTGGAAACACATTCATTGTGACATAAATGAATACAATAAGTTAATGACACTAATATACAATCTAATATTTCTTTAAGTAAATTATTTGACATACCATAAACATCTTTCGAATCTGAGTTTTTAAAACAGTTTACGACATTTCTGATATCAGCATCATGTGATTTCATTTATGATAAAGCCATTTGCAGGTACTTCAGTAAAGTTAAGATGTCCAAAGCTGTATCAACGGATGGTAATACATTAGAAGATATTTTTATAACTGAGTCTACGCAAAGATTACTAAAGTCACTTGGTGTTATAGTATTACCAATGGTTCATTGATGAACTTCATTTTCAACTACTGCTATTGGATTAGTAATATTAGTAATATTATAGGTTAAAATTTTTCCACCTTATGCACTAGTATATCTTAGACATTGATATGAATGAGTGTTGACAAGGAATCTATAGTTTGTATCTGTTGTTTAATTATACATGTATTTACAAGTAACCTGAGTATCAATAAATTACAATATACCTTATTGAATAGTCTTATTATGGTAAACTAAAATGTTGTACAATTGTTAAAATTACAATTAAAATATATAAAAAAAAACACAGGTAGTTGTATGTACTAATTTTTGAGAATAGAAGACACGTCACTTAAAATTATATATACAGAATTTTATCTTCTATCACTAAAATAGTCTTATTATGGTAAACTAAAATGTTGTACAATTGTTAAAATTATAATTAAAATATATAAAAAACACAGGTAGTTATATGTACTAATATTTTAGAATAGAAGACACGTCACTTAAAATTATATATACAGTATTGTATCTTCTATCACTAAAAGATTATACATATAAAATTGTAAGTCCCAGTAAAAGGTAGAATAACATTCTGCTATTTAGCATTGATGTTTAAATCTGGAACGATGTGTAGTTGTTAGGCTATATATGGAGCCGTGGAGTTGTGAAGTAGCTTTATAAAGATTCCTATGTCATCATCATCCGAACAATATCCATTGACTTAAAGGAAGGGTAAACTAAAAAAATACCATTTTCTTATTTTAATCTCATCGCACGGAGCTTTGAATTACGAAACGAATGGTGATCTCGTGAACTTCAGGTGCCCAATATTACGCCTTGTACGGGTGAAGTAAAACGCTCCTGTGACGTCACTCCTGACTAACTCGCTGGCAGGACAACAGCTACTGTAATGCTCGCGCCTGTGTTTCTAATACACCACAAAGTCTCATTTGTGTTTCTTGTTGATAGAGATGTCTGCAATGTTACCTTATAAGAACAAATCTCGGTATTCACAAATTAATTTCACACGAAAAGAAAATGACAAGGAATTATTGAAAGAATTGCAAGGAAGAAAAGAAAATACGGAATGTGGGCTGTGTATAGCCTACATATGAAAAAGGGCCACGAGAGTGTGTGTTGTTGGGACTCTGAAGTAATTTGTGAACAGAAGGGGGTTGTGGACTGTATAACACAACCTGCCTCATTCGATAGCGTTATTATAAATAAAGATACACTAGTTGTCAGGCGTTATCAGTTAATACTTAGAGCTAATACAGTTCAAAAACAAAATATTTTTCAAGATACGAACAGAGTCACTTTCAGATTCAGAATCATCTTTTGCGGTAGTAGAAATGTCTGAAATGCTAAAAAAGCTATCTAAATCACAATTTCTAGAAGAAACATTCAATGAATCTGAGCAAACATTGACATAAGTTTCATTTCCTAGTTCACACTGAGCGCCTGCGCTGTTAGAAACTGAATTTTAGTCATAAATACTAGATTCCACATTCATGAATTGTCCATTCCCTGATTCGGATGGATTACTGTTCGAATCTTGCAACAACTCTCTCATTTCCTTCTTCCTCAAGTACGACGATTTTCGTTTCTTCATTGGCGGTGTTTCAGATTTCCCACGCAAAAGAAGTGATGGCACAGCACTTCTTTTTTAAACAGATTGCGGGGTTTCTCCAGTTAACTGTTTTCGTAACTGTACCGAAAGCTCGGTATCATTTCCTTCAAAATGTTGTGAACAAACCGTACTGTATTTACTAGGAGCAAATTTTTCTCTTTTTATTTTCATCGGCCATTGCTTTTTATAACGTTCGGGTGACTTATCTCTGTTGGGAAATCGATGGAAAGATATTTTAAGTGTGTTATCACTCTTCGACGATGAGTATGTACACCCCACAACACAACAATAAACCATTGTTTGAACAGATACTCACTAAAAAACTGTAACAGTACACAGAATACTGTGAACTCTCTTTCACCGGGCGAGACTGAGCCAAGCACTCGTCAGGCGTGACGTCACGCGCCCACCGCGTTACAATAAACATATTCGTTTTGTGATTAAATGTGAAGGTATAAAACATTTCTAACAGCGAATATCATTTAATAAAAACATTTTCTTTCAATCCGTACGAAGAAAGTGACACTGAATTTTTAGTTTACTTTTCCTTTAATTAGGAATAGGTCTCAAATAGGTAGGTAGGGTGGTGAGAGGAACAGAGGAAGGAGACAGGAAAGGAAGAGAATAAGGAAGAAATAAATTATTTTTTCTGTTTCATGAGTTGCTTAAGAGATGGCGCCACCGCCGCTACTAGTAGTTCAAATGCCGCCGCTAGGGGAGGGAAAGAGTTGGAGTGAGGGACTCGCATGGGGCGCAAAGTTCCGTTTTCCCCTTCGCTCAATTGGAAAATGTGTCTACAGCATCACTTCTGTTGTAAAACCAGGTGTGGAGGAGAGAAGCAAATGGCATTAGAAGAAACTTTCTGGACTATACAAAACTAAAGTTATGATCTGCCAAAGCGAAAGAAGAATTAGTGAAGTGTGTTTAAAAATTGTAATTTTGCTGATATCAGTCAGTTCGGGAACACATTTCAGACACCTGCTTGAAAGAAGCCAATCCTCCGTCTCACTGTCTCATTTTTAATTAAAAATTGGAATAAAACATGATTTTTCGGTTGAAAGGTCCAACAAATACGTCATCTTTCAATTTTGCTTCTGATAAATGAGGAAATTTCTCACAGCGATACTTGAAACATTTTTGGTTAAGGTTCTCAAGGCCCTAATGTTATGTGTACAGTTGACAACAGAATGTTTTCCTGATCCACGAAATCTTCTTTCTTGCAGGCAAGTTTTTTTCTGAACCAATGTTGATCCCGTGCCCACTGCTATCTTAATTTATACCCATTTTACGTATTTAAACAGTATACAAAGTACCGATGAATTTTCTGCATATATTAATTTACTTCTGAAGTGTAAAACAATGGTGGGTGATACAGCTTTTTTATCATCATATTTGGATTCACCACACTAAAAACCATAAGAATGGGGCAAATTCATTCAAAAAGTTTTTTTCATCGTTGACCTGTGTTATTGATTAAAATGATTACTCTCTTTAATAATAACAAATAGTTCAAACCTCTTTTTTCACTACGTAGATTTAGAATATCAATTTATTTTTAGCTCTTTTTCTGTAATCTGTAGGCCATTTTCAAGGTTTCTTAGGCCCATGTCTTATTTTGGTCAATAGATGCGATTCACGAGATTGCGAGATTATCTCGATATTCGCGAGCCCAGGTGCCTTAGTGATTGCTAGCTGTACACCATTGTCTCTCAGAACGACAGCTAATACTGAGATTAATCGACCCCTCCACCAGGTCATCACTATTGTCAAGTGTTAATTAGTTATGGGCGTTACCAAGTTGTAATGATGAGAACTCCCGCGTGCATTGCGTGTTTTTATTTCGATCGCAGCTTGTTTGAATTCTGACAATGCCACGTTATTGAGGTCTTCGGGTGGATGGAAATACATGGGTCTGTTCCAGTCATTCTGGCATACAATGGAGTTCATCATCATCATACTCTCCATTCTGGTGAGATAATCTTATTTATTTTTATATTATTTTAAATCTTAAATATTAACGGAACTCTCTCCTTTTATGTTAAATTCAGTTTTAAGGGCTGGGCTGTTATAGCAATTATTAAGGATGTCACCAAATTCATCTGCCATACAAATAACTTTCTTTTCCTTCACCTTAGCCACTACAAATAATATTATTCCTACCACTACTACTATTATCATGTATTTATTAATAATAATATACAGTATTCAAAATAACTATTTCGCATTGAGAGTTTCGTCCATATACTAGACGGCTTTTAACAGAATACAACGTAAGCCAACCCAATATTAAGTTTCGCTCTAAACATTACTAACGAACTTCATTTGTCTCCTTGCATTGAAAGTCTGCAACTCCTTATCATAACGAAGGATTTCTCAATATTTGTTCGTTATTTGCCTTTTCTATAACTTCAAGAGAGATCAATTTCAGCATTAAATTCGAGCGTACAAATACAGAAGAGTAGACCTACACCAAACTCAAGTCTTGTGCTGCATACGAACGTCATAATATACTAGTGGAAATATGAATGAAGATAAAATAGTACTTCATTTGTAGCTAGTTACAACATGACTTTATTGATCAATATCTTGAGCAAGAAAACAATTCTTCTACTGTTCAAAGTGGTGTTTACAATTTAAGTGAATTAAATAAAGTTGTTGATATTCAAAATAATGAAACAGCGAAGATAATATTCAAGTAGCATACAAATTAAGATTAATACATGAATTTAAATTTCATTGGAAAAGTAGGTGCAGATGCAAAATGAAGTAAGTTGAATATCATTTCACATATAGTCTGCGGAGGGCTGGGTGTAGGTTAAGAGGAGGTTTATACCTTCTAATCACCAAACATACCTGAGTTCAATCCCATTCTCCGTCATACGTACAGACTTTTACCTACCAGATGAAATTTCGATATCTTAATTCTGCTATATTTCTAAAGTAATTCAAATTTGAGACTTATTGATTACAACATCATAAAGGTTCATATTCAATAGTGTCTGAAGACTGAAAAAATAAAAATGTTCTCGTACGAGAAACTTGTGACATGATTTTCCATACACATGTCTTTTTTATAATGGCTTCCAAGTTCTTTTTTGTTTTTCGTTTATATCTAAACTATGCTGCATCGTAGAGAAAAATTTACTTCATTCAAACTCCAAGCTGATAAAATTCCCTGCAATATTTACCCTATACATTTTTTTTTTAGATATCCGCTAGCGAAAAAAGCAAATTTTCTATAAACGATCTTTTACTTCACTCTTTTCTAAGAACTTTACCCGCTAGCGGTTCAGTCTTCACTTGTACAGCAATAACCTTATAGTATATATTTATGTATTTATGTAGCATACAGGATGAGTCCGATAAAGTTTTTGCGTACGTGGTGCATACAATGATTTTTAGTATTAATGATCTAAGTTTTCTAGTAATTTTAAATATTTCTGAGTGAAGACAATTGTATCACTAGTGCATGTTTATAAACTTCGCTTGCTGTGGATCGTTTCTTTTTCTTAAAACACTATTAAAGACATCGTTAAGATGATTAATTAAACTAAATATATTTACATCAATTGAAATTACGCAATTATTCTGCAACAAAACTTTGCTAAACGAAGCTGTCGTACAAGAGGCTCATCTAAAGTCGTTTCTTTCAACTGGCACTCGTGGTCTAGGGGCACGGAGGAAAGAAAACACGGAGATGCCCTGAGACCGCAAGCGTGAAGTCAGCTGTCCGAGCGTTTGGTACTTAAGGGGGCGCGTCACTGTTTATATGTTTATAGCGTGGTTACTCGTCTTTGTTTCTTTGTTTTGAACAATTCAGAAGTGAAAATGAATGCATGTTGTGCACTATTCTATGAACTTACCTTAAAAATTAATATTTTTGTAAAATTTAGGTACTGAAAATAGTCAATTTTTGGGATGAATGAATATGGGTATAATTGCTAAGCATAATTTACTTGTATTTTACACTAGGATGCTAATTATTGATGTATTTTATTTATAACTGCCTTAGGCTACTTGTAATTAATCAAATAAAGTGCATTTATCTGAATTATTAGTAATTTATTGCTTTAGATTTCCAATATTTATATTAGTTGCCATTTATAGCGTTTAATAGAGTCAATAACCACATGGTGTAGCTATATAACTGTCCAGAATATTTTTCTCGTTCTAAATGATCATAGTCGCACGGTCACTTAATCATTTTCTGACTCAGTATTTATACTCGCACATGTAAAGTTGCTCATTTGAAAGTTACATTTTTGGTTCTTCTGAGATAGGTTAATGCTTACTACCGGGATTATTATGATGTCAGAGTATGTAGTTAGTATATGAAATTGGGATATTACATATTTTCCCTACCGTTACGTTGTTATAACCCTTGAAACTTCGGAGTATTTGTGTGCTATTGTATATAGCAAGCCTCCCTTTTGGTCCTCTAAGGGGGCGTGGTCATTGGCTTCATCTGTTTCCCATACAACATCGCAAGCACGGCGTCTCCGTGTATTCTTTCCTACGTGTCTAGGGGACTAAGCTATGGCGCAGTCATTCAAACTTCGCGCGTTTGCTGCCTTTCTCCACATACTGTATCTGATATGGGTAGTGGGAATCATAACAACAGTACTCCAAGGAACGCCAATACTTGTTAGGTCACGTGTATTAAGCTTATTACATGAGTATGGTTCACATGGCTAACATAGACTGAAATAGAAATTTAAGCTATCCGATGAACGTAAATCAGTATTAAAAACCAGCATTGAAGTTTTGGTCAGCGGAAAAGGAAATTAACCGGGTCACGTCACAGAATATTTCAGGATGCGATTTACTCTCCAAATCGATGTGATGACGCGAAACCCAACCCCCCGTACAAAGGATAAATAAAGACTCATATTGTGGTCAACCCTATATAGAGTCAATGTCTTTATACTATTAAACATTCATGTCACATTAAAGTTAATGTTTTTACCTTTTGTCGAAATGTTGAGTGGAAAAAGGATAATAGCCTATTATTAATAATTAAACAATTATTAGACTTTTAATTGCAACTGCCTAATAGTAACGTTTCCAATACAACCCTTAGTTTTCTCTGTAAACTTGTTTTTCGGTTTTTCCACAAACTAATAGTGTTCGAATGTTATTATTTTTCCACTCGCCCGTTCAATTACTAAGCTAAGGAGTTATTCGTCAAATAAACATTATGATTATTACAATTCTAGGTGAGTCTCCATGTTGAAGCGGCCATGGCAAGTGATCATGCATTTGTGTCGTGTGCTGTACAAGCGGCTAAGCGACTTTTCCCTTCATCGCAGCCTTTAGGGTTTTCCTTGTCGTTGAGCGGCGAATCCTCAACTGAAGAACTTTACTGGAGAAATTTAACGGCCTACGTAGGCGCAATCCAAGACAAGTCACCTTTATGCAGTTGGGACAACACAACTATAGTTGCCATAGCCATAGATTCCTACTTGAACATGTATATAAATAATGTAGAAGATCATTATACCAAAAACATTACACTCAATTCCGGAGCGAAGTTCGACGTACAGTCAGAAGTGCTTGAGGAACTGCACAGGACAGAACTGTGGTCCCTAGTGGTCTCCAGCCTGACCTCTTCTCAGTTAAAAAGTGGCGTTGTTGTACTAACGTCAGAGAATATCGAGAATCAAATTGATCTTATGGCAAATCTCACTGTATACGCTAAGAATTCCAGGATGCTCGTACTTTGGAGAGATAGCTTCAGCAGAAAAACTGTGGACCGTGTGTTTAGAGTCTTCAGTGGAAGAAGTTATAAAGACGTGTTTATATTGGTTCAGGGCCCTGAGAAAGGTCACGTGATGCTGTTCACATGGAATCCGTACTATCCACCTTCAGGAATGTGTGGAAAATTCAATCAAGCCGTTTTATTAGACACTTGCCTTGATGGTGCTTTCATAAAAGAGGCTTATCCTGTGAAAAGTATATTTCTAAAGGGATGTAAACTGTCACTCGTAGGTGAGGAGAAAGTATATATTCCTCCACTTGTATTCGAGAAGTTTGGTTACCTGGAAGGAGTTAATGTAAGACTATTGAATATTATTAGTGAACAAATGGAAATGACGCCTGTAACAAAATATCCACCAGAGAAAGGCCAGTCTGATCTCGTCTTGTTCAGTGCACCGGTACCAAACTATGCATTCTCAAGGCCTTACTTCACCTTAAGCTTCACCTTCTTCGTGCCGCGGTCAGGGCCTTACCCTCTCTGGAGCAGTGTGACGCGTGTCTTCAGCTGGAGTGGTTGGATCGCCATTTTCCTCTGCCTTCTGGTGACAGGTGGAGCGCTCATCTTCATGACGGGGAACAGACGCGCTGTGTTGGATGTCTGGTCTGTTATCCTCGGCGTGGGAGTGAATTCTCCCCCACGAACAACTCCTGCTCGCCTGGTTTTCTACTCCTGGGTGTTGTTTTCTCTTTGTATCGTTACAGTGTACCAAACTTACATGACCAGCTACTTCGTGGACCCTGGCTTCCTGCATCAGATAGACACCCTTGAAGAGCTCCTGGATCTCAAAGTGCAGCTCGTATTTGACATGGAAGTAACTGCGTTTTTCACTTCATATGCAGATAAATCAGGGAACTCAGTCGCTACTTTCTTTCCACTGACGGCATTAAAGTATTTCTTGCATACTCCCCAGACATCTGTCTTTACTAACGAACGAATTCTTTCTTATTACACGGATAAACTTTGCACCGCACGTGGCGAAGAACTTTTTCACAAGTTCAGTGCAGAGTTTGCTCAAATTAATTTTGGATTCTACGTACAGAAAAATGTCATATTGGACGAACGTTTGAATAAGATCGTAGCTTACTTGGTCCAGGCCGGACTGCCTGGAAAATTCGACAGAGAGATTTCAGACTTGAGAGTTAAGCTGAAGTCAGAAGAGTATTTTCCTATGTCTGTGACTCATCTGCAATCTCCCTTCTTGTTCTTCTTATTCGGGCTGGGTTTGAGTCTAGTTGCTTTATGCAGCGAATTATTAATCCATGCAACTCACAAGAAACTTCGTATAAATCACGGTTGAATGTTTTAACGTATATTTCACAATTAAAAGCGAAGATGGGGTATGTTTATTTTGTCTTGTGAGTGTTGAGAAGAGAGAACTTGGTGTGTCTGTGGATTACTGTTTAGCCCTTGGAAACCAAGAGAATATCATTCGATGTGATGCAGAAATAATAATTGTCCTTCGCTGGACACCCTAGAGGCGAGGATGTGATGTAAAATATCAATTTTTGTGTAAACAGCTCATGGCTATAGCAATATAAGATGAATCAAAACGAATCTGGGGCTGAAATGTTCTAATCAAACCCTCCCAAACAGGGATTTACTAAAATCGGCATATCTAAGTTATTCGCCGAATTTTAAACGTCCTCTCTTAACATACAGATATAAGCCATAAATGTTAGGAGGTTAACAGAACTTATACTTAAGCTAAAACTTACCTTTCCGTTTCATTTTTTGTATAACAATACCATTCTTCAGGACACTGTCTAGTGTCACGGTTTAGTTATTGAGACCTTTGAAAACACCTGGGTTATCAGAACTCTCTGTCTCATTATGCCCACGCAAAGTGAATTCAAATTCCCCGCAAAATTTAATGGCATCAAGAATGCGTGACGAAATATATCTGTTTTGTCAACAAGATCATTATGCTTACGGACACATGTTCTATACCCATCATCAAGTTGCACCCTGATATCAGCCTTCCCTAAGACAGCGAGACTCATTTCATTGTCTAAATGGCGGTTTGACAAACTGTGCTTCTACATCTATTGGGTAAATGTTTCACCAGTTTTAGTCCATGGATCTTCTCCACTGAATAGAATATATGAAAAACAAAATATTGCATTAGGTTTCGGACACCCGCACATCCACTTCAACTTTTTGATATACATTTTTGTTGAAATGCATGTTGGACACTCTGTTTTTGTCTTTATATGTTAGATTTATCGTAAGCTCTGGTCTAGGCCGGCCTAATTCTTTGGCTAAAAACCGGTCCTCGAAATTTAGAATCTTATTTTGTAATCATCTTATCTCATTCATTTCACTATCACTATGTAAAAATTTTTTAACGAACTCAGGAAAAAATCAGAAGCACGCACTAACACTGATGAGAACTTCCGGCTTTAACTTATTTGAGTTGCGGAAGGGGTTAGGAAAACAGCATTTTTGAACTCGCCCTTCCCAACTGGACAGGTTTTACGGGTAAGATGTTTTTGTGTTGTGATACCCTGAGGGGGATTAAGGGAGCTGGCTATATTCTGTCTCTCTAAAGACAGTATATATGTTCTCAACTATAAAGTAATAATAGTGCATACCACTCCATCTAGTGGATATGCATCCAGTCATGCTTGAGACTTCGAGGAATTAGAGAGTGCAAACAGCACCAATTCGTGTGAAGTCGCAAAATTACTGTGACCCTGTACAAATTAAACTAGCCACAACCCCTCCCTGCATTCCGTCAGCTTCAGAAAGGGAAAATGTTAAAGGGATGAGAGACGGAAATTCGGCCCATGCTATGTTGCCAAATCTGGTCTGCCAAATAGATAGCACGTTATTTTATTAGTTGCTATAAATGCAGTACAATTTATATTCAAAATTGATGGAGGTGGGGGTCACGTGACCCTGTGGCCTATAGGTAGAACCGCGCCTGACACCCTGCGTATAATGACTACTACAAATGTACAAGAAATACAATACCATGAAATCGAACAGTGCTGTTCAATATAACCCATCACACAATACTATTTTATTTCAGTGATTAATATTTTGTGATAGGTAAAGGAGAAATGTTGTTTTAAATCTTTGCTACCTGAGATTCTCTTACTTCCATCTATATCGTTTAGTTTTAGCAGGCAACTCATTGTGCAGAAGGACACGTCTTCGTAATGTGTAGCTGTAATCTCTAGGGCATTTTCAAGGTTTCTTAAGCCTTGTAGCCCATCACTTATTGTGGTCAATACATGCGATTCACGAGATTGCGATATTATCTCAACATTTGCGAACCCAGGTACATTAGTGATTGCTAGCTGTACACCATTGTCTCTCAGAACGACAGCTAATACTGAGATTAATCGTTATCCCCCCCCCCCAACAGGTCATCACTGTTGTCAAGTGTTAATTAGCTCTGGTGTGGGCGTTACCAAGTTGTAATGATGAGAATTCCCGCGTGCATTGCGTGTTTTTGTTTCGATCGCAGCCTTTTTTAATTCTGACATCGGGTGGATGGGAATACAAGTGTCTCTTCCAGTCATTCTGGCATACAATGGAGTTCATCATCATCATCCTCTCCATTCTGGTGAGATAATCCTATTTATTTTTATATTATTTTAAATCGTAAATATTAACAGAACTCTCTCCTTTTATGTTGAATTCAGTTTTAAGGGCTGGGCTGTTATAGCAATTATTAAGGATGTCACCAAATTCATCTGCCTTACAAATAACTTTCTTTTCCTTCACCTCAGCCACTACAAATAATATTATTCCTACCACTACTACTATTGTCATGTATTTATTAATAATTTACAATATTCAAAATAACTATTTCGCAATTGAGAATGTCGTCCATAAACTAGATGGCTTTTTAACAGAATACAACGTAAGCCAACCCAATATTTAGTTTCGCTCAAAACATTACTTACGAACTTCATTTGTCTCCATGCATTAAAAGTCTGCAACTCATTATCAATTAGCACTAAATTCGAGCGTAGAGTAGACCTACGAAAAACTGCATACGTACATCATATACTAGTGATTATACAATAATAATGAAATTAAAATCACAATAATTATTCTAGTGTTCAAAGGTGTCCTCACAATTTTAGTGAATTAAATAAGTATGTTGATATTCCAAATAATGAAACAGCAAAGAAATGTATTGCACCTTAATGAAATTTAAATGCACTAAACTGGTTCAGAATTAAGATACCAAGTAGGCCTACAGCTTTCCTTGGTGTAAGAGGAACAGTCACGGCAAGTGTAACTTGTAGATGCCTGAAACTGAACAGGCTGAACATTTTAAAGAATTCGCAGTTGTAGTTGAAGTCTGGACTAGGAGCTAATTGTTGTAGAGATGTGAAATAGTAGAGATTAGTGACAGACCATGAAATGTCGTCTCAAAAGATAAACTTGTGTAATTAGTATAAGAGAATGCTGTAATTGGGTAATGAGTATGTTATATTCTCAACATTATAAATAAATGAATAAAAAGGTAATACCTGCAAAGGATTTAAGGTTGGGAATGGAAAACGTGATATAAATAACACTCAATGACAAAACAGTCATGTTTGACCTTGCCAAATAGAAAAAAAACTTGTTTAAAACTGAATTTTCATCACAATAGTAAAACTCGTGCGGGAGAAAATTCCACCATAGGCCTGAAGGTCACAGACCTAAGTACAATTACGTCATAAAATAATAATTTACCTTAAAAAGTATTTGACATTTACATAGCTATTGGTTGTTTATATCTCTCTCGAATCCTATGCCCCCATGTTGGGACGAATATCCTCCAAGTGGAGGTTTCTGTTTACAGATGTGAATTTTTGTTACGCTTATTTTCCGAGAGAGGGCAGAGGGACAGGTGGTAAGCCCATCGCCCCTCAACCCCCCTCAGGAAACTAAGGTATTACTTGTATGGGAAACGGCTAAGAGATTTTCTCCAAAGGCTCTAATTTAGGTTTGGAGTTCTTTTACGTGAAGTAAATGTACGACACGGTCCCCCCCCCCCAGCTTAAAGTCCCTCCAGGAGAACTCCGTGCCCAGGATTTTTACGTCCTGAAAATCCCATCGACTGCGGCCGGGTTTGATCCCACGACCTTCGGATCTAGAGGCGGGCATGCTACTAATAGACCACCGCAGCCGACGGTTGTTTATATAATAACTATTAATTTATTTTGGCCTTAACTCTGCCAGACACAGTAAATTATTATCATCGTCATGTTTCTACTGACCCAGTTACTTGTCAGTAGAAAGATCTACAATGACGCTTACATGTTTATGGAACGAGCGTAGCACACTTGTTAATTATTACCATTATAGGCCACTTCCATAACTCTCTCTACCTTGCAGAACATTCAGCTGTTAGTTGTTCTCATTCGCGATAGATGGCAGGGAACAGGGCTTTGCTTGGACGTTTTAATCTCAAAGGAACGTAAAAACACGAATTTAACTCAATTTTATTAAGTGCCAGTATGGTACTTTATGAGATTGTGTGGTGGACGAAAAAATGTATGTCCGTCTGTCTGTCCGTGTGTCTGTACGCACCATAACTCAAATACGCTTTTTCGGATTTTCATGAAACTTGGAAAACACATTTATAATGTCCATGGGAAGAACCCTATTGATATTGAACCAAATCGGTTCACCGGTACCGGAGTAATGCCCAATTTAGTGCCTATTTTAATAGATTATGGCGCCTTTCTAATAGAAAGGCGCCATCACTCAAATACGCTGTATCGGATTTCCATGAAACTTGGTATACCCATTTATGACGTCCATGAGAAGTGCCCTATTGAATTTTAACCTAATCCGTTGACCGGTAACGGAGTAAAACCCAATTTAATGTATATTTTAAAGACGCGGTAACTCAAATACGCTTTACCGGATTTTTATGAAACTTGGTATACACATTTATAATGTCCATGGGAAGACGTCTATTCATAATGGATAAAATCGGTTGACCTGTTTCGGAGTAATGCTCAATTTAGTGTCTATTTTATGGTAATATACGTATTCGAAAGAATTTTTTTAAAAAATGAAAATCAGTTATCTTGACAACATAGCCTATTGTTTTACTGTGATCTTATAAGGCCTTGGAAATTAAAATACAGGTAGCTATGACAAAAAACATATTGATTTACATGCGCTTATCCAACTAGACCGTTAAAATGACCCAGGTGGTCGAGATGGTAGACCTTTCTTCTTCCGTAAGCCTTGCTTAATGAATAAATCTGGAGCTTAACTTGGAAATCAATTTAAAAAAAAACACATTCTGCATATCATAATTGCAGTCATAACTGATTTAAAAAAACATACTGGCACTTTGTTACATCAGTTTACCTGATTTTATTATAATATGAAAACTAACATGAACAGAATTGCTTTTTATTTTAAATACAGGCCGTTTGCTGTTTGCTTCGTTCAGGTACTAATCGATATGGGAATCACAACAACAGTACTTTAAGGAACGCCAGTACTTGAATGTAGTCTTTAGGTTACGTGTATTAGGCATATTACATCAGTATGGTTGAACTAAAATGTTTATTTATTCCCTTAAAAATGTTAGTGCAAGGAATTTGGTAGTACCATTTTTTAGTTCTTAGCATACAACATACCAATTTTCAAGTCACTGAACCACATAATCAAGTTATTTAGGTGGTGCGGACTACAAATTATAAATTGAACGGGTGAGTGAGAAAAGATAACATAGAATGAAATAGCCATTTTGAAGATTTTCGCTTAAGCTACCCAATGACTGTAAATCATTATTAAACCAGCATTGAAGTTGTAGTCACCGAAAGAGGGAATTAACTGAGTCACGTGAAAGAATATTTCGAGGATGTGATTTACTCTCCAAATCAGTGTGATGACAGGAAACTCAACCCCCATACATGTGATGAATAAAGACCCTACACTGTGTAGAGTCACTATTAAACATTCATGTCACATTAATTTGTAGTTAATATTCTTATGTTTTCTCAAAATGTTGAGTGGAAAAAGGATAATATTATTAATAGTTATTAAACAAATAAGTATTTGATTTTAGATTGTCTGAGTCAACACTGAACGACTAGCTCCAAAACTGTCTAATAGTAACGTTTCCAATATAACCCTTAGTTTGCACTACAAACTTATTTTCGAATTTTCCCACAAACTAAGGGACTTGGAATGTTATCCTTTTTCTACCCACCAGCTCAATTGAAGCTAAATAGTTATTCGTCAAATAGACATTATGATTATTACAATTCTAGGTGTGTCTCCATGTTGAAGCGGCCATGGCAAGTGACCGGGCATTTGTGTCGTGTGCTGTACAAGCGGCTAAGCAACTTTTCCCTTCATCGCAGCCTTTAGGGTTTTCCTTGTCGTTGAGCGGTGAGTCCTCAGCTGAAGATTTTGACTGGGTAAATACAACAACACACGAAGTAGCAATCCAAGACAAGTCTGCTTTGTGCATTTGGGACAACACAACTATAGTTTCCACAGCGATAGATTCTGAGCTAAGATCCAATTTGCACTTGTATTTAAACAATGAAGAAGAAATTTATATCAAAAACATTGTACTCAACTATGAGGCGAATTTGGACGGACAGTCAGAAGTGATTGAGGAACTGCACAGGACTGAACTGTGGTCTCTAGTGGTCTCCAGCCTGACCTCTTCTCAGTTAAAAAGTGGCGTTGTAGTATTGACGTCAGAGAATACTGAGAATCAAATTCATCTCATGGCAATTCTCAAAGTATACGCAGAGAATTCCAAGCTGCTAGTACTTTTGAGCGACGGCTTCAGCAGGAAAACTGTGGACCGCGTATTTAGACACTTCAGTGGGAGAAATTATAAAGACGTGTATATATTGGTTCAGGGCCATGAGAAAGGCATCGTGATGCTGTTTACATGGAATCCCTACCATCCACCTACAGGAATGTGTGGAAACTTCAATCAATCCGTTTTATTAGACACTTGCGTTGATGGTGCTTTCTTAAAAGAGGCCTATCCTGTAAAAAGTATGTTTCTAAAAGGTTGTAATCTGGCTCTCCGAGTTCACGAGAATGTTTATATTCCTCCCCTTTTGTTCGAGAAGTCTGGTAACCTAGATGGAATTAATGTAAAACTAGTGAACATTATTAGCAAACAATTGGAAATGACACCTGTAACAAGAAATCTATCAGAGGAAGGCCCATATGATGTATTCTTGTTCAGTACACCGGTACCAGGCTATCCATTCAAAATCCCTTACTTCACCTTAAGCTTCACTTTTTTCGTGCCGCGGTCAGGCCCTTACCCTCTCTGGAGCAGTGTGACGCGTGTCTTCAGCTGGAGTGGCTGGATCGCCATTTTCCTCTGCCTTCTGGTGACAGCTGGAGCGCTCATCTTCATGACGGGGAACAGACGCGCTGTGTTGGATGTATGGTCTGTTATCCTCGGCGTGGGAGTGAATTCTCCCCCTCGAACAACTCCTGCTCGCCTGGTTTTCTACTCCTGGGTGTTGTTTTCTCTTTGTATCGTTACGGTGTACCAAACTTACATGACCAGCTACTTCGTGGACCCTGGGTTCCTGCATCAGATAGACACCCTTAAAGAGCTCCTGGATCTCAAAGTGCAGCTCGTATTTGACGTGCATCTAACCACGGTTTTCACTTCATATGCAGACAAGTCAAACAACTCAATCATTACTAACTTCCCAGGGACATCAGTGAAATATTTCTTGCACACTCCCCAGACATCTGTCTTCACTAACGAACGAATTCTCTCTTATTACACTGATCAACTTTGCAGCTCACGTGGCGAAGAACTTTTTCACAAGTTCAGTGCAGAGTTTGCTCAAATTCATTTTGGGTTATGGCTAGAAGGGAACAATATGTTGCAAGATCGTTTCAATAAGATCGTAGCTTATTTGGTTCAGGCCGGACTGCCTGGTAAATTCAACAGAGAGGCTTCAGACCTGAGAGTTAAGCTGAAGTCAGAAGAGTACTTTCCTATGTCTGTGACTCATCTGCAATCTCCCTTCTTGTTCTTCTTTTTCGGGCTGGGTTTGAGTCTAGTTGCTTTATGCAGCGAATTATTGATCTATGCAACTCCCAAGAAACTTCGTATAAATCACGGTTGAATGATTTAACGTATATTTCACAATTATAGGCAAAGATGAGGTATTTTTATTTTGTCTTGTGAAATTGAGATAGCATTGCATAATACCAGTAGGAGAGAGAAGTTTGTGTGACTGTGGAGTACTGTTTAGCTTTCGGAAACCAAGAGAATATCATTCGATGTGATGCAGAAATAATAATTGTCCTTTGCCAGAGACACTAGAGGGGAGAATGGGGTGTAAAATATTCATTTTTGTTTAAAGAGCTCATAGTTATAGCAATGTAACAAGAAAAGAAAAGATAGACGATTTTGGGGCCCAATTTTTCTAATGAAAGGATCCGAAACAGGGATTTACTAAAATCGGTATATCTGAGTCATTCGCCGAAATATAAACGCCCTCTCTTCTTGTGCTACTGTAATGTTACGATAACAATGTTGTGATGTAGACTGTTAGGTTCTGCTTAGGCTACGCTGAATCAGGCAATGTACGTGAAATGTTTTGTGCGTGATACCTAAATCAAGGGCACAATGAAAATCCTTAATTTAGCGAGATTAAAATGCATTTTACAAACCTGCCCTTGAAAATGCTTAACAGATTAATTTGTTTATTTATTTACACACTGAGCATAATGACTATAACAAATGTACAAAACATACAATACCATAAATTTGAAAAGTACTCATGAATATAACCAATCATACAATAATATTTTATTTCAATGGTTAATATTTTTTGAAAGGTCAGGAGAAATGTTGTTTTAAGTCTTTGCTACCAGAGCTTCTTTTACTTCCATCTTATATCGTTTAGTTTTAGCAGGCAACTGATTGTGCAGCTCGACACGTCTTCGTATTGTGTAATTGTATTACTGTTATGTGATCACGTATATCAGTTGTACTGTGTATCTTGTAACATGAATTTCAAAACGTAGAGTCGGAATTTTCATCGGTAAATACAAGAATGAAAGGCAAAATAAGGTAAGCAGGGCACGAAGATTACCCAAAACAAATCCTTCGGAAGTACCTTTAATTTCTTCAGCTACAGAACCTTTGCTACTGTTTTCTGTTAGTCAGTTAGGTTTTAACCCATTTCTAGTTTATAGAGTGAAACTGAGTGTCAAAGTCATTAGAGCCTTTCATCCCGGATATCTAGTAGCTATGTAAGTATTGAGAGAGTAGAAGAGTTTTTAATAAATCCATATTGATAAGAAAACTTTTAGGCCTATATTTTTCAAGTATTGATTAATCTCATTTTGATTCCTTTCACATTTTGGAGAAAACAGGAAGAATAGAGATGGGACAGTAGTTGATAGGGACACTTGGGTAAATTGGAATAACTTAAGCATTCTTTTCCCAATCAGAAATTACTCCACTCCACAAAATGAAGATTACCAGACATGGGCGTCCGCAGAAATTTTTTCAAAGGAGGACCAATGAACGAATTACTGCCACCACCACCATCACTATGGTAACAGAACTACATTTTTATTATTATTATTATTATTATTATTATAATCAACATCCTTCATTGGTTCTAACTTTAAGCCTGAGTGTATTGTATTACTACTAGGAGGTGTCCGCGGCTTCGCCCACGATAATTAATTGAAAAATTAAAAATTAATAGTAATGTAACAAGGGCTCGTCGGGGTTCAAAATCAGAACACCGAGTTTATAATTGAAGGATGGAGGTTTCTTTATTTCCTACAACAATTGTCAATACAGCCAGAAAACTCCAGACTGTTCGCCAGTTCACTGTCCTGTTCAGTGCTCACTCTCACGGTGCTCAGTCCTAATTACAGCACTGTTCCGTTCGCACACACTGTGCGGACTCCCAGTCGAGATAATCCCACGTCGCGCCGGTCAGCTCCACAGTCCTCGCTGCCGCTGTACGATCCACCCGTCGCGCAGAGTTCCCCGGGACGGCACTGCCTCAGCCCAGATCAGCTCACCAGCTCTCCCGTTCACTAGTTCCTCCGTTCACCCTTCTCTCCGGTCACTAGTTCCCCGTTGACTAGGTCTTCCGCTCGCGGGTCCCTCCGGTCACACTAGTCTCTACGGTCACCGGCTCTTCAGCTCCCCAAGTCACACTCACTTGAGGCCGCGCTGATCAGTCCCCTCCGTCCAGCTCACCCTCTGACGCTGACGCTCGCCGCTACTCACGGACTGCCTCTCGCTGACTCTGACTCTTCACGGACTCTTCACTGTACTGAACTGAACTGAACTGTTACTCTCCTTCATTGACTGACTGCCTCTGCTCGCTCGCCGCCCTATATATAGGCCCTCGAATATTCCAGAGTCGAGGTCTGGAAAGCTCTCTGCCCGCGCATGGTCTAGAATGTCCGCGCGATGCGCCGTCACAGCCCTTAGCGCGTGGCTCCACTTCTGGCCCCTCCCACGAGCGCGCACCGTCACTCACCGCGCCGTGCCAGGGAGTAGGCCGCACCCGTCGGCGCACGGCTCCATCAGCAATAAGAGGGCCGTCCCTTCTGGATGTCTCTAATTCTAGCGCTTTCGGCCGAGTCCTTCTTCTATCAGTTTCTAGGCTTTTCTGGGCTTTGTCACAGTATAATAATTATTAAAGCATTATATTTATTAACACTTGCACGCGAATCATTCTTAAACTTAACCATTAATAATTAATGAAACAGCTAAAATTCCGGCTTCAAGAGTACATTCCACGATTAGAAATCGCCACCTGGGAAAACGATCTCAGATTCGATTATGCAGTTCCAAAGATAACTGTGAACCACTGCCTTCTAAACTGTATAATTCTCGTGCGTAATTCTCGAGACGGCGGTGGATAATACGTATCGTTTCTCAACTGTTTGTTGACAGATGAATATGATGTGAATTTTATTTGATAAATTCAGTGTAATTTTCAGAAATTATATAATTTTTCAAGGGAAGGAGTGATTGATTTGGATTTTTTCTGTCCGCGATACTTCGAGGATTAAACTATCAATATATTAAAGCTCATGCCCGCGGCATCACCCGCCATTATTAATTGACTCCAGGATTTTAAAGAAATTTACACTGGCAGCGTATTAAAAATGTTTGTGGTTCAGAGATATGAAAATTGTAAGTAAAAATAAAATTAGAATATTTGTTCATTGTGTTCATTTCACTTTGGCCTTATATAATAAAGAAACGGTTTTCCTAATTATGTAGTCGTCATGAAAGTTTACACTGCGAGAGACGAACATCGCCGAGTATACCCGATGTCTCACGAAGCGGGCGAGCGAGCAAGCACGCTATTTAGGGCCGTTGAATTGTATAAGAGTAGATTATTGACTTGAGATATGCATATAGGCCTAAGCTGTTGGATTCTTTCACTTAGATTCCCCCTAAAAAAAGAGTCGAGCCACCACCTATGACAGGAATAGGTCTGTAACGATCTAGTACATTACACTTCAAGTCCTCAGCAACCAGTCTTGCCTGTCTTGAAATATGGGAACGTCCAATATTTGGAGCCTAAATTATATTCTAATGGTAAAACACACATGGAAGCGTTGAGTAGTGATAAAATGAAAATTGTGATTATTCTTCTTCAATGACTTTAATTTTTCCGATTGAGCTTAAATCTGAAATGAAATTTTTAAGTTTTATGGTATATATTTTACATGTAAGGTGGCTTGTGTTTTATAACACACGTAGGATTAAATGGGTAAAAGTATTCACAATTTCGTTAGGAATCATTTTAGTGAAGACTTCACCTCTCAATAGACATGGCATTCTGTATTTATTTCACTCTCTCGTTGCACATGTTTTTATTTAACAAGTTTCATTTCAGGAGAGGAATCTTTCCTTGTAATAATAAGCCTTTCTTTTCTCTGGACCAAGGAGACTAGTGTATTATTCAGCCATGGTAAATTTCCATTCTTTTGGGGAATTTTTTGCTTCACTTCATGCTGAAAGTAATTTCAAAAATACTAATTAAGTTGTTGGTAATCAGTGAATGCTACCATTTGAAATAGGACATTAGGCCTACTCGATGACTAATATCATTTCCAATTCTGTAACTATACAGACCATGGAATTTAAGTTGTAACAGTTCATGCTAAAATATTTAAATATTAGGCCTGAGAACAATTTCAATATCATAGACATTGGTGTGCATATACATGGAGACACCAGCACTGGTTATATTCAGACAAAGATAATCTTTTTCATTGTTATTTCACCATGTTTCAGAAAGCACTATAATATTATCAACATTTTAAATATAGAAAATAGAACATAACCTACCGGTAATTTACACGTATTAATTAGTAGGCATAACTGTTGTCGCCATGTAGACCTAATCCTGTAACAAATGTATTCATTTTCATTACATTTCTAAAAATCTTCCATAATTTTTCTAAAAATTTTCCATAACTATGGTGTTACCCCTGCATACAAAACAAACAAAACAATAGGAGGGATATTTTCTCAGTACAAACGGTTGAGGAAGAGTTATGACGTAATGGATATGGCTGGTGTGTATTCTGTGTCTTGTGGTGACAAAGTCTATATCGGGGAAACGGGAAGAGACTTTAGAGCTAGAATTAGAGAACACGAAAGGGACATTAAGAATGGAAAATTTACAACAGGTTTGAGCCAACATATCGTTCAAGATAAACATCGAATTGGTGAGGTTAATGTTGTGAAAGTTGTGTTTGACAGGGTTAGAAGAAAAGTGACTGAAGCATGGAAGATTATTGAAAACCAACAGGTCTCAATGAACAGGTATGAAGGGGGTATAAGTGAAGATTGGTTGGAAATAATTAAGAGATTGAGGAGTGATAAATCGATCATTATGTTTTTCCCACCATCCAAGGAGGTTGAAAGGACTGTTGAATTTGGAGTCCCAAATGAATGGGTCGACAAGTAAGCTCGATGTACGACGTTTATGATCGATAGTTACCAAACAAGTGTGGAAGATTCCTCGTCTTGTGAGCAGTGTGATTCAGGAGGCACCTGAGGAAGGGTCGAGGGACGACTCGAAACGTTGTGCAGCATTCTTTTAATTATTCACTGTGAGTAAATTAATCTATTGTATTTTAACTAGTATATAAAAATCTACTAAAATACAGAAACTTTTACTACTTTTGAATGAAATGATCTCGCTTTATTGCAGACACCTTTTGTTTTTAATAACCTATCTTAAGGAAAACTAAAACCTAGGGGCACTAGGTTCCCACTAGGTACACAGTGTTGTACACAATCATTAAATTTCTATTCAAATCTCACAACTCTTTATTGCCTATAGGCATACACAATTTTGCAATAGACAACGTCAAAATATACACATATAAAACTTATAATTTGACAGATTTCAAGTCTTGATATTCATTTATGTTAGTCATAGCCATTTTTATAATCTTTCCTTAAGTATTTTAAAGTCTAAAAGTTTACAATCATTAAAACTTGTTAAACAGTTTCAGACTATTGATGGAGAAACTGTTTTGACATTTGGCTAGCCTACTGTAAGGAACATCTAACGTAAACTTAGTCTGATCTATCTAGAGTTCTTATGCAAACTTAAGAAAACATACAAATTTACCAGTCTGTCAGTCAGTCAGTATACCACTTCTCTTAAATAAAGGCTTGCAATGTTCTTTGAAAGGAATGTTATTTATTATTCTTAAAGCTTTTTTTCTGTAACGCCTTATTTATATGCAGCTGTTTCCCCAGAATTAGACCATAACTCAACACAGATTGAAAAAATCCAAAGTAATTTACAACATGTATCCTCAACATGTTTTCTTTACTGTTTAATCACTGAACATTTATATACAGCAACTTTAGATTTCTCAAATCATCACCTATCGTTGTGAGTTTAAATTTCGTCTATGTTTTGGGAGATTGAAAGTACTTACTTAGTGGCCAAAAATCTTCACAAAAATATCTTCCCACAGGGTTTCAGGAACTCCTACTTTAAATGGTCGGATATTTTGAGATCAACTTCTCTCCACATAATTATAACTTTTATGAGCTGTCAGAAAAGTTTCCATATCTTGTTTTTCCACTGTTGGTTCAAACCTTAATACAAAAATAAATTTTGTTCTCTTAATAGGGCTAAGGTTATTTTTCTACTGATTTCCTGTCAATAATTTTCTGGTTCATCTCCCTTTTACTTCCGGTTTATAACTTCCACCAGTTTGCTTTACTTCTTGATGTTTGTTTTGAGCTTGACTCTTCTAAAGCACTACAGTTTTCCATGCGTTTTGGTTAGTGTTAACCAAGTTAGAGTCCTTTTAGGTCGGGTAACAATCCTTTTCTAATGATTTCTGGCCGGTTTCTTCTTTTCAGATTTCCTGTTGATGTTGACAAGCACTTGCATTCTCAAAATGAATAGATGATACTCACATATTCCTTCACATATGCTTATCAAACTTCAGACCTCAGTTCTTCCATAAGCCCTGTTTAATGAATCGATCTGAAGTTGAACTCTGAGATCGATTACAAAAAAAAAAACTTATTTTCTGCATAGACCTATCATAATTGCTATTATCATTTATTAAACAAAGGCATTCTGCCATTTTATTACATCAGTTTACCTGATTTGATTTACACTGACATCGTTATAAAAAAATCAATCAATCAAGGTGCACGAACAATATCAATAAGCTATCGGCAATTTGATACGTTAGGTTTAGAATAATGTGAGCCATGCAATATTATTGTAGCTAGTTATACCCATTATAAAATTAGTATTGTGTTTGTATGCTGTCAAATAGACAAATAATACGATTTGTGTGTAGTACCATCTGGATAGAACTTCTGAAAGTAAATGCATGCTCTTTAATAAGTAATTCTACTGACAGAAACTGATACATCTGAACTTGTCTTGTTTACTTTAGTTACGGTTACTAATGCTTGTGGCACTTCGGCCGCTGATAAGCCTTCCGAGATCCAATCTATATGGTTCGGGTCTTCGGACAACGCAGCTCGCTTTTCTTGTTGGGGGCTCTTCTCCCAAACCCCCAGTGAGGTTCTTAGGAAAAGCTTTTTTTTTAAAGTGACACCGTATCGGAAATAAGAGTCGGCCGGCTTTGTAATTTGAACCTGGGACCTCCCAAATGCAACTTCCAAAGCCCTATGTGAACACAGTAGGTAATGTTGTCTACCGTTGCCATGGATACCGATCCCTTTTTCCGGGTTTTTAGGGCTAAAAATTTTAAAAATCAACATTATATGAATTTGCCTGTGGTTTACAGCCTAAAAGCTATATGTGTTCCAAATGTCAAGTTTCTAGCTCATCTGGAAATGAGCAAACATTAATGTCAGTGAGACGAGTCGAACTCTTTTTCGGGGGTTTTTAGGGCCAAAAATAAAAAATAATAAACTTTTTGGAATTTTCCTGTGGTTTACAGCCTAAAATCTATATGTGTACCAAATTTCAAGTTTCTATCTCATCTGAAAGTGGGCAAACATTAATGTCAGTGAGTGAATGAGCCATGTGACTTTTGTGACCATTAATTAATCGTTATTTCTGTGCCGGTCAACCGATTTGGTTCAAAATAAATGGGCTTTTTCCCTTGGACGTTGTATATGTGTATACCAAGTTTTATGAAAATCCAATAAAACGTATTCGAAACAACTCCAAAACCAACCCAAACCAAGCAATGCTAATGGCTGGAGAAAACAAGACACTCACGGTGACAAATCCAGGGCCTGCACCGTCTCGATCTCAGGAACCCTGAGCTCGAAATCCACAGGACTTGTGATTAATCACGACATTTAAGTAACAACATCGTTTAAAAAACAACCCTTCACATTTAAGCACATAATCTGAAACTTTAACATGAAGATAAATTATTCCTCTTTTGAAAATACCGATTAATTAGATGACATTAAATCACAATAATAAAGAATTTCTTATTTCCGAGACTAAAGCAAATATAACTATTACAAACGTGTCCCTTTAAGAAACAAGTTCAACACCAGACTATTTAATATTCACAACAAATATCAAACACTACAAGATTTACAGGGACTCACCTTTTTGGTCATTCCTTCGTGAACCAAGAAAATACAGAAATAAGACGATGAATACTTGGAATCAAGCCCGAATCTAAACCTGATAACCCACGGAGACCAGCGATGGTTTCTGCCAATCATGCAGATGGTCTTCTTGTCGATCCCCGTCCGTAACATCAGTGCGGCCGAGTTCACGGCAGACAGAAACTAAAAGGCATCCATGTTACAACTCATCAGAAAATCAAGTCACTTTTCGAACTAATTGTTCCAAAGCCCGCAATGGTTTCTTTACTTTGTGACGCGAGATTATTACATATGTGAACATAGCATTCTTGTGATGACGTAACAGCTATTTCCTTAATTCCACAATCAATTATTCCTACTAGAACTTTCCAATATATTATCATACGGGAAATAATAATTATCGAATTAAATGCAAACGAGAATAATATCATCACGCGAAATAAAGTCTGTCTGCCTTCACAACTATCATTACGTAAAATTGGAAGTGATTGTAAAACTCCTAATAGCCCAAATTAAATAAATTGATGCATAATTCCGATAGATTAGATTTTCCAAAGATTCCGATTCTCTTCAAATTTACATATGAAATGGACTCGAAACGCATTCATCGTAATATTCCCTAGTTCTCACTCTTTCAAGGTTATTTTTAAGATTAACATTATTTTGCTAGGGTGCTTAACATCTAGTTGTATCACCAGTCCCAATGCACAATGTTACGAGGCTTATCCTTTAGTTGTGACGTAGAATTTACAGTAAATATGACTGAAGCTATAGTTATCATAATATAGCCTTTGTTAATGCTATTTCATTTTTATCGTGGTAATGAACACTGTACACTTCTCGTATCTATGAACATCAAGAATGCTGTTGACTAAGGTATGTTAAACCTTAAATAAACGACGAAGTCTAAGACTGAAAGATATAAAACCTTCGTCATGATATTCTAATGGCAAGCTTGTTATTGTTACGACAGATATACATGCATACTACACTGACCGGCAAAAAATACCGATTACTTAAAGAAATTTTTAAAAATTAAGTTTAAATAAAAATTATGTAGTAGGCCTAGTGCTTGAAATAAAATTACTGCAATTGTATACATTTTTAAGATTAAAATTTAATGACACATTTCACACTTAATTCCCCATTTTTCCTCTTGCACCGTGGTGAATGGTGAGCCTAAGGTTGCAGCGCCATAACGGAGGCTGCATCCATCATCAATTAGAGCAACAGCTTTGGCAAAGTCTTCAGGACTGAGAGGCATAATTTCAACTAAACTTACTGACAGAATCACTTCAATGCGAAGGGAGACAGTTTCCGTTCAGTTTGGAAGGAAATGACGCAATACAACAATGAAACACCTAGCAATATGTACGACAAGTTAGTGCTTATAATCATATTGAAATCACCGTATTGCGATGTTTTTTTTTTTTTGTTTTTTTTTGGTGATAAAGTGAAAATATGAAGAAAGCAGATATGCTGTATCTATAGCTAATGGTCCATTAAAAATAATAATTCATCCTCACCAACAACGCTGTAAAAACATCCAATCAAAATTATGTTTAATCTTAAAAGTACAACAAATTTTACAGTGATCAGTTTTTTTTTTTTTTTTTTTTTTTTTTGCCGGTCAGTGTAGTCCTAATATACATTCTTAAACTGTCTTTATCTATTGTTAAGTATACATTAGAGAGTACAACGCGTTATTGTAGTCAAGTACCATTCTCAAATTATTTAGGAATTGATTATGTGTACTTTTGTGGCTCAGGTTTCTTGCAGTGCTGTAATGTATCTCAATTATTTTTAAGAGCATTTCATGTTAGTCCATTGCTACATTCTGTGCTCGAATGAAGGGGTTACAATCTTTGCTTTGGTTTCTGTCACGTTTCCACCAACCAATCCTGTTACTTACCTATGAAATACTGTGGGCTTCTTTATAATCAAACTTTCAATAAAACTAAGAACAGTATGAGGCAAGTTTTTCTAGTTTCCTTGCGAGTATCATAACAATGCTATTACAGAGAACTTCACCAAGACACATTTGAGCTTATCTGCACCATTATGACAACTGCAGAGATCGTGTGAAATTAGGGAATGCCATGGCGATCTTATTGCAGAGAACTTCACAAAGAAACACAATCAGCGAGGACAATAAACCATACAGTAGCACGTAGAAAGCTCCTTCTAGGTGTGACAAAGAAAACGAGAAGACATCTGTAGTAGTGTTGTTCTTGGAGATCAGTTCACCAAAAGAATTCAGCAGTCTAGTATGACGTTCAAAGAATCCAGCCTCCATGCATCTGGTGATCATGTTGTCGATATGGTCGTGTACCATGCAACTTAGTTTGCTCTCAATTAACGCGCTGAAATAAACCGTATCAACCTTCTCCAAGAGAGGAAGGAGATAGGGTTTCCCATCCGCCGTTCGGAGACCTCCAAAGTACGTATTCATGGAGCTACTGAACGTCAGTAATCCCACGTCCTTCTTGGTGGAAATTCTGGAAATCCATGACACGTTAGACATGTCTGACTCATACACCGTCACGTTCTCGTACTTATTCCCGAAGAAAGGAGACGAGTCCATTAGAGCGTACGTTTCTAGTCCAGAATTTTCAAGTTCCTCTAAGGTCTGAATGGGTGGAACTTCTCCAGGGTCTACTAGGAACCCAAATAGAGCAGCCTGGTAGGCGGTGTTGATATGAAGACAATAGAAGAGCCAGAACGCGAAGAAAGTTGTAGCTATCGTCCCGGCCAGCTTATCCTCCACCCCCACTGCCAAGTGTGACAACAAAGCATTCATCGCCGCTTTTGTGAAACTGCGATCCACTGCCAGCAAATATGAAACAACTGTGCCCATGATAAATGTGAAGGCTGCTAGGATCCACAAGTCTGGACCGAACGCCTTGAATATAGCCAACCACCGCGGCACCGTGGTTCCGGAAGGAACGTACCACCCCAACTCCTCTTTGATGTGAGGATATGTTGCTGTGCACTCATCAAGAATGCGGTAGTCAGTGTACGACATGAATAGCCCAAAATGACTGCCTCTTGGGACACTAACGTCAAACAATCTAATCATTTTATTATCTCTGAATACCAAAAGTGGCATATTAATAATAGGAGCAATGAGCAAAAGATTGACATCTACTCTCCCGAACAGAATGCAGTTTTTAATGTCAACTAGGCGTTTTGACGGGAACAGATTGTCGTTTCCTTCGAACTTCTTTTCTTTACAATTCCATGTATCCATGTAATGAGCTTTCAGAAAGAGAACATCAGTTGATTCACACAAGTTCCTCTGATGTTTTGGCAACCAACCCAGAACGTAGACTTCGTCACGTACATGATTCACAACAAGGGCTTCTGTGTAACCAAACACCAAAGCGATGGATAGAAGCATTGCAGCATATCGTTGAGGAAGAAAGTCTGTAACAAACATGAGTGGAGCCCTGTTGTTCCTCATGTCAGCCCCTATTCTTTCAAACATGCTGTTAGCCATTCCAAAGATGCTTCTGCGAATCCCTGTCAGTATAAAGAGATATGAACCTGGCTTCATGGCGTTACGAGTGTTTAACTCTAAGGTTTTCGTTTGACCGCTTACAGCTAGAGGTACGTTGCCTCTATTCTGTAGAGCTTCTATTATTTTGTCCCCATGCTTGTTTTTTTCAGAAAATCCTGGCCAAGTGTCAGGTGTCTGCACAAGAAGCGGCAAGTCTGTCCTCAAATATGTTGCGGAAATGTTAAGGATGCAGTCTGACAAGTCTTCTTCCAAAGCAGTGTACTTAAGAGGTAGCAGTCTTGCATGGAGTTGACTTGCAGCAAGCGACATCAGTAAGATGATGGAAACCCTAAAACAGAACTCGTGTCAGGGATTATCTAGACCCTTTCAAGTGGAAAGCTATGTGTTTTTATAACTTAGTTATACCATTTGCTCAACAACACTCCAAAGGAACTGGAGGTATTACATGGTAGTGAAAGGGCCAAGGCTCTATTTAAGCTGGTTGTTCTTTATCATACTGAAAAGGTTTGCACCTCTAGTATTAAGTGGATATAATCCAAATTAAATTGTTGCAAACCCTTTCACGGTATGTTGGAAGGAAGAAGCAATAAACTTGAACACTATTTATTAATCTTGATGGCTCGCAGCCTGTTAAATAATATACTAATATATTAATATCACTTTGAATAGACTAAATTACACTAAAAACACTTGATCCCCCCGAATGGTACCCTCATCTTCTAGCGATGTGGGGGCTTGTGAGCCCAAGAGATCCTGAAAGTTAAGTTATGCCGGTGGGAGCGTAAGCTCCTGGTAGGGCCTCCCAAGCCGGACAGGTCAAAGGTGATGGGCCAGACGAAGAGGGATACCCTGGTCCTCCAAGTTGAGGGTTGGGCGTTCGATTGACAATCCAACCTCATAAAAAATTTAACCGTTGAGAAGCCCAAAGATATTCAAGCCGGACGGATCAAACTATGGCGACCAATGGCAAAGAAAAAGGTTAACGATTTGAGAATATGTACTTGGAACGTATTGTCCCTCTATAAACCAAGAGCTTTAAAATTGTTAATTGACCAGCTAATTAAATACAAAGCAGACATTAGAAGATATTAGATGGACTGGCGAAGGTGTAAATGAAAAAAAGAATGTACAATTTATTATAGCTGTATGACACAGGATTTGCTGTCAATACAAAAGCTAAACACTCAGTAATAGACTTCAAACCAGTAAATGAACGACTATCAGTTCTAAGGATTAAGGGTAAATTTTTCAACTATAGCATAATCAACGTACACCTGTCAACAGAAAAGAAACCAGAAGAGGAGAAAACTCGCGGCCTTCAAAGATATTAGTCATGAGTTAACAGTAGACAAATGAATTACTATTATCATTATTACTACTAACATTATTAAATGCCAGAATTATACTTTCCCAGATTGTGGGGAGGGAAGAAAAACGTCTGCCCGTCCGTCTGTCTGTCCATGTGCCTGTACGCGCAATACCGCAAATACCCTTTATTGGTTTTTGATGAAACTTGGTACTCTTTTATAACGTACATGGGACGAAGTCTATTGATATTGAACCAAATCGGTTGACCAGTACCAGAGTAATGCCCAATTTAACGTCTAATTTGTAATAGCATATGTATCAAATTCAAATCAGTTATCAAGACAGCATATTGTTTCAAAGTGTTCATATACGGCTTTGGAAGTTGCAATACAGTTAGCTTTGACACATCCATTCACTCTGAGAATGCAAGTTCATGTAAATAAATGCATGTGATTTGAACCGCCTGAACAATATAGTCCCATACTAGATCTGATTTTTGTAACAGTAAAAGATTACAATATGGAGGAAAATTATTAATACTCGTATAATATCAGTTGTCCACCGCTGTGGCTCAGGGGATGCGTTCAATCCTCTCATGCAGCGGGCCTGGGTTCGGTTCCTGGTCGGGACAAGTTGCCTACGTGGGGTTTTTCTGGGGTTTTTCCTCACCTTTGAGACAAATGTCGGGTAACTTTAGGCCCTTGTGGTCCCCAGAAATCATCTGGCCGTCATTATCATCTTCATCCCATCCTCGCCTTGTTTGGAGTGAGTGTGTGAATGGTGTGTCTCGTCCCTATGTGTTCGTGTTAACTCGGAGATGGCCCCGGCATTGGGCTGATCACTCATCCGGGGAGGCCCTCCATGTCCTTGTCTGGTCAAAAAAATATGTATGTGATCCAAAGATAATCCCTCTCCCGACAGGTCGCGGCCCTGTAAGGCCCGGGCGGCTTTGGTCGCTTAAATCCTAAAAGGGAGAGGTGAAACTACGATAAAGAAACAAAGAAAGAATAATATCGATTGATTACAGTTGTATCAGTGTATGGCATTTCTAATTATTCATAACCCAGTCTCCAGGAAGCATTACAAACATAATGACTGAAACCCAACCCGGTCCGAGTGGCATAATTAAAAAGACTTTTTGTGAGGTAGAAAAAAAGTAATAACACTGATTGTTCTAAAGGATTGATAAAAAAAAATCCGATAACTTAGCGCCTGGAATAATTACCAACCTATTACTCGTAAACCATTCAAGATGCAAAGGTGGTACTTTCCCAAGAGAAAAAAATTGGTCGCATAGTGAACAGAGTGCTACGTTTGGCCGCCATGTTTGATTGGCTGGTGTCAGCCATATTGCTCTTGACATGCAGCGCAGTCTGGTGTTTCCTTTTCTACATTTGCATTCATTTCTTGTTTACAGCTAACATCCACCACTTGGTATTTGATGTTGTCGAAGATGGACCGTGGAATTATGGCCCACTTATGTCTTAACCTTTGTAATCACGTGGCATTCTTTATTTTTAATATGAAAATTATAGTTCATGTTACACAACTTCCATCTCGAAAAAGCAAAATGTTCCCTTCAGTTAGTAAATTACAAAACATAAAAAAATGTTTTTAATAATAAATAATCTAGATCCAAGTTATTATTAACTACTCTTATATACACTCTCTCGAATCCTATGCCCCCCATGTTGGGGCGAAGGGCCTCCAAGTGGATGTTTCTGTTTACCGATGTGAATTTTGGTACGCTTATTTTCCTAGAGAGGGCAGAGGGACAGGTGGTAAGCCCATCGCCTCTCAACCCCCTCCGGAAACTAAGGTACTACTTGGACGTGGAAGGGCCGAGAAATTTTGTCCAAAGGCTCTAATTTAGGCTTGGATTTCTGTTACGTGCCGTAAATCTACGACACGGGCCCTCCCGAAAGACTCCGTGCCCAGGATTGTTACGTCCCGAAAAACCCATCGACTGCGGCCGGGTTTGATCTCACGACCTTCGGATCGAGAGGCGGGCACGCTACCTCGAGATCATCGCAGCCGACCGTATATACACTAGGACAATTAAATTTTCAGACATCTTAGACGTAGAAATTAAAATGCGAAGAAGGGTGGAAAATAAAGACATAGGCTACTCAAAAATATCGTGTTACAATTATTTATATACAAGTATAATAATTCTTTATATATAAATAGCATGTGCCCGCGGCTTCGCCCGCGATAATTATTTCAAAAATAAAAAATTAAGAGCATAATAGTTAAATCATTATACTTATTAACACCTAAATCACGTGGACTACATACCACGATTAGATAGCGTCACCTGGTAAAAGCTACCTCAGATTTGAGTTCCTTGCCCAGAAAACCCCTGTATAGTGAGTTTCGTCCAAATCGAACAACGTTTGACCATATTTAGGCCTATATTGATTATGGGAAAACCGAACTTTGCGCTCCATGCGAGTCCCTCACTCCAACTCTCTAACTCCCTCCCCTAGCGGCGGCATTTGAACTACTAGTAGCGACGGTGGCGCCATCTCTTAATGAACTGATGAAACAGAAATAATAATTTATTTCTTCTTTATTCTCTTCCATTCCCGTCTCCTTCCTCTCTTCCTCTCACCTCCTGTTGACCCTACCTACCTATTTGACACCTATTCCTAATAGTAAATTTTGGATCGACCGGGATTCGAACCCGGGACCCCTAGCAACCACTACGCTACGAGTGAATGTTGAGCACTGAAGGAAGATTTCGTATATTAGAGTTATGTTAGGGGGATTTCATAATTTTTAACGCAAGAATCGGTTTTTATAAGTAGTGTTGGTACAAGGAAATTTTCCTGCATCAATTAAGCCACATTTCATGTTATAAAACGGCGTTTTTTATAATTATGAAATATTATGTATTGTACAAGGGTATTTTTTGTATTGTGAAATAGCCTATTTTGTTGGAAGGGTCTTTTTATAATTGAATCGGTCATTTAAGAAAGGGCTCAATGACACTTTTTTTCAAAATGGATGTTATGAGGTAAATGGGTTCACCAGGGGTAGATGCATGATTCTGTTAAAGGAAGACCCAATTCCACCTACTAAAGTTAGTTCTACAGCAGCTTGAATATACCATTCAGTTTAGAAATGCCTCAACTCCAGGAATGGAGTCCTTTCAATACTGAACCTTCCTGAATCCTAGCAGTGAATGTAAGACTTATGGTCATTGTTCCTTGATTTTGGTTTAATCAAGAGATGTGTCTATAAGCTAGATAGAATTCTTTCTATCAGGGAATATGTACAAATCATTGTCAACTCAGCAAAACAAGGAGGATTTGGTATTGGCTGATGACATTCTACAAGTCTCAACATAGTGGCAAAATTTTTACAAAAAGACTGAAACCTAAGTTCTCAGTATGATTCAAAGAACCCAGTACAAATTTGTGCTTCAACATACATTAGGGATATATATCAGCCACACCTCTGATGTGAAATATCTGCAACATCAACTGTGAAACTTCCTGAAAAGTGTGCTTATGAAAATAATGTTCCCATTAACACCAAGCAAGATTTGTCAAAACTAATGTGTTATAACGTATACCAGAAGAACATTAGCATTTCTAAGTAGATATTCTTACATGGCCTACTTGCACCAAAGAAGCTGACGAATGAAGAAAGTATTTTACATTTATTGTATGTTTTCATTGATGTAGGACTGTATTTAGTATTCAAGATATTAAGTTGTCCCTTTATCATATTTTAATGCTACATAAATCAATCATAATAGTTTATTTTATTTTAAAACTGTGTTTTTGCACAATTTCAATGTTAAGTGTGAGGGATATACTTTTGAAAGGGCTCAATTCCATTACTTTCAATTACTATAATACATCATGTAAGCACACTGTATTTCTGTTTCACATGTAGAGATCTTAAAAACACCTATAATAAGACATTGCATATGCAAGAATTTACTAACTGTCAATGTTTCTGTAAATAAACAGTTTTTTCTTTCTCCTGAAAAGTTATCATTTCTGTCATTAAGCCCTTTCTTAAATGACCGATTCAATTGTGGAATATTATGTGGAGGTGCAAGGGGCTTTCTTTATTGTGAAATATTAGGTGACATATCAATTGCAATTATGCATTACCGGCGTTGAGCAACGGCTGCAGGCATGAATAAGGTATGCGGAGCAGGCGGCACGCGAAGCGGGGAAGCGGCCAGGCGAGTGGAGAGTGGAAAGGGGAGCAGCATGGGGCGCAAAGTTCCATTATGTCCAGAGTTGTGCCTATTTATAAAAAAGGAGAGAGAGATTGCCCCTCTAGCTATCGTCCAGTGTCAATGACTCCGGTTTTATCTAAGGTCTTAGAATCGGTTATTTATAAACAGGTTTGTAATTATCTGGAACACTATAATATACTGTCTCCCACACAATTCGGTTTTAGAAAGGGAAAATCCACCGTTCATGCTATTGACTCGTTGATTAAAAAAGTACTTGACGCGTATGAAGGAAAACAGTTTGCTATGGCTACATTTTGCGACCTTAGTAAAGCTTTTGACTGCGTAGATAACGAATCACTTACAAAAAAATTAGTTTATTATGGAATTATCAATGATAAATCTGATAATATTTTTGAGTCATTTCTAACAAAGCGTAGACAAATAGTATGTATTGGTAAGGAAAGATCACAAATAGCTCAGATTACACATGGCGTACCTCAGGGATCAGTTTTGGGACCATTATTGTTCATAATAATGATCAACGACTTATCATCTTATATAAATAGTCATTCTATTCTTTATGCGGATGACACTACATTTTTAAATGTCAGTAAGGAGTTTGTAACCCTTCAAAACATGACAAAAGAAACTATATCACAGGTATCGATATGGTTCAGAGCAAATGGGTTTTTACTAAATGAGAATAAAACACAACAAATAATATTTAGTCTTAGAGATTTGCCAGTAGAAGAAGGTCAAAGTAGTGTTAAGTTTTTAGGTGTTGTCATGGACAGAAAATTATCTTGGGATCCTCACGTTAAATATGTCAGTACTAAGTTGTCTCGGGTAGTTTACCTATTAAGAAGCTTAAAACATCATGTACCTCAAAATTATGTAAGATCGGCATATTTTGCTTTTTTTCAAAGCGTTATGAGCTACGGACTTTTACTCTGGGGTAATAGTGCCCATGTGCAGGACATTTTGGTTCTCCAGAAGAAGGCTATCAGGGTTATCACAGATGCTAAAAAGATGGATCATTGTAAACCTCTGTTCATTAAACTTAAAGTGCTGACTGTGATTAACTTATACATTTACACAGTCCTCCTCCATATTAAAAATAACTTATCAGATTATCTACTCAGACAAGACATACACTCATATGGTACCAGATATAATAGGAAAATTAATACACCTTTTTGTAGATTATCCAAGTCACTAAATAGTTATGAGGTAATTGGTGTAAAAGTGTTCAATAAACTTCCCCTGGAATGGATGGAGGTCCCACTCAATGTATTTAAGACAAGGATATACAACTGGCTAGTCGTTAACCCATTTTATTCTATTGACGAATTCTTTGAATTTTTTGAATGTGCAAACATTACTTGGTAGTAATTAATGAACATCTTTTTTTTTTCCTTTATCTATTTTTATATATTTCTAATGTAATATAGTGTATATATATGTTTTGTACAATTTGTAAGGTGACGTTGTCTATTGCTGCAAGGTTGAATGACAATAAAATCTCATTTATTTATTTATTTTATTTATGCCTTGATTATCCTTCTTCCGTCTATGTTGAAAATTTCAGATATATGCCTGCCTTGACATCTACTCTTATACAATTCAACGGCCCTAAATAGCGTGCTTGCTCGCTCGCCCGCTTCGTGAGACATTGGGTATACTCGGCGATGTTCGTCTCTCGCAGTGTATACTTTCATGACGACTACAAAATTAGGAAAACCGTTTCTTTATTATATAAGGCCTAAGTGAAATGAACACAATGAACAAATATTCTAATTTTATTTTTAATTACAATTTTCATACCTCTGAACCACAAACATTTTTAATAGCCTACACTGCCAGTGTAAATTTCTTTAAAATCCTGGAGTCAATTAATAATGGCGGGTGAAGCCGCGGGCATGAGCTTTAATATATTGATAGTTTAATCCTCGAAGTATCGCGGACAGAAAAAATCCAAATCAATCACTCCTTCCCTTGAAAAATTATATAATTTCTGAAAATTACACTGAATTTATCAAATAAAATTCACATCATATTCATCTGTCAACAAACAGTTGAGAAACGATACGTATTATCCACCGCCGTCTCGAGAATTACGCACGAGAATTATACAGTTTAGAAGGCAGTGGTTCACAGTTATCTTTGGAACTGCATAATCGAATCTGAGATCGTTTTCCCAGGTCGCGATTTCTAATCGTGGAATGTAATCTTGAAGCCGGAATTTTAGCTGTTTCATTAATTATTAATGGTTTAGTTTATGAATGATTCGCGTGCAAGTGTTAATAAATATACTGCTTTAATAATTATTATACTATTAATTTTTAATTTTTCAATTAATTATCGTGGGCGAAGCCGCGGGCACGTCATAGTTATAAACAAATGAATCGAACTGCGTGGGTTTTTATTTCCAAGGTATGAAAAAAATAGCCAAAGCCTAGGTAGCGTCGCCTGGTAAAAGCGACCTCAGATTCGAGTTCCCTGGTCCAGAAAACCCCTGTATAGTGAGTTTCGTCCAAGTCGAACAGTCGAACAATGTTTGACCATATTTAGGCCTAAATTGAATATCCCTCTTCCATGTAGGTTGAAAATTTCATACGTCTGCGGGAATTGATATTCTAAACAAATGAATCGTCCAGGATGGACTTACAAAATCAAGCGATCACCCGTGATAATTATTTCAAAAATTAAAAATTAAGAGCATAATAGTTAAATCATTATATTTGTTAACACCTAAATCACGTGGACTGCATACCACGATTAGGTAGCGTCGCCTGGTAAAAGCGAACTCAGATTCGAATTTCTTGGCCCAGAAAACCCCTGTATAGTGAGTTTCGTCCAAATCGAACAACGTTTGACCATATTTAGGCCTATATTGATTATCCCACTTATAATAATAATAATAATAATAATAATAATAATAATAATCCTCTTCGGTGTAGGTTGAAAATTTCATATGTCTGCGTGCCTTGACATTAAAAACAAGTGAATCGACCTGCGTGAGCTACAACATTCAAGCGATCGCGATGGTATGTCCAAGGTATGACAAAAATAGCCAAAGCCTACTGTAATTGATTTGACATTGAAATGATTACTGAAAACTGATACTTCGAAAACGCAAAAAAAATACACGTTTTCTGCCGGTTTTTCACTCACGAACGAAAGCAAAAATTAAAATTCCGGCTTCGAGGTGCATTTTCCGACCCTTCAGTCCACTTATGTTTAAAATTTCAGATCTCTGCGTTGAGTAGATTTTGCTGGGCATCGCGGACTGACAGACGGGGGAAGGAAGAAAGACACTTGCTTTTATTAATATAGATTAAAAAATAAGAGCATAATAGTTAAATCATTATATTTATTATCACCTTAATCACGTGGACAACATACCACGATTAGATAGCGTCGCCTGGTAAAAGCGACCTCAGATTCGAGTTCCTTGGCCCAGAAAACCCCTGTATAGTGAGTTTCGTTCAAATCGAACAATGTTTGACCATATTTAGACCTATATTGATATCCCTCTTCCGTGTAGGTTGAAAATGTCATATGTCTGTGTGCCTTGATATTCTAAACAAATGAATCGTCTAGGATGGACTAACAAAATCAAGTGATGGTCCGCGATAATTATTTCAAAAATTAAAAATTAAGAGCATAATAGTAAAATCATTATATTTATTACATCTAAATCACTTGGACAACATACGATTAGATAGCGTCGCCTGGTAAAAGCGACCTCAGAATCGAACACCCCTGTATAGTGAGTTTCGTCCAAATAAAACAATGTTTGACCATATTTAGGGCTTACAACATTCAAGCGATCGCGAAAGTTTCATTTCCAAGGTATGACAAAAATAACCAAAGCCAACTGTAATTGATTTGATTTTGAAATGTATAACTGAAAACTGATGCTTCGAAAACGCATAAAATGCACGTTTTTTTGCCCGTTTTTCACTCATAACTCACGAACGAAAGCTAGAATTAAAATTCCGGCTTCGAGGTGCATTTTCCGACCCTTCAGCCCACCTATGTTAATAATTTCAGATCTCTGCGTTCAGTAAATTTCGCTGGGCATCGCGGACAGACAATTCCTTTTATTAATATAGATAACATGAATTATATTGATACCTTCTCTAATTTGTCAAACTTCCATTTAATTTAATTCCAAAACCATCTGATACCACTGGCAACAATATGTTCTGTGATTTTGTTTTGATAATTCTGTCTAAAAAGGGATTAAGTATTCTCAAAAACGTTTAATTTTTGGCATTTAAAATCAGAATTTTTCAAAATCCTTTCTTAGTGTGCACCTACATTATGAAACGAAGTTACTGTCAAAATTCCAAGTCTCTACCTGTTATAGTTTAGGCTGTACGTTGATTCTCTGTCAGTCAGTCAGTCAGGACAAAGCCTCTTATATATTATATAGAGAGAGATTGAGCGATTGTTCTTGGAAATGAGTTCATGAGCCGCTACGTTTCTGAATTTGTGTTCTGTAATATTAAATTGAGGATTTTTACAAAATCTTTACTGACTGTCATAGTTTTCGCATTTGTTAGTTTAAATGTTTCATATATCTCAGGTCGATATTGCACATAAAGCATTTTCTTGAAATGAAATCAGCACTCAGACGGTCTATGTATTCATATTGTTCGCCAGCAGTGGTTATAATAGAACTTATTTCATGTAACTCATGTATTTTGATTTGTTTACATAAATTATTTTACGTAACATAATTATGTAAAATATTTCCAATAAAATATATTTCGCGTTCCAATTATTTTAAAGAGCTTAAAAACCAGGCAACGTTGAGAGTGTTTGTAGATTAATTTATGTACAGCCTATATGTAGTCTGGAGAAAGTCTACAGAAAATGTCCTTAGCGTCTGGTCAATTCATGTTGAGCTTTTCATATTTTGTCAGTAGATGATCCCACATAGCCTACATACCTCATAGCGCCGAATTGTTCAGATGTCACAAATAAGAAGGGTTTTCTCTTCGCTTTACAGCCTATTCTTTGTTGGCACTACAGGCCTTTGTGTTGAAACTGACAAAACATATAGGCTTATCCGTTATTGACGGAAATATGCGGAAATACACTACTAGGCTACATTAATGTCATGTGAAGGGCATACATCGAGAGTGTCGATAAATTGATGTGTTAGTATTCGCAATACACCTGTGTAGAGTGATATTCCACGTTACCTTTTTTTTTTTTAATTTTTTTATTTAGATTAACACTAGGTTATATGAAACCTAAGAGAACCGTCTGAAATAACTAAAACATTCAATATATTGGTACCAACAAAATTCAATTTGAAATTATTGATATTAATGGTAATAAAAACAACTAAGCAGCATTCATCATTAAAATTTCAAACAAATACACAGTTCTTTGAACAACTTCACAAAAGAAGTCCCATTTTCGACGTCAGTTCTTCACATACTACCATCACCAACAGTAGATATCCTTCACCTGCTCTTCGAGCACATGAACCCTTCATGTGATTGTAGAGTAGGTGATCAATGTGCATTTTCGGTCATCCAATACGTCCCAATATACCTGATTTATAGTTCCTGTAAAACATTCAATTCCTGTAGTTTACACACACAAAATTCCGATACTTACCTGTTGTAAAAGTTATTGCAGGTCGCATCATATTCACATAAACATTTTGCCGAGTCACGATTATCCCTATTCCAGGGCCGATTACTCCCAACACAAAAACACTGGCTACCTGGCAAAATTCAGACCGAGGCCAACACCCAGAAGAAGACGAATAAGTAGAATAAGATGAAGATGATGAACAATGCAGGTGTCAAGGGAGCGAGAACAATTACTCTAAACCAGGGGTAGGGAGCTCATGGTGAAGGAGAATCGTCGTAACATCTTACTCCACATTCGGAATGGGAAATGGGATACCTCTTTTGTGAAGTTGTTCGTAGAAGTGTGTATTTGTTTGAAATTTTAATGATTTGTTTCTGAGTTTTCACTATCAGTATTGTTATTACCAGTGCTTTTTTTCTAACAAAGAAGGTGGCGGTACCCTCCGAAACTTTTAAACTTAATCACACGGGAGCTCCCACACTTCTCCCAGAAGTCATTTTTCTAAGTTAATGTCGAATAGTCAGGCCTATCATGGCCAGAAATGTTTCTTCCCTGAATTGCAGTAATATCACCAGTACTTGTGACGTTCTCTAAAGATTAATTTTATTCGCTGTGTGCAGTTTATGAGATACTTCAAAAACATCGTCATGCTTTCTTTTATTGCTCATCATTACATAATAATTTCTTATTTTACTCATTTAACTTGTGAACAACATGCACCCCTTGTTCCTATAATCGTACTAAACAACTGTGAATTTACTTGCCTCTGCAACACAAATGAAGGGTTTTCTTTTCAAATTATATGTAAGCAACGAATGCAGTTAAATTTAAACATGCACTAACCCCTGATTAACTATGGTGGTTAGCTGTTTACTACTTGTTTGTTACTGCATTAGCACTGGTACTGTCAGAATGGCCTTGTCCACAGGAGCAGTTTGCCGAGGGCTGGAAAACCCACCCCAACCCTCTTGCAGTCCAGTAGCCACGGCAATTTACAGAAACTATCATGTGCTCGTGTGTAGGCTATTATGTACGTAGAAATCTAACAAAACCAACAAACAAGGCCATAATTTTATAGGAATTGTGAAAGGAATATTCCGGGTAATATCCAATTTTTTTGAAGGGAAAAAAGGTGCCGGTACTGCGTACCGTTGCGTACCGTCACAAAAAAAGCACTGGTTATTACTATTATAATTAATAATATCAATAATTTCAAATTGAAATTCTGTTAGTTCCAATATTGTTGAAGTTTGTCTATAGGATTTTTAGTTATTTTTTGTAACATGCAAAATTGCTTCAAATATATCAATGCCACGTGTGTGATATATCTAGAAACCCTTCTGTCTGCCTCTGATTGAGCTGTATCTTCATTATTTGTACTCTCGTCCAGTGCTAAGGAATACCGCTTCATAGTTTGTACTTTATTCATTAATTGTCACTCTACATCAGAGCTTGCTTGCTTTGTCTTAGTTTTACCTCTCCCTTTTAGGATTTAAGCGATCAAGCCGTCCGGGCCTGTCGGGAGAAGGATCATCTATGGATCACATACATACTTTTTTGACCAGACAAAGACATGGAGGACCTCCCGGATGCGTGATCAGCCCAATGCCGGGGCCACCTCCGAGACAACACGAACACATAGGACGAGACACACCATTCACACACTCCAAACAAGGCGAGGATGGGATGAAGATGATAATGACGGCCAGATGATATCCGGGGACCACAAGGGCCTAAAGTTACCCGACATTTGTCTCACAGGTGAAGAAAAACCCCACCTACGTAACTTGTCCCGACCAGGATTCGAATCCGGGCCCGCTGCGTGAGAGGAGCGAACACATCCCCTACGCCACAGCGGTGGACTACATCAGAACTAAGTTCCACTATTCCGTGTGAGGTGACTAGCTGATACATTTAAATTGTTCGACTATGTTAGGGCAAACATCTTCGGCAGCTAAAACTAAACAGTCTTCAACATTCTCCCCATTGTGATTTCATTTGTCCGCAATATATTTAGAAATGTGGTAGCTGACACGCACCAATTGTTTTCCTGTGGCTTTTTTAGGAAAAATCTACCTATTGCAATGGATACCACTTTATGATTTTCGAAAAATTCTCTCATATCTTTACGTTTCATGCTCCCCTAAGTACGAAACCACCGCCTGTTCAAAAAAAAAAATTGTGATATTTATATATATATATATATATATATATATTATATCTTTACACGATAGCGGCCGTAATTTTGAAGATATTTGAACCAAATTTTATTATGTTATTTCTAGGCCCAATAGTTCGGACAAGTTCGTTAATGGGCAAAATTGGCCCAAGGGGGTGGTCGGGGGAGGGGGTTGAAATTTTTAAAAATGTATATCTCGGCCCCTATGAAGTATAGAGGGAAACTTTCTTTGAATAAATTAGAGTACTCCCTATGGAGTTCACAGTGACACCAACGATTCGGAGGTTCGAGTGAGGGTGGGGGTGGGGGTGGGGGTGGGGGTGGGGGATGAAAATTCGAAACTTTTGAAACCATGTCTTGTGGAGTATCGTTGAAAAGCTCTTGATGAGTACTCTACAAATTAATAAATAGTTTCTTGATAGCACTCATATGACGCGAGATTTTAATGTTTGAAAATAATAACACTTGAAAGAATTATTATAATATCATAATTTTGTCTTGTTTAGCGGCTTTGCTAATTTTATTCATTGCTGATCTTGCGCACGGCCTCCCAGAATATTATATCCTATTATTGTTGTCAAAACAATTTATTGTAGGCTCTTCCTCTTTACTGCAGGTTTGCCATGCCAAGGCTAAAGAAGAAGAGTGCTATGCAGCGACAATAAATTAAACCAAAAGCACTTCGAAATCTACCTCCGCCTGTAGGCCTGCCTAAAGGGATTTTTATTATTTTGTTCGATTTTGTGTTTGCCTTTTTAGGCTTTTACCTCTCGTCCCCTACAATAGATCAATTCTGATGTTAATGCAAAGAGACTTATATTACGCTGATCTTGAGATTTTTAGTGCAAAATCATTTGTCGCAGTTAAATATTAATGGATAACTTCATTTCATAATTTATTAGTTTATTGCATACAGCTTATAAGAAAAAAAAAATACATGAAACGATACATTTCCCATGATTCGTATTGAAGTGTCGTCTACGGATGAAATGCAAAATAAAGCGAATTGTTGCCCAACATAACTCATTTTCATCCCTTTGAATAATAAAAAAATGTAATTCCCAATCTTTATGGAGAAAATAGTTTTTCTTTGACTGCGCCCTACTCCTTAGCAGTTAGCGAAAGGTAACGTAAAAGTGTTAGGCAAGATTGTGTGAATATGTAAAGACTTGTCTTTCAAATGGGGAGTACGCCGTAGCGTAGTGGTTGAGGCGCTGCGCTACAAACCGGAAGGTTGCGGGTTCCATTCCCGATGAGGTCGTTGAGTTTTTCAATTGTTCTAATCCTTCTGGTGGCACTATGGCCCTGGGGTCGACTCAACCTCTAACAGAAATGAGTACCAGGAGCAATCCTGGGGGTAAAGGCGGCCGGTGCTTAATGCTGACCTTACCCCCTTCATGTGCCGAATGTCCAAAATCTGGGAGCTTCAACCTCCTGGAACCCTCTGGGCCTCCATGGCCTGTATAGAGATCACTTTACCTTTTAGTGTTTCAAATATATGAGTAATTATGTAAATATTGTATTTCATTTTCTTAGACTATTCTCTCTTCTTATTCTTGTGATGTAGGATGGCATCCTGTTTATTTCCCCTTTATTCCACAGATGAGTCATGTGTACTGTCTTTCCATCTCGTAGCAGGTCTTCCTCTTAATCTTTTTCCGTTTGGTCTGCTTTCTTGAGCCTTTTTTGCTAGGCGATTGTTTTCCATTCTATCTACGTGTTCTTTCCAAAAATTTCTTCTGTCATTGGTAAATTTAGTTATGTCCTGAATTTGGCATTTGTTCCTAATTTCTGTATTGTGTATCTTATCTAATAAAGTTTTCCCCTGAATTGTTCTTAGCACCTTCATTTCTCATTATTATGAAATTTATTATAAAGTTATTAGACTACAGTGAAATCTCGATACCACGATTTCGCAGGGATCAGAAAAATATATTGTTGTAGAGAGATATATTGTTATATCGAGAAATTTAAAAAAAATGTTCAAATTTTGGTAGTGTATAGGAAACAACTTCAATAGCTGGCAGCGTATTAAAAATGTTTGTGGTTCAGAGATATGAAAATTGTAAGTAAAAATAAAATTAGAATATTTGTTCATTGTGTTCATTTCACTTTGGCTTTATATAATAAAGAAACGGTTTTCCTAATTATGTAGTCGTCATGAAAGTTTACACTGCGAGAGACGAACATCGCCGAGTATACCCGATGTCTCACGAAGCGGGCGAACGAGCAAGCACGCTATTTAGGGCCGTTGAATTGTATAAGAGTAGATTATTGACTTGAGATATGCATATAGGCCTAAGCTGTTGGATTCTTTCACTTAGATTCCCCCTAAAAAAAGAGTCGAGCCACCACCTATGACAGGAATAGGTCTGTAACGATCTAGTACATTACACTTCAAGTCCTCAGCAACCAGTCTTGCCTGTCTTGAAATGTGGGAACGTCCAATATTTGGAGCCTAAATTATATTCTAATGGTAAAACACACATGGAAGCGTTGAATAGTGATAAAATGAAAATTGTGATTATTCTTCTTCAATGACTTTAATTTTTCCGATTGAGCTTAAATCTGAAATGAAATTTTTAAGTTTTATCGTATATATTTTACATGTAAGGTGTCTTGTGTTTTATAACACACGTAGGATTAAATGGGTAAAAGTATTCACAATTTCGTTAGGAATCATTGTAGTGAAGACTTCACCTCTCAATAGACATGGCATTCTGTATTTATTTCACTCTCTCGTTGCACATGTTTTTATTTAACAAGTTTCATTTCAGGAGAGGAATCTTTCCTTGTAATAATAAGCCTTTCTTTTCTCTGGACCAAGGAGACTAGTGTATTATTCAGCCATGGTAAATTTCCATTCTTTTGGGGAATTTTTTGCTTCACTTCATGCTGAAAGTAATTACAAAAATACTAATTAAGTTGTTGGTAATCAGTGAATGCTACCATTTGAAATAGGACATTAGGCCTACTCGATGACTAATATCATTTCCAATTCTGTAACTATACAGACCATGGAATTTAAGTTGTAACAGTTCATGCTAAAATATTTAAATATTAGGCCTGAGAACAATTTCAATATCATAGACATTGGTGTGCAAACACTTGGAGACACCAGCTCTGGTTATATTCAGATAAAGATAATCTTTTTCATTGTTATTTCACCATGTTTCAGTAAGCACTATAATATTATTAACATTTTAAATATAGAAAATAGAACAGAACCTACCGGTAATTTACACGTATTAATTAGTAGGCATAACTGTTGTCGCCATGTAGACCTAATCCTGTAACAAATGTATTCATTTCCATTACATTTCTAAGTCTATATCGGGGAAACGGGAAGAGACTTTCGAGCTAGAATTAGAGAACACGAAAGGGACATTAAGAATGGAAAATTTACAACAGGTTTGAGCCAACATATCGTTCAAGATAAACATCGAATTGGTGAGGTTAATGTTGTGAAAGTTGTGTTTGACAGGGTTAGAAGAAAAGTGACTGAAGCATGGAAGATTATTGAAAACCAACAGGTCTCAATGAACAGGTATGAAGGGGGTATAAGTGAAGATTGGTTGGAAATAATTAAGAGATTGAGGAGTGATAAATCGATCATTATGTTTTTCCCACCATCCAAGGAGGTTGAAAGGACTGTTGAATTTGGAGTCCCGAATGAATGGGTCGACAAGTAAGCTCGATGTACGACGTTTATGATCGATAGTTACCAACCAAGTGTGGAAGATTCCTCGTCTTGTGAGCAGTGTGATTCAGGAGGCACCTGAGGAAGGGTCGAGGGACGACTCGAAACGTTGTGCAGCATTCTTTTAACTATTCACTGTCAGTAAATTAATCTATTGTATTTTAACTAGTATATAAAAATCTACTAAAATACAGAAACTTTTACTACTTTGGAATGAAATGATCTCGCTTTATTGCAGACACCTTTTGTTTTAATAACTTATCTTAAGGAAAACTAAAACCTAGGGGCACTAGGTTTCCACTAAGTACACAGTGTTGTACACAATCATTAAATTTCTATTCAAATCTCACAACTCTTTATTGTCTATAGGCATACACAATTTTGCAATAGACAACGTCAAAATATACACATATAAAACTTATAATTTGACAGATTTCAAGTCTTGATATTCATTTATGTTAGTCATAGCCATTTTTATAATCTTTCCTTAAGTATTTTAAAGTCTAAAAGTTTACAATCATTAAAACTTGTTAAACAGTTTCAGACTATTGATGGAGAAACTGTTTTGACATTTGGCTAGCCTACTGTAAGGAACATCTAACGTAAACTTAGTCTGATCTATCTAGAGTTCTTCTGCAAACGTAAGAAAACATACAAATTTACCAGTCTGTCAGTCAGTCAGTATACCACTTCTCTTAAATAAAGGCTTGCAATGTTCTTTGAAAGGAATGTTATTTATTATTCTCAAAGCTTTTTTTCTGTAACTCCTTATTTATATGCAGCTGTTTCCCCAGAATTAGACCATAACTCAACACAGATTGAAAAAATCCAAAGTAATTTACAACATGTATCCTCAACATGTTTTCTTTACTGTTTAATCACTGAACATTTATATACAGCAACTTTAGATTTCTCAAATCATCACCTATCGTTGTGACTTTAAATTTCGTCTATGTTTTGGGAGATTGAAAGTACTTACTTAGTGGCCAAAAATCTTCACAAAAATATCTTCCCACAGGGTTTCAGGAACTCCTACTTTAAATGGTCGGATAGATAGATAGATAGATAGATAGATAGAGTTCTTATGCTGGAGACATTCACAGAATGTATAGCAACGTCAGAAAACAAAACATTATGGGCTACCAATTGATACTGAAAAATTCGTCAAGGTCATAGATTGGGTTGGCCACCAATTTAGTCTTGAGTGCCCTCTTGAAGGCTTGTAGGGTTGACTTCTTAATGCCATCAGGTAAACTATTGAATAATTTGATAGAGACTGTGTCAAAACTTTTTTGAGCGATGCTGAATTTGTTTTTATTCGGATAAACGTTATCTCTATTTCGAGTGAAATAATTATGAGTATAAAGATTAGCAGTGGAAGTGCAAACATTATTTTTCATATACAGCAGGCAACTCAAGACATACATTGATGGCAAACTCAAGATCCCTAATTTAGAGAACAAAGGTTTACAATGAGATCCTAAGGGAGCTCCGCTGATAATTCTCACAGCTTTCTTCTGCAAAATAAATAATTTCTTAGCAGTAGAATGATTGCCCCATAACAGAATTCCGTAACTTAGGTGGCTGTGAACAAAAGCATAGTAAACAGTTAATAAGGAAGCAGGACCTAGGCTGTGGCTTAGTAGCCTTAAGATAAATAAACTTTTACTAATTTTGCTAGCAACGTAGTTTGTATGAGATGTCCAGCCCAAGCCAGGTTCAATGTGAATGCCTAAGAATCTAAAGTATTTGTCTCGATCATACTCTTGAGGTCTAATATTAAATTTCAAATCAACTGTTTTAGCATCATTTAATTTGAGCTTATTAGCATTACACCATTCAAGAACCTTAGTAGACATTTGATCGACCGTGTTAGTTAAAAAATCAGAATTCTTATGGACTGCATTGAGTGCCAAGTCATCAGCAAATAGATAAGTTTCCAGACATTCATTTTGAACATTTACAGACAGATCGTTTATGTATATAATAAATAGAACAGGCCCAAGAACGGAGCCCTGAGGGACACCATTCATAATTTGCTTAAATTCAGAGGTTTTACCATTGAAACACACGGATTGGTATCTTCCATTTAAATAAGATGATAATAGCTCAACACTTGCATTACCAAAACCATAGAAAGCAAGTTTTTGGAGAAGAAAACTGTGGCACACGGTGTCGAAAGCCTTTGTTAAATCAAAGAATTTACTGTGAACAAAGTTACCAGTTTCTAGTCCTTCAAAGCATCGTTTAACAAAAGCAATAACAGCATCTATAGTACTACGTCCAGCTCTAAATCCGTATTGGGTTGGAGTGAAAAGGGTATTACTTTCAAAGTATTGTACAATCTGTTTGTTCAATAGAATCTCAAAGACTTTAGAAACAATTGGAACAATGCTAATAGGCCTGTAATTGTTATAATCATGTTTGCATCCCTTTTTATAAATGGGAATTACCTTGACGAATTTCAGCATGTCGGGGAAAATACATCTATCAATGCAACAGTTAAAAATATGCACCAGAGGTTCACAAATTAATTCTGAAGCTATTTTAAGAATCTTTGCGTTCATACCATATACATCTAGAGAGGAGCTGTTACTGAGTTTGAGAATGACATCATACATGGCTTCGACAGAAGTATGCTTGAATGTAAATGTGCTGTTAGGTTTGTCTAATAGTGGAAGGAAATCCATAGCGGTACTGTCATTAGGTATATTAGATACAATGCTTTCAGAAACGTTAACGAAGAAAGAATTAAAACCATTAGCATTCAAAACAGAAGAAGATGTGTTACATTTGGAATTATCATTCAAAAGGTCAGAGACGACAGACCAAGTAGATTTGCATTTATTCTTAGAATTACCAATAACATTAGAATAATAATTGATTTTAGTTGACCGAAGCTTTGATTTGTAAATTTTTTTTAGTGCAGCATATTTACATTTAGCAGAAGTCACTCCATAATAAGTAAACAACTTATAATAGAATAGACATTTATCTCTTAAAACATCCAACTCTCTAGTGTACCACTTATTTTTACTACCTTTCATACTGATACCTGACTTGACGAACTTTAAAGGAAAAGCCTTATCTGCAATGTGTTGCAATATATTAAAAAAATTATTAAGTTTATCATTAATATCATGTACACTATATATACCAAACCAATTCACCTGTTTTAATAAATATATAAAATAAACAATAGTCATTTCATTAAAAGGCCTTATGGAATTGTATGAGGAAAATACACCAGCAGATCTTTTGCTGGGTAAAGCAGTCTGAAATATTAAAGCATCATGGTCCGAAAAAACAGTTGGGAGGAGATTGACGGAACATTTCTCTACATGAATATTTGTAATAATGTTATCAATGGCTGTACCATGGTTGCCATCCCGACCTGGACGAGTTGGTTGGTCATTAGAAGCACGTAAGCCGAAGCTCTCAAATAAATTCAACAAGTCTTTTGTGTGACTGCTCGTTCCACAAAAATCAACGTTAAAGTCTGCTGTTAATACAATATTAGTATTAAAAGAGGATTTGTACAAAATACTAAAAAGTTCATTTAATTTAGATAGAAAAACCTCAAAGACACAATTACTATTGTCAGGTGTTCTATAAAGACATAAGCAGAAACCATTAACGCTCTCAATAAATATTCCACTTATTTCAAATATATTATCAGTAGATAGATCGGTAAAATCAACTGTCTTTTTAGATAAAATACCTTCTTTAACGAATATAGCTGAACCGCCATGTTTGCCTTTAGTTGACCTACAATAGGAATCACTTAAATAAAATCCTTCTATTTTTACTGTGGACAACTCGAATAAGGTTAACCAATGTTCAGTCACACACAGTATATCAATATTTAAATCATTAAGAAGTTGCGTAATATAATCTATTTTGTTTAAGAGGGACTGAACATTCCAGTACAGAATTTTAAAGTCAAATTGTTTTACAGCATATTTTGAGATCAACTTCTCTCCACATAATTATAACTTTTATGAGCTGTCAGAAAAGTTTCCATATCTTGTTTTTCCACTGTTGGTTCAAACCTTAATACAAAAATAAATTTTGTTCTCTTAATAGTGCTAAGGTTATTTTTCTACTGATTTCCTGTCAATAATTTTCTGGTTCATCTCCCTTTTACTTCCGGTTTATAACTTCCACCAGTTTGCTTTACTTCTTGATGTTTGTTTTGAGCTTGACTCTTCTTAAGCACTACAGTTTTCCATGCGTTTGGGTTAGTGTTAACCAAGTTAGAGTCCTTTGAGGTCGGCTAATAATCCTTTTCTAATGATTTCTGGACGGTTTCTTCTTTTCCGATTTCCTGTTGATGTTGACAAGCACTTGCATTCTCAAAATGAATAGATGATACTCACATATTCCTTCACATATGCTTATCAAACTTCAGACCTCAGTTCATCCATAAGCCCTGTTTAATGAATCGATCTGAAGTTGAACTCTGAGATCGATTACAAAAAAAAAAAAAAAAAAAAACTTATTTTCTGCATAGACCTATCATAATTTCTATTATCATTTATTAAACAAAGGCATTCTGCCATTTTATTACATCAGTTTACCTGATTTGATTTACACTGACATCGTTATAAAGAAATCAATCAATCAAGGTGCACGAACAATATCAATAAGCTATCGGCAATTTGATACGTTAGGTTTAGAATAATGTGAGCCATGCAATATTATTGTAGCTAGTTATACCCATTATAAAATTAGTATTGTGTTTGTATGCTGTCAAATAGACAAATAATACGATTTGTGTGTAGTACCATCTGGATAGAACTTCTGAAAGTAAATGCATGCTCTTTAATAAGTAATTCTACTGACAGAAACTGGTACATCTGAACTTGTCTTGTTTACTTTAGTTACGGTTACTAATGCTTGTGGCACTTCGGCCGCTGATAAGCCTTCCGAGAGCCAATCTATATGGTTCGGGTCTTCGGACAACGCAGCTCGCTTTTCTTGTTGGGGGCTCTTCTCCCAAACCCCCAGTGAGGTTCTTAGGAAAAGCTTTTTTTTTTTAAAGTGACACCGTATCGGAAATAAGAGTCGGCCGGCTTTGTAATTTGAACCTGGGACCTCCCAAATGCAACTTCCAAAGCCCTATGTGAACACAGTAGGTAATGTTGTCTACCGTTGCCATGGATACCGATCACTTTTTCCGGGTTTTTAGGGCTAAAAATTTTAAAAATCAACATTATATGAATTTGCCTGTGGTTTACAGCCTAAAAGCTATATGTGTTCCAAATGTCAAGTTTCTAGCTCATCTGAAAGTGAGCAAACATTAATGTCAGTGAGACGAGTCGAACCCTTTTTCGGGGGTTTTTAGGGCCAAAAATTAAAAAGAATAAACTTTTTGGAATTTTCCTGTGGTTTACAGCCTAAAAGCTATATGTGTACCAAATTTCAAGTTTCTATCTCATCTGAAAGTGGGCAAACATTAATGTCAGTGAGTGAGTGAGTGAGTGATTGAGTGAGTGAGTGAGTCAGCCATGTGGCTGTTGTGACCATTAATTAATCGTTATTTCTGTGCCGGTCAACCGATTTGGTTCAAAATAAATGGGCTTTTTCCCTTGGACGTTGTAAATGTGTATACCAAGTTTTATGAAAATCCAATAAAACGTATTCGAAACAACTCCAAAACAACCCAAACCAAGCAATGCTAATGGCTGGAGAAAACAAGACACTCACGGTGACAAATCCAGGGCCTGCACCGTCTCGATCTCAGGAACCCTGAGCTCGAGATCCACAGGTCTTATGATTAAACACGACATTTAAGCAACAACATCGTTTAAAAAACAACCCTTCACACTTTAAGCACATAATCTGAAACTTTAACATGAAGATAAATTATTCCTGTTTTGAAAATTCCGATGAATTAGATGACATTAAATCACAATACTAAAGAATTTCTTATTTCCGAGACTAAAGCAAATATAACTATTACAAACGTGTCCCTTTAACAAATAATTTCAACACCAGACTATTTAATATTCACAACAAATAACAAACACTACAAGATTTGCAGGGACTCACCTTTTTGGTCATTCCTTCGTGAACCAAGAAAATACAGAAATAAGACGATGAATACTTGGAATCAAGCCCGGATCTAAACCCGATAACCCACGGAGACCAGCGAAGATCTCTGCCAACCATGCAGATGGTCTTCTTGTCGATCCCCGTCCGTAACATCAGTGCGACCGACTTCACGGCAGACAGAAACTGAAAGGCATCCATGCTACAACTCATCAGAAAATCAAGTCACTTTTCGAACTAATTGTTCCAAAGCCCGCAATGGTTTCTTTACTTTGTGACGCGAGATAATTACATATGTGAACATAGCATTCTTGTGATGACGTAACAGCTATTTCCTTAATTCCACAATCAATTATTCCTACTAGAACTTTCCAATATATTATCATACGGGAAATAATAATTATCGAATTAAATGCAAACGAGAATAATATCATCACGCGAAATAAAGTCTGTCTGCCTTCACAACTATCATTACGTAAAATTGGAAGTGATTGTAAAACTCCTAATAGCCCAAATTAAATAAATTGATGCATAATTCCGATAGATTAGATTTTCCAAAGATTCCGATTCTCTTCAAATTTACATATGAAATGGACTCGAAACGCATTCATCGTAATATTTCCTAGTTCAGACCCTTTCAAGGTTATTTCTAAGATTAACATGATTGTGCTGGGGATGCTTAACATCTAGTTGTATCACCAGTCCCAATGTACAATGTTACGAGGCTTATCCTTTAGTTGTGACGTAGAATTTACAGTAAATATGACTGAAGCTATAGTTATCATAATATAGCCTTTGTTAATGCTATTTCATTTTTATCGTGGTAATGAACACTGTACACTTCTCGTATCTATGAACATCAAGAATGCTGTTGACTAAGGTATGTTAAACCTTAAATAAACGACGAAGTCTAAGACTGAAAGATATAAAACCTTCGTCATGATATTCTAATGGCAAGCTTGTTATTGTTACGACAGATATACATGCATACTACACTGAATACCGATTACTTAAAGAATTTTTTAAAAATTAAGTTTAGTAGGCCTAGTGCTTGAAATAAAATTACTGCAATTGTATACATTTTTAAGATTAAAATTTAATGACACATTTCACACTTAATTCCCCATTTTTCCTCTTGCACCGTGGTGAATGGTGAGCCTAAGGTTGCAGCGCCATAACGGAGGCTGCATCCATCATCAATTAGAGCAACAGCTTTGGCAAAGTCTTCAGGACTGAGAGGCATAATTTCAACTAAACTTACTGACAGAATCACTTCAATGCGAAGGGAGACAGTTTCCGTTCAGTTTGGAAGGAAATGACGCAATACAACAATGAAACACCTAGCAATATGTACGACAAGTTAGTGCTTATAATCATATTGAAATCACCGTATTGCGATGTTTTTTTTTTTTTTTGTTTTTTTTTGGTGATAAAGTGAAAATATGAAGAAAGCAGATATGCTGTATCTATAGCTAATGGTCCATTAAAAATAATAATTCATCCTCACCAACAACGCTGTAAAAACATCCAATCAAAATTATGTTTAATCTTAAAAGTACAACAAATTTTACAGTGATCAGTTTTTTTTTTTTTTTTTTTTTTTTGCCGGTCAGTGTAGTCCTAATATACATTCTTAAACTGTCTTTATCTATTGTTAAGTATACATTAGAGAGTACAACGCGTTATTGTAGTCAAGTACCATTCTCAAATTATTTAGGAATTGATTATGTGTACTTTTGTGGCTCAGGTTTCTTGCAGTGCTGTAATGTATCTCAATTATTTTTAAGAGCATTTCATGTTAGTCCATTGCTACATTCTGTGCTCGAATGAAGGGGTTACAATCTTTGCTTTGGTTTCTGTCACGTTTCCACCAACCAATCCTGTTACTTACCTATGAAATACTGTGGGCTTCTTTATAATCAAACTTTCAATAAAACTAAGAACAGTATGAGGCAAGTTTTTCTAGTTTCCTTGCGAGTATCATAACAATGCTATTACAGAGAACTTCACCAAGACACATTTGAGCTTATCTGCACCATTATGACAACTGCAGAGATCGTGTGAAATTAGGGAATGCCATGGCGATCTTATTGCAGAGAACTTCACAAAGAAACACAATCAGCGAGGACAATAAACCATACAGTAGCACGTAGAAAGCTCCTTCTAGGTGTGACAAAGAAAACGAGAAGACATCTGTAGTAGTGTTGTTCTTGGAGATCAGTTCACCAAAAGAATTCAGCAGTCTAGTATGACGTTCAAAGAATCCAGCCTCCATGCATCTGGTGATCATGTTGTCGATATGGTCGTGTACCATGCAACTTAGTTTGCTCTCAATTAACGCGCTGAAATAAACCGTATCAACCTTCTCCAAGAGAGGAAGGAGATAGGGTTTCCCATCCGCCGTTCGGAGACCTCCAAAGTACGTATTCATGGAGCTACTGAACGTCAGTAATCCCACGTCCTTCTTGGTGGAAATTCTGGAAATCCATGACACGTTAGACATGTCTGACTCATACACCGTCACGTTCTCGTACTTATTCCCGAAGAAAGGAGACGAGTCCATTAGAGCGTACGTTTCTAGTCCAGAATTTTCAAGTTCCTCTAAGGTCTGAATGGGTGGAACTTCTCCAGGGTCTACTAGGAACCCAAATAGAGCAGCCTGGTAGGCGGTGTTGATATGAAGACAATAGAAGAGCCAGAACGCGAAGAAAGTTGTAGCTATCGTCCCGGCCAGCTTATCCTCCACCCCCACTGCCAAGTGTGACAACAAAGCATTCATCGCCGCTTTTGTGAAACTGCGATCCACTGCCAGCAAATATGAAACAACTGTGCCCATGATAAATGTGAAGGCTGCTAGGATCCACAAGTCTGGACCGAACGCCTTGAATATAGCCAACCACCGCGGCACCGTGGTTCCGGAAGGAACGTACCACCCCAACTCCTCTTTGATGTGAGGATATGTTGCTGTGCACTCATCAAGAATGCGGTAGTCAGTGTACGACATGAATAGCCCAAAATGACTGCCTCTTGGGACACTAACGTCAAACAATCTAATCATTTTATTATCTCTGAATACCAAAAGTGGCATATTAATAATAGGAGCAATGAGCAAAAGATTGACATCTACTCTCCCGAACAGAATGCAGTTTTTAATGTCAACTAGGCGTTTTGACGGGAACAGATTGTCGTTTCCTTCGAACTTCTTTTCTTTACAATTCCATGTATCCATGTAATGAGCTTTCAGAAAGAGAACATCAGTTGATTCACACAAGTTCCTCTGATGTTTTGGCAACCAACCCAGAACGTAGACTTCGTCACGTACATGATTCACAACAAGGGCTTCTGTGTAACCAAACACCAAAGCGATGGATAGAAGCATTGCAGCATATCGTTGAGGAAGAAAGTCTGTAACAAACATGAGTGGAGCCCTGTTGTTCCTCATGTCAGCCCCTATTCTTTCAAACATGCTGTTAGCCATTCCAAAGATGCTTCTGCGAATCCCTGTCAGTATAAAGAGATATGAACCTGGCTTCATGGCGTTACGAGTGTTTAACTCTAAGGTTTTCGTTTGACCGCTTACAGCTAGAGGTACGTTGCCTCTATTCTGTAGAGCTTCTATTATTTTGTCCCCATGCTTGTTTTTTTCAGAAAATCCTGGCCAAGTGTCAGGTGTCTGCACAAGAAGCGGCAAGTCTGTCCTCAAATATGTTGCGGAAATGTTAAGGATGCAGTCTGACAAGTCTTCTTCCAAAGCAGTGTACTTAAGAGGTAGCAGTCTTGCATGGAGTTGACTTGCAGCAAGCGACATCAGTAAGATGATGGAAACCCTAAAACAGAACTCGTGTCAGGGATTATCTAGACCCTTTCAAGTGGAAAGCTATGTGTTTTTATAACTTAGTTATACCATTTGCTCAACAACACTCCAAAGGAACTGGAGGTATTACATGGTAGTGAAAGGGCCAAGGCTCTATTTAAGCTGGTTGTTCTTTATCATACTGAAAAGGTTTGCACCTCTAGTATTAAGTGGATATAATCCAAATTAAATTGTTGCAAACCCTTTCACGGTATGTTGGAAGGAAGAAGCAATAAACTTGAACACTATTTATTAATCTTGATGGCTCGCAGCCTGTTAAATAATATACTAATATATTAATATCACTTTGAATAGACTAAATTACACTAAAAACACTTGATCCCCCCGAATGGTACCCTCATCTTCTAGCGATGTGAGCCCAAGAGATTCTGAGAGATAAGTTATGCCGACGGGAGCGTAAGCTCCTGGTAGGGCCACCCAAGCCGGACAGGCCAAAGGTGATGGGCCAGACGAAGAGGCATTGGATTGACAATCCAACCTGATAAAAATTTAACCGTTGAGAAGCCCAAAGATATTCAAGCCGGACGGATCAAACTGTGGCGACCAATGGCAAAGAAAAAGGTTAACGATTTGAGAAGATGTACTTCGAACGTATTGTCCCTCTATAAACCAAGAGCTTTAAAATTGTTAATTGATCAGCTAATTAAATACAAAGCAGACATTACAGCATTAGAAGAGATTAGATAGACTGGCGAAGATGTAAATGAAAAAAAAAAAAAAAGAATGTACAATTTATTATAGCTGTGGAGATAAACAGGTGTATGGCACAGGATTTGCTGTCAATACAAAAGCTAAACACTCAGTAATAGACTTCAAACCAGTAAATGGACGACTATCAGTTCTAAGGATAAAGGGTAATTTTTTAGCTATAGCATAATCAACGTTCATCTGCCAACAGAAAAGAAACCAGAAGAGGAGAAAACTATAGCATATAACCATCTTGAGAAAGCCTCTGATGCACGCCCAGGAAGTGATATACAAATAGTCATAGGAGACATGAACGCACAAATAGGAAAAGAGGAGATGTATCATACAACCATAAATAAACATAGTTTACACAGTAACAGTAATGGAAATGGAGTGAAACTGATCGATTTCGCTATATCAAAAGGACTGACTGACTGACTGACTGACTGACTATAGGTAGCATTCCCTCACAAAAAAAATACATAAAGGAACTTGGAAATCTCCTGACAGTCATACAATAAATCAAATTGACCACTTCTTGATAGAGAAGAGGCATAAATCAAGGTTGGTGGACTGTCGAACTTTTAAAGGTGCGAAAATTCACTCTGACCACTCCCTAGTTGGGGCAACAATCAGAGCTAAAATAAGTTAATATAGAAAAATAAATATGAATGAAAACGCAACCACAACTAAAAATAAGCGATATGACCTAGACTCCTTAAAAGAACTAAGCTGATAATGTTATAGGGACACAAGAGAGAATAAAAACAATGATTGATTTGATGAGGAATGTGAGAAGGCAACATTAGAGAAAGACGAAGCGTACCAACGAGCACTACAAAAAAATTGTACCCGGCACTCAACGGAAGAATATAAAAATAAAAGAAGAGAAGAAAAGAAAATCCAAAGGAGAAAAAAGAGAAACATGAAAATAGAAAGATGGAAGAAATTCAGGAAAGTAATAAGGAAGTAAGGAAATTCTATCAATTGATTAATAAAGATAGGCAAAGTTTTAACCCTAAAATTGCAATTTGTAAAGATAACCTTGGTAATATCCTAACAAGGAAAGAAGATATCTTACATCAATGGTGTAAATATTTTAAAGAACATTTTAATAATGTTTCTGATGATGAGGATAATAGACTAGAAAGAATTTTTATAGAGGATGTTACAGTTTTAAGAATGACCCTATAGATAATTTTGTTGATCTTAATGATTTTAATGGAAGTCATCCACCGACAATAGAAGAAATTCAAGAAGTCGTTAAAGAGCTCAGAAATAAAAAAGCACCAGTATTGATAACATCCCACCAGAAGCCCTAAACGATGGAGGACGAGAACTCTTAATGGCACTATATAAAATGTTCGAGCTATCGTGGAATAAAGAAGAAACACCCATGGAATGGAAAACCGGATTGATATGTCCAATATATAAGAAAGAGGACGCCATGCTTTGCAAGAACTACAGGGCAATAACATTACTAACAACAACCTACAAAATATTCTCTATTTTTTTATTTAAGATTACTACCTTATGCTGAGAAAGTAATATGGAATTATCAGTGTGGATTTCGACAAGGGAAGGGCACAACAGACCACATATTTGTGCTGAGACAAATCCTGAAAAAAAAAACAAGAGAATATGAAATTGAAACCCATCATCTGTTCGTAGATTTTAGATCACCCTACGACAGTATTAATAGAAAGGAGTTATACATAGCAATGAAGGAATTAAAAATACACAATAAACTAATAAGATTGACAAGGGCAACTATGGAAAATAACCAAAACTTAATCCAAATTCAAACAGGTACATCAGATCCATTCCGAACAACTAACGGACTACGACAGGGCGACTCACTTTCATGTGTACTTTTCAATCTGGCATTGGAAAAGTTATTAGGGATGCAGGCATCTAAACAAGATTAACAATATTCCAACCATCGTCACAGATCTTAGCATATGCCGATGACATTGACATTATTGGCAGAACAGAAAATGTTGTTATGAAAGTCTTTAAAACTTTAAATAAAGCAATAAGTAAAATGGGCCTCCAAGTAAACGAAGAAAAAACAAAATATACGATTGTCAATGAATACAAGAAATATGACAGAAATGAACAATACATTAGCATAGAAAATTTTAAATTTGAAAAAGTGGACAGTTTTGTGTACCTAGGCTCCCAAGTTAACAAATCAAATGACATTAAACAAGAGATAAATAGAAGAATACAAAATGCTAATAAATGCTACTATGGTATGGTGAAACAATTCAAATCTAAATTCCTTACACATACAACAAAAGTTAGGTTGTACAAAACATTGATAAAGCCAGTGTTACCTATGGCAGTGAAACCTGGGTCCTAACGGAAGATACTGCCAACCAACTTGGCATTTTTGAAAGAAAGATCCTGAGGAAGATATATGGACCCATCCAGGATGCAGGAGAATGGCGGGTACGATACATCAAGGAACTATATAACCTTTATAGGACACCGGATGTCGTTACCGACATCAAAGTGGCTAGACTGAGATGGGCAGGACATGTTCAAAGAATGAGCAACAATGAAATGGCTAAGAGAGTAATGGAAAATAAGCCAGAAGGAAGGAAAGTTGGAAGACCTAAATCCAGGTGGATGGACGGTGTGCTGAAAGATATAAAAAGACTAAAAGTTAAAAATTGGTAGAAGGTCGCCAGGAACAGAGAAGCCTGGAAGAAAATTTTAAGTGAGGCCTTGATCCGACCTGGGTAGTTGAGCCAGATATGATAATGATGAAAAAAAATTAATTACGAAAATGAATAGAATTATATAAACATCTCATGAGTGTTTCTTGAATTATAATCATCAATATAGTGAAAATCTGCTTCCAATCCCAAGTGAATGATAATGGTAATCGAAACAGAATACAGTACATTAGGAAAACATTAGATGAGATAGGATTAAAGTGGATATGGAATTCAGTATTGAACGAGGAGAAAAACATCAATGTGATTTCAAAAGTAGTTATTAAAAGATGTAATGATATACAAAGGCAGAACCATTTTGCCGTAATGAGGGAAAAGAAATCTTTAGTATTCTACATCAAAATGAAAGAAATGTGGGATATGGAAAATTGTGTGAATGATTGCTCAAAGAAACAAAAATCTGGGCTGGCATGGTGGAGATTAGGGATATGGAGCTTAGAGGGGCAAGAAGGAATTTCGAGAAAGGTCGTTGCCCATTATGTCTGAGTAATGAAGATCAAGAGCTTATAATCTTAAGTTGTCCCGAAACTGAAACACTGAGACTTAAGTTTTTAAATAAACAAAATTTTAAAGTTACATAAACAAATGGCATATAAGAAATTAACTGTCACAAAAAACACAAAAACACTAAAGGAACTGGGAAACTTTTTCATATATAGCTAAAATAAAATAGGAAAAACAAATTAGCTGCTTAGGGGAAATTGGTTAGAAAGGGTAAATGGATATACTTACAAAAGGTAGACATTTATTAGTAGTAGTATTGATTTCAGATGTATGAGTTTTTATGTATGCAGACGCCTTTTGGTGAAAAACTTTCTGTAACACCAGGGGTGATCATTTGTATAACTCCAGATACAAGAATAAATCATTCATTCATTTACAATTATAATCTTCAGATATATAATCTTGCTGATATGGTCATTACAATAGTTGATGTTCTTGAAGGGAGTTTGGTTGTAGAAATGTAGTAATTTCTTGAAGTTACTGTTCATGGGATGATATTAATGGATAGCTTCGGTCACCAGTATTGTGTTGTTGTTGTGTGGTAGCACTGTGTTACATTGATCCTGTCTGTTGCTAGTTAACATATTTTTAGGTTAGGTGTGGATTGGTAGCTGTCAAAACCGGTATAATGCATTGAAGATAGTGTATATGGCGAAGTTTCGAATGCAGTTTTAGATGTAGTGAGCCGAATGGATCGCCTTGGGTCGCTCGCCACTAGATGATTGTGAATTGTAGGTTAGGTTGAATGGTTGCACATGGCAAGTGGCAATTTGTTTGTGAATATGCCGTCTCGCATAGTATGTTGATGTGATTGTGGATTGGTATAAAGAATGTCAAGTTTATTGTTGCTCAAACGTCCTCAATGTGAATAAACTAGGCCACAAATTGTTGATGTAAACTTGGGTGAAATTGCTTGTGACCAAATTTGAATTATGGCCGATTTAGCTAAGGGCTAACGCTACATTCATTTATTGAGGCGTATACCAGTGCTGGGTATCTACATTCGTACTCAAAGTTTAAATTCCATGTCGAATATATTGGAAATCGTGAATTTCGGAATATCTAGTGAGATTGGTTATATTTAGTGTTAGATGGGTTGGTAACTTGGCGTTGATCGCAAGTGGACAAAGCTGGAACTAACTTCGAGAAATAACTTGCAATATAGCTTCCATGAAGTAGTTATTAACGAATTCATAGAAACTTATATTTTATTAAACCAATAATGAGATTGGTAAGTCAATATACATTGTAAACACAAACAATATGTATTTAAAAACATTAATCAGCTGGATGAAAGACATGTAGACAGTGGTGATATTCAGCCGGTTCTCCGAACCGGTAGCTTCACAATGAGCGATTGCCTTTTTAAAAGATCAGATTCACGCCCAATCCACAGCAGTGATCATACATATATGAATTTGCTAGAACCAAAACACGCCATTTATGTTCGCTAACGGCGGACTACCACCATAGGTAGCGGGCGTGCGGTTAAGTTGGCAGACTCTCTTATTTGCGCACGGCCGATCGTCTTGACACTCGCTCGCTTTGCTTTCGATGTTCGATTATAAACGGACTGTGGTCTTCTTTTGTTGTGTAAGGTTATGTTTTAAGGAAGCTGAGTAATGGGCCATTCAGATAGAAACTTAACCGTAAACGTAAGAACGTAAACTTAAACGCACACTTTAGCACGGCACTGAGCATTCGCAATGAAAACTTAAACGTAGGTAACAACCAATCACAAACGAGAACATGAACAGCTGATAAAATGGCCTCAGCAGACGAAAATACTTTCTTGTTTCTGTTAATCATGCACTCATTCATTCATTCATTTTTATTGTCATTAAATCAACATATACAGTTGTAATATACATTGTCCAAAGAATATACAAAACTATTTATATAATAAAAATAATACTATAAAATTAGAGCCTTAAATCATTCATGTCAGATATTTCATACTCGTCAATACTGTAAAAACATAGTTTTTAACCAATTTTTATAACTATTTTAAAACGATTAAGTGTAGCAGTTCTAGCACTAAGTGGCAGCTTATTAAAAAGCTTATCACTTAAATAATTAAAACTGTTTTTGGTTTTACTTAACCTAGCAAAATTTATATTTATATGATCCCTATACCTAGTATCATGGTCATGATGATCATGGAAATCCAGTGTGTAGGCCATTAAAAATTTACATCATACAAGCGTATGCAGACATATAAAAATTAACAGAATATTATATGTGCTGTATTTACTACTGTAGTTAATTTTTGGGGGAACTATTGTTCATATTATATTTTCCTTCAATGCCGCATCTTTATATAATAGACTAGCTGAAAAGGCCCGGCGTCGCCCGGGCTTTGTATTTTGTAATTTGAAATTAACTTATGGAGGACTTTGGATGTTGAAACTCTAGGTCCTGATATAATAATGTATGTAGAATTCGAAATGAGGAAGAACAACATATGGCACTCAGACTATTCCCTCAGAAAACGCTAGATATAGCTTTTTATGGTTCATAGAGGATGTCGAATGCTGCATTCCGTTGCTTCTACTCATCATGCCTGGGAGGGGTTGAAATAAGAAGAAACATAAATTACATAAGATTGTATTGACTTGACGGAAAATTTTATTTCTCATTCTCATGTTACCATACAACCGTTTCGGAGCTGAAATAAAATAGAAATGCAGTATCACTTTCATACTTTCCTCCCCTAAAACCCGGGACATAATATACTGCGAGTATAGGACTCAAAATGTTCCATCCCATGCTTAGGGCCTATGATAAATCTCAACTAATACAAAGCCTACAGCTATGGATAACTGACTATTTACCGACTTCTGATATAACATACTCACACACTTAAGTTGCTCCTGCAATACGACCTCTTATTCTACATCAAAATGTGAAGTGAGAAAATATTTCTTATGTCTAGGGTAGAGAAAGTTGTGTGACTGCATCACACTTTGCTTTATTTTCGTGTAATTCATTTTTCAGTAATTATTTTCGCCAATATATTACATGGAATCATAATTCGTTAAAGTCCAGTTGCCAAGGCCCAATGTTATCAAAGTAAACAATACACGATTGTCATGTGAACTAAACAGCAATTCATTTTTTTCAGTATAAAATTCTCAGAAATTATATAATTTTCAAGGGAAGGAGTATTTTGTTTGAATTTTAATGTTGACCGCTATACTTTCCGGGCTTAACTGGGTATGTGTGCAAAATTCCGTGTAAATTGGTAAAGAAATGTAGATTTGTATAAGGAACAAACATACCCACAAACACACATTCGACTTTATATAATAGATGCCATTTATCATAATGACGGGTTTCTCATTTATAGACGCCATCTCTTGGCTACTTCCACTTCCGTCTCCTGTTCTGTTCTCTGATTGGTTGTATCGTTATTTTTCGCATAAACATAACGCAGAAGCTTGGTGTTTGCAAGGTTCTACGTTACGTTTAATTTTACGTTTTAAGTTTCACGTTTACGTGATGCATTGTGAATGGTCACATTGAAAAACATGGCCGCAAACTTCTATGTTTACGTTACGTTTACGGTTAATTTTCTATCTGAATGGGCCATAAGTTTAGTATGAGTATGAAAAGACAAAATAGCACATTGGGCTATTTTGAATCAACATCAAATGCCCTGATGAGAACCGGTTGTTAAACTGTTTGAATATCACCACTGCATGTAGAAATAGTGCACATTAAATATTGAAAACATAAGCTACATAACCTAAATTCGGCGTGATGAGACACCTATTATGCTCACACTTTATCTTGAGCCAAAAAAATGCGGGGGTTAGGGGAGCTGATATTGCATGCAGTATAAGAGATTGACTATTGCGGAAGGCGGTGAGTTGAAATTGACGTTGTTTCTGAAGGGTTGCCGATTACCATAAAATATAACGTGTGTAGTTTTATGCTGGATCACAATGGAACTAACTGTAATCTGTAGCACTTCCAACTCTCGCTACCAAACTAAAGATTTTATATTGATTCAGATATTATAGTAGAATATATCGCTGGAGAAATGAATAAAGTAATATATTTAGGCCTATTTAGACAATTTCTCTCCCGGTCTTCAGAATATAGAAAATCGTTTAAAAGTCGTAGCATTATACATGTAGGTTTACTTGAATACGCACTTCCACATGCCTGAATTGATGTAATTTAACTAAATGCCTTTCGCGAAAGTTTGTAGGTAATTAATACAACACATTTAATACAACGAAATAATAAAACCTGACTTGTTCTTTTCTCCAACGACCGATTCAGCTTAAAACACATTAAATTGCTTTTCCTTCCATTTCATTTATTTGGTTCATTATTTCGCTGATTTCCGATAATTCTTGGTTTAAAGAATCTTTATTTTTAACTTCGTTGTCACTTATATCGACCATTTCCACAACACCAGTACTGTTCTTCTAATATCCATGGATTTATTCTGTCATTTTCAGAATAATAAGATGTAAACAAATAAAAAAAAATTGACGGTAGCTCAAGAATGCCTCAACGGGAAGTTTTTGAGTATGGCAATACTGGGGACGGGTCGCGATCTTCATTTTTTCGAGCGAGGCCTTCTTTATATGGGCGGTTTTCAGCATTATGGAGTGTGAAGCTCAAGATAAAGTGTGCGAATAATACTATAAATAACAAGGAAGGATATTCATCTTAAAACCATTCTCGGACTTTTCCTCCTAACCACGGTCGGGTTTGAGCTCGCGGCCCTCAAATATAGAGGCGTACAAATGAATTACTGTTATCATTATTACTACTAACATTATTAAATGCCAGAATGGTACTTTATGAGATTGTGTGGGGGACGGGAAAATCTGTCTTTCTCTCCGCGCCTGTTTTGATGAAACTTGGTACCGGTACTCTTCGTTAACGTACATGGGACGAAGTCTATTGATATTGAACCAAATTGGTTGACCGGTACCAGAGTAATGCCCAATTTAGCGGCTAATTTGTAAGTTAATAGCATATGTATCAAATGCAAATCAGTTATCATGACAACATATTGTTTTACAGTGTTCATATACAACTTTGGAAGTTGCAATACAGTTAGCTTTGACACATCCATTCATTCTGAGAATGCAATTCATGTAAATAAATGCATATGATTTGAACCACCTGAACAATATAGTCCCATACTAGATCTGATTTTTGTAACAGTAAAAGCTTATAATATGGACAAAAATTATTAATACTCGTATAATATCAATTGATTACAGTTGTTTCAGTGTATGACATTTATAATTATTCATAACCCAGTCTCCAGGAAGTATTACAAACATAATGACTGAAACCCAATCCGGTCCGAGTGGCATAATTAAAAAGAAAGCGGTTAAACTTTGGTGAGGTAGAAAAAAGGAATAAAACTGACTGTTCTAAAGGATTGCTAAAAAATTCCGATAACTTAGCGCTTGGAATAATTACTAACCTATTACTCGTAAACCATTCAAGATGCAAAGGTGGTACTTTTCCGCTTGAAGTTCTTCGGGTCACAAAAAGAGAGAAAAAAATGTTTGTCGCATAGTGAACAGAGGGCTACGTTTGACCGCCATGTTTGATTGGGTGGTGTCATATTGCTCTTGACATGCAGCGCACTTTGCTGTTTCCTTTTCTACATTTACATTCATTTCTTGTTTACAGCTAACATCCACCACTTGGTATTCGATGCTGTCAAAGATGGACCGTTGAATTATGTCCCATAAACTTCGTAATCAATGTTTTAGCGCACGTGGCATTCTTTGTTTGAGAGTTCATGTTATACAACTTCCATCTCGTAAAAGCAAAATGTTGCCTTCAGTTAGTAAATTACAAAACATTAAAAAATGTTTTTAATCTAAGTTATATTAATAAAAGGAAGTGTCTGTCTGTCTGTCCGCGATGCCCAGCGAAATCTACTCAACGCAGAGATCTGAAATTTTAAACATAAGTGGACTGAAGGGTCTGAAAATGCACCTCGAAGCCGGAATTTTAATTTTCGCTTTCGTTCGTGAGTTCTGAGTGAATAACGGGCAGAAAACGTGCATTTTTTGCGTTTTCGAAGCATCAGTTTTGAGTAATACATTTCAGTGTCAAATCAATTACAGTTGGCTTTGGCTATTTTCGTTATACCTTTGAAATCAAAGCATCCCGATCGCTTGAATGTTGTAAGCCCACGCTGGTCGATTCATTTGTTTAGAATGTCAAGGCCCGCAGCCACATGAGATTTTCAACCTACACGGAAGAGGGATAATCAATATAGGCCTAAATATGGTCAAACATTGTTCGATTTGGACGAAACTCACTATACTGGGGTTTTCTGGGCCAAGGAACTCGAATCTGAGGTCGCTTTTACCATGCGACGCTATCTAATCGTGGTATGTAATTCACGTGAGTTAGGTGTTAATAAATATAATGATTTAACTATTATGGTCTTGATTTTTAAATTTTGAAATAATAATCGTGGGCGATCGCTTGAATTTGTAAGTCCATCCTGCACGATTCATTTGTTTAGAATGTCAAGGCCCGCAGCCATATGACATGTTCAACCTACACGGAAGAGGGATAATCAATATAGGCCTAAATATGGTTAAACATCGTTCGATTTGGACGGAACTCACTATACAGGGGTTTTCTGGGCCAAGGAACTCGAATCTGAGGTCGCTTTTATTTAATCGTGGTATGTAGTCCACGTGATTTAGGTGTTAATATATATAATGATTTAACTATTATGCTCTTAATTTTTAATTTTTGAAATAATTATCGCGGGCGAAGCCGCGGGCACATGCAATTAATAAATAATCTGGATCCAAGTTATTATTACCTACTCGTATATACACTCTCTCGAATCCTATGCCCACCCCCCATGTTGGGCCTCCAAGTGGAGGTTTCTGTTTACCGATGTGAATTTTGTTACGCTTATTTTCCTAGAGAGGGCAGAGGGACACGTGGTAAGCCCATCGCCCCTTAACCTCCATCCGGAAACTAAGGTATTACTTGGACGTGAAAGGGCCGACAAATTTTGTGCAGAGGATCTAATTTAGGCTTGGAGTTCTTTTACGTGCTGTAAATCTACGACGCGGGTCCCCCAACTTAAAGTCCCTCCCGTAGGACTCCGTGCCCAGGATTTTTACGTCTTGAAAAACCCATCGACTGCGGCCGACCGTATGTACACTAGGACAATTAAATTTTCAGACATCTTAAATGTAGAAATTAAAATGCGAAGAAGGGTGGAAAATAAAGATAAACTCAAATATATCGTGTTACAATTATTTATATACAAGTAGGGCAATCGTGCCTAATTTCGCAGTATCTTTTTATTTTATTTACTGCAAAATCAGGAACAGTAATGGAAAATAAAAAATATATATAAAACAGAAGAGAAGATGTCCTCTTTGATGAATAAGATGAAATATTTCTACTACTGTTCCCAATTTTGCAATAAATAAAATAAAAAGATACTGCGAAATTAGGCATGTTTGCTATATAATAATTCTTTATCTATAATTGAGCGTTTGGAATCTGTTAAGCTACATTAATTCTTCTTGGAAACAAATTCATGCGCCGCTACTTTTCTGAATGTGTGTTCTGTAATAATAAATTGAGGATTATTACAAAATCTTTATTGGCTGTCATAATTTTCCACCACAATAATTCGTAATACCTAGGTATAATAGGTATAATAAAACAATAAAATATCAATACTCGCATTTGTTTAAATCTGTCATATATCTCATTTCGATATTGCACATAAAGCATTTTCTTGAAATTAAATCAGCAATCAGACGGTCTATGTATTCATATAGTTTGCCAGCAGTGGTTATGATAGAACTTATTTCATGTAACTCTTGTGTTTTTATTTGTTTACATAAATATGAAGCTTACTGCAGGCGTTCCAATTATTTTAGAGAGCTTACAAACCAGGCAGTTTTGTTGTAACCCAAAAGTAATAGGAACCTTTAAGGGTGGATAGCCTGCCATTTGTTCTTTGTCCCCTCACGGCTGCACTCTCCATCTTGGGAAAGGAAACTGATTTAAATGAAGATAACATGTAAGTTGTTCTGAGGGAGAAAGGGCCGACGTTGAGAGTGTTTGTATGTACAACCTACATGTAGTCTGGAGAAAGTCTACAGAAAATGTCCTTAGCGTCTGGTCAGTTCATGTCAGGGGGGGATCCAGAGAGACATTTTGGGGGGAGGGGGAACCAAAGTAGAGAGGGAAGTTTTTACTCATAAAAATTAATTATTCCCAGTACACAATTGAAAATAAAATGAACATTTCAGCATTTTCTTACAAAGGTATTTCAAAATAATCAATGTCGTTGCATTAATTTAAGTATTTGGGTTATGTTAAATAAATTTTGAATAATTTGTGCTTAATGTTACAAAGTTTGGGGGGGGGGGAATTTCCCCCATTTCCCCCCCCCCCCGTGGATCCGCCCTTGGTTCATGTTGAGCTTTTCATATTTTGTCAGTAGATGATCTCACATAGCCTACATACCTCATAGCGCCGAATTGTTCAGATGTCACAAAGAAGAAAGGTTCTCTCTTCGCTTTACAGCCTATTCTTTGTTGGCACTACAGGCCTTTGTGTTGAAACTAGCTTTGAAATATAGGCTTATCTGTTATTGACTGAAATATGCGGAAATACATTAATGTCATGTGAAGGGCATACATCGAGAGTGTCGATAAATTGATGTGTTTGTATTCGCAATACACCTGTGTAGAGTGATATTCCACGTTACCTTTTTTTTTAATTTTTTTATTTAGAGTAACACTAGGTTTTATGAAACCTAAGAGAACCGTCTGAGTAATCGAAAACCTAAAATAACTAAAACATTCAATAATATTGGCACCAACAAAATTCAATTTGAAATTATTGATATTAATTGTAATAAAACAACTGAGCAGCATTCATCATTAAAATTTCAAACAAATACACAGTTCTTTGAACAACTTCACAAAAGAAGTCCCATTTTCGACGTCAGTTCTTCGCATACTACCATCACCAACAGTAGATATCCTTCACCTGCTCTTCAAGCACATGAAGCCTTCATTTGTTTGTGGAGTAGGTGATCAATGTGCATTTTCGGTCATCCAATACGTCCCAATATGACCTGATTTATAGTTCCTGTAAAACATTCAATTCCTGTAGTTTACACACACAAAATTCCGATACATACCTGGGTGTAAAAGTTATTATAATATTGCACGTCATGATCATATTCACATAAACATTTTGCCGAGTCACGATTATCCCTATTCCAGGGCCGATTACTCCCAACACAAAAACACTGGCTACCTGGCAAAATTCAGACCGAGGCCAACACCCAGAAGAAGACGAATAAGTAGAATAAGATGAAGATGATGAACAATGCAGGTGTCAAGGGAGCGAGAACAATTACTCTAAACCAGGGGTAGGGAGCTCATGGTGAAGGAGAATCGTCGTAACATCTTACTCCACATTCGGAATGGGAAATGGGATACCTCTTTTGTGAAGTTGTTCGTAGAAGTGTGTATTTGTTTGAAATTTTAATGATTTGTTTCTGAGTTTTCACTATCAGTATTGTTATTACCAGTGCTTTTTTTCTAACAAAGAAGGTGGCGGTACTCACCGAAACTTTTAAACTTAATCACACGGGAGCTCCCACACTTCTCCCAGAAGTCATTTTTCTAAGTTAATGTCGAATAGTCAGGCCTATCATGGCCAGAAATGTTTCTTCCCTGAATTGCAGTAATATCACCAGTACTTGTGACGTTCTCTAAAGATTAATTTTATTCGCTGTGTGCAGTTTATGAGATACTTCAAAAACATCGTCATGCTTTCTTTTATTGCTCATCATTACATAATAATTTCTTATTTTACTCATTTAACTTGTGAACAACATGCACCCCTTGTTCCTATAATCGTACTAAACAACTGTGAATTTACTTGCCTCTGCAACACAAATGAAGGGTTTTCTTTTCAAATTATATGTAAGCAACGAATGCAGTTAAATTTAAACATGCACTAACCCCTGATTAACTATGGTGGTTAGCTGTTTACTACTTGTTTGTTACTGCATTAGCACTGGTACTGTCAGAATGGCCTTGTCCACAGGAGCAGTTTGCCGAGGGCTGGAAAACCCACCCCAACCCTCTTGCAGTCCAGTAGCCACGGCAATTTACAGAAACTATCATGTGCTCGTGTGTAGGCTATTATGTACGTAGAAATCTAACAAAACCAACAAACAAGGCCATAATTTTATAGGAATTGTGAAAGGAATATTCCGGGTAATATCCAATTTTTTTGAAGGGAAAAAAGGTGCCGGTACTGCGTACCGTTGCGTACCGTCACAAAAAAAGCACTGGTTATTACTATTATAATTAATAATATCAATAATTTCAAATTGAAATTCTGTTAGTTCCAATATTGTTGAAGTTTGTCTATAGGAGTTTTAGTTATTTTTTGTAACATGCAAAATTGCCTCAAATATATCAATGCCACGTGTGTGATATATCTAGAAACCCTTCTGTCTGCCTCTGATTGAGCTGTATCTTCATTATTTGTGCTCTCGTCCAGTGCTAAGGAATACCGCTTCATAGTTTGTACTTTATTCATTAATTGTCACTCTACATCAGAGCTTGCTTGCTTTGTCTTAGTGTTACCTCTCCCTTTTAGGATTTAACCGATCAAGCCGTCCGGGCCTGTCGGGAGAAGGATCATCTATGGATCACATACATACTTTTTTGACCAGACAAGGACATGGAGGACCTCCCGGATGAGTAATCAGCCCAATGCCGGGGACACCTCCGAGACAACACGAACACATAGGACGAGATACACCATTCACACACTCCAAACAAGGCGAGGATGGGGATGAAGATGATAATGACGGCCAGATGATATCCGGGGACCACAAGGGCCTAAAGTTACCCGACATTTGTCTCACAGGTGAAGAAAAACCCCACCTACGTAACTTGTCCCGACCAGGATTCGAATCCGGGCCCGCTGCGTGAGAGGAGCGAACACATCCCCTACGCCACAGCGGTGGACTACATCAGAACTAAGTTCCACTATTCCGTGTGAGGTGACTAGCTGATACATTTAAATTGTTCGACTATGTTAGGGCAAACATCTTCGGCAGCTAAAACTAAACAGTCTTCAACATTCTCCCCATTGTGATTTCATTTGTCCGCAATATATTTAGAAATGTGGTAGCTGACACGCACCAATTGTTTTCCTGTGGCTTTTTTAGGTAGATTTTCGAAGAAAAATCTACCTATTGCAATGGATACCACTTTATGATTTTCGAAAAATTCTCTCATATCTTTACGTTTCATGCTCCCCTAAGTACGAAACCACCGCCCGTTCAAAAAAAAAAATTGTGATATTTATATATATATATATTTATATCTTTACACGATAGCGGCCGTAATTTTGAAGATATTTGAACCAAATTTTATTATGTTATTTCTAGGCCCAATAGTTCGGACAAGTTCGTTAATGGGCAAAATTGGCCCAAGGGGGTGGTCGGGGGAGGGGGTTGAAATTTTTAAAAATGTATATCTCGGCCCCTATGAAGTATAGAGGGAAACTTTCTTTGAATAAATTAGAGTACTCCCTATGGAGTTCACAGTGACACCAACGATTCGGAGGTTCGAGTGAGGGTGGGGGTGGGGGTGGGGGTGGGGGTGGGGGATGAAAATTCGAAACTTTTGAAACCATGTCTTGTGGAGTATCGTTGAAAAGCTCTTGATGAGAACTCTACAAATTAATAAATAGTTTCTTGATAGCACTCATATGACGCGAGATTTTAATGTTTGAAAATAATAACACTTGAAAGAATTATTATAATATCATAATTTTGTCTTGTTTAGCGGCTTTGCTAATTTTATTCATTGCTGATCTTGCGCACGGCCTCCCAGAATATTATATCCTATTATTGTTGTCAAAACAATTTATTGTAGGCTCTTCCTCTTTACTGCAGGTTTGCCATGCCAAGGCTAAAGAAGAAGAGTGCTATGCAGCGACAATAAATTAAACCAAAAGCACTTCGAAATCTACCTCCGCCTGTAGGCCTGCCTAAAGGGATTTTTATTATTTTGTTCGATTTTGTGTTTGCCTTTTTAGGCTTTTACCTCTCGTCCCCTACAATAGATCAATTCTGATGTTAATGCAAAGAGACTTATATTACGCATATCTTGAGATTTTTAGTGCAAAATCATTTGTCGCAGTTAAATATTAATGGATAACTTCATTTCATAATTTATTAGTTTATTGCATACAGCTTATAAGAAAAAAAAATACATGAAACGATACATTTCCCATGATTCGTATTGAAGTGTCGTCTAAGGATGAAATGCAAAATAAAGCGAATTGTTGCCCAACATAACTCATTTTCATCCCTTTGAATAAAAAAAAAATGTAATTCCCAATCTTTATGGAGAAAATAGTTTTTCTTTGACTGCGCCCTACTCCTTAGCAGTTAGCGAAAGGTAACGTAAAAGTGTTAGGCAAGATTGTATGAATATGTAAAGACTTGTCTTTCAAATGGGGAGTACGCCGTAGCGTAGTGGTTGAGGCGCTGCGCTACAAACCGGAAGGTTGCGGGTTCCATTCCCGATGAGGTCGTTGAGTTTTTCAATTGTTCTAATCCTTCTGGTGGCACTATGGCCCTGGGGTCGACTCAACCTCTAACAGAAATGAGTACCAGGAGCAATCCTGGGGGTAAAGGCGGCCGGTGCTTAATGCTGACCTTACCCCCTTCATGTGCCGAATGTCCAAAATCTGGGAGCTTCAACCTCCTGGAACCCTCTGGGCCTCCATGGCCTGTATAGAGATCACTTTACCTTTTAGTGTTTCAAATATATGAGTAATTATGAAAATATTGTAACTTATTTCATTTTCTTAGACTATTCTCTCTTCTTATTCTTGTGATGTAGGATGGCATCCTGTTTATTTCCCCTTTATTCCACAGATGAGTCATGTGTACTGTCTTTCCATCTCGTAGCAGGTCTTCCTCTTAATCTTTTTCCGTTTGGTCTGCTTTCTTGAGCCTTTTTTGCTAGGCGATTGTTTTCCATTCTATCTACGTGTTCTTTCCAAAAATTTCTTCTGTCATTGGTAAATTTAGTTATGTCCTGAATTTGGCATTTGTTCCTAATTTCTGTATTGTGTATCTTATCTAATAAAGTTTTCCCCTGAATTGTTCTTAGCACCTTCATTTCTCATTATTATGAAATTTATTATAAAGTTATTAGACTACAGTGAAATCTCGATACCACAGGGATCAGAAAAATATATTGTTGTAGAGAGATATATTGTTATATCGAGAAATTTAAAAAAAATGTTCAAATTTTGGTAGTGTATAGGAAACAACTTCAATAGCTGGCAGCGTATTAAAAATGTTTGTGGTTCAGAGCTATGAAAATTGTAAGTAAAAATAAAATTAGAATATTTGTTCATTGTGTTCATTTCACTTTGGCCTTATATAATAAAGAAACGGTTTTCCTAATTTTGTACTGTTCGTGAAAGTTTACACTGCGAGAGACGAACATCGCCGAGTATACCCGTTGTCTCACGAAGCGGGCGAGCGAGCAAGCACGCTATTTAGGGCCGTTGAATTGTATAAGAGTAGGTTATTGACTTGAGATATGCATATAGGCCTAAGCTGTTGGATTCTTTCACTTAGATTCCCCCTAAAAAAATCGAGTTGAGCCACCACCTATGACAGGAATAGGCCTGTTACGATCTAGTACATTACACTTCAAGTCCTCAGCAACCAGTCTTGCCTGTCTTGAAATATGGGAACGTCCAATATTTGGAGCCTAAATTATATTCTAATGGTAAAACACATATGGATGCGTTCAATAGTGATAAAATGAAAATTGTGATTATTCTTCTTCAATGACTTTAATTTTTCCGATTGAGCTTAAATCTGAAATGAAATTTTTAAGTTTTATGGTATATATTTTACATGTAAGGTGGCTTGTGTTTTATAACACACGTAGGATTAAATGGGTAAAAGTATTCACAATTTCGTTAGGAATCATTTTAGTGAAGACTTCACCTCTCAATAGACATGGCATTCTGTATTTATTTCACTCTCTCGTTGCACATGTTTTTATTTAACAAGTTTCATTTCAGAAGAGGAATCTTTCCTTGTAATAATAAGCCTTTCTTTTCTCTGGACCAAGGAGACTAGTGTATTATTCAGCCATGGTAAATTTCCATTCTTTTGGGGAATTTTTTGCTTCACTTCATGCTGAAAGTAATTTCAAAAATACTAATTAAGTTGTTGGTAATCAGTGAATGCTACCATTTGAAATAGGACATTAGGCCTACTCGATGACTAATATCATTTCCAATTCTGTAACTATACAGACCATGGAATTTAAGTTGTAACAGTTCATGCTAAAATATTTAAATATTAGGCCTGAGAACAATTTCAATATCATAGACATTGGTGTGCAAACACTTGGAGACACCAGCTCTGGTTATATTCAGATAAAGATAATCTTTTTCATTGTTATTTCACCATGTTTCAGTAAGCACTATAATATTATTAACATTTTAAATATAGAAAATAGAACAGAACCTACCGGTAATTTACACGTATTAATTAGTAGGCATAACTGTTGTCGCCATGTAGACCTAATCCTGTAACAAATGTATTCATTTCCATTACATTTCTAAGTCTATATCGGGGAAACGGGAAGAGACTTTCGAGCTAGAATTAGAGAACACGAAAGGGACATTAAGAATGGAAAATTTACAACAGGTTTGAGCCAACATATCGTTCAAGATAAACATCGAATTGGTGAGGTTAATGTTGTGAAAGTTGTGTTTGACAGGGTTAGAAGAAAAGTGACTGAAGCATGGAAGATTATTGAAAACCAACAGGTCTCAATGAACAGGTATGAAGGGGGTATAAGTGAAGATTGGTTGGAAATAATTAAGAGATTGAGGAGTGATAAATCGATCATTATGTTTTTCCCACCATCCAAGGAGGTTGAAAGGACTGTTGAATTTGGAGTCCCAAATGAATGGGTCGACAAGTAAGCTCGATGTACGACGTTTATGATCGATAGTTACCAACCAAGTGTGGAAGATTCCTCGTCTTGTGAGCAGTGTGATTCAGGAGGCACCTGAGGAAGGGTCGAGGGACGACTCGAAACGTTGTGCAGCATTCTTTTAACTATTCACTGTCAGTAAATTAATCTATTGTATTTTAACTAGTATATAAAAATCTACTAAAATACAGAAACTTTTACTACTTTGGAATGAAATGATCTCGCTTTATTGCAGACACCTTTTGTTTTAATAACTTATCTTAAGGAAAACTAAAACCTAGGGGCACTAGGTTTCCACTAAGTACACAGTGTTGTACACAATCATTAAATTTCTATTCAAATCTCACAACTCTTTATTGTCTATAGGCATACACAATTTTGCAATAGACAACGTCAAAATATACACATATAAAACTTATAATTTGACAGATTTCAAGTCTTGATATTCATTTATGTTAGTCATAGCCATTTTTATAATCTTTCCTTAAGTATTTTAAAGTCTAAAAGTTTACAATCATTAAAACTTGTTAAACAGTTTCAGACTATTGATGGAGAAACTGTTTTGACATTTGGCTAGCCTACTGTAAGGAACATCTAACGTAAACTTAGTCTGATCTATCTAGAGTTCTTCTGCAAACGTAAGAAAACATACAAATTTACCAGTATGTCAGTCAGTCAGTATACCACTTGACTTAAATAAAGGCTTGCAATGTTCTTTGAAAGGAATGTTATTTATTCTTCTCAAAGCTTTTTTTCTGTAACGCCTTATTTATATGCAGCTGTTTCCCCAGAATTAGACCATAACTCAACACAGATTGAAAAAATCCAAAGTAATTTACAACATGTATCCTCAACATGTTTTCTTTACTGTTTAAACACTGAACATTTATACTCGTATACAGCAACTTTAGATTTCTCAAATCATCACCTATCGTTGTGAGTTTAAATTTCGTGTATGTTTTGGGAGATTGAAAGTACTTACTTAGTGGCCAAAAATCTTCACAAAAATATCTTCCCACAGGGTTTCAGGAACTCCTACTTTAAATGGTCGGATATTTTGAGATCAACTTCTCTCCACATAATTATAACTTTTATGAGCTGTCAGAAAAGTTTCCATATCTTGTTTTTCCACTGTTGGTTCAAACCTTAATACAAAAATAAATTTTGTTCTCTTAATAGTGCTAAGGTTATTTTTCTACTGATTTCCTGTCAATAATTTTCTGGTTCATCTCCCTTTTACTTCCGGTTTATAACTTCCACCAGTTTGCTTTACTTCTTGATGTTTGTTTTGAGCTTCACTCTTCTTAAGCACTACAGTTTTCCATGCGTTTTGGTTAGTGTTAACCAAGTTAGAGTCCTTTGAGGTCGGGTAACAATCCTTTTCTAATGATTTCTGGCCGGTTTCTTCTTTTCAGATTTCCTGTTGATGTTGACAAGCACTTGCATTCTCAAAATGAATAGATGATACTCACATATTCCTTCACATATGCTTATCAAACTTCAGACCTCAGTTCTTCCATAAGCCCTGTTTAATGAATCGATCTGAAGTTGAACTCTGAGATCAATTACAAAAAAAAAACTTATTTGCTGCATAGACCTATCATAATTTCTATTATCATTTATTAAACAAAGGCATTCTGCCATTTTATTACATCAGTTTACCTGATTTGATTTACACTGACATCGTTATAAAGAAATCAATCAATCAAGGCGCACGAACAATATCAATAAGCTATCGGCAATTTGATACGTTAGGTTTAGAATAATGTGAGCCATGCAATATTATTGTAGCTAGTTATACCCATTATAAAATTAGTATTGTGTTTGTATGCTGTCAAATAGACAAATAATACGATTTGTGTGTAGTACCAACTGGATAGAACTTCTGAAAGTAAATGCATGCTCTTTAATAAGTAATTCTACTGACAGAAACTGATACATCTGAACTTGTCTTGTTTACTTTAGTTACGGTTACTAATGCTTGTGGCACTTCGGCCGCTGATAAGCCTTCCGAGAGCCAATCTATATGGTTCGGGTCTTCGGACAACGCAGCTCGCTTTTCTTGTTGGGGGCTCTTCCCCCAAACCCCCAGTGAGGTTCTTAGGAAAAGCTTTTGTTCTGAACTGAAACCGTATCGGAAATAAGAGTCGGCTGGCTTTGTGATTTTAACCTGGGACCTCCCAATTGCGAATTACTTCTATCGGTAGCATGTCTAAAGATTTTTCAAAGTGTATTGCAACTTCCAAATATGTGAACACTGTAGGTAATATTCTTGCCCACCGTTGCCATGGAAACCGAGCCCTTTTTCGGGGTTTTTAGGGCTAAATATTTAAAAAATTAACATTTTATGAATTTGCCTGTGGTTTACAGCCTAAAAGCTAAGTGTTCCAAATGTCAAGTTTCTAGCTCATCTGGAAGTGAGCAAACATTAATGTCAGTGAGACGAGTCGAACCCTTTTTCGGGGGTTTTTAGGGCCAAAAATAAAAAATAATAAACTTTTTGGAATTTTCCTGTGGTTTACAGCCTAAAAGCTATATGTGTACCAAATTTCAAGTTTCTATCTCATCTGAAAGTGGGCAAACATTAATGTCAGTGAGTGAGTGAGCCATGTGGCTTTTGTGACCATTAATTAATCGTTATTTCTGTGCCGGTCAACCGATTTGTTTCAAAATAAATGGGGTTTTTCCCTTGGACGTTGTAAGTGTGTATACCAAGTTTTATGAAAATCCAATAAAACGTATTCGAAACAACTCCAAAACCAACCCAAACCAAGCAATGCTAATGGCTGGAGAAAACAAGACACTCACGGTGACAAATCCAGGGCCTGCACGTCTCGATCTCAGGAACCCTGAGCTCGAGATCCACAGGACTTATGATTAAACACGACATTTAAGTAACAACATCGTTTAAAAAACAACCCTTCACATTTTAAGCACATAATCTGAAACTTTAACATGAAGATAAATTATTCCTCTTTTGAAAATACCGATTAATTAGATGACATTAAATCACAATAATAAAGAATTTCTTATTTCCGAGACTAAAGCAAATATAACTATTACAAACGTGCCCTGTCCCTTTAAGAAACAAGTTCAACACCAGACTATTTAATATTCACAACAAATAACAAACACTACAAGATTTACAGGGACTCACCTTTTTGGTCATTCCTTCGTGAACCAAGAAAATACAGAAATAAGACGATGAATACTTGGAATCAAGCCCGAATCTAAACCTGATAACCCACGGAGACCAGCGATGGTTTCTGCCAACCATGCAGATGGTCTTCTTGTCGATCCCCGTCCGTAACATCAGTGCGGCCGAGTTCACGGCAGACAGAAACTAAAAGGCATCCATGTTACAACTCATCAGAAAATCAAGTCACTTTTCGAACTAATTGTTCCAAAGCCCGCAATGGTTTCTTTACTTTGTGACGCGAGATTATTACATATGTGAACATAGCATTCTTGTGATGACGTAACAGCTATTTCCTTAATTCCACAATCAATTATTCCTACTAGAACTTTCCAATATATTATCATACGGGAAATAATAATTATCGAATTAAATGCAAACGAGAATAATATCATCACGCGAAATAAAGTCTGTCTGCCTTCACAACTATCATTACGTAAAATTGGAAGTGATTGTAAAACTCCTAATAGCCCAAATTAAATAAATTGATGCATAATTCCGATAGATTAGATTTTCCAAAGATTCCGATTTTCTTCAAATTTACATATGAAATGGACTCGAAACGCATTCATCGTAATATTCCCTAGTTCTCACTCTTTCAAGGTTATTTTTAAGATTAACATTATTTTGCTAGGGTGCTTAACATCTAGTTGTATCACCAGTCCCAATGCACAATGTTACGAGGCTTATCCTTTAGTTGTGACGTAGAATTTACAGTAAATATGACTGAAGCTATAGTTATCATAATATAGCCTTTGTTAATGCTATTTCATTTTTATCGTGGTAATGAACACTGTACACTTCTCGTATCTATGAACATCAAGAATGCTGTTGACTAAGGTATGTTAAACCTTATATAAACGACGAAGTCTAAGACTGAAAGATATAAAACCTTCGTCATGATATTCTAATGGCAAGCTTGTTATTGTTACGACAGATATACATGCATACTACACTGACCGGCAAAAAATACCGATTACTTAAAGAAATTTTTAAAAATTAAGTTTAAATAAAAATTATGTAGTAGGCCTAGTGCTTGAAATAAAATTACTGCAATTGTATACATTTTTAAGATTAAAATTTAATTACACATTTCACACTTAATTCCCCATTTTTCCTCTTGCACTGTGGTGAATGGTGCGCCATAACGGAGGCTGCATCCATCATCAATTAGAGCAACAGCTTTGGCAATGTTTTCAGGACTGAGAGGCATAATTTCAACTAAACTTACTGACAGAATCACTGCGATGCGAAGGGAGACAGTTTCCGTTCAGTTTGGAAGGAAATGACGCAATACAACAATGAAACACCTGGCAATATGTACGACAAGCTAGTGCTTATAATCATATTGAAATCACCGTATTGCTATGTTTTTTTGTTTTGTTTGGTGATAAAGTGAAGATATGAAGAAAGCAGATATGCTGTTTCTATACCTAATGGTCCATTAAAAATAATAGTTCATCCTCACCAACAACACTGTAAAAACATCCAATCAAAATTATGTTTAATCTTAAAAGTACAACAAATTTCGCAGTGATCAGTTTTTTTGCCGGTCAGTGTAGTCCTAATACACATTCTTAAACTGTACAACGCGTTATTGTAGTCAAGTACCATTCTCAAATTATTTATGAATTGATTATGTGTATTTTTGTGGCTCAGGTTTCTTGCAGTGCTGTAATGTATCGCAATTATTTTTAAGAGCATTTCATGTTAGTCCATTGCTACATTCTGTGCTCGAATGAAGGGGTTACAATCTTTGCTTTGGTTTCTGTCACGTTTCCACCAACCAATCCTGTTACTTACCTATGAAATACTGTGGGCTTCTTTATAATCAAACTTTCAATAAAACTAAGAACAGTATGAGGCAAGTTTTTCTAGTTTCCTTGCGAGTATCATAACAATGCTATTACAGAGAACTTCACCAAGACACATTTGAGCTTATCTGCACCATTATGACAACTGCAGAGATCGTGTGAAATCAGGGAATGCCATGGCGATCTTATTGCAGAGAACTTCACAAAGAAACACAAACAGTGAGAACAATAAACCATACAGTAGCACGTAGAAAGCTCCTTCTAGGTATGACAAAGAAAACGAGAAGACATCTGTAGTAGTGTTGTTCTTGGAGATCAGTTCACCATAAGAATTCAGCAGTCTAGTATGACGTTCAAAGAATCCAGCCTCCATGCATCTGGTGATCATGTTGTCGATATGGTCGTGTATCATGCAATTCAGTCCGCTCTCAATTAACACGCTGAAATAAACCGTATCAACCTTCTCCAAGAGAGGATGGAAATAAGGTTTCCCGTCCGCTGTTCGGAGACGTCCATAGTACGTATTCATGGAGCTAATGAACTCTAGTACTCCCATGTCCTTCTTGGTGGAAATTCTAGAAATCCATGACATGTTAGACATGTCTGACTTATACACCGTCACGTTCTCGTACTTATTTCCGAAGAAAACAGACAAGTTCATTGAAGCATACATTTCTAACCCAGAATTTTCAAGTTCCTCTAAGGTCTGAATGGGTGGAATTTCTCCAGGGTTTACTAGGAACCCAAAGAGAGCAGCCTGATAGGCAGTGTTAATATGAAGACAGTAGAAGAGCCAGAACATGAAGAATGTTGCAGCTATCGTCCCTGCCAGCTTATCCTCCACCCCCACTGCCAAGTGTGACAACAAAGCATTCATCGCCGCTTTTGTGAAACTGCGATCCACTGCCAGCAAATATGAAACAACTGTGCCCATGATAAATGTGAAGGCTGCTAGGATCCACAAGTCTGGACCGAATGCCTTGAATATAGCCAACCACCGCGGCACCGTGGTTCCGGAAGGAACGTACCATCTTAATTCCTCTTTGAGGTGAGGATATGTTGCTCTGCATTGTTCAACAGTGCGGTAGTCTGTGTGCGGTATGAAAAGCGTAAAATGATTGCCTCTTGGGACACTAACGTCAAACAATCTAAACATTTTAGTCTTTCTAAATAGAAAATACGGCATACCAATAAGAGGAGCATTGTACAAAAGATTGGAATCTACTCTCCCGAACAGAATGCAGTTTTTAATGTCAACTAGGCGTTTTGATGGGAACAGATTGCCGTTTCCTTCGAACTTCTTTTCTTTACAATTCCATGTATCCATGTAATGAGGTTTCAGAAAGAGAACATCAGTTGGTTCACATAAGTTCCTCTGATGTTTTGGCAACCAACCCAGAACGTAGACTTCGTCACGTACATGGTTCACAACAAGGGCTTCTGTGTAACCAAACCCCAAAGCGATGGATAGAAGCATTTTAGCATATCGTTCAGGAAGATTGTCTGTAACAAACATGAGTGGAGCCCTGTTGTTCCTCATGTCAGCCCCTATTCTTTGAAACATGCGGTGAGCCATGGCAAAGATGCTTCTGCGAATCCCTGTCAGTATAAAGAGATATGAACCTGGCTTCATTGCGTTACGAGTGTTTAAGTCTAAGCTTTTCGTTTGACCGCTTACAGCTAGAGGTACGTTGCCTCTATTCTGTAGAGCTTCTATTATTTTGTCCCCATGCTTGCTTTTTTCAGAAAATTCTGGCCAAGTGTCGGGTGTCTGCACAAGAAGCGGCAAGTCTGTCCTCAGATATGTCTTGGAGATGTCGAGAATGCAGTCTGACAAGTCTTCTTCCAAAGTAGTGTACTTAGGAGGTACCATTCTTGCATGGAGATGACTTGCAGCAAGCGACATCATTAAGATGATGGAAACCCTGAAAACAGAACTCATGTAATAATCTCAAGATGAATCTGCCATCTCCTAGTAGACCCAGGGATTATCTAGACCGTATTAAGTGGAAAGCTATGTGTTTTTATAACTTAGTTATACCATTTGCTCAACAACACTCCAAAGGAACTGGAGGTATTACTTGGAAGTGAAAGGGCCAAGGCTCTAATTAAGTTGGTTGTTCTTTATCACACTGAAAAGGTTTGCACCTCTAGTATTAAGTGTATATAATCCAAATTAAATTGTTGCAAACCCTTTCACGGTATGTTGGAAGGAAGAATCAATAAACTTGAACACTATTTATTAATCTTGATGACTCGCAGCCTGTTAAATAATATAGTAATATATTAATATCACTTTGAATAAACTAAATTACACTAAAAACACTTAATCCTCCACGATGGTACCCTCATCTTCTGGCGATGTGAGCCCAAGAGATTCTGAGAGATAAGTTATGCCGACGGGAGCGTAAGCTCCTGGTAGGGCCACCCAAGCCGGACAGGCCAAAGGTGATGGGCCAGACGAAGAGGCATTGGATTGACAATCCAACCTGATAAAAATTTAACCGTTGAGAAGCCCAAAGATATTCAAGCCGGACGGATCAAACTGTGGCGACCAATGGCAAAGAAAAAGGTTAACGATTTGAGAAGATGTACTTCGAACGTATTGTCCCTCTATAAACCAAGAGCTTTAAAATTGTTAATTGATCAGCTAATTAAATACAAAGCAGACATTACAGCATTAGAAGAGATTAGATAGACTGGCGAAGATGTAAATGAAAAAAAAAAAAAAAGAATGTACAATTTATTATAGCTGTGGAGATAAACAGGTGTATGGCACAGGATTTGCTGTCAATACAAAAGCTAAACACTCAGTAATAGACTTCAAACCAGTAAATGGACGACTATCAGTTCTAAGGATAAAGGGTAATTTTTTAGCTATAGCATAATCAACGTTCATCTGCCAACAGAAAAGAAACCAGAAGAGGAGAAAACTATAGCATATAACCATCTTGAGAAAGCCTCTGATGCACGCCCAGGAAGTGATATACAAATAGTCATAGGAGACATGAACGCACAAATAGGAAAAGAGGAGATGTATCATACAACCATAAATAAACATAGTTTACACAGTAACAGTAATGGAAATGGAGTGAAACTGATCGATTTCGCTATATCAAAAGGACTGACTGACTGACTGACTGACTGACTATAGGTAGCATTCCCTCACAAAAAAAATACATAAAGGAACTTGGAAATCTCCTGACAGTCATACAATAAATCAAATTGACCACTTCTTGATAGAGAAGAGGCATAAATCAAGGTTGGTGGACTGTCGAACTTTTAAAGGTGCGAAAATTCACTCTGACCACTCCCTAGTTGGGGCAACAATCAGAGCTAAAATAAGTTAATATAGAAAAATAAATATGAATGAAAACGCAACCACAACTAAAAATAAGCGATATGACCTAGACTCCTTAAAAGAACTAAGCTGATAATGTTATAGGGACACAAGAGAGAATAAAAACAATGATTGATTTGATGAGGAATGTGAGAAGGCAACATTAGAGAAAGACGAAGCGTACCAACGAGCACTACAAAAAAATTGTACCCGGCACTCAACGGAAGAATATAAAAATAAAAGAAGAGAAGAAAAGAAAATCCAAAGGAGAAAAAAGAGAAACATGAAAATAGAAAGATGGAAGAAATTCAGGAAAGTAATAAGGAAGTAAGGAAATTCTATCAATTGATTAATAAAGATAGGCAAAGTTTTAACCCTAAAATTGCAATTTGTAAAGATAACCTTGGTAATATCCTAACAAGGAAAGAAGATATCTTACATCAATGGTGTAAATATTTTAAAGAACATTTTAATAATGTTTCTGATGATGAGGATAATAGACTAGAAAGAATTTTTATAGAGGATGTTACAGTTTTAAGAATGACCCTATAGATAATTTTGTTGATCTTAATGATTTTAATGGAAGTCATCCACCGACAATAGAAGAAATTCAAGAAGTCGTTAAAGAGCTCAGAAATAAAAAAGCACCAGTATTGATAACATCCCACCAGAAGCCCTAAACGATGGAGGACGAGAACTCTTAATGGCACTATATAAAATGTTCGAGCTATCGTGGAATAAAGAAGAAACACCCATGGAATGGAAAACCGGATTGATATGTCCAATATATAAGAAAGAGGACGCCATGCTTTGCAAGAACTACAGGGCAATAACATTACTAACAACAACCTACAAAATATTCTCTATTTTTTTATTTAAGATTACTACCTTATGCTGAGAAAGTAATATGGAATTATCAGTGTGGATTTCGACAAGGGAAGGGCACAACAGACCACATATTTGTGCTGAGACAAATCCTGAAAAAAAAAACAAGAGAATATGAAATTGAAACCCATCATCTGTTCGTAGATTTTAGATCAACCTACGACAGTATTAATAGAAAGGAGTTATACATAGCAATGAAGGAATTAAAAATACACAATAAACTAATAAGATTGACAAGGGCAACTATGGAAAATAACCAAAACTTAATCCAAATTCAAACAGGTACATCAGATCCATTCCGAACAACTAACGGACTACGACAGGGCGACTCACTTTCATGTGTACTTTTCAATCTGGCATTGGAAAAGTTATTAGGGATGCAGGCATCTAAACAAGATTAACAATATTCCAACCATCGTCACAGATCTTAGCATATGCCGATGACATTGACATTATTGGCAGAACAGAAAATGTTGTTATGAAAGTCTTTAAAACTTTAAATAAAGCAATAAGTAAAATGGGCCTCCAAGTAAACGAAGAAAAAACAAAATATACGATTGTCAATGAATACAAGAAATATGACAGAAATGAACAATACATTAGCATAGAAAATTTTAAATTTGAAAAAGTGGACAGTTTTGTGTACCTAGGCTCCCAAGTTAACAAATCAAATGACATTAAACAAGAGATAAATAGAAGAATACAAAATGCTAATAAATGCTACTATGGTATGGTGAAACAATTCAAATCTAAATTCCTTACACATACAACAAAAGTTAGGTTGTACAAAACATTGATAAAGCCAGTGTTGACCTATGGCAGTGAAACCTGGGTCCTAACGGAAGATACTGCCAACCAACTTGGCATTTTTGAAAGAAAGATCCTGAGGAAGATATATGGACCCATCCAGGATGCAGGAGAATGGCGGGTACGATACATCAAGGAACTATATAACCTTTATAGGACACCGGATGTCGTTACCGACATCAAAGTGGCTAGACTGAGATGGGCAGGACATGTTCAAAGAATGAGCAACAATGAAATGGCTAAGAGAGTAATGGAAAATAAGCCAGAAGGAAGGAAAGTTGGAAGACCTAAATCCAGGTGGATGGACGGTGTGCTGAAAGATATAAAAAGACTAAAAGTTAAAAATTGGTAGAAGGTCGCCAGGAACAGAGAAGCCTGGAAGAAAATTTTAAGTGAGGCCTTGATCCGACCTGGGTAGTTGAGCCAGATATGATAATGATGAAAAAAAATTAATTACGAAAATGAATAGAATTATATAAACATCTCATGAGTGTTTCTTGAATTATAATCATCAATATAGTGAAAATCTGCTTCCAATCCCAAGTGAATGATAATGGTAATCGAAACAGAATACAGTACATTAGGAAAACATTAGATGAGATAGGATTAAAGTGGATATGGAATTCAGTATTGAACGAGGAGAAAAACATCAATGTGATTTCAAAAGTAGTTATTAAAAGATGTAATGATATACAAAGGCAGAACCATTTTGCCGTAATGAGGGAAAAGAAATCTTTAGTATTCTACATCAAAATGAAAGAAATGTGGGATATGGAAAATTGTGTGAATGATTGCTCAAAGAAACAAAAATCTGGGCTGGCATGGTGGAGATTAGGGATATGGAGCTTAGAGGGGCAAGAAGGAATTTCGAGAAAGGTCGTTGCCCATTATGTCTGAGTAATGAAGATCAAGAGCTTATAATCTTAAGTTGTCCCGAAACTGAAACACTGAGACTTAAGTTTTTAAATAAACAAAATTTTAAAGTTACATAAACAAATGGCATATAAGAAATTAACTGTCACAAAAAACACAAAAACACTAAAGGAACTGGGAAACTTTTTCATATATAGCTAAAATAAAATAGGAAAAACAAATTAGCTGCTTAGGGGAAATTGGTTAGAAAGGGTAAATGGATATACTTACAAAAGGTAAACATTTATTAGTAGTAGTATTGATTTCAGATGTATGAGTTTTTATGTATGCAGACGCCTTTTGGTGAAAAACTTTCTGTAACACCAGGGGTGATCATTTGTATAACTCCAGATACAAGAATAAATCATTCATTCATTTACAATTATAATCTTCAGATATATAATCTTGCTGATATGGTCATTACAATAGTTGATGTTCTTGAAGGGAGTTTGGTTGTAGAAATGTAGTAATTTCTTGAAGTTACTGTTCATGGGATGATATTAATGGATAGCTTCGGTCACCAGTATTGTGTTGTTGTTGTGTGGTAGCACTGTGTTACATTGATCCTGTCTGTTGCTAGTTAACATATTTTTAGGTTAGGTGTGGATTGGTAGCTGTCAAAACCGGTATAATGCATTGAAGATAGTGTATATGGCGAAGTTTCGAATGCAGTTTTAGATGTAGTGAGCCGAATGGATCGCCTTGGGTCGCTCGCCACTAGATGATTGTGAATTGTAGGTTAGGTTGAATGGTTGCACATGGCAAGTGGCAATTTGTTTGTGAATATGCCGTCTCGCATAGTATGTTGATGTGATTGTGGATTGGTATAAAGAATGTCAAGTTTATTGTTGCTCAAACGTCCTCAATGTGAATAAACTAGGCCACAAATTGTTGATGTAAACTTGGGTGAAATTGCTTGTGACCAAATTTGAATTATGGCCGATTTAGCTAAGGGCTAACGCTACATTCATTTATTGAGGCGTATACCAGTGCTGGGTATCTACATTCGTACTCAAAGTTTAAATTCCATGTCGAATATATTGGAAATCGTGAATTTCGGAATATCTAGTGAGATTGGTTATATTTAGTGTTAGATGGGTTGGTAACTTGGCGTTGATCGCAAGTGGACAAAGCTGGAACTAACTTCGAGAAATAACTTGCAATATAGCTTCCATGAAGTAGTTATTAACGAATTCATAGAAACTTATATTTTATTAAACCAATAATGAGATTGGTAAGTCAATATACATTGTAAACACAAACAATATGTATTTAAAAACATTAATCAGCTGGATGAAAGACATGTAGACAGTGGTGATATTCAGCCGGTTCTCCGAACCGGTAGCTTCACAATGAGCGATTGCCTTTTTAAAAGATCAGATTCACGCCCAATCCACAGCAGTGATCATACATATATGAATTTGCTAGAACCAAAACACGCCATTTATGTTCGCTAACGGCGGACTACCACCATAGGTAGCGGGCGTGCGGTTAAGTTGGCAGACTCTCTTATTTGCGCACGGCCGATCGTCTTGACACTCGCTCGCTTTGCTTTCGATGTTCGATTATAAACGGACTGTGGTCTTCTTTTGTTGTGTAAGGTTATGTTTTAAGGAAGCTGAGTAATGGGCCATTCAGATAGAAACTTAACCGTAAACGTAAGAACGTAAACTTAAACGCACACTTTAGCACGGCACTGAGCATTCGCAATGAAAACTTAAACGTAGGTAACAACCAATCACAAACGAGAACATGAACAGCTGATAAAATGGCCTCAGCAGACGAAAATACTTTCTTGTTTCTGTTAATCATGCACTCATTCATTCATTCATTTTTATTGTCATTAAATCAACATATACAGTTGTAATATACATTGTCCAAAGAATATACAAAACTATTTATATAATAAAAATAATACTATAAAATTAGAGCCTTAAATCATTCATGTCAGATATTTCATACTCGTCAATACTGTAAAAACATAGTTTTTAACCAATTTTTATAACTATTTTAAAACGATTAAGTGTAGCAGTTCTAGCACTAAGTGGCAGCTTATTAAAAAGCTTATCACTTAAATAATTAAAACTGTTTTTGGTTTTACTTAACCTAGCAAAATTTATATTTATATGATCCCTATACCTAGTATCATGGTCATGATGATCATGGAAATCCAGTGTGTAGGCCATTAAAAATTTACATCATACAAGCGTATGCAGACATATAAAAATTAACAGAATATTATATGTGCTGTATTTACTACTGTAGTTAATTTTTGGGGGAACTATTGTTCATATTATATTTTCCTTCAATGCCGCATCTTTATATAATAGACTAGCTGAAAAGGCCCGGCGTCGCCCGGGCTTTGTATTTTGTAATTTGAAATTAACTTATGGAGGACTTTGGATGTTGAAACTCTAGGTCCTGATATAATAATGTATGTAGAATTCGAAATGAGGAAGAACAACATATGGCACTCAGACTATTCCCTCAGAAAACGCTAGATATAGCTTTTTATGGTTCATAGAGGATGTCGAATGCTGCATTCCGTTGCTTCTACTCATCATGCCTGGGAGGGGTTGAAATAAGAAGAAACATAAATTACATAAGATTGTATTGACTTGACGGAAAATTTTATTTCTCATTCTCATGTTACCATACAACCGTTTCGGAGCTGAAATAAAATAGAAATGCAGTATCACTTTCATACTTTCCTCCCCTAAAACCCGGGACATAATATACTGCGAGTATAGGACTCAAAATGTTCCATCCCATGCTTAGGGCCTATGATAAATCTCAACTAATACAAAGCCTACAGCTATGGATAACTGACTATTTACCGACTTCTGATATAACATACTCACACACTTAAGTTGCTCCTGCAATACGACCTCTTATTCTACATCAAAATGTGAAGTGAGAAAATATTTCTTATGTCTAGGGTAGAGAAAGTTGTGTGACTGCATCACACTTTGCTTTATTTTCGTGTAATTCATTTTTCAGTAATTATTTTCGCCAATATATTACATGGAATCATAATTCGTTAAAGTCCAGTTGCCAAGGCCCAATGTTATCAAAGTAAACAATACACGATTGTCATGTGAACTAAACAGCAATTCATTTTTTTCAGTATAAAATTCTCAGAAATTATATAATTTTCAAGGGAAGGAGTATTTTGTTTGAATTTTAATGTTGACCGCTATACTTTCCGGGCTTAACTGGGTATGTGTGCAAAATTCCGTGTAAATTGGTAAAGAAATGTAGATTTGTATAAGGAACAAACATACCCACAAACACACATTCGACTTTATATAATAGATGCCATTTATCATAATGACGGGTTTCTCATTTATAGACGCCATCTCTTGGCTACTTCCACTTCCGTCTCCTGTTCTGTTCTCTGATTGGTTGTATCGTTATTTTTCGCATAAACATAACGCAGAAGCTTGGTGTTTGCAAGGTTCTACGTTACGTTTAATTTTACGTTTTAAGTTTCACGTTTACGTGATGCATTGTGAATGGTCACATTGAAAAACATGGCCGCAAACTTCTATGTTTACGTTACGTTTACGGTTAATTTTCTATCTGAATGGGCCATAAGTTTAGTATGAGTATGAAAAGACAAAATAGCACATTGGGCTATTTTGAATCAACATCAAATGCCCTGATGAGAACCGGTTGTTAAACTGTTTGAATATCACCACTGCATGTAGAAATAGTGCACATTAAATATTGAAAACATAAGCTACATAACCTAAATTCGGCGTGATGAGACACCTATTATGCTCACACTTTATCTTGAGCCAAAAAAATGCGGGGGTTAGGGGAGCTGATATTGCATGCAGTATAAGAGATTGACTATTGCGGAAGGCGGTGAGTTGAAATTGACGTTGTTTCTGAAGGGTTGCCAATTACCATAAAATATAACGTGTGTAGTTTTATGCTGGATCACAATGGAACTAACTGTAATCTGTAGCACTTCCAACTCTCGCTACCAAACTAAAGATTTTATATTGATTCAGATATTATAGTAGAATATATCGCTGGAGAAATGAATAAAGTAATATATTTAGGCCTATTTAGACAATTTCTCTCCCGGTCTTCAGAATATAGAAAATCGTTTAAAAGTCGTAGCATTATACATGTAGGTTTACTTGAATACGCACTTCCACATGCCTGAATTGATGTAATTTAACTAAATGCCTTTCGCGAAAGTTTGTAGGTAATTAATACAACACATTTAATACAACGAAATAATAAAACCTGACTTGTTCTTTTCTCCAACGACCGATTCAGCTTAAAACACATTAAATTGCTTTTCCTTCCATTTCATTTATTTGGTTCATTATTTCGCTGATTTCCGATAATTCTTGGTTTAAAGAATCTTTATTTTTAACTTCGTTGTCACTTATATCGACCATTTCCACAACACCAGTACTGTTCTTCTAATATCCATGGATTTATTCTGTCATTTTCAGAATAATAAGATGTAAACAAATAAAAAAAAATTGACGGTAGCTCAAGAATGCCTCAACGGGAAGTTTTTGAGTATGGCAATACTGGGGACGGGTCGCGATCTTCATTTTTTCGAGCGAGGCCTTCTTTATATGGGCGGTTTTCAGCATTATGGAGTGTGAAGCTCAAGATAAAGTGTGCGAATAATACTATAAATAACAAGGAAGGATATTCATCTTAAAACCATTCTCGGACTTTTCCTCCTAACCACGGTCGGGTTTGAGCTCGCGGCCCTCAAATATAGAGGCGTACAAATGAATTACTGTTATCATTATTACTACTAACATTATTAAATGCCAGAATGGTACTTTATGAGATTGTGTGGGGGACGGGAAAATCTGTCTTTCTCTCCGCGCCTGTTTTGATGAAACTTGGTACCGGTACTCTTCGTTAACGTACATGGGACGAAGTCTATTGATATTGAACCAAATTGGTTGACCGGTACCAGAGTAATGCCCAATTTAGCGGCTAATTTGTAAGTTAATAGCATATGTATCAAATTCAAATCAGTTATCATGACAACATATTGTTTTACAGTGTTCATATACAACTTTGGAAGTTGCAATACAGTTAGCTTTGACACATCCATTCATTCTGAGAATGCAATTCATGTAAATAAATGCATATGATTTGAACCACCTGAACAATATAGTCCCATACTAGATCTGATTTTTGTAACAGTAAAAGCTTATAATATGGACAAAAATTATTAATACTCGTATAATATCAATTGATTACAGTTGTTTCAGTGTATGACATTTATAATTATTCATAACCCAGTCTCCAGGAAGTATTACAAACATAATGACTGAAACCCAATCCGGTCCGAGTGGCATAATTAAAAAGAAAGCGGTTAAACTTTGGTGAGGTAGAAAAAAGGAATAAAACTGACTGTTCTAAAGGATTGCTAAAAAATTCCGATAACTTAGCGCTTGGAATAATTACTAACCTATTACTCGTAAACCATTCAAGATGCAAAGGTGGTACTTTTCCGCTTGAAGTTCTTCGGGTCACAAAAAGAGAGAAAAAAATGTTTGTCGCATAGTGAACAGAGGGCTACGTTTGACCGCCATGTTTGATTGGGTGGTGTCATATTGCTCTTGACATGCAGCGCACTTTGCTGTTTCCTTTTCTACATTTACATTCATTTCTTGTTTACAGCTAACATCCACCACTTGGTATTCGATGCTGTCAAAGATGGACCGTTGAATTATGTCCCATAAACTTCGTAATCAATGTTTTAGCGCACGTGGCATTCTTTGTTTGAGAGTTCATGTTATACAACTTCCATCTCGTAAAAGCAAAATGTTGCCTTCAGTTAGTAAATTACAAAACATTAAAAAATGTTTTTAATCTAAGTTATATTAATAAAAGGAAGTGTCTGTCTGTCTGTCCGCGATGCCCAGCGAAATCTACTCAACGCAGAGATCTGAAATTTTAAACATAAGTGGACTGAAGGGTCTGAAAATGCACCTCGAAGCCGGAATTTTAATTTTCGCTTTCGTTCGTGAGTTCTGAGTGAATAACGGGCAGAAAACGTGCATTTTTTGCGTTTTCGAAGCATCAGTTTTGAGTAATACATTTCAGTGTCAAATCAATTACAGTTGGCTTTGGCTATTTTCGTTATACCTTTGAAATCAAAGCATCCCGATCGCTTGAATGTTGTAAGCCCACGCTGGTCGATTCATTTGTTTAGAATGTCAAGGCCCGCAGCCACATGAGATTTTCAACCTACACGGAAGAGGGATAATCAATATAGGCCTAAATATGGTCAAACATTGTTCGATTTGGACGAAACTCACTATACTGGGGTTTTCTGGGCCAAGGAACTCGAATCTGAGGTCGCTTTTACCATGCGACGCTATCTAATCGTGGTATGTAATTCACGTGAGTTAGGTGTTAATAAATATAATGATTTAACTATTATGGTCTTGATTTTTAAATTTTGAAATAATAATCGTGGGCGATCGCTTGAATTTGTAAGTCCATCCTGCACGATTCATTTGTTTAGAATGTCAAGGCCCGCAGCCATATGACATGTTCAACCTACACGGAAGAGGGATAATCAATATAGGCCTAAATATGGTTAAACATCGTTCGATTTGGACGGAACTCACTATACAGGGGTTTTCTGGGCCAAGGAACTCGAATCTGAGGTCGCTTTTATTTAATCGTGGTATGTAGTCCACGTGATTTAGGTGTTAATATATATAATGATTTAACTATTATGCTCTTAATTTTTAATTTTTGAAATAATTATCGCGGGCGAAGCCGCGGGCACATGCAATTAATAAATAATCTGGATCCAAGTTATTATTACCTACTCGTATATACACTCTCTCGAATCCTATGCCCACCCCCTATGTTGGGCCTCCAAGTGGAGGTTTCTGTTTACCGATGTGAATTTTGTTACGCTTATTTTCCTAGAGAGGGCAGAGGGACACGTGGTAAGCCCATCGCCCCTTAACCTCCATCCGGAAACTAAGGTATTACTTGGACGTGAAAGGGCCGACAAATTTTGTGCAGAGGATCTAATTTAGGCTTGGAGTTCTTTTACGTGCTGTAAATCTACGACGCGGGTCCCCCAACTTAAAGTCCCTCCCGTAGGACTCCGTGCCCAGGATTTTTACGTCTTGAAAAACCCATCGACTGCGGCCGACCGTATGTACACTAGGACAATTAAATTTTCAGACATCTTAAATGTAGAAATTAAAATGCGAAGAAGGGTGGAAAATAAAGATAAACTCAAATATATCGTGTTACAATTATTTATATACAAGTAGGGCAATCGTGCCTAATTTCGCAGTATCTTTTTATTTTATTTACTGCAAAATCAGGAACAGTAATGGAAAATAAAAAATATATATAAAACAGAAGAGAAGATGTCCTCTTTGATGAATAAGATGAAATATTTCTACTACTGTTCCCAATTTTGCAATAAATAAAATAAAAAGATACTGCGAAATTAGGCATGTTTGCTATATAATAATTCTTTATCTATAATTGAGCGTTTGGAATCTGTTAAGCTACATTAATTCTTCTTGGAAACAAATTCATGCGCCGCTACTTTTCTGAATGTGTGTTCTGTAATAATAAATTGAGGATTATTACAAAATCTTTATTGGCTGTCATAATTTTCCACCACAATAATTCGTAATACCTAGGTATAATAGGTATAATAAAACAATAAAATATCAATACTCGCATTTGTTTAAATCTGTCATATATCTCATTTCGATATTGCACATAAAGCATTTTCTTGAAATTAAATCAGCAATCAGACGGTCTATGTATTCATATAGTTTGCCAGCAGTGGTTATGATAGAACTTATTTCATGTAACTCTTGTGTTTTTATTTGTTTACATAAATATGAAGCTTACTGCAGGCGTTCCAATTATTTTAGAGAGCTTACAAACCAGGCAGTTTTGTTGTAACCCAAAAGTAATAGGAACCTTTAAGGGTGGATAGCCTGCCATTTGTTCTTTGTCCCCTCACGGCTGCACTCTCCATCTTGGGAAAGGAAACTGATTTAAATGAAGATAACATGTAAGTTGTTCTGAGGGAGAAAGGGCCGACGTTGAGAGTGTTTGTATGTACAACCTACATGTAGTCTGGAGAAAGTCTACAGAAAATGTCCTTAGCGTCTGGTCAGTTCATGTCAGGGGGGGATCCAGAGAGACATTTTGGGGGGAGGGGGAACCAAAGTAGAGAGGGAAGTTTTTACTCATAAAAATTAATTATTCCCAGTACACAATTGAAAATAAAATGAACATTTCAGCATTTTCTTACAAAGGTATTTCAAAATAATCAATGTCGTTGCATTAATTTAAGTATTTGGGTTATGTTAAATAAATTTTGAATAATTTGTGCTTAATGTTACAAAGTTTGGGGGGGGGGGAATTTCCCCCATTTCCCCCCCCCCCCGTGGATCCGCCCTTGGTTCATGTTGAGCTTTTCATATTTTGTCAGTAGATGATCTCACATAGCCTACATACCTCATAGCGCCGAATTGTTCAGATGTCACAAAGAAGAAAGGTTCTCTCTTCGCTTTACAGCCTATTCTTTGTTGGCACTACAGGCCTTTGTGTTGAAACTAGCTTTGAAATATAGGCTTATCTGTTATTGACTGAAATATGCGGAAATACATTAATGTCATGTGAAGGGCATACATCGAGAGTGTCGATAAATTGATGTGTTTGTATTCGCAATACACCTGTGTAGAGTGATATTCCACGTTACCTTTTTTTTTAATTTTTTTATTTAGAGTAACACTAGGTTTTATGAAACCTAAGAGAACCGTCTGAGTAATCGAAAACCTAAAATAACTAAAACATTCAATAATATTGGCACCAACAAAATTCAATTTGAAATTATTGATATTAATTGTAATAAAACAACTGAGCAGCATTCATCATTAAAATTTCAAACAAATACACAGTTCTTTGAACAACTTCACAAAAGAAGTCCCATTTTCGACGTCAGTTCTTCGCATACTACCATCACCAACAGTAGATATCCTTCACCTGCTCTTCAAGCACATGAAGCCTTCATTTGTTTGTGGAGTAGGTGATCAATGTGCATTTTCGGTCATCCAATACGTCCCAATATGACCTGATTTATAGTTCCTGTAAAACATTCAATTCCTGTAGTTTACACACACAAAATTCCGATACATACCTGGGTGTAAAAGTTATTATAATATTGCACGTCATGATCATATTCACATAAACATTTTGCCGAGTCACGATTATCCCTATTCCAGGGCCGATTACTCCCAACACAAAAACACTGGCTACCTGGCAAAATTCAGACCGAGGCCAACACCCAGAAGAAGACGAATAAGTAGAATAAGATGAAGATGATGAACAATGCAGGTGTCAAGGGAGCGAGAACAATTACTCTAAACCAGGGGTAGGGAGCTCATGGTGAAGGAGAATCGTCGTAACATCTTACTCCACATTCGGAATGGGAAATGGGATACCTCTTTTGTGAAGTTGTTCGTAGAAGTGTGTATTTGTTTGAAATTTTAATGATTTGTTTCTGAGTTTTCACTATCAGTATTGTTATTACCAGTGCTTTTTTTCTAACAAAGAAGGTGGCGGTACTCACCGAAACTTTTAAACTTAATCACACGGGAGCTCCCACACTTCTCCCAGAAGTCATTTTTCTAAGTTAATGTCGAATAGTCAGGCCTATCATGGCCAGAAATGTTTCTTCCCTGAATTGCAGTAATATCACCAGTACTTGTGACGTTCTCTAAAGATTAATTTTATTCGCTGTGTGCAGTTTATGAGATACTTCAAAAACATCGTCATGCTTTCTTTTATTGCTCATCATTACATAATAATTTCTTATTTTACTCATTTAACTTGTGAACAACATGCACCCCTTGTTCCTATAATCGTACTAAACAACTGTGAATTTACTTGCCTCTGCAACACAAATGAAGGGTTTTCTTTTCAAATTATATGTAAGCAACGAATGCAGTTAAATTTAAACATGCACTAACCCCTGATTAACTATGGTGGTTAGCTGTTTACTACTTGTTTGTTACTGCATTAGCACTGGTACTGTCAGAATGGCCTTGTCCACAGGAGCAGTTTGCCGAGGGCTGGAAAACCCACCCCAACCCTCTTGCAGTCCAGTAGCCACGGCAATTTACAGAAACTATCATGTGCTCGTGTGTAGGCTATTATGTACGTAGAAATCTAACAAAACCAACAAACAAGGCCATAATTTTATAGGAATTGTGAAAGGAATATTCCGGGTAATATCCAATTTTTTTGAAGGGAAAAAAGGTGCCGGTACTGCGTACCGTTGCGTACCGTCACAAAAAAAGCACTGGTTATTACTATTATAATTAATAATATCAATAATTTCAAATTGAAATTCTGTTAGTTCCAATATTGTTGAAGTTTGTCTATAGGAGTTTTAGTTATTTTTTGTAACATGCAAAATTGCCTCAAATATATCAATGCCACGTGTGTGATATATCTAGAAACCCTTCTGTCTGCCTCTGATTGAGCTGTATCTTCATTATTTGTGCTCTCGTCCAGTGCTAAGGAATACCGCTTCATAGTTTGTACTTTATTCATTAATTGTCACTCTACATCAGAGCTTGCTTGCTTTGTCTTAGTGTTACCTCTCCCTTTTAGGATTTAACCGATCAAGCCGTCCGGGCCTGTCGGGAGAAGGATCATCTATGGATCACATACATACTTTTTTGACCAGACAAGGACATGGAGGACCTCCCGGATGAGTAATCAGCCCAATGCCGGGGACACCTCCGAGACAACACGAACACATAGGACGAGATACACCATTCACACACTCCAAACAAGGCGAGGATGGGGATGAAGATGATAATGACGGCCAGATGATATCCGGGGACCACAAGGGCCTAAAGTTACCCGACATTTGTCTCACAGGTGAAGAAAAACCCCACCTACGTAACTTGTCCCGACCAGGATTCGAATCCGGGCCCGCTGCGTGAGAGGAGCGAACACATCCCCTACGCCACAGCGGTGGACTACATCAGAACTAAGTTCCACTATTCCGTGTGAGGTGACTAGCTGATACATTTAAATTGTTCGACTATGTTAGGGCAAACATCTTCGGCAGCTAAAACTAAACAGTCTTCAACATTCTCCCCATTGTGATTTCATTTGTCCGCAATATATTTAGAAATGTGGTAGCTGACACGCACCAATTGTTTTCCTGTGGCTTTTTTAGGTAGATTTTCGAAGAAAAATCTACCTATTGCAATGGATACCACTTTATGATTTTCGAAAAATTCTCTCATATCTTTACGTTTCATGCTCCCCTAAGTACGAAACCACCGCCCGTTCAAAAAAAAAAATTGTGATATTTATATATATATATATTTATATCTTTACACGATAGCGGCCGTAATTTTGAAGATATTTGAACCAAATTTTATTATGTTATTTCTAGGCCCAATAGTTCGGACAAGTTCGTTAATGGGCAAAATTGGCCCAAGGGGGTGGTCGGGGGAGGGGGTTGAAATTTTTAAAAATGTATATCTCGGCCCCTATGAAGTATAGAGGGAAACTTTCTTTGAATAAATTAGAGTACTCCCTATGGAGTTCACAGTGACACCAACGATTCGGAGGTTCGAGTGAGGGTGGGGGTGGGGGTGGGGGTGGGGGTGGGGGATGAAAATTCGAAACTTTTGAAACCATGTCTTGTGGAGTATCGTTGAAAAGCTCTTGATGAGAACTCTACAAATTAATAAATAGTTTCTTGATAGCACTCATATGACGCGAGATTTTAATGTTTGAAAATAATAACACTTGAAAGAATTATTATAATATCATAATTTTGTCTTGTTTAGCGGCTTTGCTAATTTTATTCATTGCTGATCTTGCGCACGGCCTCCCAGAATATTATATCCTATTATTGTTGTCAAAACAATTTATTGTAGGCTCTTCCTCTTTACTGCAGGTTTGCCATGCCAAGGCTAAAGAAGAAGAGTGCTATGCAGCGACAATAAATTAAACCAAAAGCACTTCGAAATCTACCTCCGCCTGTAGGCCTGCCTAAAGGGATTTTTATTATTTTGTTCGATTTTGTGTTTGCCTTTTTAGGCTTTTACCTCTCGTCCCCTACAATAGATCAATTCTGATGTTAATGCAAAGAGACTTATATTACGCATATCTTGAGATTTTTAGTGCAAAATCATTTGTCGCAGTTAAATATTAATGGATAACTTCATTTCATAATTTATTAGTTTATTGCATACAGCTTATAAGAAAAAAAAATACATGAAACGATACATTTCCCATGATTCGTATTGAAGTGTCGTCTAAGGATGAAATGCAAAATAAAGCGAATTGTTGCCCAACATAACTCATTTTCATCCCTTTGAATAAAAAAAAAATGTAATTCCCAATCTTTATGGAGAAAATAGTTTTTCTTTGACTGCGCCCTACTCCTTAGCAGTTAGCGAAAGGTAACGTAAAAGTGTTAGGCAAGATTGTATGAATATGTAAAGACTTGTCTTTCAAATGGGGAGTACGCCGTAGCGTAGTGGTTGAGGCGCTGCGCTACAAACCGGAAGGTTGCGGGTTCCATTCCCGATGAGGTCGTTGAGTTTTTCAATTGTTCTAATCCTTCTGGTGGCACTATGGCCCTGGGGTCGACTCAACCTCTAACAGAAATGAGTACCAGGAGCAATCCTGGGGGTAAAGGCGGCCGGTGCTTAATGCTGACCTTACCCCCTTCATGTGCCGAATGTCCAAAATCTGGGAGCTTCAACCTCCTGGAACCCTCTGGGCCTCCATGGCCTGTATAGAGATCACTTTACCTTTTAGTGTTTCAAATATATGAGTAATTATGAAAATATTGTAACTTATTTCATTTTCTTAGACTATTCTCTCTTCTTATTCTTGTGATGTAGGATGGCATCCTGTTTATTTCCCCTTTATTCCACAGATGAGTCATGTGTACTGTCTTTCCATCTCGTAGCAGGTCTTCCTCTTAATCTTTTTCCGTTTGGTCTGCTTTCTTGAGCCTTTTTTGCTAGGCGATTGTTTTCCATTCTATCTACGTGTTCTTTCCAAAAATTTCTTCTGTCATTGGTAAATTTAGTTATGTCCTGAATTTGGCATTTGTTCCTAATTTCTGTATTGTGTATCTTATCTAATAAAGTTTTCCCCTGAATTGTTCTTAGCACCTTCATTTCTCATTATTATGAAATTTATTATAAAGTTATTAGACTACAGTGAAATCTCGATACCACAGGGATCAGAAAAATATATTGTTGTAGAGAGATATATTGTTATATCGAGAAATTTAAAAAAAATGTTCAAATTTTGGTAGTGTATAGGAAACAACTTCAATAGCTGGCAGCGTATTAAAAATGTTTGTGGTTCAGAGCTATGAAAATTGTAAGTAAAAATAAAATTAGAATATTTGTTCATTGTGTTCATTTCACTTTGGCCTTATATAATAAAGAAACGGTTTTCCTAATTTTGTACTGTTCGTGAAAGTTTACACTGCGAGAGACGAACATCGCCGAGTATACCCGTTGTCTCACGAAGCGGGCGAGCGAGCAAGCACGCTATTTAGGGCCGTTGAATTGTATAAGAGTAGGTTATTGACTTGAGATATGCATATAGGCCTAAGCTGTTGGATTCTTTCACTTAGATTCCCCCTAAAAAAATCGAGTTGAGCCACCACCTATGACAGGAATAGGCCTGTTACGATCTAGTACATTACACTTCAAGTCCTCAGCAACCAGTCTTGCCTGTCTTGAAATATGGGAACGTCCAATATTTGGAGCCTAAATTATATTCTAATGGTAAAACACATATGGATGCGTTCAATAGTGATAAAATGAAAATTGTGATTATTCTTCTTCAATGACTTTAATTTTTCCGATTGAGCTTAAATCTGAAATGAAATTTTTAAGTTTTATGGTATATATTTTACATGTAAGGTGGCTTGTGTTTTATAACACACGTAGGATTAAATGGGTAAAAGTATTCACAATTTCGTTAGGAATCATTTTAGTGAAGACTTCACCTCTCAATAGACATGGCATTCTGTATTTATTTCACTCTCTCGTTGCACATGTTTTTATTTAACAAGTTTCATTTCAGAAGAGGAATCTTTCCTTGTAATAATAAGCCTTTCTTTTCTCTGGACCAAGGAGACTAGTGTATTATTCAGCCATGGTAAATTTCCATTCTTTTGGGGAATTTTTTGCTTCACTTCATGCTGAAAGTAATTTCAAAAATACTAATTAAGTTGTTGGTAATCAGTGAATGCTACCATTTGAAATAGGACATTAGGCCTACTCGATGACTAATATCATTTCCAATTCTGTAACTATACAGACCATGGAATTTAAGTTGTAACAGTTCATGCTAAAATATTTAAATATTAGGCCTGAGAACAATTTCAATATCATAGACATTGGTGTGCAAACACTTGGAGACACCAGCTCTGGTTATATTCAGATAAAGATAATCTTTTTCATTGTTATTTCACCATGTTTCAGTAAGCACTATAATATTATTAACATTTTAAATATAGAAAATAGAACAGAACCTACCGGTAATTTACACGTATTAATTAGTAGGCATAACTGTTGTCGCCATGTAGACCTAATCCTGTAACAAATGTATTCATTTCCATTACATTTCTAAGTCTATATCGGGGAAACGGGAAGAGACTTTCGAGCTAGAATTAGAGAACACGAAAGGGACATTAAGAATGGAAAATTTACAACAGGTTTGAGCCAACATATCGTTCAAGATAAACATCGAATTGGTGAGGTTAATGTTGTGAAAGTTGTGTTTGACAGGGTTGGAAGAAAAGTGACTGAAGCATGGAAGATTATTGAAAACCAACAGGTCTCAATGAACAGGTATGAAGGGGGTATAAGTGAAGATTGGTTGGAAATAATTAAGAGATTGAGGAGTGATAAATCGATCATTATGTTTTTCCCACCATCCAAGGAGGTTGAAAGGACTGTTGAATTTGGAGTCCCAAATGAATGGGTCGACAAGTAAGCTCGATGTACGACGTTTATGATCGATAGTTACCAACCAAGTGTGGAAGATTCCTCGTCTTGTGAGCAGTGTGATTCAGGAGGCACCTGAGGAAGGGTCGAGGGACGACTCGAAACGTTGTGCAGCATTCTTTTAACTATTCACTGTCAGTAAATTAATCTATTTTATTTTAACTAGTATATAAAAATCTACTAAAATACAGAAACTTTTACTACTTTGGAATGAAATGATCTCGCTTTATTGCAGACACCTTTTGTTTTAATAACTTATCTTAAGGAAAACTAAAACCTAGGGGCACTAGGTTTCCACTAAGTACACAGTGTTGTACACAATCATTAAATTTCTATTCAAATCTCACAACTCTTTATTGTCTATAGGCATACACAATTTTGCAATAGACAACGTCAAAATATACACATATAAAACTTATAATTTGACAGATTTCAAGTCTTGATATTCATTTATGTTAGTCATAGCCATTTTTATAATCTTTCCTTAAGTATTTTAAAGTCTAAAAGTTTACAATCATTAAAACTTGTTAAACAGTTTCAGACTATTGATGGAGAAACTGTTTTGACATTTGGCTAGCCTACTGTAAGGAACATCTAACGTAAACTTAGTCTGATCTATCTAGAGTTCTTCTGCAAACGTAAGAAAACATACAAATTTACCAGTATGTCAGTCAGTCAGTATACCACTTGACTTAAATAAAGGCTTGCAATGTTCTTTGAAAGGAATGTTATTTATTCTTCTCAAAGCTTTTTTTCTGTAACGCCTTATTTATATGCAGCTGTTTCCCCAGAATTAGACCATAACTCAACACAGATTGAAAAAATCCAAAGTAATTTACAACATGTATCCTCAACATGTTTTCTTTACTGTTTAAACACTGAACATTTATACTCGTATACAGCAACTTTAGATTTCTCAAATCATCACCTATCGTTGTGAGTTTAAATTTCGTGTATGTTTTGGGAGATTGAAAGTACTTACTTAGTGGCCAAAAATCTTCACAAAAATATCTTCCCACAGGGTTTCAGGAACTCCTACTTTAAATGGTCGGATATTTTGAGATCAACTTCTCTCCACATAATTATAACTTTTATGAGCTGTCAGAAAAGTTTCCATATCTTGTTTTTCCACTGTTGGTTCAAACCTTAATACAAAAATAAATTTTGTTCTCTTAATAGTGCTAAGGTTATTTTTCTACTGATTTCCTGTCAATAATTTTCTGGTTCATCTCCCTTTTACTTCCGGTTTATAACTTCCACCAGTTTGCTTTACTTCTTGATGTTTGTTTTGAGCTTCACTCTTCTTAAGCACTACAGTTTTCCATGCGTTTTGGTTAGTGTTAACCAAGTTAGAGTCCTTTGAGGTCGGGTAACAATCCTTTTCTAATGATTTCTGGCCGGTTTCTTCTTTTCAGATTTCCTGTTGATGTTGACAAGCACTTGCATTCTCAAAATGAATAGATGATACTCACATATTCCTTCACATATGCTTATCAAACTTCAGACCTCAGTTCTTCCATAAGCCCTGTTTAATGAATCGATCTGAAGTTGAACTCTGAGATCAATTACAAAAAAAAAACTTATTTGCTGCATAGACCTATCATAATTTCTATTATCATTTATTAAACAAAGGCATTCTGCCATTTTATTACATCAGTTTACCTGATTTGATTTACACTGACATCGTTATAAAGAAATCAATCAATCAAGGCGCACGAACAATATCAATAAGCTATCGGCAATTTGATACGTTAGGTTTAGAATAATGTGAGCCATGCAATATTATTGTAGCTAGTTATACCCATTATAAAATTAGTATTGTGTTTGTATGCTGTCAAATAGACAAATAATACGATTTGTGTGTAGTACCAACTGGATAGAACTTCTGAAAGTAAATGCATGCTCTTTAATAAGTAATTCTACTGACAGAAACTGATACATCTGAACTTGTCTTGTTTACTTTAGTTACGGTTACTAATGCTTGTGGCACTTCGGCCGCTGATAAGCCTTCCGAGAGCCAATCTATATGGTTCGGGTCTTCGGACAACGCAGCTCGCTTTTCTTGTTGGGGGCTCTTCCCCCAAACCCCCAGTGAGGTTCTTAGGAAAAGCTTTTGTTCTGAACTGAAACCGTATCGGAAATAAGAGTCGGCTGGCTTTGTGATTTTAACCTGGGACCTCCCAATTGCGAATTACTTCTATCGGTAGCATGTCTAAAGATTTTTCAAAGTGTATTGCAACTTCCAAATATGTGAACACTGTAGGTAATATTCTTGCCCACCGTTGCCATGGAAACCGAGCCCTTTTTCGGGGTTTTTAGGGCTAAATATTTAAAAAATTAACATTTTATGAATTTGCCTGTGGTTTACAGCCTAAAAGCTAAGTGTTCCAAATGTCAAGTTTCTAGCTCATCTGGAAGTGAGCAAACATTAATGTCAGTGAGACGAGTCGAACCCTTTTTCGGGGGTTTTTAGGGCCAAAAATAAAAAATAATAAACTTTTTGGAATTTTCCTGTGGTTTACAGCCTAAAAGCTATATGTGTACCAAATTTCAAGTTTCTATCTCATCTGAAAGTGGGCAAACATTAATGTCAGTGAGTGAGTGAGCCATGTGGCTTTTGTGACCATTAATTAATCGTTATTTCTGTGCCGGTCAACCGATTTGTTTCAAAATAAATGGGGTTTTTCCCTTGGACGTTGTAAGTGTGTATACCAAGTTTTATGAAAATCCAATAAAACGTATTCGAAACAACTCCAAAACCAACCCAAACCAAGCAATGCTAATGGCTGGAGAAAACAAGACACTCACGGTGACAAATCCAGGGCCTGCACGTCTCGATCTCAGGAACCCTGAGCTCGAGATCCACAGGACTTATGATTAAACACGACATTTAAGTAACAACATCGTTTAAAAAACAACCCTTCACATTTTAAGCACATAATCTGAAACTTTAACATGAAGATAAATTATTCCTCTTTTGAAAATACCGATTAATTAGATGACATTAAATCACAATAATAAAGAATTTCTTATTTCCGAGACTAAAGCAAATATAACTATTACAAACGTGCCCTGTCCCTTTAAGAAACAAGTTCAACACCAGACTATTTAATATTCACAACAAATAACAAACACTACAAGATTTACAGGGACTCACCTTTTTGGTCATTCCTTCGTGAACCAAGAAAATACAGAAATAAGACGATGAATACTTGGAATCAAGCCCGAATCTAAACCTGATAACCCACGGAGACCAGCGATGGTTTCTGCCAACCATGCAGATGGTCTTCTTGTCGATCCCCGTCCGTAACATCAGTGCGGCCGAGTTCACGGCAGACAGAAACTAAAAGGCATCCATGTTACAACTCATCAGAAAATCAAGTCACTTTTCGAACTAATTGTTCCAAAGGCCGCAATGGTTTCTTTACTTTGTGACGCGAGATTATTACATATGTGAACATAGCATTCTTGTGATGACGTAACAGCTATTTCCTTAATTCCACAATCAATTATTCCTACTAGAACTTTCCAATATATTATCATACGGGAAATAATAATTATCGAATTAAATGCAAACGAGAATAATATCATCACGCGAAATAAAGTCTGTCTGCCTTCACAACTATCATTACGTAAAATTGGAAGTGATTGTAAAACTCCTAATAGCCCAAATTAAATAAATTGATGCATAATTCCGATAGATTAGATTTTCCAAAGATTCCGATTTTCTTCAAATTTACATATGAAATGGACTCGAAACGCATTCATCGTAATATTCCCTAGTTCTCACTCTTTCAAGGTTATTTTTAAGATTAACATTATTTTGCTGGGATGCTAAACATCTAGTTGTATCACCAGTCCCAATGCACAATGTTACGAGGCTTATCCTTTAGTTGTGACGTAGAATTTACAGTAAATATGACTGAAGCTATAGTTATCATAATATAGCTTTTGTTAATGCTATTTCATTTTTATCGTGGTAATGAACACTGTACACTTCTCGTATATATGAACATCAAGAATGCTGTTGACTAAGGTATGTTAAACCTTAAATAAACGACGAAGTCTAAGACTGAAAGATATAAAACCTTCGTCATGATATTCTAATGGCAAGCTTGTTATTGTTACGACAGATATACATGCATACTACACTGACCGGCCAGAAATACCGATTACTTAAAGAAATTTTTAAAAATTAAGTTTAAATAAAAATTATGTAGTAGGCCTAGTGCTTGAAATAAAATTACTGCAATTGTATACATTTTTAAGATTAAAATTTAATTACACATTTCACACTTAATTCCCCATTTTTCCTCTTGCACTGTGGTGAATGGTGCGCCATAACGGAGGCTGCATCCATCATCAATTAGAGCAACAGCTTTGGCAACGTTTTCAGGACTGAGAGGCATAATTTCAACTAAACTTACTGACAGAATCACTGCGATGCGAAGGGAGACAGTTTCCGTTCAGTTTGGAAGGAAATGACGCAATACAACAATGAAACACCTGGCAATATGTACGACAAGCTAGTGCTTATAATCATATTGAAATCACCGTATTGCTATGTTTTTTTGTTTTGTTTGGTGATAAAGTGAAGATATGAAGAAAGCAGATATGCTGTTTCTATACCTAATGGTCCATTAAAAATAATAGTTCATCCTCACCAACAACACTGTAAAAACATCCAATCAAAATTATGTTTAATCTTAAAAGTACAACAAATTTCGCAGTGATCAGTTTTTTTGCCGGTCAGTGTAGTCCTAATACACATTCTTAAACTGTACAACGCGTTATTGTAGTCAAGTACCATTCTCAAATTATTTATGAATTGATTATGTGTATTTTTGTGGCTCAGGTTTCTTGCAGTGCTGTAATGTATCTCAATTATTTTTAAGAGCATTTCATGTTAGTCCATTGCTACATTCTGTGCTCGAATGAAGGGGTTACAATCTTTGCTTTGGTTTCTGTCACGTTTCCACCAACCAATCCTGTTACTTACCTATGAAATACTGTGGGCTTCTTTATAATCAAACTTTCAATAAAACTAAGAACAGTATGAGGCAAGTTTTTCTAGTTTCCTTGCGAGTATCATAACAATGCTATTACAGAGAACTTCACCAAGACACATTTGAGCTTATCTGCACCATTATGACAACTGCAGAGATCGTGTGAAATTAGGGAATGCCATGGCGATCTTATTGCAGAGAACTTCACAAAGAAACACAATCAGCGAGGACAATAAACCATACAGTAGCACGTAGAAAGCTCCTTCTAGGTGTGACAAAGAAAACGAGAAGACATCTGTAGTAGTGTTGTTCTTGGAGATCAGTTCACCAAAAGAATTCAGCAGTCTAGTATGACGTTCAAAGAATCCAGCCTCCATGCATCTGGTGATCATGTTGTCGATATGGTCGTGTACCATGCAACTTAGTTTGCTCTCAATTAACGCGCTGAAATAAACCGTATCAACCTTCTCCAAGAGAGGAAGGAGATAGGGTTTCCCATCCGCCGTTCGGAGACCTCCAAAGTACGTATTCATGGAGCTACTGAACGTCAGTAATCCCACGTCCTTCTTGGTGGAAATTCTGGAAATCCATGACACGTTAGACATGTCTGACTCATACACCGTCACGTTCTCGTACTTATTCCCGAAGAAAGGAGACGAGTCCATTAGAGCGTACGTTTCTAGTCCAGAATTTTCAAGTTCCTCTAAGGTCTGAATGGGTGGAACTTCTCCAGGGTCTACTAGGAACCCAAATAGAGCAGCCTGGTAGGCGGTGTTGATATGAAGACAATAGAAGAGCCAGAACGCGAAGAAAGTTGTAGCTATCGTCCCGGCCAGCTTATCCTCCACCCCCACTGCCAAGTGTGACAACAAAGCATTCATCGCCGCTTTTGTGAAACTGCGATCCACTGCCAGCAAATATGAAACAACTGTGCCCATGATAAATGTGAAGGCTGCTAGGATCCACAAGTCTGGACCGAACGCCTTGAATATAGCCAACCACCGCGGCACCGTGGTTCCGGAAGGAACGTACCACCCCAACTCCTCTTTGATGTGAGGATATGTTGCTGTGCACTCATCAAGAATGCGGTAGTCAGTGTACGACATGAATAGCCCAAAATGACTGCCTCTTGGGACACTAACGTCAAACAATCTAATCATTTTATTATCTCTGAATACCAAAAGTGGCATATTAATAATAGGAGCAATGAGCAAAAGATTGACATCTACTCTCCCGAACAGAATGCAGTTTTTAATGTCAACTAGGCGTTTTGACGGGAACAGATTGTCGTTTCCTTCGAACTTCTTTTCTTTACAATTCCATGTATCCATGTAATGAGCTTTCAGAAAGAGAACATCAGTTGATTCACACAAGTTCCTCTGATGTTTTGGCAACCAACCCAGAACGTAGACTTCGTCACGTACATGATTCACAACAAGGGCTTCTGTGTAACCAAACACCAAAGCGATGGATAGAAGCATTGCAGCATATCGTTGAGGAAGAAAGTCTGTAACAAACATGAGTGGAGCCCTGTTGTTCCTCATGTCAGCCCCTATTCTTTCAAACATGCTGTTAGCCATTCCAAAGATGCTTCTGCGAATCCCTGTCAGTATAAAGAGATATGAACCTGGCTTCATGGCGTTACGAGTGTTTAACTCTAAGGTTTTCGTTTGACCGCTTACAGCTAGAGGTACGTTGCCTCTATTCTGTAGAGCTTCTATTATTTTGTCCCCATGCTTGTTTTTTTCAGAAAATCCTGGCCAAGTGTCAGGTGTCTGCACAAGAAGCGGCAAGTCTGTCCTCAAATATGTTGCGGAAATGTTAAGGATGCAGTCTGACAAGTCTTCTTCCAAAGCAGTGTACTTAAGAGGTAGCAGTCTTGCATGGAGTTGACTTGCAGCAAGCGACATCAGTAAGATGATGGAAACCCTAAAACAGAACTCGTGTCAGGGATTATCTAGACCCTTTCAAGTGGAAAGCTATGTGTTTTTATAACTTAGTTATACCATTTGCTCAACAACACTCCAAAGGAACTGGAGGTATTACATGGTAGTGAAAGGGCCAAGGCTCTATTTAAGCTGGTTGTTCTTTATCATACTGAAAAGGTTTGCACCTCTAGTATTAAGTGGATATAATCCAAATTAAATTGTTGCAAACCCTTTCACGGTATGTTGGAAGGAAGAAGCAATAAACTTGAACACTATTTATTAATCTTGATGGCTCGCAGCCTGTTAAATAATATACTAATATATTAATATCACTTTGAATAGACTAAATTACACTAAAAACACTTGATCCCCCCGAATGGTACCCTCATCTTCTAGCGATGTGGGGGCTTGTGAGCCCAAGAGATCCTGAAAGTTAAGTTATGCCGGTGGGAGCGTAAGCTCCTGGTAGGGCCTCCCAAGCCGGACAGGTCAAAGGTGATGGGCCAGACGAAGAGGGATACCCTGGTCCTCCAAGTTGAGGGTTGGGCGTTCGATTGACAATCCAACCTCATAAAAAATTTAACCGTTGAGAAGCCCAAAGATATTCAAGCCGGACGGATCAAACTATGGCGACCAATGGCAAAGAAAAAGGTTAACGATTTGAGAATATGTACTTGGAACGTATTGTCCCTCTATAAACCAAGAGCTTTAAAATTGTTAATTGACCAGCTAATTAAATACAAAGCAGACATTAGAAGATATTAGATGGACTGGCGAAGGTGTAAATGAAAAAAAGAATGTACAATTTATTATAGCTGTATGACACAGGATTTGCTGTCAATACAAAAGCTAAACACTCAGTAATAGACTTCAAACCAGTAAATGAACGACTATCAGTTGGTCGGTACAACGCCAAAGTGAACTAAGCGCCAAACACCATATTTTGAGAAAACTGAAGTTGAAGTTTGAGTGTTGTAAAAAAATCTTGATCAAAACGAAATTTCCTTTTTTCTCAACTGATTTTACTATCGTAGTATCGCTTAGTTCGTTATTGCAGACCGTAGGATATCAAAATCTGCACCATGGACTACCAATAGTCTATATTTTGACAATTGGCGCTTAGTTCACTTTGGCGTTGTACCGACCAGTTCTAAGGATTAAGGGTAAATTTTTCAACTATAGCATAATCAACGTACACCTGTCAACAGAAAAGAAACCAGAAGAGGAGAAAACTCGCGGCCTTCAAAGATATTAGTCATGAGTTAACAGTAGACAAATGAATTACTATTATCATTATTACTACTAACATTATTAAATGCCAGAATTATACTTTCCCAGATTGTGGGGAGGGAAGAAAAACGTCTGCCCGTCCGTCTGTCTGTCCATGTGCCTGTACGCGCAATACCGCAAATACCCTTTATTGGTTTTTGATGAAACTTGGTACTCTTTTATAACGTACATGGGACGAAGTCTATTGATATTGAACCAAATCGGTTGACCAGTACCAGAGTAATGCCCAATTTAACGTCTAATTTGTAATAGCATATGTATCAAATTCAAATCAGTTATCAAGACAGCATATTGTTTCAAAGTGTTCATATACGGCTTTGGAAGTTGCAATACAGTTAGCTTTGACACATCCATTCACTCTGAGAATGCAAGTTCATGTAAATAAATGCATGTGATTTGAACCGCCTGAACAATATAGTCCCATACTAGATCTGATTTTTGTAACAGTAAAAGATTACAATATGGAGGAAAATTATTAATACTCGTATAATATCAGTTGTCCACCGCTGTGGCTCAGGGGATGCGTTCAATCCTCTCATGCAGCGGGCCTGGGTTCGGTTCCTGGTCGGGACAAGTTGCCTACGTGGGGTTTTTCTGGGGTTTTTCCTCACCTTTGAGACAAATGTCGGGTAACTTTAGGCCCTTGTGGTCCCCAGAAATCATCTGGCCGTCATTATCATCTTCATCCCATCCTCGCCTTGTTTGGAGTGAGTGTGTGAATGGTGTGTCTCGTCCCTATGTGTTCGTGTTAACTCGGAGATGGCCCCGGCATTGGGCTGATCACTCATCCGGGGAGGCCCTCCATGTCCTTGTCTGGTCAAAAAAATATGTATGTGATCCAAAGATAATCCCTCTCCCGACAGGTCGCGGCCCTGTAAGGCCCGGGCGGCTTTGGTCGCTTAAATCCTAAAAGGGAGAGGTGAAACTACGATAAAGAAACAAAGAAAGAATAATATCGATTGATTACAGTTGTATCAGTGTATGGCATTTCTAATTATTCATAACCCAGTCTCCAGGAAGCATTACAAACATAATGACTGAAACCCAACCCGGTCCGAGTGGCATAATTAAAAAGACTTTTTGTGAGGTAGAAAAAAAGTAATAACACTGATTGTTCTAAAGGATTGATAAAAAAAAATCCGATAACTTAGCGCCTGGAATAATTACCAACCTATTACTCGTAAACCATTCAAGATGCAAAGGTGGTACTTTCCCAAGAGAAAAAAATTGGTCGCATAGTGAACAGAGTGCTACGTTTGGCCGCCATGTTTGATTGGCTGGTGTCAGCCATATTGCTCTTGACATGCAGCGCAGTCTGGTGTTTCCTTTTCTACATTTGCATTCATTTCTTGTTTACAGCTAACATCCACCACTTGGTATTTGATGTTGTCGAAGATGGACCGTGGAATTATGGCCCACTTATGTCTTAACCTTTGTAATCACGTGGCATTCTTTATTTTTAATATGAAAATTATAGTTCATGTTACACAACTTCCATCTCGAAAAAGCAAAATGTTCCCTTCAGTTAGTAAATTACAAAACATAAAAAAATGTTTTTAATAATAAATAATCTAGATCCAAGTTATTATTAACTACTCTTATATACACTCTCTCGAATCCTATGCCCCCCATGTTGGGGCGAAGGGCCTCCAAGTGGATGTTTCTGTTTACCGATGTGAATTTTGGTACGCTTATTTTCCTAGAGAGGGCAGAGGGACAGGTGGTAAGCCCATCGCCTCTCAACCCCCTCCGGAAACTAAGGTACTACTTGGACGTGGAAGGGCCGAGAAATTTTGTCCAAAGGCTCTAATTTAGGCTTGGATTTCTGTTACGTGCCGTAAATCTACGACACGGGCCCTCCCGAAAGACTCCGTGCCCAGGATTGTTACGTCCCGAAAAACCCATCGACTGCGGCCGGGTTTGATCTCACGACCTTCGGATCGAGAGGCGGGCACGCTACCTCGAGATCATCGCAGCCGACCGTATATACACTAGGACAATTAAATTTTCAGACATCTTAGACGTAGAAATTAAAATGCGAAGAAGGGTGGAAAATAAAGACATAGGCTACTCAAAAATATCGTGTTACAATTATTTATATACAAGTATAATAATTCTTTATATATAAATAGCATGTGCCCGCGGCTTCGCCCGCGATAATTATTTCAAAAATAAAAAATTAAGAGCATAATAGTTAAATCATTATACTTATTAACACCTAAATCACGTGGACTACATACCACGATTAGATAGCGTCACCTGGTAAAAGCTACCTCAGATTTGAGTTCCTTGCCCAGAAAACCCCTGTATAGTGAGTTTCGTCCAAATCGAACAACGTTTGACCATATTTAGGCCTATATTGATTATGGGAAAACCGAACTTTGCGCTCCATGCGAGTCCCTCACTCCAACTCTCTAACTCCCTCCCCTAGCGGCGGCATTTGAACTACTAGTAGCGACGGTGGCGCCATCTCTTAATGAACTGATGAAACAGAAATAATAATTTATTTCTTCTTTATTCTCTTCCATTCCCGTCTCCTTCCTCTCTTCCTCTCACCTCCTGTTGACCCTACCTACCTATTTGACACCTATTCCTAATAGTAAATTTTGGATCGACCGGGATTCGAACCCGGGACCCCTAGCAACCACTACGCTACGAGTGAATGTTGAGCACTGAAGGAAGATTTCGTATATTAGAGTTATGTTAGGGGGATTTCATAATTTTTAACGCAAGAATCGGTTTTTATAAGTAGTGTTGGTACAAGGAAATTTTCCTGCATCAATTAAGCCACATTTCATGTTATAAAACGGCGTTTTTTATAATTATGAAATATTATGTATTGTACAAGGGTATTTTTTGTATTGTGAAATAGCCTATTTTGTTGGAAGGGTCTTTTTATAATTGAATCGGTCATTTAAGAAAGGGCTCAATGACACTTTTTTTCAAAATGGATGTTATGAGGTAAATGGGTTCACCAGGGGTAGATGCATGATTCTGTTAAAGGAAGACCCAATTCCACCTACTAAAGTTAGTTCTACAGCAGCTTGAATATACCATTCAGTTTAGAAATGCCTCAACTCCAGGAATGGAGTCCTTTCAATACTGAACCTTCCTGAATCCTAGCAGTGAATGTAAGACTTATGGTCATTGTTCCTTGATTTTGGTTTAATCAAGAGATGTGTCTATAAGCTAGATAGAATTCTTTCTATCAGGGAATATGTACAAATCATTGTCAACTCAGCAAAACAAGGAGGATTTGGTATTGGCTGATGACATTCTACAAGTCTCAACATAGTGGCAAAATTTTTACAAAAAGACTGAAACCTAAGTTCTCAGTATGATTCAAAGAACCCAGTACAAATTTGTGCTTCAACATACATTAGGGATATATATCAGCCACACCTCTGATGTGAAATATCTGCAACATCAACTGTGAAACTTCCTGAAAAGTGTGCTTATGAAAATAATGTTCCCATTAACACCAAGCAAGATTTGTCAAAACTAATGTGTTATAACGTATACCAGAAGAACATTAGCATTTCTAAGTAGATATTCTTACATGGCCTACTTGCACCAAAGAAGCTGACGAATGAAGAAAGTATTTTACATTTATTGTATGTTTTCATTGATGTAGGACTGTATTTAGTATTCAAGATATTAAGTTGTCCCTTTATCATATTTTAATGCTACATAAATCAATCATAATAGTTTATTTTATTTTAAAACTGTGTTTTTGCACAATTTCAATGTTAAGTGTGAGGGATATACTTTTGAAAGGGCTCAATTCCATTACTTTCAATTACTATAATACATCATGTAAGCACACTGTATTTCTGTTTCACATGTAGAGATCTTAAAAACACCTATAATAAGACATTGCATATGCAAGAATTTACTAACTGTCAATGTTTCTGTAAATAAACAGTTTTTTCTTTCTCCTGAAAAGTTATCATTTCTGTCATTAAGCCCTTTCTTAAATGACCGATTCAATTGTGGAATATTATGTGGAGGTGCAAGGGGCTTTCTTTATTGTGAAATATTAGGTGACATATCAATTGCAATTATGCATTACCGGCGTTGAGCAACGGCTGCAGGCATGAATAAGGTATGCGGAGCAGGCGGCACGCGAAGCGGGGAAGCGGCCAGGCGAGTGGAGAGTGGAAAGGGGAGCAGCATGGGGCGCAAAGTTCCATTATGTCCAGAGTTGTGCCTATTTATAAAAAAGGAGAGAGAGATTGCCCCTCTAGCTATCGTCCAGTGTCAATGACTCCGGTTTTATCTAAGGTCTTAGAATCGGTTATTTATAAACAGGTTTGTAATTATCTGGAACACTATAATATACTGTCTCCCACACAATTCGGTTTTAGAAAGGGAAAATCCACCGTTCATGCTATTGACTCGTTGATTAAAAAAGTACTTGACGCGTATGAAGGAAAACAGTTTGCTATGGCTACATTTTGCGACCTTAGTAAAGCTTTTGACTGCGTAGATAACGAATCACTTACAAAAAAATTAGTTTATTATGGAATTATCAATGATAAATCTGATAATATTTTTGAGTCATTTCTAACAAAGCGTAGACAAATAGTATGTATTGGTAAGGAAAGATCACAAATAGCTCAGATTACACATGGCGTACCTCAGGGATCAGTTTTGGGACCATTATTGTTCATAATAATGATCAACGACTTATCATCTTATATAAATAGTCATTCTATTCTTTATGCGGATGACACTACATTTTTAAATGTCAGTAAGGAGTTTGTAACCCTTCAAAACATGACAAAAGAAACTATATCACAGGTATCGATATGGTTCAGAGCAAATGGGTTTTTACTAAATGAGAATAAAACACAACAAATAATATTTAGTCTTAGAGATTTGCCAGTAGAAGAAGGTCAAAGTAGTGTTAAGTTTTTAGGTGTTGTCATGGACAGAAAATTATCTTGGGATCCTCACGTTAAATATGTCAGTACTAAGTTGTCTCGGGTAGTTTACCTATTAAGAAGCTTAAAACATCATGTACCTCAAAATTATGTAAGATCGGCATATTTTGCTTTTTTTCAAAGCGTTATGAGCTACGGACTTTTACTCTGGGGTAATAGTGCCCATGTGCAGGACATTTTGGTTCTCCAGAAGAAGGCTATCAGGGTTATCACAGATGCTAAAAAGATGGATCATTGTAAACCTCTGTTCATTAAACTTAAAGTGCTGACTGTGATTAACTTATACATTTACACAGTCCTCCTCCATATTAAAAATAACTTATCAGATTATCTACTCAGACAAGACATACACTCATATGGTACCAGATATAATAGGAAAATTAATACACCTTTTTGTAGATTATCCAAGTCACTAAATAGTTATGAGGTAATTGGTGTAAAAGTGTTCAATAAACTTCCCCTGGAATGGATGGAGGTCCCACTCAATGTATTTAAGACAAGGATATACAACTGGCTAGTCGTTAACCCATTTTATTCTATTGACGAATTCTTTGAATTTTTTGAATGTGCAAACATTACTTGGTAGTAATTAATGAACATCTTTTTTTTTTCCTTTATCTATTTTTATATATTTCTAATGTAATATAGTGTATATATATGTTTTGTACAATTTGTAAGGTGACGTTGTCTATTGCTGCAAGGTTGAATGACAATAAAATCTCATTTATTTATTTATTTTATTTATGCCTTGATTATCCTTCTTCCGTCTATGTTGAAAATTTCAGATATATGCCTGCCTTGACATCTACTCTTATACAATTCAACGGCCCTAAATAGCGTGCTTGCTCGCTCGCCCGCTTCGTGAGACATTGGGTATACTCGGCGATGTTCGTCTCTCGCAGTGTATACTTTCATGACGACTACAAAATTAGGAAAACCGTTTCTTTATTATATAAGGCCTAAGTGAAATGAACACAATGAACAAATATTCTAATTTTATTTTTAATTACAATTTTCATACCTCTGAACCACAAACATTTTTAATAGCCTACACTGCCAGTGTAAATTTCTTTAAAATCCTGGAGTCAATTAATAATGGCGGGTGAAGCCGCGGGCATGAGCTTTAATATATTGATAGTTTAATCCTCGAAGTATCGCGGACAGAAAAAATCCAAATCAATCACTCCTTCCCTTGAAAAATTATATAATTTCTGAAAATTACACTGAATTTATCAAATAAAATTCACATCATATTCATCTGTCAACAAACAGTTGAGAAACGATACGTATTATCCACCGCCGTCTCGAGAATTACGCACGAGAATTATACAGTTTAGAAGGCAGTGGTTCACAGTTATCTTTGGAACTGCATAATCGAATCTGAGATCGTTTTCCCAGGTCGCGATTTCTAATCGTGGAATGTAATCTTGAAGCCGGAATTTTAGCTGTTTCATTAATTATTAATGGTTTAGTTTATGAATGATTCGCGTGCAAGTGTTAATAAATATACTGCTTTAATAATTATTATACTATTAATTTTTAATTTTTCAATTAATTATCGTGGGCGAAGCCGCGGGCACGTCATAGTTATAAACAAATGAATCGAACTGCGTGGGTTTTTATTTCCAAGGTATGAAAAAAATAGCCAAAGCCTAGGTAGCGTCGCCTGGTAAAAGCGACCTCAGATTCGAGTTCCCTGGTCCAGAAAACCCCTGTATAGTGAGTTTCGTCCAAGTCGAACAGTCGAACAATGTTTGACCATATTTAGGCCTAAATTGAATATCCCTCTTCCATGTAGGTTGAAAATTTCATACGTCTGCGGGAATTGATATTCTAAACAAATGAATCGTCCAGGATGGACTTACAAAATCAAGCGATCACCCGTGATAATTATTTCAAAAATTAAAAATTAAGAGCATAATAGTTAAATCATTATATTTGTTAACACCTAAATCACGTGGACTGCATACCACGATTAGGTAGCGTCGCCTGGTAAAAGCGAACTCAGATTCGAATTTCTTGGCCCAGAAAACCCCTGTATAGTGAGTTTCGTCCAAATCGAACAACGTTTGACCATATTTAGGCCTATATTGATTATCCCACTTATAATAATAATAATAATAATAATAATAATCCTCTTCGGTGTAGGTTGAAAATTTCATATGTCTGCGTGCCTTGACATTAAAAACAAGTGAATCGACCTGCGTGAGCTACAACATTCAAGCGATCGCGATGGTATGTCCAAGGTATGACAAAAATAGCCAAAGCCTACTGTAATTGATTTGACATTGAAATGATTACTGAAAACTGATACTTCGAAAACGCAAAAAAAATACACGTTTTCTGCCGGTTTTTCACTCACGAACGAAAGCAAAAATTAAAATTCCGGCTTCGAGGTGCATTTTCCGACCCTTCAGTCCACTTATGTTTAAAATTTCAGATCTCTGCGTTGAGTAGATTTTGCTGGGCATCGCGGACTGACAGACGGGGGAAGGAAGAAAGACACTTGCTTTTATTAATATAGATTAAAAAATAAGAGCATAATAGTTAAATCATTATATTTATTATCACCTTAATCACGTGGACAACATACCACGATTAGATAGCGTCGCCTGGTAAAAGCGACCTCAGATTCGAGTTCCTTGGCCCAGAAAACCCCTGTATAGTGAGTTTCGTTCAAATCGAACAATGTTTGACCATATTTAGACCTATATTGATTATCCCTCTTCCGTGTAGGTTGAAAATGTCATATGTCTGTGTGCCTTGATATTCTAAACAAATGAATCGTCTAGGATGGACTAACAAAATCAAGTGATGGTCCGCGATAATTATTTCAAAAATTAAAAATTAAGAGCATAATAGTAAAATCATTATATTTATTACATCTAAATCACTTGGACAACATACGATTAGATAGCGTCGCCTGGTAAAAGCGACCTCAGAATCGAACACCCCTGTATAGTGAGTTTCGTCCAAATAAAACAATGTTTGACCATATTTAGGGCTTACAACATTCAAGCGATCGCGAAAGTTTCATTTCCAAGGTATGACAAAAATAACCAAAGCCAACTGTAATTGATTTGATTTTGAAATGTATAACTGAAAACTGATGCTTCGAAAACGCATAAAATGCACGTTTTTTTGCCCGTTTTTCACTCATAACTCACGAACGAAAGCTAGAATTAAAATTCCGGCTTCGAGGTGCATTTTCCGACCCTTCAGCCCACCTATGTTAATAATTTCAGATCTCTGCGTTCAGTAAATTTCGCTGGGCATCGCGGACAGACAATTCCTTTTATTAATATAGATAACATGAATTATATTGATACCTTCTCTAATTTGTCAAACTTCCATTTAATTTAATTCCAAAACCATCTGATACCACTGGCAACAATATGTTCTGTGATTTTGTTTTGATAATTCTGTCTAAAAAGGGATTAAGTATTCTCAAAAACGTTTAATTTTTGGCATTTAAAATCAGAATTTTTCAAAATCCTTTCTTAGTGTGCACCTACATTATGAAACGAAGTTACTGTCAAAATTCCAAGTCTCTACCTGTTATAGTTTAGGCTGTACGTTGATTCTCTGTCAGTCAGTCAGTCAGGACAAAGCCTCTTATATATTATATAGAGAGAGATTGAGCGATTGTTCTTGGAAATGAGTTCATGGGCCGCTACTTTTCTGAATTTGTGTTCTGTAGTATTAAATTGAGGATTTTTACAAAATCTTTACTGACTGTCATAGTTTTCGCATTTGTTAGTTTAAATGTTTCATATATCTCAGGTCGATATTGCACATAAAGCATTTTCTTGAAATGAAATCAGCACTCAGACGGTCTATGTATTCATATTGTTCGCCAGCAGTGGTTATAATAGAACTTATTTCATGTAACTCATGTATTTTGATTTGTTTACATAAATTATTTTACGTAACATAATTATGTAAAATATTTCCAATAAAATATATTTCGCGTTCCAATTATTTTAAAGAGCTTAAAAACCAGGCAACGTTGAGAGTGTTTGTAGATTAATTTATGTACAGCCTATATGTAGTCTGGAGAAAGTCTACAGAAAATGTCCTTAGCGTCTGGTCAATTCATGTTGAGCTTTTCATATTTTGTCAGTAGATGATCCCACATAGCCTACATACCTCATAGCGCCGAATTGTTCAGATGTCACAAAGAAGAAAGGTTCTCTCTTCGCTTTACAGCCTATTCTTTGTTGGCACTACAGGCCTTTGTGTTGAAACTAGCTTTGAAATATAGGCTTATCTGTTATTGACTGAAATATGCGGAAATACATTAATGTCATGTGAAGGGCATACATCGAGAGTGTCGATAAATTGATGTGTTTGTATTCGCAATACACCTGTGTAGAGTGATATTCCACGTTACCTTTTTTTTTAATTTTTTTATTTAGAGTAACACTAGGTTTTATGAAACCTAAGAGAACCGTCTGAGTAATCGAAAACCTAAAATAACTAAAACATTCAATAATATTGGCACCAACAAAATTCAATTTGAAATTATTGATATTAATTGTAATAAAACAACTGAGCAGCATTCATCATTAAAATTTCAAACAAATACACAGTTCTATGAACAACTTCACAAAAGAAGTCCCATTTTCGACGTCAGTTCTTCGCATACTACCATCACCAACAGTAGATATCCTTCACCTGCTCTTCAAGCACATGAAGCCTTCATTTGTTTGTGGAGTAGGTGATCAATGTGCATTTTCGGTCATCCAATACGTCCCAATATGACCTGATTTATAGTTCCTGTAAAACATTCAATTCCTGTAGTTTACACACACAAAATTCCGATACATACCTGGGTGTAAAAGTTATTATAATATTGCACGTCATGATCATATTCACATAAACATTTTGCCGAGTCACGATTATCCCTATTCCAGGGCCGATTACTCCCAACACAAAAACACTGGCTACGTGGCAAAATTCAGACCGAGGCCAACACCCAGAAGAAGACGAATAAGTAGAATAAGACGAAGATGATGAACAATGCAGGTGTCAAGGGAGCGAGAACAATTACTCTAAACCAGGGGTAGGGAGCTCATGGTGAAGGAGAATCGTCGTAACATCTTACTCCACATTCGGAATGGGAAATGGGATACCTCTTTTGTGAAGTTGTTCGTAGAAGTGTGTATTTGTTTGAAATTTTAATGATTTGTTTCTGAGTTTTCACTATCAGTATTGTTATTACCAGTGCTTTTTTTCTAACAAAGAAGGTGGCGGTACTCACCGAAACTTTTAAACTTAATCACACGGGAGCTCCCACACTTCTCCCAGAAGTCATTTTTCTAAGTTAATGTCGAATAGTCAGGCCTATCATGGCCAGAAATGTTTCTTCCCTGAATTGCAGTAATATCACCAGTACTTGTGACGTTCTCTAAAGATTAATTTTATTCGCTGTGTGCAGTTTATGAGATACTTCAAAAACATCGTCATGCTTTCTTTTATTGCTCATCATTACATAATAATTTCTTATTTTACTCATTTAACTTGTGAACAACATGCACCCCTTGTTCCTATAATCGTACTAAACAACTGTGAATTTACTTGCCTCTGCAACACAAATGAAGGGTTTTCTTTTCAAATTATATGTAAGCAACGAATGCAGTTAAATTTAAACATGCACTAACCCCTGATTAACTATGGTGGTTAGCTGTTTACTACTTGTTTGTTACTGCATTAGCACTGGTACTGTCAGAATGGCCTTGTCCACAGGAGCAGTTTGCCGAGGGCTGGAAAACCCACCCCAACCCTCTTGCAGTCCAGTAGCCACGGCAATTTACAGAAACTATCATGTGCTCGTGTGTAGGCTATTATGTACGTAGAAATCTAACAAAACCAACAAACAAGGCCATAATTTTATAGGAATTGTGAAAGGAATATTCCGGGTAATATCCAATTTTTTTGAAGGGAAAAAAGGTGCCGGTACTGCGTACCGTTGCGTACCGTCACAAAAAAAGCACTGGTTATTACTATTATAATTAATAATATCAATAATTTCAAATTGAAATTCTGTTAGTTCCAATATTGTTGAAGTTTGTCTATAGGAGTTTTAGTTATTTTTTGTAACATGCAAAATTGCCTCAAATATATCAATGCCACGTGTGTGATATATCTAGAAACCCTTCTGTCTGCCTCTGATTGAGCTGTATCTTCATTATTTGTGCTCTCGTCCAGTGCTAAGGAATACCGCTTCATAGTTTGTACTTTATTCATTAATTGTCACTCTACATCAGAGCTTGCTTGCTTTGTCTTAGTGTTACCTCTCCCTTTTAGGATTTAAGCGATCAAGCCGTCCGGGCCTGTCGGGAGAAGGATCATCTATGGATCACATACATACTTTTTTGACCAGACAAGGACATGGAGGACCTCCCGGATGAGTAATCAGCCCAATGCCGGGGACACCTCCGAGACAACACGAACACATAGGACGAGATACACCATTCACACACTCCAAACAAGGCGAGGATGGGGATGAAGATGATAATGACGGCCAGATGATATCCGGGGACCACAAGGGCCTAAAGTTACCCGACATTTGTCTCACAGGTGAAGAAAAACCCCACCTACGTAACTTGTCCCGACCAGGATTCGAATCCGGGCCCGCTGCGTGAGAGGAGCGAACACATCCCCTACGCCACAGCGGTGGACTACATCAGAACTAAGTTCCACTATTCCGTGTGAGGTGACTAGCTGATACATTTAAATTGTTCGACTATGTTAGGGCAAACATCTTCGGCAGCTAAAACTAAACAGTCTTCAACATTCTCCCCATTGTGATTTCATTTGTCCGCAATATATTTAGAAATGTGGTAGCTGACACGCACCAATTGTTTTCCTGTGGCTTTTTTAGGTAGATTTTCGAAGAAAAATCTACCTATTGCAATGGATACCACTTTATGATTTTCGAAAAATTCTCTCATATCTTTACGTTTCATGCTCCCCTAAGTACGAAACCACCGCCCGTTCAAAAAAAAAAAATTGTGATATTTATATATATATATATTTATATCTTTACACGATAGCGGCCGTAATTTTGAACATATTTGAACCAAATTTTATTATGTTATTTCTAGGCCCAATAGTTCGGACAAGTTCGTTAATGGGCAAAATTGGCCCAAGGGGGTGGTCGGGGGAGGGGGTTGAAATTTTTAAAAATGTATATCTCGGCCCCTATGAAGTATAGAGGGAAACTTTCTTTGAATAAATTAGAGTACTCCCTATGGAGTTCACAGTGACACCAACGATTCGGAGGTTCGAGTGAGGGTGGGGGTGGGGGTGGGGGTGGGGGTGGGGGTGGGGGTGGGGGATGAAAATTCGAAACTTTTGAAACCATGTCTTGTGGAGTATCGTTAAAAGCTCTTGATGAGTACGCTACAAATTAATAAATAGTTTCTTGATAGCACTCATATGACGCGAGATTTTAATGTTTGAAAATAATAACACTTGAAAGAATTATTATAATATCATAATTTTGTCTTGTTTAGCGGCTTTGCTAATTTTATTCATTGCTGATCTTGCGCACGGCCTCCCAGAATATTATATCCTATTATTGTTGTCAAAACAATTTATTGTAGGCTCTTCCTCTTTACTGCAGGTTTGCCATGCCAAGGCTAAAGAAGAAGAGTGCTATGCAGCGACAATAAATTAAACCAAAAGCACTTCGAAATCTACCTCCGCCTGTAGGCCTGCCTAAAGGGATTTTTATTATTTTGTTCGATTTTGTGTTTGCCTTTTTAGGCTTTTACCTCTCGTCCCCTACAATAGATCAATTCTGATGTTAATGCAAAGAGACTTATATTACGCATATCTTGAGATTTTTAGTGCAAAATCATTTGTCGCAGTTAAATATTAATGGATAACTTCATTTCATAATTTATTAGTTTATTGCATACAGCTTATAAGAAAAAAAAATACATGAAACGATACATTTCCCATGATTCGTATTGAAGTGTCGTCTAAGGATGAAATGCAAAATAAAGCGAATTGTTGCCCAACATAACTCATTTTCATCCCTTTGAATAAAAAAAAAATGTAATTCCCAATCTTTATGGAGAAAATAGTTTTTCTTTGACTGCGCCCTACTCCTTAGCAGTTAGCGAAAGGTAACGTAAAAGTGTTAGGCAAGATTGTATGAATATGTAAAGACTTGTCTTTCAAATGGGGAGTACGCCGTAGCGTAGTGGTTGAGGCGCTGCGCTACAAACCGGAAGGTTGCGGGTTCCATTCCCGATGAGGTCGTTGAGTTTTTCAATTGTTCTAATCCTTCTGGTGGCACTATGGCCCTGGGGTCGACTCAACCTCTAACAGAAATGAGTACCAGGAGCAATCCTGGGGGTAAAGGCGGCCGGTGCTTAATGCTGACCTTACCCCCTTCATGTGCCGAATGTCCAAAATCTGGGAGCTTCAACCTCCTGGAACCCTCTGGGCCTCCATGGCCTGTATAGAGATCACTTTACCTTTTAGTGTTTCAAATATATGAGTAATTATGTAAATATTGTATTTCATTTTCTTAGACTATTCTCTCTTCTTATTCTTGTGATGTAGGATGGCATCCTGTTTATTTCCCCTTTATTCCTCAGATGAGTCATGTGTACTGTCTTTCCATCTCGTAGCAGGTCTTCCTCTTAATCTTTTTCCGTCTGGTCTGCTTTCTTGAGCCTTTTTTGCTAGGCGATTGTTTTCCATTCTATCTACGTGTTCTTTCCAAAAATTTCTTCTGTCATTGGTAAATTTAGTTATGTCCTGAATTTGGCATTTGTTCCTAATTTCTGTATTGTGTATCTTATCTAATAAAGTTTTCCCCTGAATTGTTCTTAGCACCTTCATTTCTCATTATTATGAAATTTATTATAAAGTTATTAGACTACAGTGAAATCTCGATACCACAGGGATCAGAAAAATATATTGTTGTAGAGAGATATATTGTTATATCGAGAAATTTAAAAAAAATGTTCAAATTTTGGTAGTGTATAGGAAACAACTTCAATAGCTGGCAGCGTATTAAAAATGTTTGTGGTTCAGAGGTATGAAAATTGTAAGTAAAAATAAAATTAGAATATTTGTTCATTGTGTTCATTTCACTTTGGCCTTATATAATAAAGAAACGGTTTTCCTAATTTTGTAGTCGTCATGAAAGTTTACACTGCGAGAGACGAACATCGCCGAGTATACCCGTTGTCTCACGAAGCGGGCGAGCGAGCAAGCACGCTATTTAGGGCCGTTGAATTGTATAAGAGTAGGTTATTGACTTGAGATATGCATATATGCCTAAGCTGTTGGATTCTTTCACTTAGATTCCCCCTAAAAAAATCGAGTTGAGCCACCACCTATGACAGGAATAGGCCTGTTACGATCTAGTACATTACACTTCAAGTCCTCAGCAACCAGTCTTGCCTGTCTTGAAATATGGGAACGTCCAATATTTGGAGCCTAAATTATATTCTAATGGTAAAACACACATGGAAGCGTTGAATAGTGATAAAATGAAAATTGTGATTATTCTTCTTCAATGACTTTAATTTTTCCGATTGAGCTTAAATCTGAAATGAAATTTTTAAGTTTTATGGTATATATTTTACATGTAAGGTGGCTTGTGTTTTATAACACACGTAGGATTAAATGGGTAAAAGTATTCACAATTTCGTTAGGAATCATTTTAGTGAAGACTTCACCTCTCAATAGACATGGCATTCTGTATTTATTTCACTCTCTCGTTGCACATGTTTTTATTTAACAAGTTTCATTTCAGGAGAGGAATCTTTCCTTGTAATAATAAGCCTTTCTTTTCTCTGGACCAAGGAGACTAGTGTATTATTCAGCCATGGTAAATTTCCATTCTTTTGGGGAATTTTTTGCTTCACTTCATGCTGAAAGTAATTACAAAAATACTAATTAAGTTGTTGGTAATCAGTGAATGCTACCATTTGAAATAGGACATTAGGCCTACTCGATGACTAATATCATTTCCAATTCTGTAACTATACAGACCATGGAATTTAAGTTGTAACAGTTCATGCTAAAATATTTAAATATTAGGCCTGAGAACAATTTCAATATCATAGACATTGGTGTGCAAACACTTGGAGACACCAGCTCTGGTTATATTCAGATAAAGATAATCTTTTTCATTGTTATTTCACCATGTTTCAGTAAGCACTATAATATTATTAACATTTTAAATATAGAAAATAGAACAGAACCTACCGGTAATTTACACGTATTAATTAGTAGGCATAACTGTTGTCGCCATGTAGACCTAATCCTGTAACAAATGTATTCATTTCCATTACATTTCTAAGTCTATATCGGGGAAACGGGAAGAGACTTTCGAGCTAGAATTAGAGAACACGAAAGGGACATTAAGAATGGAAAATTTACAACAGGTTTGAGCCAACATATCGTTCAAGATAAACATCGAATTGGTGAGGTTAATGTTGTGAAAGTTGTGTTTGACAGGGTTAGAAGAAAAGTGACTGAAGCATGGAAGATTATTGAAAACCAACAGGTCTCAATGAACAGGTATGAAGGGGGTATAAGTGAAGATTGGTTGGAAATAATTAAGAGATTGAGGAGTGATAAATCGATCATTATGTTTTTCCCACCATCCAAGGAGGTTGAAAGGACTGTTGAATTTGGAGTCCCAAATGAATGGGTCGACAAGTAAGCTCGATGTACGACGTTTATGATCGATAGTTACCAACCAAGTGTGGAAGATTCCTCGTCTTGTGAGCAGTGTGATTCAGGAGGCACCTGAGGAAGGGTCGAGGGACGACTCGAAACGTTGTGCAGCATTCTTTTAACTATTCACTGTCAGTAAATTAATCTATTGTATTTTAACTAGTATATAAAAATCTACTAAAATACAGAAACTTTTACTACTTTGGAATGAAATGATCTCGCTTTATTGCAGACACCTTTTGTTTTAATAACTTATCTTAAGGAAAACTAAAACCTAGGGGCACTAGGTTTCCACTAAGTACACAGTGTTGTACACAATCATTAAATTTCTATTCAAATCTCACAACTCTTTATTGTCTATAGGCATACACAATTTTGCAATAGACAACGTCAAAATATACACATATAAAACTTATAATTTGACAGATTTCAAGTCTTGATATTCATTTATGTTAGTCATAGCCATTTTTATAATCTTTCCTTAAGTATTTTAAAGTCTAAAAGTTTACAATCATTAAAACTTGTTAAACAGTTTCAGACTATTGATGGAGAAACTGTTTTGACATTTGGCTAGCCTACTGTAAGGAACATCTAACGTAAACTTAGTCTGATCTATCTAGAGTTCTTCTGCAAACGTAAGAAAACATACAAATTTACCAGTATGTCAGTCAGTCAGTATACCACTTGACTTAAATAAAGGCTTGCAATGTTCTTTGAAAGGAATGTTATTTATTCTTCTCAAAGCTTTTTTTCTGTAACGCCTTATTTATATGCAGCTGTTTCCCCAGAATTAGACCATAACTCAACACAGATTGAAAAAATCCAAAGTAATTTACAACATGTATCCTCAACATGTTTTCTTTACTGTTTAAACACTGAACATTTATACTCGTATACAGCAACTTTAGATTTCTCAAATCATCACCTATCGTTGTGAGTTTAAATTTCGTGTATGTTTTGGGAGATTGAAAGTACTTACTTAGTGGCCAAAAATCTTCACAAAAATATCTTCCCACAGGGTTTCAGGAACTCCTACTTTAAATGGTCGGATATTTTGAGATCAACTTCTCTCCACATAATTATAACTTTTATGAGCTGTCAGAAAAGTTTCCATATCTTGTTTTTCCACTGTTGGTTCAAACCTTAATACAAAAATAAATTTTGTTCTCTTAATAGTGCTAAGGTTATTTTTCTACTGATTTCCTGTCAATAATTTTCTGGTTCATCTCCCTTTTACTTCCGGTTTATAACTTCCACCAGTTTGCTTTACTTCTTGATGTTTGTTTTGAGCTTCACTCTTCTTAAGCACTACAGTTTTCCATGCGTTTTGGTTAGTGTTAACCAAGTTAGAGTCCTTTGAGGTCGGGTAACAATCCTTTTCTAATGATTTCTGGCCGGTTTCTTCTTTTCAGATTTCCTGTTGATGTTGACAAGCACTTGCATTCTCAAAATGAATAGATGATACTCACATATTCCTTCACATATGCTTATCAAACTTCAGACCTCAGTTCTTCCATAAGCCCTGTTTAATGAATCGATCTGAAGTTGAACTCTGAGATCAATTACAAAAAAAAAACTTATTTGCTGCATAGACCTATCATAATTTCTATTATCATTTATTAAACAAAGGCATTCTGCCATTTTATTACATCAGTTTACCTGATTTGATTTACACTGACATCGTTATAAAGAAATCAATCAATCAAGGCGCACGAACAATATCAATAAGCTATCGGCAATTTGATACGTTAGGTTTAGAATAATGTGAGCCATGCAATATTATTGTAGCTAGTTATACCCATTATAAAATTAGTATTGTGTTTGTATGCTGTCAAATAGACAAATAATACGATTTGTGTGTAGTACCAACTGGATAGAACTTCTGAAAGTAAATGCATGCTCTTTAATAAGTAATTCTACTGACAGAAACTGATACATCTGAACTTGTCTTGTTTACTTTAGTTACGGTTACTAATGCTTGTGGCACTTCGGCCGCTGATAAGCCTTCCGAGAGCCAATCTATATGGTTCGGGTCTTCGGACAACGCAGCTCGCTTTTCTTGTTGGGGGCTCTTCCCCCAAACCCCCAGTGAGGTTCTTAGGAAAAGCTTTTGTTCTGAACTGAAACCGTATCGGAAATAAGAGTCGGCCGGCTTTGTGATTTTAACCTGGGACCTCCCAATTGCGAATTACTTCTATCGGTAGCATGTCTAAAGATTTTTCAAAGTGTATTGCAACTTCCAAATATGTGAACACTGTAGGTAATATTCTTGCCCACCGTTGCCATGGAAACCGAGCCCTTTTTCGGGGTTTTTAGGGCTAAATATTTAAAAAATTAACATTTTATGAATTTGCCTGTGGTTTACAGCCTAAAAGCTAAGTGTTCCAAATGTCAAGTTTCTAGCTCATCTGGAAGTGAGCAAACATTAATGTCAGTGAGACGAGTCGAACCCTTTTTCGGGGGTTTTTAGGGCCAAAAATAAAAAATAATAAACTTTTTGGAATTTTCCTGTGGTTTACAGCCTAAAAGCTATATGTGTACCAAATTTCAAGTTTCTATCTCATCTGAAAGTGGGCAAACATTAATGTCAGTGAGTGAGTGAGCCATGTGGCTTTTGTGACCATTAATTAATCGTTATTTCTGTGCCGGTCAACCGATTTGTTTCAAAATAAATGGGGTTTTTCCCTTGGACGTTGTAAGTGTGTATACCAAGTTTTATGAAAATCCAATAAAACGTATTCGAAACAACTCCAAAACCAACCCAAACCAAGCAATGCTAATGGCTGGAGAAAACAAGACACTCACGGTGACAAATCCAGGGCCTGCACGTCTCGATCTCAGGAACCCTGAGCTCGAGATCCACAGGACTTATGATTAAACACGACATTTAAGTAACAACATCGTTTAAAAAACAACCCTTCACATTTTAAGCACATAATCTGAAACTTTAACATGAAGATAAATTATTCCTCTTTTGAAAATACCGATTAATTAGATGACATTAAATCACAATAATAAAGAATTTCTTATTTCCGAGACTAAAGCAAATATAACTATTACAAACGTGCCCTGTCCCTTTAAGAAACAAGTTCAACACCAGACTATTTAATATTCACAACAAATAACAAACACTACATGATTTACAGGGACTCACCTTTTTGGTCATTCCTTCGTGAACCAAGAAAATACAGAAATAAGACGATGAATACTTGGAATCAAGCCCGAATCTAAACCTGATAACCCACGGAGACCAGCGATGGTTTCTGCCAACCATGCAGATGGTCTTCTTGTCGATCCCCGTCCGTAACATCAGTGCGGCCGAGTTCACGGCAGACAGAAACTAAAAGGCATCCATGTTACAACTCATCAGAAAATCAAGTCACTTTTCGAACTAATTGTTCCAAAGCCCGCAATGGTTTCTTTACTTTGTGACGCGAGATTATTACATATGTGAACATAGCATTCTTGTGATGACGTAACAGCTATTTCCTTAATTCCACAATCAATTATTCCTACTAGAACTTTCCAATATATTATCATACGGGAAATAATAATTATCGAATTAAATGTAAACGAGAATAATATCATCACGCGAAATAAAGTCTGTCTGCCTTCACAACTATCATTACGTAAAATTGGAAGTGATTGTAAAACTCCTAATAGCCCAAATTAAATAAATTGATGCATAATTCCGATAGATTAGATTTTCCAAAGATTCCGATTTTCTTCAAATTTACATATGAAATGGACTCGAAACGCATTCATCGTAATATTCCCTAGTTCTCACTCTTTCAAGGTTATTTTTAAGATTAACATTATTTTGCTGGGATGCTAAACATCTAGTTGTATCACCAGTCCCAATGCACAATGTTACGAGGCTTATCCTTTAGTTGTGACGTAGAATTTACAGTAAATATGACTGAAGCTATAGTTATCATAATATAGCTTTTGTTAATGCTATTTCATTTTTATCGTGGTAATGAACACTGTACACTTCTCGTATATATGAACATCAAGAATGCTGTTGACTAAGGTATGTTAAACCTTAAATAAACGACGAAGTCTAAGACTGAAAGATATAAAACCTTCGTCATGATATTCTAATGGCAAGCTTGTTATTGTTACGACAGATATACATGCATACTACACTGACCGGCCAGAAATACCGATTACTTAAAGAAATTTTTAAAAATTAAGTTTAAATAAAAATTATGTAGTAGGCCTAGTGCTTGAAATAAAATTACTGCAATTGTATACATTTTTAAGATTAAAATTTAATTACACATTTCACACTTAATTCCCCATTTTTCCTCTTGCACTGTGGTGAATGGTGCGCCATAACGGAGGCTGCATCCATCATCAATTAGAGCAACAGCTTTGGCAACGTTTTCAGGACTGAGAGGCATAATTTCAACTAAACTTACTGACAGAATCACTGCGATGCGAAGGGAGACAGTTTCCGTTCAGTTTGGAAGGAAATGACGCAATACAACAATGAAACACCTGGCAATATGTACGACAAGCTAGTGCTTATAATCATATTGAAATCACCGTATTGCTATGTTTTTTTGTTTTGTTTGGTGATAAAGTGAAGATATGAAGAAAGCAGATATGCTGTTTCTATACCTAATGGTCCATTAAAAATAATAGTTCATCCTCACCAACAACACTGTAAAAACATCCAATCAAAATTATGTTTAATCTTAAAAGTACAACAAATTTCGCAGTGATCAGTTTTTTTGCCGGTCAGTGTAGTCCTAATACACATTCTTAAACTGTACAACGCGTTATTGTAGTCAAGTACCATTCTCAAATTATTTATGAATTGATTATGTGTATTTTTGTGGCTCAGGTTTCTTGCAGTGCTGTAATGTATCTCAATTATTTTTAAGAGCATTTCATGTTAGTCCATTGCTACATTCTGTGCTCGAATGAAGGGGTTACAATCTTTGCTTTGGTTTCTGTCACGTTTCCACCAACCAATCCTGTTACTTACCTATGAAATACTGTGGGCTTCTTTATAATCAAACTTTCAATAAAACTAAGAACAGTATGAGGCAAGTTTTTTTCTAGTTTCCTTGCGAGTATCATAACAATGCTATTACAGAGATCGTGTGAAGTTAGGGAATGCCATGGCAATCTTATTGCAGAGAACTTCACAAAGAAACACAAACAGCGAGAGCAATAAACCGTACAGTAGCATGTAGAAAGCTCCTTCCAGGTATGACAAAGAAAACGAGAAGACATCTGTAGTAGTGTTGTTCTTGGAGATCAGTTCACCATAAGAATTCAGCAGTCTAGTATGACGTTCAAAGAATCCAGCCTCCATGCATCTGGTGATCATGTTGTCGATATGGTCGTGTATCATGCAATTCAGTCCGCTCTCAATTAACACGCTGAAATAAACCGTATCAACCTTCTCCAAGAGAGGATGGAAATAAGGTTTCCCGTCCGCTGTTCGGAGACGTCCATAGTACATATTCATGGAGCTAATGAACTCTAGTACTCCCATGTCCTTCTTGGTGGAAATTCTAGAAATCCATGACATGTTAGACATGTCTGACTTATACACCGTGACGTTCTCGTACTTATTTCCGAAGAAAACAGACAAGTTCATTGAAGCATACATTTCTAACCCAGAATTTTCAAGTTCCTCTAAGGTCTGAATGGGTGGAATTTCTCCAGGGTTTACTAGGAACCCAAATAGAGCAGCCTGATAGGCAGTGTTAATATGAAGACAGTAGAAGAGCCAGAACATGAAGAATGTTGCAGCTATCGTCCCTGCCAGCTTATCCTCCACCCCCACTGCCAAGTGTGACAACAAAGCATTCATCGCCGCTTTTGTGAAACTGCGATCCACTGCCAGCAAATATGAAACAACTGTGCCCATGATAAATGTGAAGGCTGCTAGGATCCACAAGTCTGGACCGAATGCCTTGAATATAGCCAACCACCGCGGCACCGTGGTTCCGGAAGGAACGTACCATCTTAATTCCTCTTTGAGGTGAGGATATGTTGCTCTGCATTGTTCAACAGTGCGGTAGTCTGTGTGCGGTATGAAAAGCGTAAAATGATTGCCTCTTGGGACACTAACGTCAAACAATCTAAACATTTTAGTCTTTCTAAATAGAAAATACGGCATACCAATAAGAGGAGCATTGTACAAAAGATTGGAATCTACTCTCCCGAACAGAATGCAGTTTTTAATGTCAACTAGGCGTTTTGATGGGAACAGATTGCCGTTTCCTTCGAACTTCTTTTCTTTACAATTCCATGTATCCATGTAATGAGGTTTCAGAAAGAGAACATCAGTTGGTTCACATAAGTTCCTCTGATGTTTTGGCAACCAACCCAGAACGTAGACTTCGTCACGTACATGGTTCACAACAAGGGCTTCTGTGTAACCAAACCCCAAAGCGATGGATAGAAGCATTTTAGCATATCGTTCAGGAAGATAGTCTGTAACAAACATGAGTGGAGCCCTGTTGTTCCTCATGTCAGCCCCTATTCTTTGAAACATGCGGTGAGCCATGGCAAAGATGCTTCTGCGAATCCCTGTCAGTATAAAGAGATATGAACCTGGCTTCATTGCGTTACGAGTGTTTAAGTCTAAGCTTTTCGTTTGACCGCTTACAGCTAGAGGTACGTTGCCTCTATTCTGTAGAGCTTCTATTATTTTGTCCCCATGCTTGCTTTTTTCAGAAAATTCTGGCCAAGTGTCGGGTGTCTGCACAAGAAGCGGCAAGTCTGTCCTCAGATATGTCTTGGAGATGTCGAGAATGCAGTCTGACAAGTCTTCTTCCAAAGTAGTGTACTTAGGAGGTACCATTCTTGCATGGAGATGACTTGCAGCAAGCGACATCAGTAAGATGATGGAAACCCTGAAAACAGAACTCATGTAATAATCTCAAGATGAATCTGCCATCTCCTAGTAGACCCAGGGATTATCTAGACCCTATCAAGTGGAAAGCTATGTGTTTTTATAACTTAGTTATACCATTTGCTCAACAACACTCCAAAGGAACTGGAGGTATTACTTGGAAGTGAAAGGGCCAAGGCTCTAATTAAGTTGGTTGTTCTTTATCACACTGAAAAGGTTTGCACCTCTAGTATTAAGTGTATATAATCCAAATTAAATTGTTGCAAACACTTTCAAGGTATGTAGGAAGGAAGAATCAATAAACTTGAACACTATATATTAATCTTGATGACTCGCAGCCTGTTAAATAATATAGTAATATATTAATATCACTTTGAATAAACTAAATTACACTAAAAACACTTAATCCTCCACGATGGTACCCTCATCTTCTAGCGATGTGAGCCCAAGAGATTCTGAGAGATAAGTTATGCCGACGGGAGCGTAAGCTCCTGGTAGGGCCACCCAAGCCGGACAGGTCAAAGGTGATGGGCCAGACGAAGAGGCATTGGATTGACAATCCAACCTGATAAAAATTTAACCGTTGAGAAGCCCAAAGATATTCAAGCCGGACGGATCAAACTGTGGCGACCAATGGCAAAGAAAAAGGTTAACGATTTGAGAAGATGTACTTCGAACGTATTGTCCCTCTATAAACCAAGAGCTTTAAAATTGTTAATTGATCAGCTAATTAAATACAAAGCAGACATTACAGCATTAGAAGAGATTAGATGGACTGGCGAAGATGTAAATAAAAAAAAAAAAAGAATGTACAATTTATTATAGCTGTGGAGATAAACAGGTGTATGGCACAGGATTTGCTGTCAATACAAAAGCTAAACACTCAGTAATAGACTTCAAACCAGTAAATGGACGACTATCAGTTCTAAGGATAAAGGGTAATTTTTTAGCTATAGCATAATCAACGTTCATCTGCCAACAGAAAAGAAACCAGAAGAGGAGAAAACTATAGCATATAACCATCTTGAGAAAGCCTCTGATGCACGCCCAGGAAGTGATATACAAATAGTCATAGGAGACATGAACGCACAAATAGGAAAAGAGGAGATGTATCATACAACCATAAATAAACATAGTTTACACAGTAACAGTAATGGAAATGGAGTGAAACTGATCGATTTCGCTATATCAAAAGGACTGACTGACTGACTATAGGTAGCATTCCCTCACCAAAAAAAATACATAAAGGAACTTGGAAATCTCCTGACAGTCATACAATAAATCAAATTGACCACTTCTTGATAGAGAAGAGGCATAAATCAAGGTTGATGGACTGTCGAACTTTTAAAGGTGCGAAAATTCACTCTGACCACTCCCTAGTTGGGGCAACAATCAGAGCTAAAATAAGTTAATATAGAAAAATAAATATGAATGAAAACGCAACCACAACTAAAAATAAGCGATATGACCTAGACTCCTTAAAAGAACTAAATAAATTAACACAATATCACACTAAATTAAATGAAGAAATTGATAAAATAAGACAAAACGGAATTAATGCTATAACTAATGTTGATGACTACTGGGACATTATTAAAGAGTCATTGATTACCACAGCTGATAATGTTATAGGGACACAAGAGAGAATAAAAACAATGATTGATTTGATGAGGAATGTGAGAAGGCAACATTAGAGAAAGACGAAGCGTACCAACGAGCACTACAAAAAAATTGCACCCGGCACTCAACGGAAGAATATAAAAATAAAAGAAGAGAAGAAAAGAAAATCCAAAGGAGAAAAAAGAGAAACATGAAAATAGAAAGATGGAAGAAATTCAGGAAAGTAATAAGGAAGTAAGGAAATTCTATCAATTGATTAATAAAGATAGGCAAAGTTTTAACCCTAAAATTGCAATTTGTAAAGATAACCTTGGTAATATCCTAACAAGGAAAGAAGATATCTTACATCAATGGTGTAAATATTTTAAAGAACATTTTAATAATGTTTCTGATGAGGAGGATAATAGACTAGAAAGAATTTTTATAGAGGATGTTACAGTTTTAAGAATGACCCTATAGATAATTTTGTTGATCTTAATTATTTTAATGGAAGTCATCCACCGACAATAGAAGAAATTCAAGAAGTCGTTAAAGAGCTCAGAAATAAAAAAGCACCAGTATTGATAACATCCCACCAGAAGCCCTAAAAGATGGAGGACGAGAACTCTTAATGGCACTATATAAAATGTTCGAGCTATCGTGGAATAAAGAAGAAACACCCATGGAATGGAAAACCGGATTGATATGTCCAATATATAAGAAAGAGGACGCCATGCTTTGCAAGAACTACAGGGCAATAACATTACTAACAACAACCTACAAAATAGTCTCTATTTTTTTATTTAAGATTACTACCTTATGCTGAGAAAGTAATATGGAATTATCAGTGTGGATTTCGACAAGGGAAGGGCACAACAGACCACATATTTGTGCTGAGACAAATCCTGAAAAAAAAACAAGAGAATATGAAATTGAAACCCATCATCTGTTCGTAGATTTTAGATCAACCTACGACAGTGTTAATAGAAAGGAGTTATACATAGCAATGAAGGAATTAAAAATACACAATAATCTAATAAGATTGACAAGGGCAACTATGGAAAATAACCAAAACTTAATCCAAATTCAAACAGGTACATCAGATCCATTCCGAACAACTAACGGACTACGACAGGGCGATTCACTTTCATGTGTACTTTTCAATCTGGCATTGGAAAAGTTATTAGGGATGTAGGCATCCAAACATGATGAACAATATTCCAACCATCGTCACAGATCTTAGCATATGCCGATGACATTGACATTATTGGCAGAACAGAAAATGTTGTTATGAAAGTCTTTAAAACTTTAAATAAAGCAATAAGTAAAATGGGCCTCCAAGTAATCGAAGAAAAAACAAAATATACGATTGTCAATGAAAACAAGAAATATGACAGAAATGAACAATACATTAGCATAGAAAATTTTAAATTTGAAAAAGTGGACAGTTTTGTGTACCTAGGCTCCCAAGTTAACAAATCAAATGACATTAAACAAGAGATAAATAGAAGAATACAAAATGCTAATAAATGCTACTATGGTATGGTGAAACAATTCAAATCTAAATTCCTTACACATACAACAAAAGTTAGGTTGTACAAAACATTGATAAAGCCAGTGTTGACCTATGGCAGTGAAACCTGGGTCCTAACGGAAGATACTGCCAACCAACTTGGCATTTTTGAAAGAAAGATCCTCAGGAAGATATATGGATGCAGGAGAATGGCGGGTACGATACATCAAGGAACTATATAACCTTTATAGGACACCGGATGTCGTTACCGACATCAAAGTGGCTAGACTGAGATGGGCAGGACATGTTCAAAGAATGAGCAACAATGAAATGGCTAAGAGAGTAATGGAAAATAAGCCAGAAGGAAGGAAAGTTGGAAGACCCAAATCCAGGTGGATGGACGGTGTGCTGAAAGATATAAAAAGACTAAAAGTTAAAAATTGGTAGAAGGTCGCCAGGAACAGAGAAGCCTGGAAGAAAATTTTAAGTGAGGCCTTGATCCGACCTGGGTAGTTGAGCCAGATATGATAATGATGAAAAAAAAATTAATTACGAAAATGAATAGAATTATATAAAAATCTCATGAGTGTTTCTTGAATTATAATCTTCAATATAGTGAAAATCTGCCTTCAATCCCAAGTGAATGATAATAGTAATCGAAACAGAATACAGTACATTAGGAAAACATTAGATGAGATAGGATTAAAGTGGATATGGAATTCAGTATTGAACGAGGAGAAAAACATCAATGTGATTTCAAAAATAGTTATTAAAAGATGTAATGATATACAAAGGCAGAACCATTTTTCCGTAATGAGGGAAAAGAAATCTTTAGTATTCTACATCAAAATGGGGTATGGAAAATTATGTGAATGATTGCTCGAAGAAACAAAAATCTCGGCTAGCATGGTGGAGATTAGGGATATGGAAGCTTAGAGGGGCAAGAAGAAATTTCGAGAAAGGTCGTTGCCTATTATGTCTTAGTAATGAAGATGCAGAACATATAATTTTAAGTTGTCCCGAAACTGAAACACTAAGACATAAGTTTTTAAGTAAAAAAATGTTAAAGTTAAATAAAGAAGTGGCATATAAGAAATTAACTGTAACAAAAAACACAAAAACACTAAAGGAACTGGGAAACTTTTTTATATATAGCTAAAATAAAATAGGAAAAACAAATTAGCTGCTTAGGGGAAATTGGTTAGAAATAGTGATGAGCGAGACCAGTCTTGGTCTTGCAGTCTTGGTCTTGGTCTTGCAGAAAATGCAAGACCAAGACCAAGACCAAGACCGCATCTGCGTTAGCAAGACCAAGACCAAGACCGAGTGTGCAAGACCAAGACCAAGACCGAGACCAAGTCTGCAAGACTCGGGCAAGACCAAGACCGAACTGCAAGACTCTTGCAGTCTTGCTATATTGAAAATGTTTTAAATGCTCGATTGTGTACGCAGCAAGCCAGCAACCACTACTGAAAGGTGCCGTTACCGTTACCGGTAGATGTGGGAAAATAAGCTGTTTCTAGATAAAGGTTGTAGCCGAAACTGTTACGCGCACATAACAGTTTTATGAAACGGTTGCAAAAGACCGGTTTCACTTGCATTTTTGTTGGAACTGTTTCGGCTAGGCTGGCAAGGACGAGAGGGGGAGCAGCCGAGACTAAAGACTTGGGGCCCCGGCCCGGCCGACCAGGTTTTATTTTTTACTTTCTAATTTACTCTAAAATTAAATGTTTTATAAGTCAACAAACAGCTTAAGCTATGTTTTATGTGTTTATTTTTTATCTGCATTGTCCTGTCGCATAACGGTGACACGGAATTAATCAGGTAATCTGAAGCGGATTATTCTTGGAGAAAAATTATTTTTTTAAAAGTAGAAGCAGAAATCCTTTTGGACTCAACAGTAGGCCTCACTAACGTTCGGCATTTAAAATAATAATTTTCAAATGATTAATTTTGATACATAGAATACATATAAAATTGGTACATATCTCTGCAAAATTATCCCCGGGATTCCTAGGAAATTCATGACCTCTTATAGCATTGACGTTTTTGGAGATATCTTTGCTAGACAACTGAATTATAATAGTATTATTGATACTTTTGCAAAGTAAAAAGCTAGGAAAGCTATTTTTTAAGACGGTGGATTCTTAAGACATTCTTTTAATAATTACTTTGTAGTATAGCCTATTACATGTCTCAGTAACAATAACATTTTTCCTTTTGAATACTTTATTAGCTCAACCTTTGTCTGATATCGGCATAAGATAGACTGTGCCATAATATAATTAAAAATCAGGTAAACTGATACAAAAAAGTGCCAGATGTAGTTAATTGGTCTTTTTTTTTTCAGAAACTATATAGTTTTAGACCGAACTCTTGAGAAAGTTCGTTAAACACATGTGGAGGAATAAGTGGGATAACAACAGAACGAATGCCTCACATCTAAAGCAAGATGTGATATAATAAATTTACAAACATCTGACTGCATTGTGGTGAAGGCCCTCAGTGATTAGCTAAGCGGCTTTGTAGTATAGTGATGATTTGCCATTTAATAAGCATGTGGCCGTTAATCAGTCGTTACTCCGGTACCGGTCAAGCGATTTGGTACAAAATTAATAGGCTTCTTTCTATGGACGTTATAAATATGTATATCAAATTTCATGAAAATCCGATAAAGCTTATTTGAGTTATCGCGCATACAGGCACACGGACAGACTGACGGAGAGACACGGACGGACAGCCATTTTCCCGTCCCCCACATGATCTCAGAAAGTACCATTCTGGTACTTAATAAGAGTTCTTATGTCATTGTGTCAAGTTTTATTGTCAATCGTATATGTTTATCTTATCTTCAGTTCAAAACAAGCAAATTTTTCATAGTGATTAAACATAGTTGGGTACCGATATATAATTTAAATGTTGTTATTTATAGTTGAAAAGTAAGACACTAGTTGTACAGTGATTAGTTTTTATCATTATTGATAGCATTTTGCCAAAACACGTATTATTACCTCTGTGTGTACAACTGAAAAGCTTTTAAACTTACATGGTTTTATTTTTTGTAAAATATGACTAACTTTTTAGTGATTAACAAAAATATCATATGTCTTCAAGTAATAGGATACTTACATACCATTACATACATTATATAATATTTATGTAATATTTTTATACAATCTTTTTGCTGCATACTTTGGGTTTCAGTGGTGAAATTAATATTTGACGGGGCCCGGGAAATTTTTTACTGAGGTCCTTTGCTTTCTCTCCACGGCCCTGCAGAGAACTTGTTTTAAACTACTTCTTGGGGTAGGAACAATACATTCCTCCCAAATAGCAAAGAGGAAAATTGTCTCCAAGGACAATTGTAAATCACATACCTTCATTTGAAAGATATGCTACGCCGACCCTTGAGAAATTTATGACATGGTGTAATGCCGACACTAAAGTCTGTTTGTTGTGAGTTGGCACGGATCAGAAAATTGAGACAGAAGATGTTTGGCAGAAGTCAGTAATTGAACAGAAAGAGATAGAAACATACTATTATGAAAGGTTACTCACTTCACGAATTTGTATAATCAGGACTTAACATAAACACCATTTAAAGTAAGAAGCCGCCACATCTCTTTCCTAAACGACAATATGACTGCTTAAACACATCTGGCGATTATTTAAACCTCGAAATTCTGGTTTTCCCCCATTTTTTCTATACACCCTACTCCAACCAGTGGGATAGTGGAGTGAGTAACAAACTTTTGGCTACCTGCTGAATAGTGGCAGGGTAGTTTTATGACTTCAGTGCCAACATAACCCACACAGCGGTCTTTCTAATTACCTTAACTTGGAAAAACTGTTAAAATGTTTTCTCACATTGATACAAGCATAATAATGAATCTTCTTGATTAGTACTTTAAATGAAATTACTTAATAAAAAAGTTAAATACATTGAAATTCTTAACCAATACCTAAATTAATGTTTACATGTAACAGAAAAAGAACAAGTCACTATAAGGAAATAAAATGCAAAGTAAAAATCCAACACGTTTTAAATGCATATACTGTTAATACCTTTTTAAGTTTTACCCAAAAAAAATATATTACGTTTCAAATGACATTGTACTTAATTTTTTGGACATAACTTGTTATTGTTAATATTTATATATAAGAAATTTCAGACACCGGTCGACGGATAGTTTTAATGCTTGTATAAAATCAACTGCTCCACCTATTCCCAATTAAACATTTTTTAAATTCTAAAATATGCATATCAATGGCAATAAAACAGTAAAATTTGATAGGTATAGACCAACAATTGTTTATGAATTTAAAATAGACAAGAGGCAAGGCAATAGACAGGAGGCAAGGACGTGGGTCCGGACCGCACCCCCCCCCCACCCAAATATGAGATTTTTAAAGTATTAGTTAAAAAAATATTTTTTGTATTACTTAGGAAGAGAAGATGTCAGTAATATCTGGTTCATCAGTTTAGGACCCCCGGGAAACTGATTTCTAAATATGTACTTGACCGGGACATTAAATGGGCCTTGCTGTGTGGGTGGCTTAATCCTACTATACTGTAGTCTGAACTCTTCAAATTTTAAAATAGGAACGGGACACAAACCATTTTAATGGTATATCCATTTACAGTCATTTTATAAAATTGATCTCTTATATGTAAAGTAACGCCACACAGACCTTGTTTTGTTACGGTTACTCGTTTTTGTTTCATGTTGAAACACTACGTTACAACAATCAACAACACAACGAAACGATAGCTGTTTCTACTTTCTAAGGAATGAAAACGTGTAACTCGTCTGTGCGACTGCTTGCAAGTTGAAAGGAAGGTATTTTGCTAATCACTTGCAGGGGTTGCAGCCAGTAGAAACGCAACAGCGAAAATAAATAGACTTCTTCCTATGGATGTTGTAAGTGCGTATACCAAGTTTCATGAAAATCCAATAAAGCGCATTTGAGTTATCGCGAGTACTGACACATGGACAGACAGACAGACGGACAGACATTTTCCCGTCCCCCACACAAATTTCATAAAGTACCATTCTGTCACTTAATAACTAATGGCTAAAGATGAAATAGCTTTCAGTTGTTTTGTTACTGTTTTCACGGTTCAAGCAACTAAAAGCAATTAGATTTCGTTACTTTCGCAAGCAATAACACACATGTAATCGGTGTAACTGTAAATCACGTAAACTCCATCAATCACAGTAAGATGCGTAAAAGAAAAATGCAAGACTCTTGCAACAAGACCAAGACCGAGTATGCAAGACCGAGACCAAGACCAAGACCGAGTATGCAAGACCAAGACCAAGACCAAGACCAGGGTTACCGATGCGAGACCAAGACCAAGACTGAGTGTGCGAGACCAAGACCAAGACCAAGACCGCCTTAGTCTTGGTCTTGGTCTTGCATTTGCTCATCACTAGTTAGAAAGGGTAAATGGATATACTTACAAAAGGTAAACATTTATTAGTAGTAGTATTGATTTCAGATGTATGAGTTTTTATGTATGCAGACGCCTTTTGGTGAAAAACTTTCTGTAACACCAGGGGTGATCATTTGTATAACTCCAGATACAAGAATAAATCATTCATTCATTCATTCACAATTATAATCTTCAGATATATAATCTTGCTGATATGGTCATTACAATAGTTGATGTTCTTGAAGGGAGTTTGGTTGTAGAAATGTAGTAATTTCTTGAAGTTACTGTTGGCCTAATCCTTCTGGTGGCACTATGGCCCTGGGGTCGACTCAGCCTCTAACAGAAATGAGTACCAGGAGCAATCCTGGGGGTAAAGGCGGCCGGTGCGTAAGGCTGACAACCTTACCACCTTCATGTGCCGATGTCTAAAAAATCTGGGAGCCTCAACCTCCTGGAACCCTCTGGGCCTCCATGGCCTGTAATAGGGAACACTTTACTTTTTTACTGTTCATGGGATGATATTAATGGATAGCTTCGGTCACCAGTATTGTGTTGTTGTTGTGTGGTAGCACTGTGTTACATTGATCCTGTCTGTTGCTAGTTAACATATTTTTAGGTTAGGTGTGGATTGGTAGCTGTCAAAACCGGTATAATGCATTGAAGATAGTGTATATGGCGAAGTTTCGAATGCAGTTTTAGATGTAGTGAGCCGAATGGATCGCCTTGGGTCGCTCGCCACTAGATGATTGTGAATTGTAGGTTAGGTTGAATGGTTGCACATGGCAAGTGGCAATTTGTTTGTGAATATGCCGTCTCGCATAGTATGTTGATGTGATTGTGGATTGGTATAAAGAATGTCAAGTTTATTGTTGCTCAAACGTCCTCAATGTGAATAAACTAGGCCACAAATTGTTGATGTAATCTTGGGTGAAATTGCTTGTGACCAAATTTGAATTATGGCCGATTTAGCTAAGGGCTAACGCTACATTCATTTACTGAGGCGTATACCAGTGCTGGGTATCTACATTCGTACTCAAAGTTTAAATTCCATGTCGAAAATATTGGAAATCGTGAATTTCGGAAGATCTAGTGAGATTGGTTATATTTAGTGTTAGATGGGTTGGTAACTTGGCGTTGATCGCAAGTGGACAAAGCTGGAACTAACTTTGAGAAATAACTTGCAATATAGCTTCCATGAAGTAGTTATTAACGAATTCATAGAAACTTATATTTTATTAAACCAATAATGAGATTGGTAAGTCAATATACATTGTAAACACAAACAATATGTATTTAAAAACATTAATCAGCTGGATGAAAGACATGTAGACAGTGGTGATATTCAGCCGGTTCGCGAGAACCGGTTGTTAAATATCTTGTAGGTTCTCCGAACCGGTAGCTTCACAATGAGTGATTGCCTTTTTAAAAGATCAGATTCACGCCCAATCCACAGCAGTGATCATACATATATGAATTTGCTAGAACCAAAACACGCCATTTATGTTCGCTAACGGCGGACTACCACCATAGGTAGCGGGCGTGCGGTTAAGTTGGCAGACTCTCTTATTTGCGCACGGCCGATCGTCTTGACACTCGCTCGCTTTGCTTTCGATGTTCGATTATAAAACGGACTGTGGTCTTCTTTTGTTGTGTAAGGTTATGTTTTGAGGAAGCTGAGTAATGGGCCATTCAGATAGAAACTTAACCGTAAACGTAAGAACGTAAACTTAAACGCACACTTTAGCACGGCACTGAACATTCGCAATGAAAACTTAAACGTAGGTAACAACCAATCACAAACGAGAACATGAACAGCTGATAAAATGGTCTCAGCAGACGAAAATACTTTCTTGTTTCTGTTAAACATGCACTCATTCATTCATTCATTTTTATTGTCATTAAATCAACATATACAGTTGTAATATACATTGTCCAAAGAATATACAAAACTATTTATATAATAAAAATAATACTATAAAATTAGAGCCTTAAATCATTCATGTCAGATATTTCATACTCGTCAATACTGTAAAAACATGGTTTTTAACCAATTTTTATAACTATTTTAAAACGATTAAGTGTAGCAGTTCTAGCACTAAGTGGCAGCTTATTAAAAAGCTTATCACTTAAATAATTAAAACTGTTTTGGGTTTTACTTAACCTAGCAAAATTTATATTTATATGATCCCTATACCTAGTATCATGGTCATGATGATCATGGAAATCCAGTGTGTAGGCCATTAAAAATTTACATCATACAAGCGTATGCAGACATATAAAAATTAACAGAATATTATATGTGCTGTATTTACTACTGTAGTTAATTTTTTGGGGAACTATTGTTCATATTATATTTTCCTTCAATGCCGCATCTTTATATAATGGATGCCATTTATCATAATGACGGGTTTCTCATTTATAGACGCCATCTCTTGGCTACTTCCACTTCCGTCTCCTGTTTTGTTCTCTGATTGGTTGTATCGTTTTTTTCGCATAAACATAACGCAGAAGCTTGGTGTTTGCAAGGTTCTACGTTACGTTTAATTTTACGTTTAAGTTTCACGTTTACGTGATGCATTGTGAATGGTCACATTGAAAAACATGGCCCCAAACTTCTATGTTTACGTTACGTTTACGGTTAATTTTCTATCTGAATGGGCCATAAGTTTAGTATGAGTATGAAAAGACAAAATAGCACATTGGGCTATTTTGAATCAACATCAAATACCCTGATGAGAACCGGTTGTTAAACTGTTTGAATATCACCACTGCATGTAGAAATAGTGCACATTAAATATTGAAAACATAAGCTACATAACCTAAATTCGGCGTGATGTGACACCTACTATAAATAGCAAGGAAGGATATTCATCTTAAAACCATTCTCGGACTTTTCCTCCTGACCACGGTATAGAGGCGTACACCACAGCCAAAGATATTAGCCATGACAAATGAATTACTGTTATCAGTATTACTACTAACATTATTAAATGCCAGAATGGTACTTATGAGATTGTGTGGGGGACGGGAAAATCTCTGTCTTTCTCTCCGCGCCTGTGTGCCTGTTTTGATGAAACTTGGTACCGGTACTCTTGGTTAACGTACATGGGACGAAGTCTATTGATATTGAACCAAATTGGTTGACCGGTACCAGAGTAATGCCCAATTTAGCGGCTAATTTGTAAGTTAACTAGGAGGTGCCAGTGGCTTCGCCACGATAATTCTTTTAAAAATTAAAAATTAAGAGTATAATAATTATTAAAGCATTATATTTATTAACACTTGCACGCGGATCATTCATAAACTAAGCCATTAATAATTAATGAAACAGCTAAAATTCCTGCTTTAGAGTACATTCCACGACATGAAAGCGCCCCCTGGAAAAACTATATCAGAATCGATTATGCAGTTCCAAAGAACCTGTGAACACATAATACGTATTGTTTCTCAGCTGTTTATTGACATGAATATGATGTGAATTTTATTTTATCAATTCAGTGTAATTTTCAGAAATTATATAATGTTTCAAGGGAAGGAATGGTTTGTTTGGATTATTATTATCAGCGATATTTCAAGAGATAAAACCAACAATATTTTACAGCTGTTGCCCCCGGCTTCGCGCGCCATTATTCATTGACTCCAGGATTATTAAGAAAATTACACTGGTAGATTATTAAAAATGTTTGTGGTTCAGAGCTATGAAAATTGTAAGTAAAAATAAAATTAGAATATTTGTTCATTGTGTTCATTTCACTTAGGCCTTATATAATAAAGAAACGGTTTTCCTTCCTAATTTTGTAGTCGTCATGAAAGTTTAGACTGCGAGAGACGAACATCGCCGAGTATACCCGATGTCTCACGAAGCGGGTGAGCAAGCACGCTATTTAGGGTCGTTGAATTGTATAAGAGTAGATAGCATATGTATCAAATGCAAATCAGTTATCATGACAACATATTGTTTTACAGTGTTCATATACAACTTTGGAAGTTGCAATACAGTTAGCTTTGACACATCCATTCATTCTGAGAATGCAATTCATGTAAATAAATGCATATGATTTGAACCACCTGAACAATATAGTCCCATACTAGATCTGATTTTTGTAACAGTAAAAGCTTATAATATGGACAAAAATTATTAATACTCGTATAATATCAATTGATTACAGTTGTTTCAGTGTATGGCATTTATAATTATTCATAACCCAGTCTCCAGGAAGTATTACAAACATAATGACTGAAACCCAACCCGGTCCGAGTGGCATAATTTAAAAAAAAAGAGGTTAAACTTTGGTGAGGTAGAAAAAAGGAATAACACTGACTGTTCTAAAGGATTGCTAAAAAATTCCGATAACTTAGCGCTTGGAATAATTACTAACCTATTACTCATAAACCATTCAAGATGCAAAGGTGGTACTTTCCCGCTTGAAGTTCTTCGGGTCACAAAAAGAGGGGAAAAAATGTTGGTCGCATAGTGAACAGAGGGCTACGTTTGGCCACCATGTTTGATTGGGTGGTGTCAGCCATATTGCTCTTGACATGCAGCACAGTCTGCTGTTTCCTTTTCTACATTTACATTCATTTCTTATTTACAGCTAACATCCACCACTTGGTATTCGATGCTGTCAAAGATGGACCGTTGAATTATGTCCCATAAACTTCGTAATCAATGTTTTAATGCACGTGGCATTCTTTATTTGAGAGTTCATGTTATACAACTTCCATCTCGTAAAAGCAAAATGTTGCCTTCAATTAGTAAATTACAAAACATTAAAAAAATTTAATCTATATTAATAAAAGGAAGTGTCTATCTGTCTGTTCGCGATGCCCAGCGAAATCTACTGAACGCAGAGATCAGAAATTTTAAACATAGGTGGACTGAAGGGTCGGAAAATGCGCCTCGAAGCCGGAATTTTAATTTTCGCTTTCGTTCGTGAGTTATGAGTGAATAACGGGCAGAAAACGTGCATTTTTTGCGTTTTCGAAGTATCAGTTTTGAGTAATACATTTCAGTGTCAAATCAATTACAGTTGGCTTTGGCTATTTTCGTCATACCTTTGAAATCAAAGCATCGCGATCGCTTAAATGTTGTAAGCTCACGCTGGCCGATTCATTTGTTTATAATGTCAAGGCCCGCAGCCACATGAGATTTTCAACCTACACGGAAGAGGGATAATCAATATAGGCCTAAATATGGTCAAACATTGTTCGATTTGGATGAAACTCACTATACTAGGGTTTTCTGTGTCATTTGTTTAGAATGTCAAGGCCCGCAGCCATATGACATTTTCAACCTACACGGAAGAGGGATAATCAATATAGGCCTAAATATGGTTAAACATCGTTCGATTTGGACGAAACTCACTATACAGGGGTTTTCTGGGCCAAGGAACTCGAATCTGAGGTCGCTTTTATTTAATCGTGGTATGTAGTCCACGTGATTTAGGTGTTAATATATATAATGATTTAACTGTTATGCTCTTAATTTTTAATTTTTGAAATAATTATCGCGGGCGATGCCGCGGACACATGCAATTAATAAATAATCTAGATCCAAGTTATTATTACCTACTCGTATATACACTCTCTCGAATCCTATGCATCCCCCTCATGTTGGGCCTCCAAGTGGAGGTTTCTGTTTACCGATGTGAATTTTGTTACGCTTATTTTCCTAGAGAGGGCAGAGGGACACGTTGTAAGCCCATCGCCCCTTAACCCCCATCCGGAAACTAAGGTATTACTTGGACGTGAAAGGGCCGACAAATTTTGTGCAGAGGATCTAATTTAGGCTTGGAGTTCTTTTACGTGCTGTAAATCTACGACGCGGGTCCCCCAACTTGAAGTCCCTCCCGTAGGACTCCGTGTCCAGGATTTTTACGTCTTGAAAAACCCATCGACTGCGGCCGACCGTATGTACACTAGGACAATTAAATTTTCGGACATCTTAAATGTAGAAATTAAAATGCGAAGAAGGGTGGAAAATAAAGATAAACTCAAATATATCGTGTTACAATTATTTATATACAAGTAGGGCAATCGTGCCTAATTTCGCAGTATCTTTTTATTTTATTTACTGCAAAATCAGGAACAGTAATGGAAAAATAAAAAATATATATAAAACAGAAGAGAAGATGTCCTCTTTGATGAATAAGATGAAATATTTCTACTACTGTTCCCAATTTTGCAATAAATAAAATAAAAAGATACTGCGAAATTAGGCATGTTTGCTATATAATAATTCTTTATCTATAATTGAGCGTTTGGAATCTGTTAAGCTACATTAATTCTTCTTGGAAACAAATTCATGCGCCGCTACTTTTCTGAATTGAGGATTATTACAAAATCTTTATTGGCTGTCATAATTTTCCACCACAATAATTTGTAATATAATAAAACAATAAAATATCAATACTAGCATTTGTTTAAATCTGTCACATATTTCAGGTCAATATTGCTAAAAAATAATTTTCTTGAAATGCAGTCAGCAATCAGACGGTCTATGTTTTCATATTGTTTGCCAGCAGTAGTTACGATAGAACTTATTTAATGTAACTCGTGTATTTTGATATGTTTACATAAATATGAAGCTTACTGCTCGCGTTCCAATTATTTTAGAGAGCTTAAAACCCATTAGGGTGGGCGAAAGTAATATAAAACTTCAAGGGTGGATAGCCTGTCATTTGTTGTTTGTCCCCTCACGGCTGCACTCTCCATCTTGGGAAAGGAAAGTGATTTAAATGAAGATAACATGTAAGTGGTTTTGAGGTTGAGAGTGTTTGTAGATTAATTTATGTACAATTTATGTAGTCTACAGAAAATGTCCTTAGCGTCTGGTCAGTTCATGTTGAGCTTTTCATATTTTGTCAGTAGATGATCCCACATAGCCTACATACCTCATAGCGCCGAATTGTTCAGATGTCACAAAGAAGAAAGGTTCTCTCTTCGCTTTACATCCTATTCTTTCTTGACGCTATAGGCCTTTGTGTTGAAACTAGCTTTGAAATATAGGCTTATCTGTTATTGACTGAAATATGCGGAAATACATTAATGTCATGTGAAGGACATACATCGAGAGTGTCGATAAATTGATTTGGTAGTATTCGCAATATACCTGTGTAGAATGATATTCCACGTTACCTTTGTTTTTTAATTTTTTTTATTTATATTAACACTAGGTTATATGAAACCTAAGAGAACCGTCTGAAATAACTAAAACATTCAATATAATATTGGTACCAACAAAATTCAATTTGAAATTATTGATATTAATGGTAATAAAAACAACTAAGCAGCATTCATCATTAAAATTTCAAACAAATACACAGTTCTTTGAACAACTTCACAAAAGAAGTCCCATTTTCGACGTCAGTTCTTCACATACTACCATCACCAACAGTAGATATCCTTCACCTGCTCTTCAAGCACATGAAGCCTTCATTTGTTTGTAGAGTAGGTGATCAATGTGCATTTTCGGTCATCCAATACGTCCCAATATGACCTGATTTATAGTTCCTGTAGAACATTCAATTCCTGTAGTTTACACACACAAAATTCCGATACTTACCTGGTTGTAAAAGTTATTGCAGGTCGCATCATATTCACATAAACATTTTGCCGAGTCACGATTATCCCTATTCCAGGGCCGATTACTCCCAACACAAAAACACTGGCTACGTGGCAAAATTCAGACCGAGGCCAACACCCAGAAGAAGACGAATAAGTAGAATAAGATGAAGATGATGAACAATGCAGGTGTCAAGGGAGCGAGAACAATTCTATTCTTCTGTTTTTCCTTGCAGCAAATTCCTCAATTACGTTCTTGTTGAAGTCGGGAATAGCATGAATCATCTTCTTCTCTATCGACAGCATCGCCAATGCATTCAACCTCTCATTCCCCATAGAATTCCGCAGAAATGTCTTTATTCTGTTTAGAGTAGAGAAGGAACGTTCGGTTTCCACCGTCGTCATTGGAATTGTTACAATTATTTTCTGCACCATCACACATTCTGAAAATGTTCGCGACATATTATTACTATAAAAAAATTGTAGCAAGGGTATTGCACCAGAAGCACAGCGCAGATCTTCACGACTATACAAGACCTCCAATTCAGTTCGCAATTTCGGACCGTTAATTTTCTTGTAAAGTGTCACAGTTGTTTCAAAATCACTCTCTGGGAATTCGTTGCAGTACTTTGGAAACTTGTCAATCAAAAATAGTTTTGAGGCACACAAATGATCCGAAAACTGGAACCGCTCGTTAATGCTGCTTACAATCGTATCACAAACCTCCAGAGATGCCAACCTATTTCTTTGACTACTGCCCTGCTCAACACATTGTCGCTTCCGCAATGGCTCATTTAATGAGGCTTCACTTTCGTACTGTTTTCGAACATTACTTATTGCGGTGACGAAATATTTCACAAGTTCACTGGTTTTAACAGCATCGGCATCTTTCTTTTGAATACAATTGAAGAAGATTTCAACATGTGGCATAATTTTGTGATAGAAAGCAAGCCAGTATAGGAACTGAGGATCATTCAATATTCTCACAAACACTGCGGCCTCAACAGAGGATTTTTTGTCATTAACTTCTGTGTCTCTTATGTGCTCAAAACATTTCAACAAGTTGTCTTTCTGTTCAAAGACAGTATTAACTGTGCGATGCTGAAAATACCATCTTGTCGGTGGCACACTCCCAATTCTCTTTTGGGCATATTCTATCAAATAATCCATCCTTTTTGGAGATCTTGAAAAGAATGTTCCTATCCCTTGCAAATCCTGAAAAAATATTCTGCTGTGAGATGAAGATGATGTCGCATTTTGGAGAATGAGATTTCCTTGATGTGCGTAACAGTGAATATAGTTAGCGTTGGGATATTTCTCTTTTACCAAGCACTGCACTCCACCCCTCCGCCCGCTCATAACGGAAGCTCCATCATACGTTTGACATATCAGTTTCTCGGGAGATTTTTCAATCTCCAGCTCACGTAACTGGTCCAGAATGATTGCCGCTAAACCACTAGCTTTCCTGTCGGTTACTTCAAAATAACCCCAAAATCTTTCAAATACATTCCCTTCATTTTGATATCTCAAAATTATTGAGAGTAGAGATTTACAAGAATTGTCTGTACTTTCGTCAGCCTGAAGGGACAGAAAATCTACTATATTGATTTCCGATAAAAATATGTTTTCTACACACAGTCAAAATAGCATCTAGAAGTTCATTTTGAATGTCCTTTGATGTCCCTTTGAAGACACTTGAATTATCTAAATGATCTTTCAGGACATTGTCTAGTGTCGCGGTGTCGTTAATGAGACCTTTGAAAACACCAGGGTTATTGGAACTCTCTGTCTCGTTATGCCCACGCAAGGCCAATTCAAATTCCCCGCAAAATTTAATGGCATCAAGAATGCGTGACAAAATATATCTATTTTTGTCAACAAGATCATTATGCTTACGGACACATGTTCTATACCCATCATCAAGTTGCACCCTGATATCAGCCTTCCCTAAGACAGCGAGACTCATTTCATTGTCTAAATGGCGTTTTGACAAACTGTGCTTCTTACATCTGTCGGGCAAATGTTTCAAGTCGTTCACACCAGTTTTAGTCCATGCATCTTCTCCACCGAATAGAATACACGGAAAACAAAATAGTGCATTAGTTGTCGGACACCCACACATCCACTCCCACTTTTCATACACATTTTTATTGAAATTCCTCTTGTACACTCTATTTTTGTCTTTATAAGTGAGATTTATCGCAAGCTCTGGTCTAGGCCGGCCCAATTCTTTGGCTAATAACCGGTCCTCGAAATTCAGAATTTTATTTTGTAAGTATCTTATCTCATTAATTTCACTCTCACAATGTAAAAAAAATACTTTACTAAGGAAAAATCAGAAGCACGCACTAACACCGAACACTCAACATGAGAAAACTTCCGGCTTTAGCTTGAGTTGGGGAAAGGGTAGGAAAACAACATTTTTGACTCGCCCTTTCCACCTGCACTGGTTTTACGGGTAAGATGTTATTGTATTGTGATACCCTGAGGGGGAGTAAGAGAGTTGGCTATATTCTGCCTCTCTCAATACGTAAATATGTTCGCAACTATAGAGTAACAATAGTGCATACCACTCCATCTAGCGGATATGCATCCAATCATGCTTGAGACTTCGAGGACTTAAAAAGAGTGCACACAGCGCTAATTCGTGTGAAGTCGAAAAATTACTGTGACCCTGTACAGATTAAACTAGCAACAACCCCTCCCTGCATTCCATAGGAAAATAGGAAAATAGGAAAATGTAAAAGGGATGAGAGACGGCCGGTCACAACGAAAATTCGGCCCGTGCTATGTTGCCAAACTTGACAAGCAAAGCAAAAGCGCGAAGTTTGAAATTGATGTTACGTTATTTTATTCGTTGCTATAAATGAAGTACAGTTTATATTCAAAATGGATGGGGATGGGGGGCACGTGACCCTGTGACCAATAGGTAGAACCGCGCCTGCTATATGGAATATAATAAAAATGATACAGGGGAAGCAAAGGAAAAAAGTGATTGTATGTCATTAATATAGTACAAAAATAAGAAACTAGACAATCTATCAGATATTACAAATGCCTTTAATAACCACTTCATAAATATTGCAGAGAATTGCGGTCCCACTAACAATACCAATGTTAAGGCAATAGACCTACTGACAAAATCTACAATTTGTAACCATAAGTTTGAAATCACACTGACTTCCTCTATAGAAATTGAAAATATAATAAAGTTGCTTAAAAGTAAAAGCTCATCTGGATGGGATGACATAAGTAATAAGCTATTAAAAAGCTGCTGTTTTGAACTTAGTAAACCCCTTAGCCATATATTTAACTGTTCACTAGAAACTGGAATATTTCCTGAAAGAATATTTAAAAAAGGAGACAAAAATTTACCATCAAATTACAGGCCTATATCGCTCTTAACTTCGTTTTCAAAAGTATTCGAAAAAGTTGTATATAACCGCATAGTTTACTATTTTAATTTGAATAATATTCTTACACCATCACAATTTGGTTTTAGGAGTGGCATGACTACTGAAAATGCTACATTTAAACTCACCACAGAAATACTGGAAGCGCTAGATAAAAAAAATATACGTTAGGAATTTTCTGTGACTTAGCTAAAGCATTCGACTGTATAAATCATGAACTATTAATTGAAAAATTGTAACATTATGGAATGGATAATTTAACACTGAATTGGTTCAAATCATACCTGTCTGATAGAACTCAAAATGTTGTAATAAATGGAAACAAATCTAATCTAGGAGTAGTTAGAAGTGGAGTACCTTTGCTATTTTTAATTTTCATCAATGACTTGCCACATAACTTAAGTGACGAAACAAAGGTATTGCTTTTTGCGGATGACAATAGTGTATTTGTAACAGGAAAATCCCAGGAACAACTGGCAAGAGTAGCTACAAAGGCGTTTCACGAATTAAATATATGGTTCCAAGCTAATAAATGACGCTTAATATTGAAAAGACCCACTTTATTCAATTCAGAACAAAACAAAGATGTACCCAAAACCTTGTAATTAATTACCAAACACAAAGCATAGAAGAAATTAGTAATATCAAATTTTTAGGACTACAAATTGATCAACATCTCGACTGGAAGTCACATATTGAAATGATAATTCCAAAACTAAGTTCAGCATGCTTTACCTTAAGAGTCCTGAATCAGGTTTTAAAACAGGATGCCTTACGCATGGTGTATTTTGCAAATTTCCACTCGATAATGAAGTATGGAATCATATTCTGGGGTAACTCGACCCATAGGGATAAAATATTTAAGCTACAAAAGCAAGCAATTAGAATAATGTGTGGAAAGAATAGGAGAGAATCATGCAAACCGCTCTTTGAAAAATTAAAAGTCCTCACTCTCACAGGGGAGTATATATTATACTCTGTTATGTGTTATATGGTAGATAACATTGAGAGATTCCAAACTAATAGCAGTGTTCATGAACATACTACTAGAAACAGGAATGATTTACATAGACCAGTTAATGCATTAAAACTTTTTCAGAATGGCGCTTATTACTCTGCAATACAGATATACAATAAGCTTCCAAACAACATTAAATTATTATGTATTCGAAATGGATGAGTATTTCCAGTTTGAATAAGTTTACAGTGTAGTATATTATATATTATTATTTACTAGCATATGCCCGCGGCTTCGCCCGCGATAATTATTTCAAAAATTAAAAATTAAGAGCATAATAGTTAAAACATTATATTTATTAACACCTAAATCACGTGGACTACATACCACGATTAGATAGCGCCGCCTGGTAAAAGCGACCTCAGATTCGATTTCCTTGGCCCAGAATACCCCTGTACAGTGAGTTTCGTCCAAATCGAACAATGTTTGACCATATTTAGGCCTATCCCTCTTCCCTGTAGGTTGAAAATTTAATATGTCTACGGGCCTTGACATTCTAAACAAATGAATCGACCAGCGTGGGCTTACAACAATCTAGCGATCGCGATGCTTTTATTACCACGGTATGACAAAAATAGCCAAAGCCAACTGCAATTGATTTGACATTGAAATGTATAACTGAAATCTGATGCTTCGACAGCGCTAAAATCACGTTTTCTGCCAGTTTTTCACTCACAACTCGCGAACGAAAGCTAAAATTAAAAATCCGGCTTCGATGCGCATTCGCCCACCTTTCAGCCCATCTATGTTTCAAATTTCAGATCTCTAAGTTCAGTAGATTTCGCTGGGCATCGTGGACAGGCAGACAAACACGTCCTTTTATTATTTTAAGATAGCATGTGCCCGCGGCTTCGCCCGCGATAATTATTTAAAAATTAAAAATTAAGAGCATAATAGTTAAATCATTATATTAACACCAAAATCATGTGAACTATATATCACGATTAGATAGCGTCACCTGGTAAAAGCGACCTCAGATTCGAGTTCCTTGGCCCAGAAAACCCCTGTATAGTGAGTTTCGTCCAAATTGAACAACGTTTGACCATATTTAGGCAAATATTGATTATCCCTATAATAATAATAATAATAATAATAATAATAATAATAATAATAATAATAATTAATAATAATAATAATAATAATAATAATAATAATCCTCTTCGGTGTAGGTTGAAAATTTCATATTATGTTTGCGAGTGCCTTGACATTAAAAACAAATAAATCGACCAGCGTGAGCTACAACATTCAAGAGATCGCGATGCTTTTATGTCGAAGGTATGACAAAAATAGCCAAAGCCTAGTGTTTTGTATTACTGAAAACGCATGCTTCGAAAACGCAATAAATACACGTTTTCGGCCCGTTTTTCACTCATAACTCACGAACGAAAGCGAAAATTAAAATTCCGGCTTCGAGGTGCACATTCCGACCCTTTAGTCCATCTATGTTTAAAATTTCAGATCTCTGCGTTCAGTAGATTTCGCTGGGCATCGCGGACAGACAGACAGACAGACAGACGGAGGAAGACAGACACTTCCTTTTATTAATATAGATAGACTAGCATGTTCCCGCGGCTTCGCCCGCGATAATTATTTCAAAATTTAAAAATTAAGAGCATAATAGTTAAATCATTATATTTATTAACACCTAAATCGCGTGGACTACATACCACGATTAGATAGCGTCGCCTGGTAAAAGCGACCTCAGATTCGAGTTCCTTAGCCCAGAATACCCCTGTACAGTGAGTTTCATCCAAATCGAACAATGTTTGACCATATTTAGGCCTATATTGATTATCCCTCTTCCGTGTAGGTTGAAAATTTCATATGTCTTCGGGCCTTGATATTCTAAACAAATGAATCGTCCAGGATGAACTTAGCAAAATCAAGCGATCGCCCGCGATAATTATTTCAAAAATTAAAAATTAAGAGCATAATAGTTAAATCATTATATTTATTAACAACTAAATCACGTGGTCTACACACCACGATTAGATAGCGTCGTCTGGTAAAAGCGATCTCAGATTCGAGTTCCTTGGCCCAGAAAATCCCTGTATAGTGAGTTTCGTCCAAATCGAACGATGTTTAACTATATTTAGGTCTATGTTGATTATCCCTCTTCCGTGTAGGTTGAAAATTTCATATGTCTACGTGCCTTGACATTCTAAAGAAATGAATCGACCAGCGTGGGCTTACAACATTCAAGCGATCGCGATGCTTTTATTTCCACGGTATGACAAAAATAGTCAAAGCCAACTGCAATTGATTTGACATTGAAATGTATTACTGAAATCTGATGCTTCGACAGCGCTAAAATCACGTTTTCTGTCAGTTTTTCACTTATAACTCGTGAACGAAAGCTAAAATTACAAATTCGGCTTCGAGGTGCATCTGCCCACCTTTCAGTCCATCTATCTTTAAAATTTCAGATCTCTGCGTTCAGTAGATTTCGCTGGGCATCGCGGACAGACAGACAAACAGCATGTGCCCGCATGTGCCCGCGGGCGAAATAATTATTTCAAAAATTGTAAATTAAGAGCATAATAGTTAAATCATTATATTTATTAACACCTAAATCACGTGGTCTACATACCACGATTAGATAGCGTCACCTGGTAAAAGCGACGTCAAATTCGAGTTCCTTGGCCCAGAATACCCCTGTACAGTGAGTTTCGTCCAAATCGAATCAATGTTTGATCATATTTAGGCCTATATTGATTATCCCTCTTCCGTGTAGGTTGAAAATTTCATATGTCTTCGGGCCTTGATATTCTGAACTAATAAATCGTCCAGGATGGACTTACAAAATCAAGCGATCGCCCGCGATAATTATTTCAAGAATTAAAAATTAAGAGCATAATAGTTAAATCATTATATTTATTAACACCTAAATCACGTGGACTACATGTCACGATTAGATAGCGTCGCCTGGTAAAAGCGACCTCAGATTCGAGTTCTTTTGCCCAGAAAATCCCTGTATAGTGAGTTTCGTCCAAATCGAACGATGTTTAACCATATTTAGGTCTATGTTGATTATCCCTCTTCCGTGTAGGTTGAAAATTTCATGTGTCTACGGGCCTTGACATTCTAAACAAATGAATCGACCAGCGTGGGCTTACAACATTCTAGCGATCGCGATGCTTTTATTACCACAGTATGACAAAAATAGCCAAAGCCAACTGCAATTGATTTGACATTGAAATGTATTACTGAAATCTGATACTTCGACAGCGCTAAAATCACGTTTTCTGCCAGTTTTTCACTCATAACTCGCGAACGAAAGCTAAAATTAAAAATCCGGCTTCGAGGTGCATTCGCCCACCTTTCAGTCCATCTATGTTTAAAATTTCAGATCTCTGCGTTCAGTAGATTTCGCTGGGCATCGCGGACAGACAAAACACGTCCTTTTATTATTATAAGATAACATGTCCCGCGGCTTCCCCCGCGATAATTATTCCAAAAATTAAAAATTAAGAGCATAATAGTTAAATCATTATATTTACACCTAAATCATGTGGACTACATATCACGATTAGATAGCGTCACCTGGTAAAAGGGACCTGAGATTCGAGTTCCTTGGCCCAGAAAACCCCTGTATAGTGAGTTTCGTCCAAATCGAACAACGTTTGACCATATTTAGGCTAATATTGATTATCCCTATAATAATAATAATAATAATAATAATAATAATAATAATAATAATAATCCTCTTCGGTGTAGGTTGAAAATTTCATATTATGTTCGCGTGCCTTGACATTAAAAACAAATGAATCGACCAGCGTGAGCTACAACATTCAAGAGATCGCGATGCTTTTATGTCGAAGGTTTGACAAAAATAGCCAAAGCCTAGTGTAATTGATTTGTATTACTGAAAACTCATGCTTCGAAAACTCAATAAATACACGTTTTCTGCCCGTTTTTCACTCATAACTCACGAACTAAAGCGAAAATTAAAATTCCGGCTTCGAGGTGCACATTCCGACCCTTTAGTCCGCCTATGTATAAAATTTCAGATCTCTGCGTTAAGTAGATTTCGCTGGGCATCGCGGACAGACAGACAGACAGACACTTCCTTTTATTAATATAGATTTATTTATGTAATCTCCATTGAGTGAGCCCTAGTTTACAATAAGTATGTTAGGGCTATATTTACTCAATTGAGGTTTCCTGTGTAGATCTAAAGTTCAGGAAGATACATTCACAGTCTCTTAAATACATATTCTAAAAATGCTGTGAATGACAAATAACAACATTTTTTAGTGAAAATTTCTCCGTTAAGCGGAAATTGAAAATTTGCACTGCACTTGTCTAAATGTAGTTCAAGTTCTAATCTTTTTGTTTGAAAAACTGGGCAAGTGAACATCAGATGTTTGGCATTCTGAAGACGGTCACCACATATGCACTCGTATATATTGCTGTCTGTCTTGATATGAAATCTTTGGAAGTACTCGCCAAATTTTCCGTGGCCGGATAGAAATTGTGTCAGAATAAAGTTTGGTTTCATGAGTGTACTTTTTAGACGGTCAGAAACATTGGGAAAAAAGAGTTCTTTGATAGTCCTTCCGCAAGTGGTTGATTTCCATATGTTGTTCCATCTGTGGATACCCTCTTCTCGAAGTATCATTTTGAGGTGAGAGATTGGACATGGGGCTGCCGTTGATTGTGCAGCTGTTTTGGCGAGTTCGTCTGCTCTCTCGTTGCCTTCAGTACCGGAGTGGCCTCGTATCCAGGTAAGGCATATGTGTTCGGATTTACGTAGTTGACTTCTGATGTTGACTGCAATGTTGTGTAGATTATATTTGTTTTTAATAGAGAGAAGCGCGGCTTGTGAATCGCTGAATATTCTTGCTCGGCTATTATGTATATTCCACCATTCAATTGCTTTTAAAATTGCTAATAGTTCTGCTGGGTAGACTGAACAATGGGGGCTAATGTTAGCTGTGAATTAAATATTTCATTGTTGTTTTGATAAACAACGAATGCACAGCCAACCTGAGGTACATCTTTGTCGAGCATCCGGGAGCCATCAGTAAAAATTTGATGGCTATGCCCATCAGGACAGTCGGTGAATATGACGTTGTTACAATGTACTGCTGGATGACCAATATGTAATGGGTTTGCTCTCCTTTCAATGTCAATTCCTGGTTGTGGTTGTTTCCTTAAATGATAAAGTGTCGATCTGTATTGAGCTGTGAGAAATAACGGTTCAATCCCTGCAATTATAAGTGCACCATGCGTAGAAATGGTCCTGTAAGCTCTTGTGATACATAATACAAAGCCACGTTGAATTTGTAGCAATTTTTGCTGTGGCCATTTTAGTTTTAAACATTTTTCCCATGAGGATGCGCAATATAGTATCATCGGTTCCACTGCCCCTCGATAGATTATGTGTAGAATTTCAGAATTTCCTTTTATTAATATAGATTACTTGCTTGTGTATTGTAATCTGACGTGTTCTATATCCTTGAGTCCCACTCAACACAGGATCTACAAAACGAGATAACTACACATAGGCGCCTACTTAGGGGGGCAAGGTACTTTCTGCCCCCCAAGACTTAAGATTTTATCATGTAAGGCATATGTGTAGCTACTGAAAATCCAGAAATATTTCCAAGTCAGCGCCTCTGTAACTACATCTACATCAGTAAAATACTAGTTGATACACATGATAAAGACTGATATACGTGGTGTGTATTCACAGACATTTTAAATATTACTCATTTTCTATATCAAATGCATATTTAGCCAAAACCGTCAAATTAATAAGTATTCAAAACCAATTTTTTTTTTTTATTTCCTGCCCAGAAGTACGAACTTGAGAATCGATTGGACATTTTTCATTTTTCTTATAATTCCTTATTCTTTCTTATTCCTATTATTACCGGTATGCTAGAACGTCGGTACATGATTATTATTTCTAGTTATGAGACAGAATAATGTTAGGAATATTTCATTGCATCACATAGCAGAATATAATGGCTCTCAATCTATTTCAGATTTACAAATTAAACTTACGTTAAGAAATGTAGTCTTTAAATTGGCAACGGTATTGTCGCCACCCTTATTAAAGGTCGTGAATCTATTTAAAAATTACAGAATTTATATTTTGATCTCAGATGCAATTTAAGGCTACATTAACAGTAATATGAACAAATTTATACATCAAAGTAAAATAAGTAGGCCTAAAATAACTAAGTAAATTAAACAGAGAAGTGATCTTTAAATATAAAGGTGCACTAAAGGTACAACTCAACAAATTCATAAACCCACACAGCACACTACGTATAATATATGTATATTATACGTATATACGTAGATTATTCGTATATTATACGTATATTATACGTAGTGTGCTGTGTGGGAAAATTACACAATGTAGGCTACTGTAACTATCATTGCATTACTACGTCATTTTAATTTATTTGTTTTTGCATTTTACTCCTTTTTTTTAAATGGCCTTTAGTATCGTCTCAATGCTCACATATTTTTACAGCTTCTGACAATAAACATCTATCTATCTATCCATCCATCTATCACGGTAATTTAAATATTAAATTAAAAATTAAACAATAACCAATTGCCACCTGCATATAAATATGAATACATTGATAACATTTTGCTGTAAGTCGGGTACAAAGTAATTGTCTATATCGGAAATATCTCACAATATTTGTTAGTTAATTCTTCCTTCTTTGTGTTATTTAGAACCTATCTGCTGTAATTTTTCTTTTGCTTTATTGACACATAAACATTCTACAAGGGCCCAGTAAACAAGGAAGTGTGTATAGTAGCCTCGTGTCCTTTATAAAGATAGAAAATTAACAACATATTTTAGAACGCCATTTAAAAGAATGAAAAACGAGACGAACGACAAACGCATACAGAATAGTGCACCAACGCTATCTGTCGGAGAAGTTTGGCAGACTACGTCCGTATTGGAAGAATCATTGCCTCTAAGATAATATTTATATATAAACCACTGCCTTCTAGACTGTATTACTCGCCTTCTAGACTGTATTACTCGTGTATACACTGCCTGTCCTATACAGCTAATTTTGCGTACGCGGCGACATTACAGATGGCAGCACCTACCACACCCAGCTGCAATACCCTTTACATTACCGTATGCTCAGTGTTGCCCTCTGAAGTATAAACTCGGAAACTGAAATATGCTGGAATTACATGCTATCTGGGTGTGAACTGTGTCGCCTCTACTGGAGAAATTTGGCAATTTGACAATACTCTGAACTCCATGTTAAAATAAAGCAATGGACAGGCAGTGTAATTCTCCGAGACGGCGGTGATATAAACACCTACATACTACCGTAAGATTGTGAAAAACAGACCCGTATTTTAGTTGCGAATATCTGCACGATCTCAAATTCATTCATTCGAAAAAGTAATTTAATTATCGTTCAGCAAGCGAGCGTTGTGTATGAAATGCAATGGAACCTGTTCTTAACTCTGAATTTATGAAGATTGAAATTAAGGAAGAGATTTCAGAGATTTCTCAAACACAACCCAATAGCGAATCTGTTCTAATAGCATTTGACACGCCGCAAATCAAATGTGAGAATACGGATTTTTCAGCATGCAGCCCCATTCACAAATTGGAGCAGATTTCTGGAAAAAGTGAAGGGGGTGAGCTATTGCAGTTAGGCTCGCCTGCTGTAAGTCCTACTCCAAACTCGTGTCATATATGTACCAAGAACTTTTCCTGCAAATGGGATCTCCATATACATCTGCTGACTCATTCTAGAGTCAAGCCGGTATTCGCGTGTGATATATGTACCAAGAAATTTTCCAAAAGCTCGCATGTGAAAAATCATCTGCTCACTCATTCTAGAGATAAGCCATTCTCGTGTGAGATATGTAACAAGAAATTTTCCCGCAAAGGGGATCTCAAAAGACATCTGAGCACTCATTCTGAAGATAAGCCATTCTCGTGTGAGATATGTCACGCCAAATTTTCCGCAAGCCGGCATATGATAACACATTTGCGCACTCATTCTAGAGATAAGCCATTCTCGTGTGATATGTGTTGGAAGAGATTTCGCGCAAGAAGGACTCTCAAAACACACATACTTACTCGTACTGGGTGTAAAACTTGCTGGTGTGATACATGTTCCAAAAAGAGAGTCTCAAAAGACATCTCACTCATGAGTAAAACAATCCTAATGTATGCACAAGATTAAGGTATAGGCCTACGAGATGAGAGAAAGACTATAGACCTATAAACAAAATTTCAATTCTATCAGGTTAGTAGTTTTTGCAATATTGTATATAAATACTGATATGTGATAATTAGGGCCCGGGGGTTTAGCCAATAATTCGTCAAGTTAGTGGTGCACAAGGAATAGGAAGCTTTCTGAGTTAGTAAACAACTTGCACTGCATGTGGCAGTTTAGTGTTTTGTTGACGTCGTTGTGTGTTGTGCGTTCTTGACAACCAGTGGCGGATCATAGCTAAAATGAGTGGGGGTTCTGCTCCAGAAAATGTTTAGCCTTTTGTTTAGAAAAGCTACTAAGTAATATCAAGTTCATTGCAAATAATTTCGGCAACTGTCTAGATGTATCACTCTTCTAGAGAGACAAAAATGTAAATGGCACAAGCGATCAGACTCATGGAGAAATTATTCATAGGTAAGAGTCAACCTGAAGATGGAATACTTCTACAGGTGCAGCAGAAATTAAAAAAAAAATCTCCAGAAAAATGCAGGATTTTTCTACTGTTTTTACCTTTCGAGGTGCACTGGAAGGTTTTACAGAAGCCCATGATGTGTACCCACACAAGGGGAAACACTATTATCTCATCCCCCCGTCACGTCATGAGACGTAGAGAGAAGTTTTTACCATTAAAGATCTTCTTTGGAGGAAAATAGAAGATATTTTTCTTTTGAAAACTTCAAAATGTATATTGCCATTCACTGCAACAAAGCGTATGCACAGACATAATGTATAAATTGCCTTTTAATTTTCACTGTGAATATTGTTAACAAATATTAAAGCATTGGTTGTGTATATTTATGTTCGCTTTACTAGGGAATATATTTTGTTTCTGTGATTTACGATTAAATGTGCAAACTATTCTATGACGCTGTGTCTATCATTTGCTGCACTGCCCTTGAACTTGAATGTTCGTATTAAAGTGCGCCACTGAAAGGGAGTCACCCCTTCCCTCGTGTTTACATACGGCTATATCCCAGTCACCACTAACCTGATGTAATGTTTTTGTGGCTAAACCCCCGGGTCCTTGTGATAATAATTATGATGAACGTCTTTTGTTTTTCTTGATTTTTATTGAGAGGAACAGGTGGCTGGTGGCTGTTGTTACATGAAATGAAATTAAATGCTTTCATATATTATGAAAAGAAAAGGTCCCAAAATAGAGCTCTGTGGTACAAACCCTAATATCACATAAAGAATAGTGTAAGTGCTTCTGAAACTCTAAAGTTCATAAGTTGTGATTTCGACTCAACTTGGAATATGTCCCTTCAAAAAAAGTTGCCGTTTCCTGCGTTTTTCTTGTTGTTCAGAATTTTTAAGGCCTACGCGTCATTGACATTTTTTTTTTAATTACACAAACGTTTATATCATTTATTTATATTAACAGATTAATTGCACATTCGACGAATTCTTTACTTACCAGGCACGTGCCATTTTGGATTGGAGACATCATGTACTGCTGCCAACATTGCTGGAATTGTGTACCCTAGGTCATGCTGCCAATTTCCAACGTGAAGACACTGACTCTAATGCGCAATTTCGTAACGCTACGGGTGAAGCTGCAGCTAGCACTTCCAATTAAATTAAATGTACCGAAATGTTTTTTTGATCTATTTGTAATGGAAATGAATGTATGCAATTCTAAAATTAGTAGGCCTACAATACCTCAAACACTAGTACAATATTTACAATAATAATAATAATAATAATAATTTATTTACAAGTAAAGGCGCTAAACCTACTTAACTTTAAACTCTGGTCTACAGGATAAACAGTCCTGATATCTTCTATCATTTCCTGAAATGGATCTGCTAGTCGGTGCTTACAGTCCAGACGCCACAAGTATTCTACCAAATGGGTATCTACCTGTTCGCGTCTGATACCGCCCCTGGATAGGCGTGCTCGGAGAGATCTCCAACGTGACTCGATATTGTTCGTATGAACACCAGTCACCGGATTTACGAAGTGCTGGCTATGGTTTACAGTAAGATGGGCTGCGAACCCGCCACCCAGTAAGCCATCGTAGCCTCTCCAACAATCAGTATGGATTGTAGAAGCGAGATCCACATGCTGCGCAATTAAGGCAAACAGAGTGGCAGCATCTCTATTGTTGTTGGGGCACACTGTCATGCGTACCTCCTCAGTATTCACGTCGATCATCCCTAGGATCCAGTTCCCTTCGACAATGCGACCGCGTTGGTATTTTCTTCTACCGATCTTGCATTCATTGATCTGAACGACGTGTCCGGCACCGCCAATTCTCCCCCTATTTGCATATTTCGTATCCATCGAAATCATGCAAACTTCTCTACAGTAGCTGAACCAGTCAGCTATTGTAGAAGAACTGACCTCACTATTTCGCAGATCTCTATGAGAACTTTGAATCATAGTGAAGTCATAGGAGAGAGCATGAGCAAAACAGTACGTTATGATCAGTACTTGGGCAGGTAAGATTTTAGCACCTTCAAACCATGTCCCTTTTGCTACGGACTGTGAAAGCTGTCCATGTCCTTTCCTGCAGGAGAAAAGCTGATATTTCCTTCCCTGTTTTGTTACAGGATGAAGGGGGGCAAAGCAGACCCATACATAACATACGTGTTTTTAGTAATCCCTCATCATACAGAAATTGCATACATTCATCTTCATTGAAAACAAATTGAAGATCGTGGAAACTTATCATCTCTAATTTATTCGCCATGACAGTGCTAGCGTTAGCATTCACCCACAATGTACACTTACCAGTTCCTTCAGCAAAGTGGCAGAGACAAAATTGGAAATTCATTTTCAGGTCAAAACCCACCATTCTATAAACAATGGTTTTCCGAAACATATGTTTCACATTTTGGGACTTGAACCCATCTGCAGAACACATGTCTGGGGTTTTCGTGCATATATTGGCAGCAGTGACTTCAGATGTTGCCTCCATTCTTAGTCTCGGCACTTCGGGGAAAAAACTTTGGGAATCTTCGCAGTTCATAGCATATCAACGTGAACTTTCGGACTTAGAAAATTTTCGAGGGACATATATCAAAGTTTATCCGTGATTTCTCAAACCAGACTTGTTCCTTACCTTCATTTTATTGTATACTAGCATGTGCCCGCGGCTTCGCCCGAGATAATTATTTTAAAAATTAAGAGCATAAGTTAATAGTTAAATCATTATATTTATTAACACCTAAATCACGTGAATTACATACCACAATTAAATAGCGTCGCCTGGTAAAAGCTACATCAGATTCGAGGTCCTTGGCCCAGAAAACCCCTGTATAGTGAGTTTCGCCCAAATCGAACAATGTTTGACCATATTTAGGCCTATATTGAATATCCCTCTTCCGTGTAGGTTGAAAATTTCATATGTCTTCGGGGCTTGATATTCTAAACAAATGAATCGTCCAGGATGGACTTACAAAATCAGGCGATGGCCCGCGATAATTATTTCAAAAATTAAAAATTAAGAGCATAATAGTTAAATCATTATATTTATTAACACCTAAATCATGTGGACTACATACCACGATTAGGTAGCGTAGCCTGGTAAAAGCGACCTGAGATTCGAGTTCCTTGGCCCAGAAAACCCCTGTTTAATGAGTTTTGTCCAAATTGAACAATGTTTGACCATGTTTAGGCATATGTTGATTATCCCTCTTCCGTGTGGGTTGAAAATTTCATGTCTACAGGCCTTGACATTCTAAACAAATGAATCGTCCAGAGCGGGCTTACGAAATGAAGCGATTCTTTTATTTCCAAATCATGACAAAAGTAGACAAATCCTTCTGCCATTGAAATGTATTGCTGAAAACAAATACTTCAAAAACGCAAAAAATGCACATTTTCTGCCCAATTTTCACTCATAACTCGTGAAGGACAGCTAGTGTACAAAATATATTATAGTAGGCGTAAGTGCTAAAACTTTTTTTGGGCAGACGAAGACCATAAGTCGGTAAAAACGTTTCTGCGTAAAATAATGATTTTTAGTTTTCGACGCCATCTATTGGTTTCATTTTTGTAGGCCTACTACATTCTCTGATCACAACAAACATAAAGACAGCATTGACAACTATAGAATTTCCAGTTTGAAAAGAAGTCTGCACTTTTATAAATACATCCATAAGTCGCAATGGGACATTTAAATGGCCCCTAATGTTTTCTTTTTTTTGTTTTTAGGAAAGTTACATAGCTGTGAAGTCATAAATTATATTTTTTCAACAATAAAGTTACAAAGCGAATGTTTTAGCTAGGGGTAAGCTATAATTTTGTTACAATGCTCAGACTTATGTTGAAGTTGAATCCACTCAAATGGGAAAATGTATTTTCCCTGCTAGGGTCATAGGTATAGAAAATTGTCATGAAAATTGCCAAGTTCAAGGGTCGATGCATACCTTAAAATGTGATGTGAAATTCACATAAATTCCTCTGCCCAAATAAAAGTTAGCCTCTTAGTATGGAGTCGTTTTCGAGAAAATCGCAAAAAAAAAAAATTTCTTCATATCAAGTCCCCTTAAATATAAGAGAAGGTTGTCACGAATCTTCATGTCGCAGCCTCAGAAGGTACATTTTGTTTTCGTACGATTTTCCGTTGCAAGACGCCGTATTGCTAAGAGCGCGTATTCACAGTGGGTGGCTTATAACTACCCTTCAGAGAATTTGTTCGAAAATGTTTTTCAAATTAAAGTTTTAGCTCTTGGTTTAAGCAACCCATGTGCAAAATTGAAAGAAAATCGTTAGAGCCGTTTTCGAGAAAATCGCGAAAAACGAAAATTTCTTGGTGTAAAGTAAATTTAAAAAAAATCTTATGTGAAAGTCACATAACTTCCTCTGCCCAAATAAAAGTTAGCAGTATTCCCATATCCTTGTACAGAATCGCAAGACACAATTTTACGCTAATTATCCTATAAATACCTCTTCTTTCAATGATGCGACTAAAAGCGCAGGCTATATAACTAACTAAAAAAACAAGTGACTGCAGACGTTTATTGTACTTTCCGCCGTAAAGAATAATTTCCGAAATTTATCGAATATTTCCCTCAGATACCGTACTTCTTTACTCTATGCATGGCCAACAATACATCTTTCTCACTTCACATTCTTATATAGAATAAGAGGCCGTGAAAGAGCGAGAATTCAGTTGTTCACCACGCAAGACAAACAGTGGGTGGCTTGTAACTACCCTTCAGAGAATTTTTTCGAAAAAAGTTTCAAATACGACCTCAATCCTTTGGATTTTTATCTCTGGGGGCACCTTAAACTATTGTTTTATGGAACAGACATCCGGGATGAAGAAACTTTTCATCGACGTGTCATGGAAGTATTTGAAAGGGTGCGACAATCAGGGCCGTATTTCTAAATAGGCTAAGTAGGCTGCAGCCTAGAGCAGCAAATTTTCAGGGGCAGCAGTATGGCAATTTGTTCAAAAGTTAAAATGAAGTATTTCAGACGTTAATAATATTTTCCGTGCGAATTTAAGAATACATGTTACTTAAAGTTTTTCCTGCCTTAGAAGAGTTAAGACCTATCTGCGAACTAACATTTCTGAAATACTTTCATTACTTTGTATTGAGGCAAATACAACAAAAACACTTTAATATGAGGACATTATTAACGAGTTTGCCATTAAGAAATCTCGTAAGAAAGCTATGTAAATTTGAACATGAAGATTACGTGGGGTGAGTTCTTTTAGAGAAGTTTGTATATTTTTCAACAAATAAACCAGTAATTAACTACATTTTGTTAATTTCATTTCACCGTGTAGGACAACTTAATTCAAATTGAACACAGTTCTTCAATTACGCAAAGGTAGTCATTAGTATTAAAATATAAAAATATGTTTAAAATAGTGATCACTGATCTCCAAGAACATATTATTAATCAATTTCGAGCCCCATTTCATTTTTTAACGAATCTTAAAATAAGTAAAAAAAGTAGATTACATTTATTATGTAAACCATTAAAATTGTAGTTTTATCTAAACTAAATTATTATTATTATTACAATTTATTGTTCCAAATTACACGAAAAATACATTAAAAAAAGTTGATACACCACCCGAAGAAGCAGAGCTTGTGTTCGGGGGTGATTCAGTTCAATATATTAGAAAAACTTATACTAAATAATTACTTAAATCAATACATAATTTGGAGAAGTATGACAGAATATTATGTATAAAAGGTTAGAACATGTTCTATTTACAATACAAAGGTACGAGGTAATACAATAATAATACCTAGCAATTTATTTGTTCAAATTTTAGTAAAAAAACAAAGAAATTAAGTTCTATCCAAATTTTAAACTTTAATGTGAAAAATGTTATAACAGAAGTAATAATTATATAAATTTTCTAATTTTAGACCTAAATTGTTTGTTGTTTTAGCTATTTAGATCAGGATGGTTGGTAATAAATGAATTGAATAGTTTTGGGCCAAAACTTGAACAGTGCTTAGCTCCAGCAGTTGTAACATTTTTTGGTTCAAGTAATAAATTTAATTGATTCCTTCGTGTGTTATATACGTGAGATTCTGACTTTATGTTTAAAAAAGATGAAAACACCAATAAATTCTACACTTCTTGTATAAAACAAAATATGTATTAAGCAAATATGAACTACAGAGGGGGCGGCAAATGGACTTTAGCCTGTAGGCGGCTTTTTCTTAAATCCGGCCCTGGCGACAATCCATGATTCGACGAGAACATGAATGTCTAGAAGCAAGAGGAGGACATTTCGAGCATTTGTTATGAGTTTTGTGTGTTGACATGTTATGAGTGTACCAATGTGTTGAACAGTTCCTAACAAGAAAACAAAAGACTATGAGACCTATGTTCATATGAACTTTTTTCCTTCTTTTGGTGTAAGGAACCCATGCCCAAAGTTTGTAAAAGTATTTTTGAAACACTGTATAGTCGTCAAGTTTCTGAACACATTTCTCCCATCGTGATACCAGTTTAAAAATACCCTGTTCATAGAAGTCCGTTCGGTTGGAGTATAGCCATCTGCAGACTGCTGTTTTCACTTCTGCATCTGACGCAGATACATATTCGCCAGGAATTGAGATTTTTTCATTCCGTGGGATCAATGTTTGAATAGCTTTGCCAGATAAGTCCGCTGCCTGGGATTTGAACCATTGAGTGGCAACCATATCCACCTGTCTTTCTTGAGGTGTAGGAAAATATGGAAATCCCTAGTAGCGAAATCCGGGCTGTATGGTAGATTTTTAAACACCTTCTGCAGACGTTCGACTGGGAGGTTTTTAAACATTCGCCTTACAGCCCGGACCTCGCTCCCAGTGATTTCCATCTTTTCCTACACCTCAAGAAATGACAGAGAATGATAGAAAGGCGGAGATGGTTGTCACACACAGTTGTTCAAATCCCAGGAGGCAAACTTCTACGACACAGGTATTCAAAAGTTGGTCCCTCGCTATAAAAAAATGTCTCAATTTCGATAGCGAATATTTTGAAAAATAGCTAAACACTTGCTGTATCTGTTGCAATAAAAATTTCCATGATATTGTGTTTTGGTTCTGTATACGGCCACAGGGAGCCTTACTTAATGGAAGGCCCCCGTATTAAGGGTAGATCGTTTCACATGAGATTTTATTTTCTAACAATTTATGGAAAATAGCAGAAGAGATGTTAGTTCGCTTTTGCCTCCAGCTGTTTTCGTAATCTGTCAGATTCTTTCGTTTGTCCTATCGGTAATAAAAACAAAGGTAATAAATCTTGTAATGGACACATATTTTCCATGAAACCTTCACAGAAATATGCATTTGTGCAAAGGTAAGATTTACGAACCAAGGAGTTATTCACATGAAAATAAGAAATATCGCCATGCTAAAAGATTCCCAGCATAACTTTAGTTTATTCCATGCAAGTTCTATTTTTATTACTTCCGTGCCATTGGTACTATAGTTAGAGGAAGTATTGTTTTCGACCTCCAAATTCGAAGTTGAGTTTTTAACACGTTTCAAGGCCCCCTGAATCCAAAAATACTATTTTTGGAAACATGTCTGTGTGTCTGTGTGGATGTCTGTGAACAGGCTAGCTCCAAAACGGAAAATCGTATGAAAACAAAATTTCGTATTTTGGTCAGGTACCTTCCGAAGATGTGAGGTGAAGATTGGCGACAACTTTCCCTTATTTTTAAGGGGACTTTACATGAAGAATTTTTCGTTTGTCACGATTTTCTCAAAAACGGTCCTAACGATTTCCTTTAAATTTTGTACATTGTGTGCTTATACCAAGAGCTAAAATTTTATTTGAAACTTTTTTCCAAAAAAAAATTCTCTGAAGGGATGTTGTAAACTACCCACTGTTTGTAGAAACTCTGTCTTGCCTGAACAACTCAATAAGTGGACATTGACGGCCTCTTATTCTATATAAGCACGTGAAGTGAGAAAGATGTTTTGTTGGCTATGCTTACAGTTAAGAAATATGTGAGGGGAATCTACTCTTACACAATTCAACGGCCCTAAATAGCGTCATCACTTCGGGTATACTAGGCGATGTTCGTTTTTTGCAGTGTAAACTTTCACGAAGAGTACAAAATTAGGAAAACCGTTTCTTTATTATATAAGGCCTAAGTGAAATGAACACAATGAATAAATATTCTAATTTTATTTTTACGTACAATTTTCATAGCTCTGAACCACAAACAAATGTGTAAATTTCTTAAAAATCCTGGAGTCAATTAATAATGGCGGGCGAAGCCAGGGGCACCAGCTATAATATTATAGATAGTTTAACTCTTGAAATATCGTTGATAATAAAAATCCAAACAAACCAATCCTTCCCTTTAAAAATAATATAATTTCTGAAAACTACACTGAATTTATCAAATAAAATTCACATCATATTATCTGTCAACAAACTGTTGACAAAGAATACACGTATTATCCACCGCCGTCTCGAGAATTACACACGAGTAATTCAGTCTAGAAGGCAGTGGTTCACAGTTAGCTTTGGAACTGCATTATCGAATCTGACAATGGGATCGTTTTCCCAGGCGGCTCTTTTTAATCGTTGAATGTACTCTAAAGCCGGAATTTTAGCTGTTTCATTAATTATTAATGGTTTAGTTTAGGAATAATTCGCGTGCAAGTGTTAATAAATATAATGCTTTAATAAATATTATACTACAAGTAAGAATCAGCTTGAAAAATTTTATGTCATAACCGGGATTTGAACACGGATCTTCAGCTTAACGCGCTGATGCTCTACCATTGAGCTACCATGACAACATGCCAGTATGACATCAAATTCCTCAACTGATTCAGAAGACAAGGCAGACCACAGGAGGTTTCTCCGTTGAGAACACACATCCAATGGCGTCCTACATTTGTAGGTACTTAATTTTTTATTTTTCAATTAATTACGTGCGCGAAGCCGCGGGCACCTGCTATTATTCTATAAATTTCGGGAATTATTATGAACTAGCATGTGCCCGCGGCTTCGCCCGCGATAATTATTTCAAAAATTAAAAATTAAGAGCATAATAGTTAAATCATTATATTTATTAACACCTAAATCACGTGGACTACATACCACGATTAGATAGCGTCGCCTGGTAAAAGCGATCTCAGATTCGAGTTCTTTGGCCCAGAAAATCCCTCCAAATCGAACGATGTTTAACCATATTTAGGTCTATGCTGATAATCCCTCTTCCGTGTAGGTTGAAAATTTCATATATCTACGGGACATTCTAAACAAATGAATCGACCAGCGTGGGCTTACAACATTCAAGCTATCGCAATGCTTTTATTTCCACGGTATGACAAAAATAGCCAAAGCCAAATGCAATTGATTTGACATGTATTACTGAAATCTGATGCTTCGACAGCGCTAAAATCACGTTTTCTGCCAGTTTTTCACTCATAACTCGCGAACGAAAGCTAAAATTAAAAATTCGGCTTCGAGGTGCATTCGCCCACCTTTCAGTCCATCTATCTTTAAAATTTCAGATCTCTGCGTTCAGTAGATTTTGATGGGCATCGTGGACAGACAGACAAACAGCATGTGCCCGCGGCTTCCCCCGCGATAATTATTTCAAAAATTAAAAACTAAAAATTAAGAGCATAGTTAAATCATTAGAATTATTAACACCTAAATCACGTGGAGTGCATTCCACGATTAGGTAGCGTCCCCTGGTAAAAGCGACCTCAGATTCGAGTTCCTTGGCCCAGAAAACCCCTGTATAGTGAGTTTCGTTCAAATCGAACAATGTTTGACCATATTTAGGGTTGATTATCCTTCTTCCGTGTAGGTTAAAAATGTCATATGTCTGTGGGCCTTGACACTAAACAAATGAATCGTCTAGGATGGACTAACAAAATCAAGCGATCGCGTTGCTTTTATTTCCAAGGTATGAGGTATGATGACAAAAATAGCCAAAGCCAACTGTAAGTGATTTGATATTGAAATTTCTTACTGAAACTTATGCTTCGTAAACGCAAAAAATGCACGTTTTTTGCTCATTTTTCACTCATAACTCACGAACGAAAGCTAAAATTAAAATTCCGGCTTCGAGGTGCATTTTCCGACCCTTTGGTCCGCCTTTGTATAAAATTTCAGATCTCTGCGTTGAGTAGATTTCGCTGGGCATCGCGGACAGACGGAGGACAGACACTTCCTTTTATTAATATAGATGGCGGAAAGTTCAATAAACGTTTGCAGTCACTTGTTTTTTCTTCTTTTTTTAAATTTGTCCGTAGCCTGTGTTTTTAGTCGCAACATTCAAAGAAGGGCCTATAACATATTTATAGGATAATTAGCGTAAAATTGTGCCTTGCGATTCTGTAAAAGGATATGTGAATACTGCTAACTTTTATTTGGGCAGAGGAAGTTATGTGACGTTCACATCAGATTTTTCTAAAATTGTATTGTAAGAAGACGTGGTTATTAGTGCCAAATTATAAGAAAGGGCCTTTTATATTATTTTATTACAATTTGTAATAACCCGCTATGCTACACATTTACATTACGATAGGCTTAGCCTATAATTAAAGATAAAACTACCAAGTTGTGCAATTTATGTTAAAAAAACGATAGCAGTGTTGATAAAATCAGGTAAACTGATGTAACAAAGTGCCAGTATGCTTTTGTTTAATCAGTGATAATTGCAATTATGATATACAGAAAATAAGTTATTTTTGTAATCGACCTCCGAGTTAAGCTCCAGATCGATTCATTAAGCAGGGCTTTCGGAAGAACATAGGTCTAGTTTTTTTTAGGTAAATTTCGAAGAAAAATCTACCTATTGCAATCGATACCATGTCATGACTTTGGAAAAATTCTTTCATATCTTTACGTTTCGTGATCCCCTAAGTACGAAACCACCGCCTGTTCAAAAAAAAAAAAACCAGGCCAGGCTTTTTCTGAGGCAGAGCGACGCGAGTGTTTTTTAGTTATTATCAGGTTACAAGCAATCTTAGCCTGTAGCGACACCACGATGGGCCGCAACTCAACTTGGTAGTGGAGTGACGTGGAGTGGCCAGTGTATGGGATGTTGCTCAAGGTCAGGAACATCTCATTCGCAACCTCCTCCTCCAGTGGAACCAGTGCCAGGCTGTGTTCTGTGCTGGACTGCTGGACGTTCTGTCTTGTGGTAAGTCTCATTGATAATAGTCGTGTGTGGTTTTGAAATTTAGCAGAGTTGTCGGAGGAAGTGTCCTGAACAAGTCCCCGAGGATGGGGGGCAGGGGGCCCTAGAATGTCCCTTTTATAGGTTTTTCGCTTATATCTAAACAACGGTGTATCGTAGAGGAAGAGTCAAAATTCAAGCTGATAAAATTTCCTACAAGTTTTATCATAAACAGTTTTTGAAGTGAAACTGAAAATGAACTGTGTAATGGTGAACCTAATTACTGTACTAGATAATTTCCGGTTTTCTGGCTTTTGTCAAGAAGAGGGAAAGTGCGTAACGTAAATTAAATGTTACGCCAACAAAATTCAAAATAATTCGTGTCGAGTAGACTCAAAATAATTAAGATATGAATCCAGCTAGTTCTACGTTGCTTTGCCTGTAAGGTTATAACTTGCATGATAACCCGCCCCGTATCTGTGCTTAGCTCTGCATTTCCGTACTTAAACCTCGATAACTTCTGCATCTTCCCCCCCCCCTGAACACGTGTAGTGCACAGTTGTACTAAATGGAAGCTTCTATGGTGTCTGTATTCAGGGACTGCAGACGATGTCTATGTTAAATTTAAAAAAATCCCTTTAGGCAAGCCTACACGCCGAGGTAGATTTCGAAGCACAGCACTCTTCTTCTTTAGCCTTGGCATGACAAACCCGCAATAATAACTGCAAAAAAAATAGGAAAGAGCACTTTTACAAACATTCAAATCTCGCCTTATATGAGAGCTATGAAGAAACTAGTTATTGATTTGTAGAGTACTCATCAAGAGCTTTTTAACGATACCCCACAAATCGTGGCTTCAAAATTGTCGAATTTCCATCCCCCCCCACCCTCTCTCGTACCCCCAAACCCCCCGAATGGTTGGTGTCACTGTGAACTCCATAGGGAGTACTCTAATTTATTCAAACAAAGTTTCCCTCTATGCTTCATAGGGGCCGAGATATAGATTTTTAAAATTGCAACTCCCTCCCCCGTGGGCCAATTTTGCTCATTAACGAACTTGTCCGAACTATTTGACCTAGAAATAACATAATAAAATTTGGTTCAAATATCTTCAAAATTACGGCCGTTGGCGGTGGTTTCATACTTAGGGAGGCATGAAACGTAAAGATACGTAATGATTTTTCGCAAAGTCATGCCATGGTGTCGATTGTAATACTAATTGTAATAATAATTGTAATAGGTAGATTTTTCTTAGAAATCTACCTAAACGCAAAGATCCTCGTCACTCAACAATCAAGTAAACATCGAATGTATGCCGATTTTTGTTTATTAAGTGCCAGTATGGTACTTTATGAGGTTGTGTGTGGGGGACGGAAACATGTCTGTCCGTCTGTCTGTACGCGCCATAACTCAAATACGCTTTATCGGATTTTCATGAAACTTGGTATACACATTTATAATGTCCATGGGAAGACGTCTATTGATTTTGGACCAAATAGGTTGGTCGGTACCGGAATAATACCCAATTTAGGGCATTTTTATGGTATTATATAACAAAAGGGCCCTTAACTCAAATATGCTTTATCGAATTTTCATGAAACTTTGTATAAGCATTTATAACGTCCATGGCAAGAAGTCTATTAATTTTGGACCTAATCGGTTGACCGGTACCAGAGTAACAACTAATTAAAGGTGACATGTTTTTTAATTTTTGTCTACCAGTATAATTTGACACATACGCTTATCAAACAACACCGTCAAATTCACTGGGTTGGCCAAATGGTAACGTCTTGGACTCGTATTCTGGAGGTCCCCTGATCAAATCCCGTAGCCGGCCGATTTGACATGGGTTTTTTTATTTTATTTTTATTTTTATGTGAGTGCGCGATTGCCAAGTTATCACAAATCTGTAGTTCTGCTGACGCTGGTCGATTTTAATCTGATTAGAAAAACTTATTTTCTGCATATCATAATTGCAGTCACAACTGATTAATCAAAAACATACTGGCACTTTGTTATATCAGTTTACCTGATTTTATTTTAAATTTAAATATATTTATATTATTTTGAATCGTAAGCACAATTTAACAGAATACTGTCCGTCTATGTAAAGTTTCATTTTACGTTAAGAGTAAAGAGAAAGGTGCTAGCAAGTTAAAGAGATTATTGAGGGTATCACCAGATGTCTCTGTCGTTTTCTTCCCTTTCGTACAAATTAATAATTATCCATTTCCTTCATTTTAACCACTACAGATGCTATTATTCCTACTATTACTATTATGTGTCTATTAATAATTTACAATTCAAAATAACATAAACAACTATTTCAGCTTTGAGAATTTGACCCATAAACTAGATGGTTTTTGACAATGCACAATTGTAAGCCAACACAGACCGTTATTCCTGTCCATTCATTCAATGTCTTCATCTCCTTATCATAGCAATATTAGTTCCTCATGGCATTTTCTATAACTTTGAAAGATATATATTAGGGATGGGTCCTCGATAATTTCGATACCTCGATACTCTCGATACTTGCATGGTATCGGCATCGAACGATACTTCAGAAAACTCGCTCGATACTTTTTCGATACTTTTGTAATTCTGCAATTCTGCAATTAAGTGAGAATGCTAGTATTTTTTAACAAAAACTTGTAAGTGGACTGTTTAAAAAACTAATTTTAGTTTTAATGTAGAGTTTAAAAATAATTATAGGGTACTGATCATATTAAATTTTGTCTCATTAAATATGCAGACTTAATTAATTTAGTTTTCTCAAATTTTAATTTTTAATGTACCTATTTATTGAAACTGGAAATGTTGAAGGTATCGGGTATCGAAGTATCGAGTATCGAGGAAAAAAATCATGTATCGGTATCGAGTATCGAGTATCGAGAAAATCTGATATCGACCCATCCCTAATATATATATTATATAGATTAAGTGCACACAATTTAAAGTCGGTTCGATGTACATCTATAAATCATCAGTCGTCCAGCCAACGCTGGCCATCAATATGTAATACACTTTTTTTCAGGGTTGGAATGTTTAAAACATGTTTAAAACAAGTGCTTGTGTTTTTTTAAGTGTGTTTAAAACGTTTTAAACAATCTGTTTTAAACATGTTTTTTTTTGGCATAGCCTATGTTTAAATCATTTTTTAATTGCGTGTTACATTTAATTATGAAGACAATTTACATTTGTCAAGTCAGTGACACCCTGTTAGTGTTGTAAACAGAAAAAAAAAAAACTAGGGCCAGAATACCAGAAAATCATGTGAGGTGGTGTCTTTTGTATCCTTTTCCTCCAGACTTCTCTATCCTCTGCCGACACCAGTCATGATGCAGATTACTTATTACATCTTGCAGTAAATGCCATTAAACAGTGTCAAAGGGTTCAATGCACAGTTCGTAGCTTTGTGACTGACAATTAAAAAGTGTTATAAACATATGCTAAAAAATGTTTAAAACAAATTGTTTAAAATGTTTTAACCATTTCAACCCTATACATTAAAATGGTTGTTTTAAACAAAATGAACAATTTAAACTTTTTTAAACAAACAACATTGTTGTAAACATAAAAAACGTTTAAAACAACCAACATTGTTGTTCACATAAAAAACGTTTTAAACAAAAAACATGTTTTAAACAACAAAAAAACGTTTTTTTTTGTTCTTTTTGAAAAAAACATGTTTTTTCCAACCCTGCTTTTTTATCATTATTTAGTTTGGACTCGTTTGGAATAACTCTGATAATTCGACTACGTCATAGGATGGTAAATAGCTGTGGCGTAGGGGATGCGTTCGCTCCTCTTACGCAGCGGTTCGAGTCCTGGCAGGGTTTTTCCTCACCTGTGAGACAAATATCGGGTAACTTTAGGCCCTTGTAGTTCCCGGATATCATCTGACCGCCGTTATCATCCTCATCTCATCCCCGTCTTGTTCAGATTGTGTGTGTGTGTGAATGGTGTGTCTCGTCCTATGTGTTCGTGATTTCTCGGAGGTGGCCCCCGCATTTGGCTGATCATTCTTCCGGGGAGGCCCTCCATGTCCTTGACCGGTGCAAGGCCCGGGTGGCGTGGGTCGCTTAAATGTCCCTAAAAGAAAAAAATTACAGTTCAACTCTTAAGAATAGAATCCAGGACCATTTATATTTCTTCGTGTCACAAAATAGTTCAGAAAATTTTCTCATCACTTTATATCTATTAGGCCTACATGAAATCACAAAGCCACCTGTTGCCATGGGGCTTGTGTACATGCAGTATTAATTCCTTCTGGTGAATTACGTAACTTTACAACCCTATTTTGGCCCTTAGAGGCCAAAAATTTTGAAATCCTTTCCTCTATATATATAGAGATAGAAAAAATAATTACTCAGAAATATTGCTATTTGTGGAAATATCAAGGCTACTGCATTTCCGTGCAAGAAACGTGGGTTCCATTTTGAAACGATAATTATAATTATCCGTAATCGTAACAGTTTGATTATTTTTGAAAATAATATGCAGTGTATGCTAAGAAAATGAATAATGAATTTTACGTATTTCTCACCTGTAGGGATATCCCCTCCCCCCCTTAACACAAGCATGTAATAAAATCCTTTGCGTCACTCGACAACAAGGAAATAGCGGCTGGGTTTCCCCACAGCTCGGTGTCAGGTTCCTGCAGTCGTGACGGAAGCAGTCTTAGGTTCAAACCCAGTCGTCAAGAGAATCGTGAGTTTAGAATTCCTTATGGTTGTCAAACGAGCCCATAAGGGGGAGGGTACAAATCTTACGTGCAAAATAATAATCATAATAATTTACGAAGTTAACAAAAAGTACTAGCGAGCCTGTAAGTTTTTATAACACTCGAACATGCTACGACGTTTTGTTATCTTGAATCGCAAATAATAATGATATTATTATTATTATTATTATTATTATTATTATTATTATTATTTCAGTTAACTTAAGCTTACAAGGGAACCGTACGGGTTACCATGTCGAAACCTACCCTCAAATTTTTCATATCGACAAGTCTTCATTGCAGACAGATACATGCAAAATATTAACTGCTCTTATGAACTGTGAGTGAAAACGTGTTTGTAAAGTTCCATGCACTTGAGTAGCCTGCATGCTGCTGATTATTTTTAGATAATAATTTCTTATCATTTCCACACTTAAAACAATATAATCTGTTTAGACATTGAGGGGTTAGTTATGATTGTGTTTGTGTGAGTGTGTTGGTGTTAAACTCGATTCTAGTGTTCTCAGTGTTAACATTTATTGTCTTTAAGTAATAAGAACTCTTACGTATTGTGCTCGTTATTATATTTAAAACAAATAATTGAACTAATTTAAACAGCACATTGCTAATCCTAATTACTTAAACAGGTACTAATTACTTGACATGTACTGGAATACAAAATGTGTATCAGAAAAGGATGTCATTCATTATTATATAATATTATCCTGTCCCATAGGGAGAGATAAGGCTAACTGCGGACCGCTCTGGGTGGAGAAGTTCCAACCCCCCAACGACAGCTGTGTGAGGCTACTCAATATTTCGAATTTCCACATTCAGAATCAATTTTCCCCCACTAAAAGTTTATATGAGCAGCTCATTTTGGCATGTGTCTATCTGCAATTATCTCTGTATCTGTATCTGGTACCCTATGATCCCCAGGTGGGGCGAAGGGGCCTCCAAGTGGAGGTTTCATTACCTATACTAATTTTGATATGCTTATTTTCCGAGAGAGGGTAGAGGGACAGGTGGTAAGCCCATCGCCTCGCAACCCCCCTCTGGAAACTAAGTATTTCTTGGACGTGAAAGGGCCGAGAAATTTTGTCCAGAGGCTCTAATTTAGGCTTGGAGTTCTTTTACGTGCCGTAAATCTTCTACACGGGCCCCCCAGCTTAAAGTCCCTCCCGGAGGACTCCGTGCCCAGGATTTTTACGTCCTGAAAAATCCATCGACCGCGGCCGGGTTTGATCTGCAATTATGACCTACCGATTTTAAAAAAGTTTTCATGAAAAGTCCCCTTAATATTTCAGTTATAAAACCCAAATTCTGGGCGGTTCGATAAAATTACGAAAAAGTCTTTGATTCAAAAAATGAAGTAAATACAATGGATCGTTTATCCGCTGTTCTTGTCCACGGACAGACGTCATTCCAAAAAAAAACTTTTTTTCGGTTTCTAGACATCATGAAACATCTTTTCCCGGTATTATCTCGATTTCGATTTATAATAAAACAACGTATTCCCACTGACGAGTGGCACAGACTAAAATTTTTATTTAGAGACAAAAGACAAACAAACATGTCTGCCAACAATGCAAGACGGATGGCAGCACTAGTAACATATTGTGTAGATATTAGACCTTTAACACCCCCACTATATCTAACAATATGGATATACAAAAAAATATTACAACCTTTGAATACCTAATACATCCAAAAACTTATAATGTTTCACAACACATAAAGCCTTCGTGAATACATCAGCTGGCATCTCAGCTGTAGGCAAATGCTTCACATTTACAATTTTATTTACTACACATTCTCTACAAAAGTGAAACTTAATGTCTATGTGTTTTGTACGCTTGTGAAACATTGGATTCATAGTTAGCTTTTGTGCACTCTGATTATCGTTGAACAAATCAATGGTATACAAATTTTGTGTAATTTCATATAGTAAGTTTCTCAAATAAACAGCTTCTTTACATGCTTCTGTAATAGCCATATATTCGGCCTCACTACTAGACAAGGCTACAGTAGTTTGTTTTTTAGTTTCCCAAGAAATTACACAACCAGATAAAGTGAAACAATATCCTGTATATGACTTCCTATCTATAACATTTGCACCCCAATCTGCATCTACATATCCTTCTAATATTGAATTTCCATCAGCAGTGTACTTCAAACCGTAATGTTTAGTACATTTTAAATATCTCAATAGACGCTTTACATATGCACAATGTTCTCTAGAATAGCAATTGTTAAATTGACTCAAAAATCCAACTGCATAAGTAATATCAGGTCTGGTTAGAACTGCTAAGTACATTAGACAACCAATAACTTGCTGATATGGGAATTTTCCAACATAGTTTTCCCCTTTAGATACATGCAACTTAGTTTCCATAGGAGTCTGAATGGGTTTGCATTGACTCATGTTAAATCTTTGCAACACCTGATCAATATAATCAGACTGGTTCAATGTAATAGTTTTCTCAGACTTATTAACACTTACATTGACACCAAGACACTTTCTGATTTCACCTAAATCTTTAAGTTTGAAATGGCTAGCTAATTCATTTTTCAAATATTCTGTTTCTTTACAATCATTTGAAAAAATAAAAAAATCATCCACAAAAAGTGTAACAATAGTCCTCAAATTATTTCTGACTTTTGTGAACATACATGGTTCTATCTTAGATCTCTTATAACCAATATTTAACAAACATTCATCCACTTTCCTGTACCATGCTCTCGAAGATTGTTTAAGCCCGTAGATTGCCTTTTTTAATTTAAGTACTTGACCCTCATGGGTCTGCTCGGAAAATCCTTCTGGCAACTGCATAAAAATGGTTTCATCAAGAGCACCATTCAGGAAGGCTGTAGTTACATCAAGGTGAGTAATGTCAAATCCTAACTTAACTGACAATGCAAATAGTAACCTCAATGTAGTATGCCTCACAACAGGAGAAAATGTTTCTGTATAGTCTATACCTTCAACTTGTGAAAAACCTTTAGCAACTAAACGTGCACGGAACCGAACTTTGTTATCACTATCATATTTTTTACGAAGCACCCACTTACACTGTACAACCCTACCATCTTGTGGACTTTCACATAATTCCCACGCATCATTTTCTTTGAAACACTGTAGTTCTTCTTGCATGGCCAACATCCACTGTTTCTTTTCTGGTCCGTTTAAAGCATCATGCAGTGTCAAACCTGCCACATCATCATAGGTTTCAGCGCTTGTGCAAAGATTCGACATACCATATCTTTCTGGTGGTTTCCGTGTTCGTCTGGGTCTGTCCATGAAATCTTCATTTTCACACTGAAGTGTACTCTCTGAGTCTTCATCATCATAGGAATAATCATTTTCACTGTTGGAGTTATCTTCAAGACTAGATGTTGATTCAAAACTTGTTACCTCCTGGCCTTGTTGTTCTGGTTTAACCTCATTTGAATCAAAACTTGTTACCTCCTGGCCTTGTTGTTCTGGTTTAACCTCATCCCCCACTGAAGCAACATTCTGGTCTTGCATTTGAATCATACATTCAGAATTGATTTCTGGCTCAATAATGACCACATCTCTACTTGTAAACACAGTCCTTGTTTCTGGATTATAGACTCTGTATCCCTTTATGTTATCTGGGTATCCTGTAAGAATACATTTCACAGATTTCTTATCCCATTTCTTACGCTTTTGTTTAGCAACATGTACCATGACAGTGCTACCAAATATCCTAATATGACTGATATCTGGTTTTGTGCCAGTCCATAGTTCATATGGCGTTTTATTATCCAACGCAGCAGCCACAGTTCGATTCTGCAGGTACACTGCCGTATTGGTGGCCTCAGCCCAAAACTCTTTTCCCAGGTTTGCATCAAACAGTAGACATCTCGCTTTTTCTACGACTGTGCGATTGAATCTTTCACATAAACCATTTTGTTCTGGGGTGTATGGGTTGCTTTTCTGGTGGATAATACCAGCACTGTTTAGGTAATCTTCAAATTCCTTATTGCAATACTCTAAACCGTTATCGGTTCTTATCACTTTTATTGTTCTTTTTGTTTGATTTTCCACCTGTGCTTTGAATATCTTGAAATACTTCAGAGCCTCATTTTTGTGCTTCAGAAAATAAACAAATGTTATGCGACTGTAATCATCGACAAATAACAAGAAATACCTTGCTCCTCCTATAGATGTAGTCTCCATAGGGCCACAAATGTCTGTGTGCACTAAATCTAGCAAGTTGCTGCTTCTCTGACCACTGCCTTTAAATGGTAAGCGACACTGTTTACCTTCACAACATGTTGTACAAGAAGCCTTGCTTATTTCTACTTTTTCATCAAATGACATTCCCAAGACAGCATTTTTTCATTTTATTCAAGTATTCCTTGTTGACATGTCCTAATCTGCGATGCCATGTTACTCCTGACACAGCTAATGCAGCCAAATACTCCTGGGATACCAAGTTTACTTTGTATACCCCATTGACCAATACTGCTGTAGCGACTAACTGTTGCTTTTTATTGTAAACACAACAGCTTTTATCTGTGAAAGACACACTGTTTCCTTTTTTTATTAGTTGACTGACTGATAGTAAGTTAGTAGTCAGAGATGGTATACAGCATACGTCTTCTACCACGATGTCGTACTCGCAATCATCAGTTGATGTCGTTATTTTAACATTGCCAGAACATAATACTGTCATCTTCTCGCTATTAGCTACGACAATTCCTTTATTTTGTTCATATCTGGCATTCATAACCCAACTTTCGTTTGCTGTTATGTGTACACTTGCCCCGGAGTCGATATACCAATCATTTTTGTTGAAATTCGCACTTAAAAATGTTGCACTAAATGCGTTTGATTGCATTCTTTCTTTATTTTTCTTATTTGCTGAATTATTTTCGTTATACATGCACTGATTTTTGTAATGGCCGACTTGTTTACATCGGTAGCATTTCACCGCCTTGGTGTTTGACTTCGACGGAACAGTAGTACTACCAACATTACAATTTTTCTTGGCCATAGACAAATTATTCTTATTTTGCTTTGCATGATTTGAATGACTGACGAAAGCACCGTTCATTTCACTCTCGTTGTAATCTACCGACTCCATGTCTAATAATTTTGTCTTGATATTGTCTGCCGTAATGGAAATGCCCGAATGTTCGATTGCCATGATCATTGGAGCAAAACGATCAGGCAATCCAGCCAACAACAATGACCCTGTCCATTGATCATTTATTACAAATCCCGTTCCACTTAATTTCTGCGCAGTATCGATAATCTGCGTCACATATGACGTCATCGAACTGCAATTTTCTCGCCGGATTGAAATCAAATTTCTCAACAGACTTATTCTCCGTGAAAAGCCACTATCATCAAATAATTGCTGTAGTTTATTCCACAATTCTTTCGAAGATTTAACGGTTTTGACGTGGACATACAACGACGGGTCGATGGTCATAATCAATTTGGCTTTAGTTTTTTCGTCATCCGCGCTTGCTATTTCTTTTCCCGGTTCTGGCTTGATACAATGCTTCATGCCTTCGAGAACTAAGAAATTTTCTGCAGCGAAACACCACTCCGAATAATTATCGCGTCCCTTTAATTTCGGCACATTGATAAGGTAATTGTTAGCCATTTTTGACGAACAGTTTTTACACTTATACACTGCGATAATTAATACGATCAGTCAGTTCACAGCTAAATCGCACTGAATACTGTCTTTTAACACTTGCTTTACTGCAAAATCCTTGTTAAAACGACTCAATACCGCGATTTTATGAGCTTCTGGGCCCATAACCTATAATAAAACAACGTATTCCCACTGACGAGTGGCACAGACTAAAATTTTTATTTAGAGACAAAAGACAAACAAACATGTCTGCCAACAATGCAAGACGGATGGCAGCACTAGTAACATATTGTGTAGATATTAGACCTTTAACACGATTTTTACTTTCTCGCTTATACGTAGTATAGAGAAAGTATTGTGATCGTGACAAAAAATCGAAATCGAGTTAACACCGGGAAAGCATGTTTCACGATGCCTAGAAACCGAAAAACGTGTTTTTGGTTTGACGTCTGTCTGTCTGTCTGTCGTCTGTCTGTCTGTCTGTCGTCTGTCTGTCTGTCTGTCCGTCTGTCTGTGGACAAGCACAGCGGGTAAACGGTTCATTGTATTTACTTCATTTTTTTAATTAAGGACTTTTTCGAAATTTTGTCGAGCCGCCCAGAAATTTTGTTTTACAACTGAAATATTAAGGGGACTTTTCATGAAAAATTTTTTAAAAATTTTGATTTTTCAAAAAATGGCTCTAACGATTTCAATAAAAATTTAAAATTGGAAACTCTTATCTATGACTAATAAAATGGCTATATCTGTATTTCTTCAAAAATGACTTAAGGGGTACTTTACTCGTATCCATTTTCAATTTTTCTAGATTATATCCATTACAGTAGGCGATACACGAAAACCTACCACAGTAAAGTTGTAGAGAAAATTAAAATGAACATTTTTTGTTTAACACATTTCTTTATACGTTTAATAGATATCAAGATAAAAACGAAATATGTACGGCTTAAATGCGAATTTCAGAACATACATGTCAATTAAAATATGAATGACATTTTGTTGCCCCTAGTAACAAGAAAACTATAGGCCTAATGTACACTTATTGTTGTGAAATGCAACCAGTTTAGCTCAGTCGCAATGAACACACCAAAACCAATTACAGCGAGGTGATATGGGCTAACAGGGAAGAGGTCCTGAGTTCAAATCAAACCTTGTGGCCGCCCAAATTGACTTGGGTTTTTCATAGTTTCCTCATTCACAAAGGCAAACGCCGGGTTTGTAGGACATGCTTAACTTACTTTCCATAACTCATCGCCGCTACGTCACTGGATATTATAGGCCTAATAGTTTAAACTGAATATCACAGAAGAAGACATCACTAAACAATAGAATCAGATGACACGAATGAGTTGCTACTATAGACTAATGGTTCACGCAACCATACTAAACACGTGATATAACCTACATGCAGTTGCGTGCAATATAACCTAAGTAGTAATAGTAGTTGTGGCGAAATTCAATTATAAGTCGCCCCTTAAGTTCCGCCCATTCGATATTCACATTTGCACGGACTGTGTGATGCATTTTGTTTCTGAGCGAAGCAGAGTGACCAACTGTCCTTATTTATTGCTGCAAGTGCTTTGCACCCACTATCCTTATATACTGTCGCAAGTGCCTTGTATTCACCTCTACATATAGCTAAATAATGCATAACACTAACCACATAGTTAAGTGCGCGAAGCGGAGGCGGCAGCCGTAGCGAAGCGCCCTTGCATTTTCGAATAATTTACGATACACTGTTTGTAGGTTTCGAAAATGTGGCATATTATATCTCCCGCAAGGTTTGTCAGCCTGTCACCTCTCGTCTAGCGGTGTGACGTCATACCTCCAACGTCCAATCACGAGTTTCGTCATAATACGAGGAGAGAAGAATTCGCTAGATCGTGGTATAAAAGAAACTGCATTGGTGGGTGGGTTGGGTGGGGCCGATTTATCCCAAGGTGCGACTAATATTTGAATTTTCCCGTAGTAGTAGGCCTACTAGTAGTACTAATAATGCAGTTTTACTGTCATTCATTATTATTATTATTATTATTATTATTATTATTATTATTATTATTATTATTATTATTATTATTATTTCACGGTAAAAGCATTAAACATGAAGATCGACTCTGATGGTTTCTGTTCTAGATACTTCTTAGTTTTATGAAAATGTAATAAATAAAATGTAATTGTACTTTAATTTACTTTTTTCTGTGCTAGCCTTTAACATGTATATGCGAGAAAGTTTGTGCAACATATTTTTGTACCATTTATTTGTCACGAGAAAGTAAAAATAAAGAGAATGTCGTTACCACATCGCATCGCATCCCCGAAGGATACATAACCCAAAAATATCTTAATGCAACTTTAAGTAACTTTCTTTACTTTAAGCATGGCCAATGCATTTTTCTTACTTCACATTCTGATATGCAAGAAGAGGCCATATTGCAAAGAGCACATATTCAGAGTGGGTGGCTTATAACTAGCCTTCATAGAATTTTTAAAAAAAAAATGTTTCATATAAAGGTTTTAGCTCTTGGTTTAAGCAACCGATGTGTAAAATCGTAAAAGCTTTTTCGAGAAATTCGCGAAAAACGAAATTTTCTTCATATAAAGTCCCCTTAAAAATAAGAGAAAGTCGCCAATCTTCGTGTCACATTTTCAGAAGGTACCTGTCCAAAATACAAAATGTTGTTTTCATACGATTTTCCGTTCTGGAGCTAGGCTGTTCATACACAGACACACCCACACAGACATGTTTCCAAGAATAGTATTTTTGGTTTCAGAGGACCTCAAAACGTGTATTTAGGCTATATTAGAAACTCAACTTTGAATTTGGGGTCGAAAACAATAGTTCCTCTATAATAGTTCCTGTCCATACCGCAGAGGAAGTAAAAAATCGATTTCGCCTATGCTCTTCTTTCCCAGTTGTTGTGGCCACCAGCAATTCATTTTCACTGAAAACTGGTCTAATTCAATAGCGAAAACAAAATATTATGTTTCCTGCCAATTTTTCACTAACTCGCGAACGAAAGAAAAAATTTAAAATCCAGCTTCGAGGTGCATTCGGCCAGACTGACAAACACTTCCTCTTACTATATCAATTGGTCCAAATGGTACCGTATGTGTTAAACAGTCAAAGTAAGATGTGAACTAAGCCAATATACCCGTGACATAATGTCACTCAATGTCATAATCATTTGAACATGTGATATGACCCATATGCAGTTAAAATGCATAAATAAGCAAGCAATGATATTAATGAAAAAAATACTAAGCTTAATTATAAACTACTGTAGGCCTATTATGGATTCAGATTCTCTACTTACACTAATTACAGTAATTGTGGAGTATTCCTACTTGGGATTTGTTTCAGGGGTTTTCCTGAAATGTACGACAAAAAACGGATTACTTTAGGCCTTTGTGGTCCCTGGACATCTTCAACTCGTCTGCTTTGTTCGGAATGAGTGTGTGCATCTCGTTCTATTTGTTCTTATTGTCTCGGAGGTGGCCCCCCGCATTTAGTTGATCACACGGCTGGTGATCCATTGACTAATCCCTCTCCTGACAGGTCGCAGGCCACATAAACAGTTCCTGGTCAGGAAGAAAGAATAACACTTTGAAGTTTTGCTGGTAGTATGGAACATTTTCCTAACCAGGCATATTTAGAGAAGAATTGAATGTTTCCAAATAACCACCTGGGAAAATATTCTGTGGTAAGAAAGAAATTAAATTCTCATTATCCTATGTGACTTTGGAAATGAAAGCGACTCAGTCACTGGTACTGTATGTGACGCAAAGTGCAGTGCTCTCTACTAAGGTGGAGGGAGTTGTGACGTCAACAGGCCAAGTGCTTTGAGCTGCAGGCCCTGTGAATTTTAACATTGTTTTGTTCTCTTCTCATAAGTAAGCCTAGCAAACTATATAATGCACACTGTACTATATAAAAACTAAACTTTGTGTATATCCCATGAACGCACAGCCAACACCACCTGTTAACAATTGCCATAGCAACCGGAAAACTCACTATGCCGGGGTTTTTGGGCCTGGGAACTCGAATCAGAGGTCTTTTTTCCCCAGGCATTGCACTTTAATTGTGAAATGTACATCAAAACCAGGATTTTAGTTTTTTTTATTATCAGTTGTTTTAATCCTTTATGCATGATTTGGGTAAGGTTCAGTGGCTAATCAGGAAAGCATTTTACAATCTAGAACAGTTTCTGTCAAACTGTAGGCTAGCTATTAGTTTTATTTACACATAAGCTTATTTCACTTCAACAATTCGTGTACGGTATTCTTTTCCAGTTGTTAGATATTTTCTCATAATTTCATGCAGTGAAGGCAAAATGGTGGTAGGCCATATCGCTGAAAGAGAACTTGTGCCAGATGTAGTGTGAAGGTAATGTTGTTCTTCTACTCTGTTGCAGAAATGAAGTGGTTATGGATGTTGGCACTACTGATGGGCACTGCGTCTGGCGCCCGCATTCTCGTCATCCTCCCCACCATCGTGAAGAGCCACTTCACCATGTTTGAGCCGTACCTGAAGGCATTGGCCAGCAAAGGCCACAAACTGACAGTGGTGGGGATGTTCCCCCAGAAACAAGCCGTCCCCAACTACCAAGACATTGTCATAGAGGGTGACATGAAGGCCTTCGGGGGCGGCAAAGGCCTCCAGATAGAGAGAGTGTTGTCCAACATGAATCCTTTAGTTAATGTGAGGAATCTCAACAATTTTGGAGTGACGTCCTGCGAGACCTTCTTGGTCCAGCCCAGCGTTCAGAAACTCATTAAGTCCAGCCAAGAGTTTGATGCTGTCATCCACGACTTGTTCCATGCTGATTGCTTCCTTGCATTCGCACACAAGTTTCGAGCTGTCAGTATCGGTGTAAGCACGTCTGTGCTCATGCCCTGGGCAAACGACCGGATGGGCAACCCTGACAACCCGTCGTACATCCCTAACCTCTTCTCTCCTTACACCAACAGAATGAATGTGTTCCAGCGGATGTCTAACGCCTTGACCACGTGGCTCTACAAGCTCATGTACCGCTTCCTGGTGGACAAGCCATGCAACACGCTTGTACGCCAGCACTTTGGGGAAGACACGCCAGACTTGAGCGAGCTCGCTAGAAACACGAGCTTGGTGCTTGTCAATACTCACTTCACCGTCACGGGACCTCGCCCGCTTGTGCCTGGCGTCGTGGAGGTGGGCGGCATTCACATCAAACCCAAACCTCTCCCTAAGGTAAGAAATCCATTAGACGTGGCTGTCTTTATATTTCAAAAGCCCAGAAGTTTGAGATATAGCAACATGTTCATGTAGACGTAATGGCTAATATACGAGTTATTGCTAAATAAATATGAACTAAATATGAAGTTAGCAATGCAGATAAAGTTATTTATGTCCTTGGTACTTGATTGTGAACCGCTTGGTTGGAAAACATTTGCATGGTCACCCGCCATGTATATTTCTGCCTCTGCTGGGGGGCAGGGTAGGGGTGCAACCAATGCGAAGAGAGGATTTAATCTCCACATACTGTAGATGTGAGCATGTAGGAGCAATTACTTCCACTAAACTTAAAATTGTTTCTAGCTGAACATTTCATTGTAATGAAGGTAAGGTAATGTTATGGAAGTACCTGTGACTGTACTACATAACATAGGTCCAGGTACAGAAAATCAAGGATGTGGAACAATAATAACAATAACAATAACAATAATATCAGGTAAAGTGATATAACAAACTGCCAGATGGAGTTAATAGGCCATATATCAGAAACTATTGAGTTGCCGACCACGATTTCCTGAGAAAGTTTGATAAGCATATGTGAAGGAATGAGTGGGTTAACTAGAATATTAACGGAACAAATTTACAATAAATTCCTCACGTCAACAGCAGGCCTATCCTTCATGTCTGGGTCGTCAACTGAGTGCACATGTAATGGAGGATGGGGACAAAAGTCCTTGAAACATGTACTACCATGTGAAGCAGGCTATACTTTGTATGATCACAAAAGAAACAAAGAAATTAGAGAAGAGCTACAAGTCACATCCATAACGGAAACAACTGGCCTCAACACATATTGCGAATGCCAGAAGACAGACTACCCCAAAGACTCTACAGCTATAGACTTAAAGGGAAAAGAGATCTTGGAATAGGGTGACCAGACGTCCGGATTTCGCCGGACATGTCCTGCTTTTTTGGTATTTTGTGAGCATCCGGCCGGCTTTTTTTGGGAAAGGCAAAATGTCCGGCTTTCTGTCTTACAGCAATATAATGTACACAATATTGAAATATGATATATAAGATTTAAAACATGAGGTCAAAAGTTTGTCGTTACATGAAAAATGCGTATTTGAAGGAAATGTTGATGTTCGTAAAAATACGTGTGGTGACCCTGCTTCCGGTTACCTGCCACAACACTCGCACTCGAATTTTGCGTTCAGATCGATTTGTTACAACCAACCGTTTTCACTTCCTGTTCCTGCTTTTGTTGTTCAGAATCATTGCCGGCTTGTATTTGGTCGTAAGTTTGTTTGATTCCCGATCAAAGTGATATGTCGAAGGTAGGCAGTGATGAAAGGAAACCCGACTTAAAAAAACGAAAGTGCAAATTCGGTGATTCCATGAAAAGTAAATACCCATGCTTCACTGCGGGTCGAGTGGAAACCGAAGCGAAATGCACTATCTGTGACTGTTACGTATCTGTGGCTTCAAGAGGTGCGTTGGATTTAGATCGTCACCTAGCTACAAGTAAACATGTTACTTGCTTTAAAGGTGCATCTTCTTCTCGTGTGGTAACCTCGTTCTTCTCACCAAAATTTTCGAAGATAGACGAAAGCGTTAGTGCAGCTGAGGGTGCATTATCATTTCACACTGTACGTCACCACCAGACTTACAGATCAATGGATTGTACTTCATCACTACTTCCTAAACTGGTTGAGGATTCGGAGATCGCTAAGAAGCTACAATGTGCTCGAACAAAAACAGAGGCCATTGTTAACAAAGTACTGGCTCCACATTCTCTTGAATGTGTACTAAAATCTGTTGAGAACTCTCCATTCCTGGGAATAGCAACTGATGCCAGTAATCATGGCAGTGTGAAATTATTTCCAGTCATGATACAGTACTTTGATTGGAAAATTGGTGTTGTCTCAAAAATTATTGATTTATGTAGTTGCGAGAATGAAACTGCCAAAACAATAGCAGATGTTCTGCTTAGTGTTTTGAAATCACATGGTCTTAGTGATAAATGTGTTTCATTTTGTGGTGATAATGCAAATGTAAACTTCGGAGGCATCAACAGACCTGCTTCAGGAAACAATGTTTTTGCCCTACTAAATAATGTTTTGACAAATGATCTTGCAGGAATAGGATGCCCTGCCCATATTCTCCACAATACTTTGCAGCATGGGACTGATTTATTGCCTGTAGATATAGAGTCTATAGTTCTGAAGATCTTCAATTTCTTTTCCATATACACTGTTCGCACTGAAAAGCTTAAGCAGTTCTGTGATTTTGTCAACATAAATTATCAACAGTTGCTTCGTCACTGTAAGACACGTTGGCTAAGTCTTTTTCCGGCCATTGAGAGAATTCTTAAGTTGTATCCTGCTTTGAGGTCTTATTTTCTATCAGAGTCTGGTGTCCCAAGAATCTTGAAAGATTTCTTCAAAGATGAGTTTTCTGAACTGTATCTTTCTCTAGTTCATTCACTCATGAATGTATTTCATACTACAATTAATGATCTGAAAAAGGAACACAACTGTTTATTGGATATAGTTCGGATTCAGAACTCTGTTTTAAAGTGTCTGGAAAACAGGTTGCAAAATAAGTTTATGCCAATGAATATTTCCCAAAAGCTTGACAGTCTAAGGGAAGATGGATTAGAAACAGAAGTAAACAATTTCATAAACTCTGCCCTGTGTCTGTACCAGTCGTGTAAGGACTATTTAGATAAATGGACTGTTCAGTGTGATGAATTTGAGTGCTTTTATTGGTTGAACATGAAATATTTGAAAGAGAAAGACTGTACTTTCAGTGATATTATTCCTTCTGTAAAGTACATTAATGAAAAACAGAAATGTATTGTTTTGGATGATGTGATATTGTTTGACGAATTTTGTGCTCTAAAAGAATTTGTTTTGAAGCAAGATGAAGCATTTTTCCTGGAATCAATAGATTTTCAATGGAGTAAGTTTTTTGAGCAGGCTGTGAATGTTAAGTGTTTTCAATCATTGCTGCATATATGTCAATTCTTTTTTTCAATAATTGCCCATAATGCCAATGTTGAAAGGGTATTTTCATTAATAAATGCCCAATGGTCAGAAGAAAGAAACAGACTATCAGTAGAATCAGTAAAGGGGATTGTAACAGTACAGTATAATTTGAAACATTTTACGTGCAAGGAATTTCATGCCTATTTGTTGAAATCCCCAGAACTGCTGAAAGACATTTCCTCTTCACAGAAATATTGTTAAATCCACTTGGTTATTGTATTTGTTGGATTTTAATTTGATTGAAAAGGAATTTAACGTGTTGTCAGGCTTTTTCTCAAAATGTCCTGCTTTTTTCCTTCAAATGTCCTGCTTTTGAAAATTTTCATCTGGTCACCCTATCTTGGAAGACCAGAGAAACGCTGGAAAGACCAGGCCGAAAGGCCTAATCCTTGAAAATTATTGATGATGATGATGTCTGACAATTGTAGTAAATACTTTTCATGCTTTATTCATTTACGATCAATTTAATTTATTCTTGAAATCTACTTTTAATTACATTTGGCAAAAAACACTATGTTGAAAAATTATTTTTGGGATACCGGTATATATACATTTTACAAGGACCGGCAGAATAATCTGACGATTTTGAAATGCATATAAAAATAATAATGGAAATGCAAAGTTTAATGATCACATTTGTTAGATCAATAATTGTCATTTACAGTTCTTCCATTAGTTTTTGTTTGAATTGAAAATTGTGTCCTATAAATAACGACCACCATTTTGTGGACATTCATGTGGCATTGCCTTGAAGATTTCCACTCTCATAAAAATATCATTCGGTATTGCCGCTATTTCGTTCTGAATTGGTTAGACGTGGAATTAATGTTCCAAACATTTGTTTCCAACAAGATGATGCTACAGTGCGTACAGCAAACACTCAATGAGCATGGTCCGGGAAATGTTTCCTGGACGTGTTCTGTCAAGAAATGGCAATCTCCCCTGGCCTGCTCGCTTCCAGGATCTGACGATGTGTGATTATGTTCTCTGGGGCTATCTCAAGTCAAAAGTGTATGTTGGAAGACCTCATAAACTGGATGACTTTAAAGTAGCTATTCACAATGAATAGCGGCACTACCGAACGACATGCTCATGAGAGCGACGGAAAACTTTAAGGCAACTACATGAATGTTTACAAAATGGAGGTTGTCATTTATCGGACACAATTTTCAATTCAAACAAAAACTAATGGAAGACGTGTAAATGGCAAATATTGCTCTAACAAATGTGATCTTTAAACTTTGCATTACAGTGATGTTTATTATTTTTTATGCATTTCAGAATCGTCAGATTATTCTGCCGGTCCCTGTATTATAAAATTCATAAAAGAACAGATAAAACAGAATTTATTGTCAGTGGATAAAACACACACATTTACTATCACGACGTTTCAGCTTGAACCCCCAGGCCTTCATCAGGCGACTGCCTGGGGGTTCAGGCTGAAACGTTGTGATAGTAAATGTGTGTGTTTTATCCACTGACAATAAATTCTGTTTTATCTGTTCTTTTATGAATTGTATAATACATTTTCAGTTGAAAATATGGACCAATGAGTGTTGAACCCTGTATTTCATGTAAACAGTTGTACATCAACATGTCAATTAACCAGTTTTGAATCCTAAAATAAACTGACAGCCAGTTTAATGTAGACTGTGCTGACAGGAAAAGGTGCATATCGTACATGTATTAATTGCTGTATTACCTACCATCAAGACAATTTAAAACTCACTGTTAATTAATGAAAATTCTATCACATTTTGTGAGTTGTACTTTGACAATCGGCCTTAACAGCTGAAAAAGAATGCTGTTTTTGGAACCATTATCAAAATAATCATGAAAACTTTTTATTTTATATAAAGCCCTTGCCCAGAAAGTTATTCTGCAAAACGTAAAATGTTGTCTTATATACACACACACTCACTTGTATTAATATGAGTGTACAGAACATCTGTATGACTTGGTTTGCAGCACTTGCAGGAGTACTTGGATGGTGCTGACCACGGTGCCATCTACTTCAGCTTGGGTTCCATGCTGCAAGCGGAGACGTTCCCTGAAGACAAGAGAGATGCGTTCCTCCAGGCATTTGCTGAACTGCCACAGAGAGTGCTGTGGAAATGGGAGGCCGACAGCATGCCAGGGCAGCCCAAGAATGTCCGCACAGAGAAATGGTGTCCCCAGCTGGACATTCTCCGTAAGTAAATGAAGCTAAAGGCATGTTACTTCCTCTGCCCATAAAGGAACACGTGGATAAATACTAGATGTATAGAAATATCCACCTATATACCACTCAAAAGGAAGCAACAGATGAAGCAAAGCAGGAAAAACAAGGCAGTACAGTACTTTTGACTGATAAATTTATTTTGTTACTTGTTATATTTGGTGGTTTTATATATAATGTCTTGTAGGTTGTGATTGCAATTTACGCCCAGTATAGTGAAGTAACAGTGAGCTCAGTGTTATTACTATTGTTTGCAATTAATTTAATCTCTTAAAGCATGAAAAATTACAAGTTAAAACAAGGATTGAGGCTAATCAGGAAACTCGAACTTGAAGATTGTCAGCCACTCTGAACACACAAGAAGACAACGTTGATATTATCTTCTTATCTCAAATCCATTTTAGACACACACATCAACGAAAAAAATATTGCTCAATATGCTAAAGACTATGCAGCATTTTACAATCATATTTTAAGATAAAAAATTGACACACATAACAATATGCAAGTATAAATGATTGTAAGGACTGATATCATTTAGTGCATACCCACGCACATACTGCTACTCTACCAAGGAATAAACAGACATGCTAATCAACAAACATTTTTCTCGTCCATTGGGCTGATATATTTTAGCATATTTATTTTCTATATATATAAAAATGAATGTATGTCTGTTTGTCCTTTATGCATTACTAAACCATTCAACCGATCGCCATGAAACTTTGGGAAGTTGTCGAGTACATTCCCGGGAAGGTTTCTGGTATATTACATTTTTAATTTTTGCTTTCGTTATGAGTGAAAACGGGAAAGAGACGTGTATTTCTTGCGCTTAGCATCACTTTTCAGTAATACATTTCAGTTGTCAAATCAATTGCAGAAGGCTTTGTCTACTTTTGTCATACCTTGGAAATAATATCATCGCGATCGCTATGGAAGGCAATGGATATCTCATGTTATTTTAAACACTAGAGAATTTGATAAGGTAATGTTAAACATTTATTTAACATGGAATATGCTTCTTATGAAAGATAGTTTACAGAAAATTCCGGGGAAGTTGCTTAGTTCGGGGTCCTGGCTACAACATTTTTATATGTAATCGTAATTAAAATCTCTTATGTAGGGTCGTTAAATCTGCCTGAAACGTAGCGGAATTATAAGTCTGCACAAATGAATATAGAAACCACGGCCTCAGTAGGCTTATTCCATTCTTCATCTATATAAATAAAAACTAATGTATGTCAGTCTGTCAAATACATTTACGCACATTTTTTCATCGTGAGTTTAATCGATTTCAATTCTTATAATCTTTCGAATAGGCTACTGAATTTTTCCATTTATTTTCTAATCTTGAAATTCACTTCAAAGCCGGATTTATAGCTCTTTCATTAATTAGGCCTATCAATCGTTTAGTTTACACCAATGAATGTTTCGTGTGCAAAGTGTTAATATATATAATATTTTAATTATTTTGCTCTTAATTGTTAATCTTTCAATTAATTAACGTGGGCGAAGCCGTGGGGATCTGCTATAAGCTATAATAAGCTATAGCCTATCTAGCGTTTTCTGAGGGGATAGTTTTGTGTGTGATAAGTCGTTCTTCCCCATTTCAAATTCTAAATATCAAGACCTTAAAGACCTAGAGTTTGAAAATAAAAAGTCCTTCGTAAGTTATTTTCGCATTTACAAAATACAAAACCCGAGCGACGCCGGGCCTTTTAAGCTAGTCTATATATATAAAAATGAATGTCTGTGTGTCTGTGTGTCTGTGTGTGTGTCCTTTATGCATTACTACACCATTCATCCGATCGCCATGAAACTTTGGGAAGTTGTTGAGTACATTCCCGGGAAGGTTTTCGGCATATTACATTTTTAGTTTATGCATTCGTTATTGAGTTATGAGTGAAAACCGGGCAGAAAACGTGTATTTTAGCGTTTTCGAAGCATCAATTTTCAGTTACACATTTCAATGGCAAATCTATTACAGTAGGCTTTGGCTATTTTTGTCATAAAACCATTACGATCGCTTGAATGTTGTAGCTCACGCTGGTCGACTCATTTGTTTATCATGTCAAGGCACGCAGATATATGTAATTTTCAACCAACACCGAAGAGGATTATTATTAAGTGCCAGTATGGTACTTTATGAGATTGTGTGGTGGACGAAAAAATGTCTGTCCGTCTGTCTGTCCGTCTGTCTGTCTGTCCGTCTGTCTGTCTGTCCGTCTGTCCGTCTGTCTGTCTGTCTGTCCGTCTGTCTGTCCGTCTGTCCGTCTGTCTGTCCGTCTGTCTGTCTGTCTGTCCGTGTGTCTGTACGCACCATAACTCAAATATGCTTTTTTGGATTTTCATGAAACTTTGAAAACACATTTATAATGTCCATGGGAAGAACCCTATTGATATTGAACCAAATCGATTCACCGGTACCGGAGTAATGCCCAATTTAGTGCCTATTTTAATAGATTATATTAGAAAGGCTCCATAGCTCAAATACGCTGTATCCGATTGCCACGAAACTTGGTATACCCATTTATGACGCCCATGAAAAGTGCCCTATTGAATTTGAACCTAATCTGTTGACCGGTACCGGAGTAAAACCCAATTTAGTGTATATTTTAAAGGCGCAATAATTCGAATACGCTTTTTCGGATTTTTATGAAACTTCGTACACGCATTTATAATATCCATGGAAAGACGTCTATTGATATTCGACCAATTCGGTTGGCCAGTACCAGAATAATGCCCAATTTAGTGCATTTTATGTTAATATATAAGAAGTCGCGATAACTCAAATATGCTTTATTGGATTTTCTTGAAACTGTGTATACCCATTTATAATGTACATGGGAAGACGTCTACTGATATTGGACCAACTCGGTAGACCGGTACCGTAGTAAAACCCAATTTAGTGTCTATTTTAAAGACGCGGTAACTCAAATACACTTTACCGGATTTTTATGAAACTTGGTATACACATTTATAATGTCCATGGGAAAACGTCTATTGATACTGGATAAAATCGGTTGACCTGTTTCGGAGTTATGCTTAATTTAGTTAATATTTTATGGTAATATACGTATTCGAAAGAATTTATTTAAAAAAATGAAAATCAGTTATCTTGACAACATAACCTTTTGTTTTACTGTGATTTCTAAGGCTTTGGCAATTAAAATACAGTTAGCTATGACAACACTATTGCTATAAATGCGCTTATCCCATAACTGACCCAGGTGGCTGAGATGGTAACGTCTTGGCGTCACATTCTGGAGTTCCATGGCTCAAATCCCGAAACCGGCCAATTCTACTTTTTTTATATTCTGCATATCATAACTGCAATCATAACTGATTAAACAAAACATACTGGCACTTTGTTATATCAGTTTACCTGATTTTATTATTATTATTATTATTATTATAAGAGGGATAATCAATATAGCCTAAATATGGTCAAACGTTGTTCGATTTGGACGAAACTCACTATACAGGGGTTTTCTGGGCCAAGTACCTCGAATCTGAGGTCGCTTTTACCAGGCGACGCTATCTAATCGTGGTATGTAATTCACGTGATTTAGGTGTTAATAAATATAATGATTTAACTATTATGCTCTTAATTTTTAATTTTTGAAGTAATTATCGCGTGCGAAGCCGCGGGCACACGCTAGTAATTTATAAAACTAATGTTTTACATGCTAATTTTAACTTTTTAACTTGTAATTTTCATGTTTTTAGACACTATATAAACCAAAATTAATTGCCAACAATAGTAATAACACTGAGCTCACTGTTACTTCACTATACTGGGCGTAAATTGCATTCACAACCTTCAAGACATTATATATAAAACCACCTAATATAATAAAATCAGGTAAACTGATGTAACAAAGTGCCAGTATGTTTTTCTTTAAACAGTTATGACTGCAATTATGATATGCAGAATATGTTTTTTTTTAAATTGATTTCCAAGTTAAGCTCCAGATTTATTCATTAAGCAGGGCTTACGGAAGAACAAAGGTCTAGTTTTTTTTTAATGAGATTAAAATCTTCCAGCATCACCTGAACTGTACAGATATGTGATATCATGACAATCGCACACTCACATAAAAATGTCAAAAAAAAATTCAAATTGGCCGGTTTCGGGTTTTGAACCATGGACTCCAGAATGTGAGGCCAAAGCGTTACAATCTCGGCCACCGGGGTCATTTTAACGGTCTAGTTGGATAAGCGCTTGTAAATCGATAGTGTTTTTTGTCATAGCTACCTGTATTTTAATTTCCAAGGCCTTATAAGGTAACAGTAAAACAATAGGCAGTGTTGTCAAGATAATTGATTTTCATTTTTTTTTTATAAATTCTTTCGAATACGTATATTACCATAAAATAGGCACTAAATTGAGCATTACTCCGAAACAGGTCAACCGATTTTATCTATTATAAATAGACGTCTTCCCATGGACATTATAAATGCGTATACGAAGTTTCATAAATATACGATAAAGCGTATTTGAGTTATTGCGCCTTTAAAGTAGACATTAAATTGGGGTTTACTCCGGTACCGGTCAACAGATTAGGTTCAAATTCAATAGGGCACTTCTCATGAACGTCATAAATGAGTATACCAAGTTTCATGGAAATCCGATACAGCGTATTTGAGTTATGGCGCCTTTCTACACCGGTACCGGTGAACCGATTTGGTTCAATATCAATAGGGTTCTTCCCATGGACATTATAAACGTGTATACCAAGTTTCATTAAAATTCGACAAAGCGTATTTGAGTTATCGCGCGTACAGACACACGGACGGACAGACAGACAGACGGACAGACTTTTTCGTCCCCACACACAATCTCATAAAGTACCATACTGGCACTTAACAAGTAACAAAATAAATTTATCAATCAAAAGCGTGTTTTTTTCATTCTAGTACTGCCTTGTTTTTCCTGCTTTGCTTCATCTGTTGCTTCCTTTTGAGTGGTATATAGGCGGATATTGCTATACATCTAGTATTTATATCTATACCACTGGAAAAATGAAATTGATTAACTATACAGGTGGATATCCTTCAAATGAGACTTCTATACTATGTTTTGCCTCTTAGCGCATTAAAATCAGTATACTTTGGATAGATTCAGTCCATCCTAGGTTATGATAAAAAAAAAAAAATATATTAAGAATCATGAACCCCAAGCAAACCACACCAACAGTCCTTAGTCTATACTCTCACAAACAGTTTGCTTTATACATATCAACCCAAGTGCATTCAGTAGAAATAACGCATAATGCGAGATCACATAATTACGTACATGTTGTTCCACAAAACTGACAAGTATAATGCATCAAGACGAACTGTAGACTCACAAATAAGACAAATACTTTTAACTGCTTTGTTCATGTTGATTATAGATTTATTTTGTACCTAACAATACATTGTGATTATTCTATAGTGATTATTTTCTATTTCAAATTCATTCGTTAATATTTTTAGGCTTGCTTTAATTTGCTTTCTGTTGGAAGTGCAAGCTGAGTGTTAGTTATTTTCCGACTCGATACTTAACTAGTTCTGAGCCTTCATGTTTATAAATGTCTTATTTTTATTTTCAATGTGTTATATTTATTTTGTGATGTTCCGATGTCATAGTACAATGTATAATGTGGGTATGATCATGATGCTATCGCTGTCATAGATACATCAATTATTATTCCTTATCTTTTCCACCAACAAATACGCCTAGTAGACTTTCTCCTGTGGTTACTATCAAACAACAGTATGTTTCACTCACAAAGTATGTCCTTGAAAAGAGCGGAGAAACCCAATCCTGTATCGTACATTTCAAGGTACAGTGTGCCTCAAAAATGTGTACATTACTTCCTAAAACTGAATTTCACTGTAATTGGCACTGACAGTTTAGACAGCGAAAGACAGGAACCGAGTGAATCAGTGTGTGGCATTTTAGAAGCAGTTCTCTGGCAAACAGCCTGCTGTTATGTTTGTGTGGTTAGAAGGAAGTAAATAAATAGAAACTCGCCTACCCAAACTTAACTTCAAATCCCTTGCCAGTGTTTTATCCCTGTTAGAGAAATGAAAAAAGGTTTAAGGGAAGGAAACAGCAGCCGGAAGGAGATGAGAATTCTCAAAATAACAAATCAGGATTATTCTTGAAAGTGTTCAAGATATCAAGAATCAAATACTTCAATAAATATTTTAATGCTACAAGAAATTAAAGACTTAAACATTAATGCATTCGTTCATTCACAGGTGAGTTTTGTAATCGTTCATTGAATCGATAGCTATATAGGCCTATATAAATACGTAATGTGAGAATACCGTTATCATGTGAACAACAAAACAATTTGCAAGTAATTAATAAAGGCCTGTAGAGCCAAGGAACCTTGTACATGTTTACGTGTGTAGCTTGTGTACTGATGCATAAACTCGATGTCTTGACCTTATTTGTACCTGTTCCAAATTATCCACCAATATTGTCATCAATATATTAAACAGATTTATTTCTAGGCTCATAACGTATTTGAAGAAGTTAAGTGATCTTAACCAGACACTGCCCACCAAGAACATTAAATTGTGTAAGTGGAAAACTTCGCTCGAATACCTTTACTTGTTCTCGTTGAGTTCTCACATCTTGGAGCCTTCTTTGTTGATTGTATGTTCGGCAACATTGCAGCAGACTCCCTCGCTTACAGTCATAAACAAATTGTCATATTATGATGAATATGGCTAGGGAAACAGGAGCACCCTGGGAAAAACCTGTCCCAGTTCCATTTTGTCCCCACGAATTCCACACAGATACGATCCCAAGTTCCACTCAGCCATCGAGGCTGCCTAATCAGTTGTTTATAGACTTTCACTGAGTTCCAACACTTCTGTTTGCTCATGTGTCTGACACAATATTGAAGCTAAGTATGGATGAACACCAGTAAGTTGTGTTTGGCACTCATGTACATAAGACTTCTCTCAGCTGATGAAGAAATGCATGTGTGTTTGTCACCACAAATCTGAATAATTACTAATGTCCATTCTTGAACATCTCTGACCTGTTCCCTCGTTTCAATTGCATTGTATCATATTAATTACTTACTCGATGGCAAACAAGCTAAAGGAATATTATCTATTTTATGGAACCCGGAGGTTCATTGTCGCGCTTATCTGAGACTATTCTGTGCTAACTCCAACCATCCCCCGCAAATCCTTCTTCCCTTAAATCTATCCTAATATTGTCCTCCCACCTACGTCTAGGTCTTCCATATGGTATTTTCCTTGGGGGCTCCCATTCAGTACTTTCCAATCCCATGCACGCAATATGTCCAGTCCATTTCATCCTCCATGATTTAATTGCCCTTACTATATCCGGTGATGACGAGTACAGGTTATGAAGCTCATCGTTTTGCAGTTTTCTCCAGACCCCGTTTTCATGTCTCTTAGGCCCAAATATTTTCCTAAGCCTCCTGTTTTTGAACACTACCAGATTATGTAAGGGCCATGTCTAACATCCACACAATACAACCGGCAGGATGATTGTTATATAAATTTTTATTTTTAGATTTCTGGACAGAAGACAAGAAGATAAGAGTTTCTGAACTGCATAAAAGCAGGCATTTCCTGATTTGAGTCTACACTTAACTTCTGCTTTAATATTATTTGTATCTGTAATTACGTCATCTGCATAAGCTAATATCGGGTGACTGCCATTTAATTCTAGGCCTACCATGTTTTCCTGAACTTTTCTAATGGCATATTCCAAAGCGAAATTGAAAAGTAAAGGCAATAGTGCATCTCCTTGCTTCAAGCTGCTTCTAATGGGCAAGCCTATCTGATATAAATTTCCCTACCCTGACTCTGCTGTAGGTTTCATTTATGCACGTTTTGATAACTTCTTTGCTATCCCAAACTCAATGAGGATATTGTACAATCTGTCTTTCCTGATATTATTTTAATTTTGACAGTGCTGTATTGTGTTTGCAGTGCACCCCAAAGTCGAGGTATTCATATCACATGGAGGCTTGCTGGGGTCGTTGGAAGCTGTCTACAGCGGCGTTCCTGTCATAGGAATCCCTTTCTATGGAGATCAGAGAACCAACTTGGCAAACCTGCAAGCAAGAGGGATGGCCGTTCAGTTGGAGTACCACAACATTACCAAAGAGAGTGTTCTTGAAGCCCTGCGCACGATTCTTGACAACGTCAGGTGAGTTCACATGTATTATCATTAGAGACAATTTTGGCAATATATGAAATTTATTTGGGCTAAATATGAGATTGTGAAAAAATATTTAAAAATCATTCTGAAATACAATAAATCGCTAATTTTATGATTTAATTTTTTTATTGGATTTAAGTCATCAGACGAAGGGATAACTACTGCATTTACCAGTTAGTTGGTAGTTAATAAGTTGATATTAATTACAATATTCTATCCTGCTATCAGTGACAACATGTGAATTACAGTACGATACAAGCAGCTTTAACATGAGAGCGATAAATCAGGGTAAATCTGATTATGCGTCCGTTCTGTCCTCCTGAGGCTGCACAGTTAAAGTGTTGCCATATTAATTAACTTTTGGAATGAGGGAAATGAGCAACTTGGGGATTTCAGAAGCAATTCCTGGAAAACTGCATGTGTAGAATATTAACTTGAAAATAACTGCCTGACTGAACCAACTCCATCGTGTGAGGGAGATAATGGGATTACAATGGAGTTGGAATGTGCTGTGTTTTAATATTGAAAATACTTTCAATTTTAAAATATTCCAAAGGAAATCGGAAAACTATATTAGTTAATTTGTTCGTAATAGAAAGTGCAGTATAATATTATGCAATTCCGTGATTAAAGTAATGAAAACACAAACTCACTTATTGAACTGTATTGAACTGAAGCTACAGATACTCAAGTCTGTACACTTAGTTATTATATGACAACATGTGTTTATCCCTTCCTAGAAATACAGGAAAATAGTCATATAAGAAGAAAGAAAACTCATTGTTTTAGCTACATTTCTGTTTGACATTTGTGCTTTCCCGCCACAACTCAAATCTCAATTCCTGTCCCTGAAAATGCGGGATATATAGTAATGTTGAATTCATTAGTACATGGAGAAGGTGAAAGTTGTGAAATGTTGAAGACTCCACTTGATTCTTTAGTTGGATGGCTGTGCTCACCTTTACATCAAGTCTCCCCACCCCCACCCAAGATAGTTCCTACGCCACTGAAATCTGGTGAATGGTGGTTCAATGAACAGTAAGCTAAATTTTTTAAGTCATTTTTCCTCAGTGTTTATTTTTCTAACTCAAACTATTCATCCGAACACACTGAAATTTTTATAGTCTAATTATGTCTTATATGAGCAAAATTAGACATTTTTTTTAAACTTCCTGGTACCAATATTATAAGACGTTTTGTTTAAAAAATTTACAAAAATTAGGGTAATTATCTAAAAAATTCAAAACACTATTTTTTTAAAGATGCATCTCTAAAAAATTTCAAATATAGGGATCGCTTTTAGACCGTGTTCAATTGGATTTTGCAGCAGCGAGCATTGGAAAACCCACCGATTATTTGCGAAAAAGCAAACCTTTTCACCAACTAAATCGATGGTCTGTCAGCAAAACAATATTTTCAAGATGTGACACTTTATGTAAGTACAGTATTATACAATTTAGATTTATCTTAAGAAATTAGCTTTTCAATGATTTATCTGGATATTTGATTATTCAGATCAGGTCCAATCCCAATTAATCCGGATGGTTGGAGTTCTGCTGTATTTGCAGTTCTTGAGAAAAGTTACATTGAAATCGACAATTTGGTGTTTCTAGCTGCCCTGACTGACTGGATAGCTGCTACATCATTCATATTTACAACAGTAGAATAGATCATCCACTCATTAACATTGATGTTTACCAATTCCATATGGGTTAGAAACTTGAAATTTGGATAACTTATAGCTTTTAGCCTATAACCAATGGGAATATTCCAGTTTTAAATTTTTTACCCTGAAAAAAGGTCTTTGAATAGTTGTGACGGTGTGTTTGTATGCCTTCAGATGTTTTGGCAAATATAAATTAATGAGCTTATTGTTGACTTGAATTTTTGCTGTTAACATTCTAGTTATTCCTTCACATACGCTTATCAAACTTTCTCAAGAAACCGTGGTCCAAAACTCAACAGTTTCTGAAATATGGCCTGTTAACTCCATCTGGCACTTTCTTATATCAGTTTACTTGATTTTATTCAAGTGTTGTTTGTTGAAATTTAATACTGAAGATATCTTATGTAAAACAATTATACTACTGTTATAGTTCCTAGCAATGCATACGGTACTGGTAAGTTCTGTTTCTTGAAACATATTATTCACATATGAACAGATGTAGATGAGGGAAAGGGAGTGAATGACAATTTGACTCTCTGAATTCATCTCCTACCTCTCAAAGGCATTTCCTTCACCTGCAGTGTGCATATAGTCTTTACAGGAGGTGATCACAATTAAATGCTAACGTTGGTGAAGTATGTAAAATATTATAATGCTGATTCCTGAACAGATGTAAGTGTGATATTCACTGTATTTCCAGAATAAATCTTAATGTATCGCGACAATGGTGATGTATGCATAAGTTACTGCCTACTGAGACTCCGACCTGATTAGAATATAAAGAAAAGAGAACATGTCTTTATCTCTTTTGTAGAGGTAATAAAGCAAATTCGATAAGATTGAGTAAATCAGGTCCGTGATTGGCTAATTTCAGACTCATTGCTGTATGTTATTGGTCCAAATGTAAGGAAAGACATATGAGGTAAATAGTCTGTACAAAGTGTGTGCATCTCATTGTTATGGATCAAGTCACTTTGCATTTATAATCGCTTTATCAATAAGTTGGAACAATAACATATAATAATGGATGTGAAATCAATCACAGATTTGATTCACTCAATATTTATTGAATTTTCTTTATATTCTGATCTGGTAGAAGACTCTCTAGGCAGAGTAGTGATGTAAAATTCCCAGGAATTTATGATTTATGAGCAAGGTAACTCAAAGATACCTATTTGTTACATAAAGTAACAAATGATTGTTAAATAATACATAAATTTAATCATGATTAGGTTAAATAAAATTAAAAAACTGCTATAAGTTCAAAAATTAAAATATAATTATTGAAAGAACGTAAAAAACACACAGAAATTAATTACATATAAAACATTTTACAATGTTTTACTGGGATTTTACAAATGAGGTAATTAATAAATAAAATATGTCCTGGTTCTTGAAGGTCAAAAGAGTTAATTAAACAAACTGGCTATTAAGTACAAGTTACAGTGGTAATCATAAACAATACAAACGCAAACAACTTCTACAAATAGGCCTATTTGTTTTGTTAAATCTGTGACCTTAGACTATAAACTTATTGCATTTAAATTTGTGCTTGTGTAGTATTAAAAATTGTTAATCTTGGAGGTGTTGGTTTTTTGCATTTTATTTTAAATGGAGGACTTTTGATCTCCAAGCTGTTAATCCATATATATATATAGTAATTTAGAGTCTGAAGCGAACAAGAACGACTTATCACACTCAAACTATTCCCTCAGAAAATGCTAGATATGGCTTTTATTGCTCATACAGGACTTTGAATTTGGCAACCCATTGCTTTTACACACCATGCCTTTATGGGTTGAAATAAGAAGAAACAGAAATTCCAGTAATATAACATTTTAGTCTATTGTGTTCATGGGATATTTTATTTCCCACTTTTATGTTGTCATACAATCGTTTTGGACTAAAATCAAAAGAAAATCAATATCACTTTCATACATTCTTGCCCGAAATCTGGGACACGATATTTTATTGCGCACATAGGACTAAACATGTTCCTTCCTGTTTTGTCTCTTTTTACATGCTTAGGGCTTACAATAAACATCCCTATTTCTAAACTAATACAAAGCCTACAGGAATGAATAACTTTTTTCAGTGGATAGAATTTTTTACAGACTTCTGATGTAGCATACTCGTTGGTGCAAACTTAGGCTGAGACAATTGTAAATGCTGTCCCTGCAATACGACCGCTTATTCTACATCAAAATGTGAAGTGAGAAAATGATATTCCCCATACCTAGAGTAGAGAAAGTTATGTGATGTATCACACCCGATATTTTACTTGTCAAAGCCCAGTATAATGCAACTGAAAAAGTCTTATGTGAACACTGCAAACAATGTTGTCATGAGAACTGAAATACTTTTGAAGAATTAAGTGTAATATTTTCAGAAATTAGGTCCCTTCTTTCTACTGGTCACATCAAGGATTGCAATAGCTTTAAACCTTCTCTGGACAACGCAGATCATTTTGCAAATAACCGTGCATAAATCTGTCCTGTAGTTTTTTAGTCTATAAAAGACACACATATTAACATTGTCTTTTATATACGGAATAGAAAATTACTTATCTTTAATATGGTCTGAATAAATGTGAGTGAGGCATCACTTTATAAAATATGTTTATGAAGAAAACCGAAGAGATTATCACAAATTATTATTATTTTAAAAAAAAAGATGGACTCAAATAAGAGAAAAGTTATATCATAGAAAAGGATAATATTACCCTATGATGATTCCTAGATAACATGTGGAATTTTACTGAAATAGTTTAATTTAAGGTACCTGAACCATTAATAAGCATTAAAAGGTTCCAAACTACCAATTTTTATAAATTCCTACTTTTGGGGATTTTTTTTCCTGGCCAAGCAAATTTTCCTGGAAATATTCCCATTTTATAAGTTCATGAGTGCATATGTTAAGATTTATTCTGAAAATACAGGGAATATTACGCTTACATTTGTTCTGGAATCAGCATTATAATATTTTACTGAATTGTATTCCATAGTTCAGTAACAATGGCATTTAATAATTGTAATCACCCCAACCCCAAGGACACGAATGTGCTCCCACTCAGTAGACACTACTTGAGTAAAGTGATGTTTTATTCATAGAAAGAGGCACATTGAGAAGCTTGGTTTGTCTCAGTCAAGTAATACAAATGCAACTCGAGCTTGGATAAATTCCAAAGTGACTTCATCATGTGATGTATACAGTGTGTTCTTTTTTTAAAGCAAAGCTAAAGCGCTTTACCATTGCTGCATCAAGACCGTTCTTTTTTACATTTTACATTTTGCTTCGCTTCACCCCCACTCTACTGCTCGTGCAGCGAACTCAAATCTCACTTTATGACTGCTGCAAGGTTTTGCTGCATTTACTGTCATGGCGGACTAGGTGATCATCAAAAATTTCCTTCATGGATTTAACATTTTTGTTCAAATTTCCAAGTACGAACGTCTTCTGGAGCACAGTTAGTACCATTTGATTTTACCTGTACAATAATTATTATTTGCATCCCGGCATAACTATTATTTATACGTGTCCTAACCATGTTGGAGGACATTAGACGGTGCGGGTTTCATTGAGCAAGCTCTCAGCTGATCGACTTTGCTGTCCATTTTTTGTCTGCAGCGGTAGCAAAGGGATACTGCAGCACTCGTAAAGCGCTTTACAGGTTCGCTTTAAAAAAGAACGCTCTGATTTCATGTCCTTATCATCAACACTGGGTGATTGACTGATTTCAGACTCATTCTTATTCATCCAACTCAATAGAAGGCATATGAGTTGAATTTTGTTGCTCTGTTCAGTTATGGAAATTATAAAATATTATTGAAGAGGCTTCTGAAACATGCGTTACTGCATTACTTTACAGATACATGGAAAATGCGAGGAGAGTGGCACGCATGTTCCGACATCGACCACAGTCGGCACTGGATGCTGCCGTCTTCTGGACGGAGTACGTCATCGAGTACAAGGGAGCCCCTCACATGAGGAGTGCAGCAGTCGACTTGGCTCTGCACGAGTATCTACTGCTCGATGTGTTTGCCATCATACTCGCAGCGATCGCCATACTTGTATGGGCGACAAGGAAAGCAATCACCGCCATTATACCGAGTAAAACTGTCGTCAGCAAGAAGAAAAGACATTGAGGTGTAAGTTCCTGTATTCTTGATGTATAAAATGTTTCTACTTTTGCACCATCCAGTCGATTACTTCCTTAATCCTGTAACATGTTAACGCTATTAACCTGTCATCCTCTACTGCCAGGAGGTTGTAAGATGCATATACAACCTTCTGGCAGAAATTTCAAATAGCCTTTATAACTCACTTCATTGGTAGGCATAACGTATGTCTTACACTGTTTTTTGAGTTCCTATCGAGATGTGGCTTCTGCTAACGGATTGGTGTTTTAGCAGGAATCAGAGGGGGAATGCTGACTTGAATATCTTGAAAATGTACAGGCTATACAGGACATGGTGCGTCAAAGAGAATGTGTACCTTAGAATTTAACTTGCATTTTCACCGTCCAAAAATATATCAATATGACTCCAGAAGAGAAAGCTAATTTTGGAAATGCTGCAGGAAAATAAACAGAAAGCGAAGAATGCTAGTGACTTCAAGACTATATTCCATGAACTCACCCTTACTATCAAGCAATTAACGAGGGAAGCTGTTACTTAGGGACTGAGAATTGCAATCTGTTTCAAGAAGCATTTAGAGAAATTGTCAGCAGATATTATACGCGGGCAGAATCGTAACAGGTAAGAATTTAGTTATTCATCCATTGCAGTAACTAGAAATAATACTAGTATAGAGTTATGTATTTTAATGCACAAGGCTTCAAGCTTTGTTCTGATTCTGTGATACAGCGAATATGTGAGGGAGAATATTTATTTATGATTATAGTTACAGTTCCTATGTTGGTCTATTGCTAATTGCCTCTGCATTTTTACTGTAGTACAAACCTACTTTCCAATTTAAAATACCTGTGTCCTAAATTGATAGTTTTTCATAAAAGTTGAAGGGTCATTTGTCCAAAAAAGATAAACATTTATGTGCCATATCTCATTTATTTTGTAATGGAGTAGTTCTGAGACATCAGTAAAAATTGTAATGAAATTTTACTCAGTTAAGTACCATATTTTACGGACTATTAGACGCTCCGGACCATAAGATGCACCTTGATTTTAGGATGGAAATTTAAAGAAAAAGAGATTTAATGAGATTCTAAACGACAAATTTTAAAGGGAATAATATACTTCATTGCATAAACAACTCATAACCTTGTACAATGGAATCAGTGTAAATCACTTCTAACTTTAAACCTGCGTTGTACGAAAATGTCTTTTGTACAGGTGGCTCGCGTAAATTTTAACTACCGAAATGATTTCTCATGAAAGACTGAAAATAAATTTATACTCTCTAACCCTCAATTCACTATATGGTAAGTGTAACGGTACAAGGCTGTTGTAGAGGTCATTGCCTTCATTTAAATTACCTGGTGAGACAACTCCTCTCGTATAAAAGAACTCAACATTCTTTTCTTTTCGCATTGTACTTTTGGCTTCCAGCTACCCTCATTTTACGATTGTGACAAGTGCATTGATGTACAGTCTGTGCCAAAATTTGTAACTATCTTATCGTTTATAAGACCTTGTTTATACCTATGGTATAATGGCAATATTTACCATGTTTTAAATTTTTTGTTTACTTTGGACCATTAGACACACCCAACTTTCAAGGCTCTGTTTTGAAGGTAAAAAAGTGTGTCTTATAGTCCGTAAAATACAGCAGTAATTGACAGAAATTTCAAGTTTGTGGAATAAAAATTAAATTTTTATATCTATTTGAATTTTAAATACTGTTTCCTGTGAAATCTTTAAAAATGCACATATGACGTTATGACGTCCTAAAAGCTTATAAGAGTACCTCCTCTTTACAAGTGTAGCACCATCTCTTAAGTAACCCATAAGTTCTATCCCATTTAACATGACACAAGTAAGGTTATGAAACAAGCGTAATGTAACAGACCATCTGTATATACCCTTATAACCCCTTTATTACCTTACGTACTTGTGCTTCTGTTGCATTGCTTCCTCTCAGGCTGGCTCCATACCACAGGGGTAAGACACGGGTTCCCCTCGACTCGTTATCCACACTCCCATTCCTTCACTCTTCCATCCTCTTCACGTTATACAGGGTGCGGTAGAAATAGTTACACGATTTAAAATTCGCACCAAATACTTATCCCGCTGTGTAGCGGTAGCGCTGTGATTATTGTTTTGTTTTGTTAAGTGATTCATACCATTTAGTTTGCCATGGATCGCTGGTCGAGTGCACATCGAGCTTTCGCAGTTGAATATTTTTTTAAGAATAACGACTCCGCCACTTTGAGCAACGTGGATTCAGAAGACATTTCAACTTAGGAAGAAATGGAAAAGTTCCAACACGACAGACCATTTTGAATTGGGTAAAACAATTCAGAGGAACTGCTTCAGCCACAAATAAGAAATCTGAAGGTCGTCCACGTGCCGTGCGAACTCCAGAAAATGTACAGAGAGTAAGGGAGGCATTGTTGTGTAGTCCTAGGCACTAGGCACTAGGCATTTCCGATAGAAGCGTCCGACGGATTTTGTACGAGGATCTACACTTTCACCCATTCAAAATTCAACTGGTACATGAATTACATCCTCAAGACTTGAATCAACAAACACAATTTTGTGAGAGGGTGTTAGAAATGCATAATGAGGACCCGCAGTTTCTTCAGAAGCTACTCATGTCTGACGAGGCACATTTCCATCTCAATGGATCTGTTAATAGGCACAACAGCAGATATTGGGCACCCATCAACCCACAGGTTTTACATGAAATGCCACTTCATAGCCCAAAGGTTACAGTATGGTGTGGTGTTGGTTGGTATGGGATTATTGGACCATACTTTTTTGAGGACGATGAAGGAAACACTGTAACTGTGACGTCTCCTTGATATGTGACGATGCTGAATACCTTTTTGAACCCAGAACTGCGTCGACGTTGGCTTCGTAGACACCTTGTATGGTTCCAACAAGATGGTGCCACATCACACACAACAAATGCATCTATGGCAGTTGTTAACCGAATGTTCCCAGGGTGAGTAATGTCTCGTAATGGCAATGTTACATGGCCTGCATGCTCACCTGATTTATCTGCGTGTGATTTCTTCTTGTGGGGGTATCTGAAGCAAGAAGTCTATGCAGCATGACCTCACACCTTACAGGAATTAAGGGACTCCATCACTACCGCAATAAAACAAACTCCGCTGGATATGGTGAGGAAAGCTATGAACAGTGTAAGGTGACGTGCAGAGGTTTGTGTGATGAACAATGGTGCTCACCTGAAAGAGATTATCTTCAAAACTTTACTTGCAAAGGTAATGGTAGACTGTGTACTTTACAGTAATGTATGTGTTTACTAAATAAATGCGAGTTTTTATTTAATTTTGCGAATAAACATAGTCTAATTATTTCTGCCGCACCCTGTACTTGCATCTGTACATCTGGGTCCCACACACCACAGGAAATATTCCAGACTCGATGTTGAACTCAGGGGTGTACAACTGTTACAGTAAATGACTTTCATTACCAATCCAATAAGAAGCCAATCTCCTAATGCTTCTGTTGTCCTGCAACAATTCATTTCCAATCCTTTTCCATTTTCTAAACTTGATCTCTTTACTCATTTCTTTCTGGACAGCTTGCTTCCACATGTCTACTTTTGACATGGCCACCAAATTCCAATAATATTTCTCAGGCAAATTTCCATACAATAACATGGATTTTACACTTGTATTCAATAATCCCAGTTTTAATTGTAAGGAAACTTATTTCAATCTCCTGTATTGTATTACTTACTTACTCAATGACAATAGACAATTCCTAAGCAAGCTAAAGGCAAACTGTTTGATGGAACCCAAAGGTTCATTGCTGCGCTTACCTAAGCCTGTCATTCAACCTTATTCTGTGCTAACTCCACTCAAGCATCCCTCGCAAATCCTACTTTCTTAAATCTGTCCTAATATTGTCCTCCCACCTGCGTCTAGGTCTTCTAAGTAGTCTCTTTCCTTCATGTCTCCCAATCAGTGTTTTTGAGATATGTCTTTCCTCCCCATGCATGAAACATGTCCAGCCCATTTCATCCTCTGTAATTGAATTACCCTTACTATATCCGGTGACGAGTACAGGTTATGAAGCTCATCATTATGCAGTTTTCATCTCTCTTAGGCCCAAATATATTCCTAAGCCCCCTGTTTTCAAACACTCTCAGATTATGTAAGGAGCTGCGTCTCACATCCATATAATCTAACCGGCAGGATAATTTTCTTATAATTTTTCTATTTTAGCTTTCTGGACAGAAGACGAGAAGATAAAGGGATTCTGAACTTCATAAAAGCAGGCATTTTCTGATTTGAGTTTACACTTAACTTCGGCCTTAATATTAAGTGTCTGTAATTATTGTTCCCAGATATTTTAATTCCTCCACTTGTTCCGATTTACCGTCTATTCTAATTTTTTGTAGCGCATTATTTTCACGTTCCATGACCATATACTTAGTTTTTTCTGTAATAATTTCTAATCCAACATTCCTGCAGACATCGAAAAGACTTGCATCTCTCTCGATTGTGTTTACGTCATCACCCAACAGACAAACGTCATCTGCATAAGCTAAAATCGGGTGACTACCATTTAATTCTAGCCTACCTTGTTTTCCTTAACTTTCCTAATGGCATATTCCGAAGCGAATTAAAAAGTAAAGGTGATAGTGCATCTCCCTGCTTCAATCCGCTTCTAATGGTAAACCTATCTGATATAAATTTCCCTACCCTGACTCTACTATAGGTTTCATTCAGACACATTTTGATCAGCATAACTAACTTCAATGTTATCCCAAATTCAGTGAGGATATTGTAGAATTTGTCTTGCCTAACTGAACCATATGCTTTTCTTTTTTTTTTCAATCTATGTACAGCTGGTGTACAGACTTAATATTATTCCCACTTTTTCCCAATATTTTGGTGAATACAAAACATTTGATCAATGGTTGATCTATTTCACCTAAATCCACATTGAACATCTCCAATGATTTTGTCAGCATGTGGGGTTAATATTGACAGAAGTATATTGGACAAAATTTTGTATGATGTTGATAAGAGAGAAATTCCTCGATAGTTATTACATTTTGCCCTATCTCTCTTTTTATGGATCGGTATAATAATAGATTCTTTCCATTCCTTTGGCGATTCCTCCCTTCTTGAAATCATAAGAATGAGTTTATGGATCTCTGAGTTTAATCTGTCCCACCTGCCTTAATTAATTCTGCTGGAATGTGATCAGAGTCGGGTCAACAACCAACGACTCTGTTATGAATATTTCACTTTCTACACTTTGGACATCTCCTTGACATTTCATAATTGATTAAAGAAATCTTTCCATCTATTCTAAATATTGTTTAAAGCCGTGAGTAGAGTGCCATCATTGCCCTTAATTATGTTTGTTCTAGGTTGAAAACATTTCTTGAACTCATCTATTCACTTGTAGAGATCCCTAACATTTTTGTGTTTACTATTTTCCTCTAATTCATTTACTGACACTTTACTGTAATTAGTAATATACATTTCTTCCTTTCCCTGAGAGCTGGGGGGGGGGCTGCCCATCGTTTGGAGTCATTGTGTTAACAGACAGAAGTGCAGCATTCTGCTGCTTTAATTAAAAGCAGTTTGATTTATAAGTGCCATGAGATTGTTTGGTGGACAGGAAATGTCTGTCTGTCCGTCCGTGTGTCCACAGGAAAAGTGATTGACTTGTTTGGCACTTTGCTTTTACAGATAAATATTAGTGTCAAACCATAGCCTAACCTTTGTGTCTGGTTGGTGATATTAATTTGTTGTAAATGTGGTGCATATACCTGTATGATTTTGTTATTTAACCAGTTTTCAAGTCAATTCCAACTTCATCTTCAGAAAGTCAAAAGCAAATTATGGACGATTTCTTCCAACTCACAGTGTCGCACTTGTATCGTCTAGTGCCCTTATGCAGAAAGATATAAAACAGTACAGGGTCACGAAGTCTGGAGGTTATGTAACAGATTGGACATATTTAGCTTTCGGGTTACATGGAATTTTGCAATCAATTGTATAAGAAATCTGAAGTAATTAATACTATAAGAAATACTTCTACAGTTGTGTAATTGAATTTATTCGTATTCTTATTCTATACACAAACTACCGCGTCTATTTCTACCGTATCTTTCTTTGCAACAATCTCAAGAAAGAAAAACAAAAGATGGAAAACAGAACACTGCGGGGTGAGTTCCATTATACATGTCCGTTTCCTTTGGGAGTAACCTGAATGTTATGTTTCACTACAAATCCAACTATTACCATTTGGGCGATTTTCCTTTGGAATGATTGATTTTTGGGCGTTGACAAGATGTTTTTATATATATAAAAACACTTTTTTGCTGTGATTTTATTGCACAGTTGAAAGATATTTTTGTTATATTAGTAGCACAAAAATATTGAAATAATGTGTGCCTTAAAAATGAAAGATTTAAACATCCAATTTCAAAGGCCAGTCCGTTACTTTGATGTAAGTCCAATACCCACCGAACCAACTGTTGTTGACCAACAATACAGTAAGGGCCCCACTTTTATGAGTTTTCATAAAAGAGTTTTTTTATGAGAGTTTTTCATTGCTTACTCAGGCAGCTTCAAAGAAATAAACCAATAAGTCAGTCTTTCTGTATGTTAATTGATCGACCAAGTTGGTCTTGGTTTCCGCTTTTCATAATAAAAACAACGTTGCAGTATTCTCTCATTGCTTTCACTGACCTCAGTTCTTCTCTCGCTTTAATCAATTCACACGTGTTGTTCTTAATAATTGGTTACATGGGGACGCTTGTAATGTTAGGTCTACTCTCATGAGACATACTGCAAATTAATCAAGGAAATTAAGCTTTGAAGCCTAAATTCTGAAGGAGCATGTTGGTCCTGAAATCTAGCCTCGCGCCAAAGTTAATAAAAGAGAGTTGAGCGTAGGTTGTCTAAAGAATAAATAAAGTTGCAATATGGATTGATCCTTGTAATTTGAATTAGGAAATTAATATACATTTATGTCGAGAGGTTACATGAGGAAAACTTGGAACTTTTGTAGTCTCAAGATCAAGTACAACCATTGACAGATTATGATGGAGCCCAGTGTAATATGAACTATTGTATTTATAGGGAATATTGCTTATTTTAAGAAATGAATTTATCATCGAGAGTTTACTAGTTTGTATGTAAGCCTAGTTCACTATTTTTTGTGTCCCCATGAGGATTACAGGTCACTTTAATGTGATTGAGGAGGTACGTATTTATTGGTTTCGACTTTATCCAACTCTACATAATTATATTGTGGTCGATACTAAATGTGATAAAAATTGATATCACATGGGACAATTAATTCAGAAAATAACTGTATTTTATTTAAAAAGTGATTCCAAGTGAAAGATATTTTTTATACCTGTTTAATACTGTTTACTACATTTTGTATACATTATTACTCTTTCCATGTTAATTACAGGAAGTGAACTAAAATATTGGCCTGGCGCAAATATATTTAACACAAAGCCGCTGCTGCTACTGTTATTATTATTATTATTATTATTAAAGTGCCAGAATAGTTCTTTATGAGATTGTGTAAGGGACGGGAAAATGTGTGTCCTTCTGCATGTCCGTGTGTCTGTACGAGTGATAACTCAAATACGCTTTATCAGATTTTAATGAAACTTGGTATACGCTTTTATAACGTCCATGGGAAGAAGCCAATTGGATCGGTTGACCAGTACTGGAGTAACGACTAATTAAAGGTCGCATGCTTTTTAAATGGGAAATCATGACTATACTACAAAGCCATGTTGCTTGATTACAATGCAGTTAGATGTTTGTAAATTTATTACATCATGCCTTGCCTTAGATGTGACGCGTTTGTTGTAATATTGTTCTATTGTTATCCCACTTATTCTTTTACATATGCTTATCAATATAAATAAAAGATTTAAATCACATTTAGCCATTGAATAATTAAAGGCAGCTGCTGTTGATATAATATTGTGCATTCTATCGAAATGTACGGCTACCGATATCTACGAGGCGCATCCACAAAGTAAGTTTCCCTGAGGCTGTTTACAGAAACAAAACACAATTCGTACAATGGCATGCATTTTAAGTCACCCATAAGTTATTTCAGTGTTTTGTTGTTGAAATTGTTAAAATTATAAAATATAGATGATATAAAATAGTATTAATAATTTTGGATCAATTTGAAAACATTAACTACAGTAGCCTACTGTAATATGTATAGTACAAAACACACAGATTTCCCTGTCTAGGTACTATGATAAACCAATTTTATCTAATAAAATCCCTTTAGGCAGGCCTACAGGCTGAGGTAGATTTCAAAGTGCTTTTGGTTTAATTTATTATCGCTGCACAGCACTCTTCTTTTTTAGCCTTGGCATGGCAAACCCGCAGTAATAAGAACTGAATTCGGTAAAGAGGAAGAGACTACAATCATTTGTTTTGACAACAAGAATAGGATATAATATTCTGGGAGGCCGTGCGCAAGATCAGCAATGAATAAAATTAGCAAAGCCGCTAAACAAGACAAAATTATGATATTATAAAAATTCTTTTAAGTGTTATTATTTTCAAACATTAAAATCTCGCGTCATATGAGAGCTATCAAGAAACTAGTTATTGATTTGTAGAGTACTCATCAAGAGCTTTTCAACGATACCCCACAAGACGTGGTTTCAAAAGTTTCGAATTTTCATCCCCCCACCCCCATCCCCACCCCCACCCTCACTCGAACCCCCGAATCGTTGGTGTCACTGTGAACTCCAAAGGGAGTACTCTAATTTATTCAAACAAAGTTTCCCTCTATACTTCATAGGGGCCGAAATATACATTTTTAAAAATTTCAACCCCCTCCCCCGACCACCCCCTTGGGCCAATTTTGCTCATTAACGAACTTGTCCGAGCTATTGGGCCTAGAAATGACATAATAAAATTTGGTTCAAATATCTTCAAAATTACGGCCGCTATCGTGTAAAGATATAAATATATATATATATAAATATATATATATATAAATATATATATATATAAATATATATATATATAAATATATATATATATAAATATATATATATATATAAATATATATATATATAAATATATATATATATAAATATATATATATAAATATATATATATATAAATATCACAATTCTTTTTTTTGAACGGGCGGTGGTTTCGTACTTAGGGGAACATGAAACGTAAAGATATGAAAGAATTTTTCGAAAATGATGACATGGTATCCATTGCAATAGGTAGATTTTTCTTCGAAATCTACCTAAAAATAATAGTGAGTCTATCTCTGTGATAAGATCATGGCGGTATGGGGGGCAGGGTATGGCCGCTGCCCCCCCCCCTCGAAAATCTGTTTACACATAAACCTCTAAACTAAATTACTATGAAGTGAGGTATAAGTTTCCACATAATGTAATTGTAGTAGTTCGGACAAAATGAGTTGTAACTACTCAGTAACTTAAATTTGAGCACGTAGGAATATCGCTTCCACTAAACTTGAAATCATTTCTAACCAAACATTTCTTTGTAATGAAGGTAAGACAATAGAAGTTTCGCATTTTATATGAATAATATCTATGAAATTGTAAGGTTTGAAAATTTCATGTGAGTGTATGCATCAGGTTTTTTCTTTGAACCGGTATTCATAGTCATAAATACAGCTACAGTAAATCAATTATGTGGATTGTAATATTAATAGTAATAATAATAATAAAAGTAAAATCAGGTAAACTGATATAACAAGTGCCAGAATGCTTTTGTTTAATCAGTGATAATTGCAATTATGATATGCAAAAAATAAATTATTTTAAAAATTGATTTCCAAGTTAAGCTCCAGATTAATTAATTAAGCAGGGCTTGCAGAAGAACAAAGGTCTAGTTTTTTTTTAAATATCAGATTAAAATCGTCCAGCATCAGCAGAACTAAGTTATAGTCTACAGATTTATGATATAATGACAATCACACACTCACAGAAAAATAAAAATGAAATGTCAAATTGGTCGGCTTCGGGATTTGAACCAAGGACCTCTAAAATGCGAGTCCAAGACGTTACCACCTCGCTCAGTTTAACGGTCTAGTTTGATAAGCGTATGTAAAGGGATAGTGTTATTTGTCATAGCTAGACTTCGGATTTTAGGTAAAAACCTATTTTAATCCTTAAGTGATATATGGACGAAAACTTGTATATGCATGTTTCATAAGTGACTATGCCTAAAACTGATACTTTTATAGGACCTAAAACAGCTTATTTTTACGTTAGAGCCTAATATTGCCTTTTTGCTTGTTTTTCCTCTAAAGTTCAAAATAAGTTATTTTTTGTTATAAATTCTAGCATTTATTTTCAGTTCGTACTAAATTTTTAGCTCGGAATGTGCAGTACATGGCACATTTGTGACGTGGTTAAATAGTAAGGAATGTATCGTCTTCAGTAGGAAAATTCCTTGGAATTCCCTAGAAAATGTAATGTTTTTCTCCCGATTCCCACATCCAATAACAAAACAAAAAAGTAGTTCTCTGAATCACTGAGGGATACAAGGGGTTGAATATGCTAGCGTGCGTAGCTTCTGGGCGCAGTGATTAGGTTTACACTGTTATGGTAGTAATACAGGCTCTAATAATAGGTCTATATAATTCTATGTACCATAGGCCTATATCTGTGTTTTATCATGATTACTGATTAATGGTGACTTCAATAAATATAATATTCTGCATTGCAATCGAGATATTTCAGAAAATTGGCAACTTAACGATTTTATAAGAGACTATTTTACGATTTTTAGAACCTATTTTCCAATTTTTAAAGCCTATTTTAGGTACCTAAAACAGCATTTTTAGCTACCTAAAAGTCCGAAGTCTAGTCATAGCTAACTGTATTGCAACTTCCAAAGTCGTATATGAACACTGTAAAACAATAGGCTATGTTGTCATGAGAGCTGATATCCATTTGATAAATTTTTTCTAATATATTACCATAAAATTAGGCATTAAATTGGGTTTTACTCCGGTACCGGTCAACCGTTTTTGTCCAGTATCAATAGGGTTCTTCCCATGGACGTTATAAATTTGTATAACAAGTTTTACGGAAATCCGATAAAGCGTATTTGAGTTATCGCGCGTAAAGACACACGGACGGACAGACAGACATTTTCCCGTCCCCTCACACAATCTCATAAAGTACCATACTGGCACTTAATAATAATAATAATAATAATAACAAGAATAATAATAAAGTGGTTGTAATAAGTTAGTAGCATATTGATGGTGGCGGTAATTTGTTCAATTGACAAAATTTCTGCGGACGTCCATGGATAAGATGTTAATTTAATGTAAGCTATAGGTTTGTTCGCAAAGCAGTCAGAAACCACGAACACATCGTTCGCGCATGCGCTCTTTCTCCACACGCGTTCGCAAAGCGAGAATCCGTGATTCTGATTTCAATCTTCTGTTCGCAAAGCTCTCACGGACAGTTTCTGTTTGCAGGCTCTAGCATGAATTGTTATCAGAGACATGCGCAGTAACCTATTTTCACGCGCCTGACTCCTCCCTCCTATAACATTGCGCCAGATTTATAAACATAGGCTACCTATATGTATGAATAATGGAAGATAATTAAAAGTTTCCCAAAATATAGATTATATTGTCGATGTATATTGCATTTATAACATGTCAAAGGGAAATATATATTTTATTTGCATATCATATCGATTAAACGCAGAAACTATCGATTCCAAATTCTTGTAACCGTTCGCAAAGTGCAAATCACGGGTAAGTTACAGACTGGACATGCGCAGTACAACAAATTCTCAAGCGGTCACGGATTTGCTTTGCGAACAAACCTTATATTTCACTTGTTTATTTATTTCATTATTATAGTCAGTTTCCATTGTATTTCATGTAAATACATTCTAAGGCCAATGCTTTTTTTTAGTGGGAGAATAATAAACCGGAGTTACCAACAATGCTATCGCTATCATTTTACTAACTAGAACGGGAGAGGTGAAAGCGCATGCGCGGGAAACAGGGTGGTTGCGGGGTGGAATCGATCCATCCGTGCCTGTGCAGTGTCATGGCGGCAGTGGTCGAGCTGCATGCAGTCTTGATTGTGTTAGTGTTGGCTCTGTGTGGACAAGCGGACAAGATCTCTGTCTCCACGTAAGTACATGCACACCTGTATTCCTTGTAAAAGCCGCGGACTGTTATCTACCCAAGCAACTCATTGAGGCTATATAAGATAGGAAATGTAAGGAATGGAGTATATTGCACTATAAACAAATATACCATAGAGAGTGAGACCTAGTGCATTTACTTTATATCTATTAAGGGCTTTGTTGGAATTTAGCAGCCCTCTGCCACAACATGGCTGTCATAACTGACATACACTTCACGGCATATTTTGAAAATGTTTGTTTAAACATTTGATCCCCTAGATATTTTGAGAGTGACATGACAAAGCATGAACAGGACATTAAGTGTCAAGAGAACTAGATAATGCACACAGCAGGGTGGTCCTGGGTTCAAATCAAACCTCGTGGCCGGCCAATTTGACTTGGGGGTTTTCAGGGTTTCTTCATTCGCATAGGGGAAAGCCAGATTTGTGAGTTACACTTTGGTCAGGGTATTTTGAGACGTGGAATGGTCTGTCTCGTTCTTACGTAGGTACTGGAGTGTGCTTGCTCACTATAGAGCCTCAAAATACCCTGACCAAGATGTGTGATGCTATAAGGAGAAATTCGGTAAGGTTCCTAAATCCTGGAGATTGAACCTAACAGTGTTAAGGACTTACTTGATGCTGACCCCATGCCCCCTCACTGAATTTAGGTGGTGAGGCCTCTCTCAACCTCAGTCTGAATCTTCTTTCTCTCAGTTTAGCCTCTGCCGTTGTAAGGACGTGTTGCCGCCCGGGCCTTACAAGACCACGACTTGTCGGGGGACAAATTACCTTCGATCACATACATACTTTTTTGGCCAGACAAGGACATGGAATGCTCAGTCCAATGCCGGGCCTCCTCCGAGACAACACGAACACACACACTCATGTCAAATAATGCGCAGATGAGATGAAGATGATAATGACGGTCAGATAACACCAGGGACCACAAGGGCCTAAAGTTAGTCGACAGTCGTCTCACAGGTGAGAAAAAAACACCCAGGAAACTTGTCCCCACCGGGAATCGAACCCGGGCCCGCTGCGCTACAATCGAAATAAATTCACACGACTCATCAGCATCTGGACAATGACGTCATCAGCATGTTGGAGGAGAAGATCACCACCTCGAGTTATATTTGTGGTGTGATAGCCTATGGCATTGGAATCGATGTTGGCGCTGTGTGTAACTCGCCTGTTTTAAATTCTCTGGCACCACTTATAATATCTAGTGTTATTGTTATTGTATTTATTAAGTGCCAGTATGGTACTTTATGAGATTGTGTGGGGGACGAAAAATGTCTGTCCGTCCGTCCGTGTGTCTGTACGCGCTCTAACTCAAATACGCTTTATCGAATTTTAATGAAACTTGGTATACGCGTTTATAATGTCCATGGGAAGAACCCTATTGAAATTGGACCAAATCGGTTCACCGGTACCGGAGTAAACCCCAATTTAGTGTATATTTTAAAGGCGCCATAACTCACATACGCTTTATCGGATTTTCATGAAACTTGGAATACCTATTTATAATGCCCATGGGAAGATGTCTATTGATATTGGACCAGATCGGTTGGGCGGTACCGGAATAATGCCCAATTTAGTGCCTTTTTATGGTAATATATCACAAAGGCGTGGATAACTCAAATACGCTTTATCGGATTTTCTTGAAACTAGGTATACGAATTTATGACGTTTTTGGGCACAAGCCTATTGAATTAGGGCCAAATCGGTTGATCGGTACCGAAGTAACGCGTATATCAATATTAATTTTGTAATCAATATTCTTTCAAGGCCCACAATGTATTAAAAAAACTTAACAAATTGCCAATCGTTTATTCATATTGTTAGCAGCCTTCATTGATTTGTTTCTTCACAACGATGTCAGTGTGGCTAAATAATAACTTAAATAAACGATTTATAACAACTAGCCGTTGAATATTGATATTATAATGTGTATTCTATGGTTATGTAGACTACCGATATTTACATTAGGCTATATTTTACTGTGAGTATTTTTCTTATCGTTCCTGTGCAGCAATATACCTAATGTAATTCCTGACAGATTTCATATGCTTATTATTCATTCATAACCTTTAAGGCTGCTTTAAATTGAAACAGAGATATCAGCGAATCGTAGGTCTATTGCATCATTATTATTATTGCCGGCACATTTTGTTTTTGGAGTTAACTCGGACATCTATTACAAAAATAACTTTTATGCATGGGCCTATCAAAATTGCGTGTATCACTGATTAAAAAAAAACATACTGGCACTTGGTTATATCAGTTTACCTGATTTTATTATTATACCGGACTTCTAACGCTTCGTCGTCGTATAATTACACATAGCAGGTTATATATATCCATTCGCTGTGTTCAAGAAGCTACAGGTATGAGTTAGAATTAGAATTTATTTATTCCTTCAAAACATGTACATGTTATAGGACGCGTCCAAATATTTACATTTCATTATATATAATACATATGAAGATGTTTTAGTGTTCAGTCCTTTTAAATTTACGATTTACGATTAAAAAACTGTGATTAAATTAAAGCGATAAAATTATGATAGACACTTGCGATTGGTTGAAATTTTACCTATTCTTACACTAGATTGGTCACTGATTCATGATGTTAACAGTCCCTACATGCGCCCGTGTGTTGTATTAAATATTTATTAAGTGCCAGTATGGTACTTTATGAGATTGTGTGTGGGGACGAAAAATGTCTGTCCGTTCGTCTGTGTGTCTGTCTGTACGCGCCATAAGTCAAATACGCTTTTTCGGATTTTCATGAAACTTGAAAAACACATTTATAATGTCTATGGGAAGAACCCTATTGGTATTGAACCAAATCGGTTCACCGGTACCGGAGTAATGTCCCATTTAGTGCCTATTTTAATAGATTATGGCGCCTTTGTAATAGAAACTTGGTATACGCATTTATGACGTCAATGAGAAGTGCCCTATTGAATTTGAACCTATTGTGTTGACCGGTACCGGAGTAAAACCCAATTTAGTGTCTATTTAAAAGGCGCAATAACTCAAATACGCTTTATCGGATATTTATGAAACTTCGTATACGCATTTATAATGTCCATGGGAAGACGTCTATTGATATTGGATAAAATCGGTTGACCTGTTTCGGAGTAATGCTCAATTTAGTGCCTATTTTATGATAATATACGTATTCGAAAGAATTTATAAAAAAAAAAGCAAATAAGTTATCTTGACAACATAGTCAAGTGTTTTACTGTGATCGTACAAGGCTTTGGAAATTAAAATACAGTTAGCTATGACCAAAAAACACTATTGTTTTACATGCGCTTATCCAACTAGACCGTTAAACTGACCCAGGTGGCCGAGATGGTAACGTCTTGGCCTCGCATTCTGGAGTTCCATGATTCAAATCCCGAAACCGGCCAATTTCACTTTTTTTTTTTTTTTTGTATTTTTATGTGAGTGTGCGATTGTCAAGATATCACAAATCTGTACAGTTCAGCTGATGCTGGAAGATTTTAATCTGATTAAAAAAACTAGACCTTTGTTCTTCCGTAAGCCCTGCTTAATGAATAAATCTGGAGCTTAACTTGGAAATCAATTTAAAAAAAACATATTCTGCATATCATAATTGCAGTCATAACTGATTAAACAAAAACATACTGGCACTTTTTTACATCAGTTTACCTGATTTTATTATTATTGCTACAAATGTTTCATCCGTGCAAACTATTGTCGACATTTTAACCCTGTTTCAATTAACTGAGGATCACAATCGTTAGAAATTGTTCAACTTAAAGACTTAATCACACAGGCATTGCTAGATAGCGAGGAATGCTAAGTATCATGAAGGCAGTGCACCGAGATAAAATATAGAGCACAGATATTTGTATTTTATTATTTTTCAGGTTTGTTTTCTCACGTAAAAAAATGGTATGCGACACATATGGCACCTGAAAAGATTGCAACGTATTAGCCATATTGGCCTGCCACATACCCACAATGCGACCTGTATTTATTTGCGAAATAATTGGAGTCATTCCACCTCGAGGAAGTACCTGAGCGCAACTGTTTACGTTTTCCAGCTTACAGAGGTGGGTGGGTGGGGGGGGGGTGTTAAAGCGTCTGACCAGTTTCGTTTTGTTGACAATTTCTAGCTATCCATTTCGCTGACTGTACATCTCGGGGATTAAAAATCTCTGCTTCAACTCGTGTCCCGAAAGTCTCTCCGCAGCTTCCTTGCAGACTCGTAGCAGGTTGCATTCGTTTGTTATTGCTGATGGGATATCCTTTAATTAAAGTGCGTGAATTTTTGTCTAAACATTTTCAACATCTTCTTTAAATAGGTGAGTTTTTCTTACTTCACAAATGATTGTAGCAGAACAATTTATTGTAACTGCCTGCACAAGAGATGCAGTTCTGTACAATTACCCTGGCCTCCCGGGTTCAATAAGGCAAATGAGTCCACATGGCATCATCAAAAATACACTGAACCATTCAGCATAGTCTAGGAGCCAATGTCCTGAATGTGACTTGGGTGGTGACGTCTGCCCCTACATTCGCGGGGACGAAAGGGAGGTAACTTCGCACTTCCAGTGCTTTCCTTCCTGGCCTTCTAGATGTAGATGTAGATATCTCGTTTCTGTAGACAGACTAGCATTGCCTTATACAGCGAACTTGCATGGACCAGGAAAAATATTGTACAAAGCGTTATTGTTATATCGAGAATTTCTAATGACCAATTGAGGCAGTGGTTAGAATTCTTCTTCTGATTTACATTTCGCGACCTACTTTATTGATAGGAATTCTGAAAGTAATGGCAATGCAGAGGCTTATCGGTATCAAGAGGAGAATTTTACAATATTTCATGTAAAAATGCCCAGGCTTTAATTACATCCACACGGCGTATGTGATATGAAAAATATAACAAACTGGATATCAAGAAAAATATTGATCATGATTGTTGTATTTTTAATGTGGCGCGCTTTCTATTTGCCGCCGCTGTGGGTAGCACGCCTGCCTTCCACTCCGGCGGCCCGGGTTCGATTCCCGGTCGGGGTGGGGATTTTTCAGTAGTGAAAGATTCCTTTCCCAGGTTCAGGACTCGGTGTTTGTCTTTAGGTATAAGTTGGTAGGGACTGGTGCACCCCGGTAACAAATCCGCTGAGAATATCCCCTTACGGAATCACCAGTGGTCGCTCGCGAACCTTATCTGACGCTGCTCTCCATTTAAATTACTTTCCAAGGATTTTAGAACATTCCAAAATCCCTTTTTCTTCCGAAATTAAAGCGGTTCAACCTGAATTCAATTGGAAATCGTTGATCTCCAAGCGGATGTTTCATGAAGAAAGCCTTCCTCAGTTTCACAACTTATTTCCCTTTCTTATCTGCGTTTGGGGCTACGTAATAAGTACGACAAACATTTTCTCTGTTGAAATACCCAAAATAAAATTACAGAGGTAATTAGAGTGACATTTTATTAAATTAGAGCCGAATTCTGGATTCACACCTCTCACTAAAGTGTACTACTGTTTCTGTAGTTCTTATCATAATAGCATTATTAAAGATGTGTTCATCCGGCCCCCATCCAAATGTGGCTCGTCGTAGATTTGAATGACGTCACGTCCATGCTTCTAGGGCAGCTAGAAACTCCAAATTTTGCACGCTTATGACAGTTGTTTGTGCCAATATTCCTGCCAAATTTTACGAACCTATCTGTCCTATAAGCGTGTAAAAATACGTAATGTGAGGAAAATATCCAAAATTTACATTAAGAACTTTCTATATAAAGCCGCGTATACATTTGCTCTCCTCTCGCGTTCCGCTCCGTCCATATGAAAGCGACGAACATACTGCGACCCACCACGCATGTACTAGCAATCATGTCTTCATATCATATCAAATCATATCACAGCCCATCAATATGACAATAACCCTAATATAGTAATAGGGCCCACAACATCTTTATATTAAAATTTAACGTGATAATAATAATCTCTATATATATAAAAGGCTTTGTACTGACTGACTGACTGAATGAATGACTGACTGATTGACTAAATGACAGGAATCAACGTACAGCCTAAACTATAACAGGTAGAGACTTGGCATTTTGACAGTACCTTCGTTTCATAATGTAGATGCTCACTAAGAAAGGATTTTGAAAAATTCTGATTCTAAATGCCAAAAATGAAATGTTTTTGAAAATACTTAATCCCTTTTTACATAGAATTATCAATTCCAAATCACAGAATATATTGTTGCCAAATGGTATCAGGTGGGCTTGGAAAAAACAAATGAAATGCACTTTTGACAAATAAGAGAAGTTATCAAAATAATTCATGTTATAAATAAATTTTACAGAATGAAATCCACTAAAATAATGGAATCACATAACTTTCTCTACCCTGGACATAGAGAAAACAGAACGAGGTATGGTAATGTGTATATTATTACATTATATCGCAGGTTTTTGGAGAGAAAAGTATGAAAGTGATAATGCTTTCTGTTTAATTTCATCCCCAAAACGACTTTATGGTAACATAAGAGTGGGAAATTTCCCGCCTCGATATTACAATTTTATGTTACAGGAATTTCTGTTTCTTCTTATTTAAACCTCTACCAGGCTTGCTGTGCACTGTACAAGCAATGGGATGCAAAATTCTAGATCCTCTATGAGCCATAAAAAACTATATCAAGCGTTTTCTGAGGGAATAGTATGAGTGTAATAAGTCGTTCTTCCTATTTCAAATTATAAATACCTATATAAGGACCTAGAATTTAAAATTGAAAATCCTTCATAAGTTAATTTCCAATTACAAAATACAAAACCCGGGCGACGCCGGGTCTTTTAAGCCAGTAATTATTATAATTATATTATTATTATTATTGTGCACAGCTGCCGGATGTTATTGTTGTAGGTGTTCCAAATCAAAACAACGTGCGTAAGGCACAACACGCGTTTCCATTAGTCATTGGAATAAACCGAATTTTGGAAAACTGTTCTGCTAGAAGAAGGGCTATTTCAAATAACCGATGTACAGTAGGTTTAGATTTAGTCTATACTAAGTAAAAAGGTAAAGTTTTTCCTACACAGGCCATGGAGGCCCAGAGGGTTCCAGTAGTTTGAGGCTACCAGATTTTAGACATTCGGCACATGAAGGTGGTAAGGTTGTCAGCCGCATTTACCCCCAGGATTGATCCTGGTACTCATTTATGATAGAGGATGAGTCGACCCCAGGGCCATAGTGCCACCAGAAGGATTAGGCCAATTGAAAAACTCCAACGACCTCATCGGGGATCGAACCCGCGATCTTCCGGTTTGTAGCGCAAAGCCTCAGCCACTATGCTACGGCGTACCCCTTTAGCCTATACTAACATTGTCAATAATTGAAGAAAACGAGTTTTGAAAAGAAATAGTCCTCAATTACAAAAAATGTGTACGGTAAATATCGAAACAAAACCATTTTTAGGCAAGAATTGAAAAGTGTGTAACAATGCTATTATTAGACTTCGGATTTTAGGTAAAAACCTATTTTAATCCTTAAGTTATATATGGATGAAAACTTGTATATGCATGTTTCATAAGTGACTATGCCTAAAACTGATACTTTTATAGGACCTAAAACAGCCTATTCTTACATTAGAGCATAATATTGCCTTTTTGTTTGTTTTTCCTCTAAAGTTCGAAATAAGTTATTTTTTGTTATAAATTCTAGCATTTATTTTTAGTTCGTACTAAATTTTTAGCTCGGAATGTGCAGTACATGACACATTTTTGACGTGGTTAAACAGTAAGGAATGATTCGTCTTCAGTAGAAAAATTCCTTGGAATTCCCGAGAAAATGTAGTTTTTTTTTCTCCCGACTCCCACATCCAATAACAAAAAAAAACAAACAAACAAAAAAACTTAGTTCTCTGAATCACTGAGGGATACCAGGGGTTGAATATACTATATGATATGCGTAGCTTCTGGTCGCAGGGATAAGTTTTTCACTGTTATGGTAGTAATACAGGCCCTAGTAATAGGTCTATGTAATTCTGTGTACCATACGCCTATGTCTGTGTTTTATCATGATTATTGATTAATGGTGACTTCAATAAATATAATATTCTGCATTGCAATTGAGATATTTCAGAAAATTGACAACTTAACGATTTTATAAGAGACTATTTTACGATTTTTAGAACCTATTTTCCAATTTTTAGAGCCTATTTAGGTACCTAAAACAGCATTTTTAGCGACCTAAAAGTCCGAAGTCTAGTTATTATTTATATTTTATAACTTACCTTTTCCTGTACCTTTGCTGGCGTTTACTTTTATTTTTTCACGCCGGTTAACTGAAAGTAAATTTACCACCTTCTTCTTGCATTCCTCCACAGTCTCATTCATTCCCTCCAGGCATCCTCCAATTTTTTTATTTTTTTTTCTGAAGGGGTTCTTGTGTTTTGGATACCATAGTAAAGGTTTCGATTTATAAAGGTCTATCATCTGGAGTGCCTTTTTCTGAGACCACACCATGATTATCAAATTTATGCTTGAGCGGAAAGCAGGAGGAAAATGACACGTGTACAGAGCGCAAATATATACGCGGCTTAAGATATAACTACAGTATACAACATACCGTTTACCTACTATGATCCTCCAAAGAAGGTCTTGCACAGTTTTCTGATCAAAATGCTGCAATTTTAGGTAGATTTCGAAGAAAAATCTACCTATTGCAATGGATACCATGTCATGATTTTCGAAAAATTCTTTCATATCTTTACCTTTCATGCTCCCCTAAGTACGAAACCACCGCCCGTCCAAAAAAAAATTTTGTGATACTTATATATATATATATCTTTACACGATAGCGGCCGTAATTTTGAAGATATTTGAACCAAATTTTATTATGTTATTTCTAGGCCCAATAGTTCGGACAAGTTCGTTAATGGACAAAATTGGCCCAAGGGGGTGGTCGGGGGAGGGAGTTGAAATTTTAAAACATTTATATCTCGGCCCCTATGAAGTATAGAGGGAAACTTTGTTTGAATAAATTAGAGTACTCCCTATGGAGTTCACAGTGACACCAACGATTCGGGTTTCGAGTAAGGGTGGGGTGGGGGATTAAAATTCGAAACTTTTGAAACCACGTCTTGTGGGGTATCGTTGAAAAGCTCTTGATGAGTATTCTACAAATCAATAAATAGTTTCTTGATAGCTCTCATATGACGCGAGATTTTAATGTTTGAAAATAATAACACTTAAAAGAATTATTATAATATCATAATTTTTTCTTGTTTAGCGGCTTTGCTAATTTTATTCATTGCTAATCTTGCGCACGGCCTCCCAGAATATTATATCCTATTCTTGTTGTCAAAACAAATGATTGTAGGCTCTTCCTCTTTACCGAATTCAGTTCTTATTACTGCAGGTTTGCCATGCCAAGGCTAAAGAAGAAGAGTGCTATGCAGCGACAATAAATTAAACCAAAAGCACTTCGAAATCTACCTCAGCCTGTAGGCCTGCCTAAAGGGATTATTTATGTTCATATCACCATTTTAGCATTTTGACAGCTAATTTACCATTAGGCTCCATTTCGATAAATGCTCGGTAAACTTGACATTTTCTCGCTCTCAACAAAATTAGTCTATTCAAAATTCCCGGTCATTTCTTACTAGGGAAATGTTGTAGGAAACTTTTGTAATAGTCATGATTCTTGGTAGCACTGATGCATCATTGCTTCCCATTAGCTTGTGTTTACTGAGTAGTTTGTTGTTACAGCTAGTTGTGTTCTGGTTGTATTGTTTGGAGAATGCCCGCCCTAAATGATGCATTTTCTTTTATACCACGATCTAGGGAAAAGTAGTGAAAACTCCGCCATATTAACGTTCTGAAACGGTAAAGAATTTCGTGATTAGACATCAGAGTTGTGACGTCACACTACCAGAGCAGCTAGAATTCTGGGTAAACAGGTTGACTAACGCAACAAACCTCGCGGGAGATATAAATGGCACATTTTCGAAACGCAAGAATTCAGTATGCCCTACTAAATTAATATCACTGTTCATAACCTAACTGCCACTATGTACAGGGACATTCTTTCACAAGTGCCTCATGGCACGGATGTCAGCATATTCCTTTGCTGTACCATAAGACGTCTTTGGTAGGAGAATTATCAGTAAGAACTTGTGCCTCCACATAGCCACGTAATCCAGACTTAACAGTGTGCAATTTTTATCTGTGGAGTACCCTATAAAACTGAATGTATACAAGCAATCCTCACACAGAGCATAAGGCATGAAATACAGTCTATCAGTGCTGAAGAACTTGCGTGAGTTAATAATAATTTCGTCAGAAGATGTGAAGTATGTGTGGCAGCAAATGGTGAAATTTTCAGCATATTCTATGAGTATGGTAATCACAAATTCTATGACATCTGGTCAATGCAGGGGCGCATGAAGGGTCCATGTATCATCCGGTGCAGCACGAAGTGCGGTACGCACAGCCACCCATTACACTAGGCACTGAGGAAGAATGTTCCTGAAGAATCGACCTGCCACTAGTTACCTTAATGCAGAAGTGGTTACAAGGCAGCAGCAACTCAGAAGAAATTATGTCCAAGAAGGACAGTTGGCCATCCTGCTTCGCTCAGAAACAAAAAACAGCACATCGTCTGCACAAACATGCATATTGCACATTGAGCTCTATTACATACCGGAGGTAGCACTGCATGATGAAAAATCGTGACGGCAGGGTTCGCGGTCCGCCATGAAAGTGAACGTATACTTTAGCTCCTATCCCGTATCTCCTTCTAACAAACTCATGTGTATTAATGGAATTATGAAGATGTATTGGCGTTTTTAAAAACTTTTATGAATGAATCGTTTCAATATAAACTACTTGATGCTTTTTAAGTAGATAACAAAACTAATTTCATATTGTAATGGTTTCGTAAAAATATTTATTTAATCTGAATCTGGCGTGAATGTGCATTGGTAAACAATTGTCAACACTCGCATTTAAAAAATTTAAAATAACTTCACATTAGGCCTACATTTTGCGATATTATGCTTGATTTCTATATGTAAAGAGAATAGGCAAAATCTGTGCTAAGTGCTTTGGAAATGTATAAACCGTGACCTTCAACTGCACCGTTACTGTACTGGATACAATTCACATTATTTATTAATTTTTTTAATAATTCCTGTAGGCTAGTGCAAAGAATGAAATTTCAAAATACTTTAAGTCACTAGGCCTACTTAGAAGTTCCTTTTTCTTCAAATCTGAAATTAATTAGCCGTGCTATTTATCTTCTTGTTCTTGCGACAGACAATCGTCTGTAGCCTTTTGTTCTTTCTCAATTCTGTTTTGATAGATGATGGGAGGTCATCTGTTTGTGTCTGTTTATCTATTTTCGTATAATTTTCAGCGAGGTCTTATACAAAAACATCTGCTTCCTCTTATATCTGCGATTAAAAACTAGCATGAAAAATTTAGGCCTACATGGATAAGAATACTATGTTTACATGACTAACATATTGCATAATTTATAGTCCTACATGGTACCTAAAGTAGGCCTACTACTAACCACATTACGAACCAGTTGTCTTTTTGGAACAATAATTTTTTGAAGATGTCCAGGAAAATTGAAGACTGATGGTACAGCATCTTTTAGTAATTTTACAAGTGCACCAGACCTTGACTGATAGCAATCAGGTGTAAGGTGTCTGCTGCTTAATGTACTGTACGCTGTGGGTGACCAGTGGCGTTCCTAGGGCGGGGCGGTGGGGGTGGTCCGCCCCGGGCCCCACTTACTATGGGGGCCCCCAGTGATGCTCCACCCTAATATAAAAATTAAAGTTCTACCTCTTTTTTTGCTCATCGGAATTTTTGTATTAAATACAAATATTGCATATTTGACGTGTTACCAATAACAAAAAATTGACTCCAGTTATCAATGTTTTAGTCTCCGGCTGTGAGAGGTTACTAGGAGATGCGTAGTTGGATACTGATGAAAAATAGAACATGTCCTAATTTTTGTCATATTTAAACATTACCTTTTTCCCATTTCATTACTTTTTAATTATGCACATATTTGTATTTTGCTAATTAGTTAACTTAATATTATTGGACTAATATATGTTTGTATTTAATAAATAAATACATTAAATACTACATGAATTCGCTCCCTTATTCTGGCTTTTATTTTTTCGTATAGCTTAGCCCATGGAGACGATCTGAAAGACAAAAAGGCAAGCCATAGAAAAAGAAGTTAAAAATAGTCGTGTTCGTAGCTTTTGCTGGGAGAAGGGGCCTAAACAATAAATCCCCCCCCCCGGACCTCAAGTGGTCTAGTTACGCCACTGTAGGTAACCAATATTCTCTGCGCATTGCTTGAACCCACTTCTTCGGAATATCAGGCCAAGAAAATGGAAACCTGTGAGAAATAAACAAACATGCACATTGTACGAATTTCCTAATATTATTATTAAAATGGAAACCTGTACAAACAGGCAAGAAAAAGACAAGCGTTCTTGGCTAAGCTACGCTTGAGGTTAAGTCAGATTCGGCCAGTATCCTCAAATGTTCCAAACAAAAATAACCTACTTGTGAAACTTAAGTCCACTTCCATTTCTCTGGAGCTCTGTGCAGCCATATGCCACGCAATATTTGACCATTTTGTCATGAAAAATAACAAAAACGCATTCATAAATATATGTTTACCATAGGAAGCACACTTCACCAATACGTACGGAGTAGCCAACTTAACAACAAGTGAACGTCACGATTTATGCAATTCCAAAGCACAGCTGTTGTGTATCCTTTTATTGAGATCACTGATATTGCATGACTGGGTCTAGTGTCCTGGGTTTATGTCGAAAACATAATGCGTTCAGAGTGTGTAGTGAAAGAAGCGCCTATTTGTGAATCATGTGACTAATGTATAGAATATGGTGGTATGAAAATATCTTGTAATACCGTAGCCTATACTTACATTATTCAGTACAAGTGCTAGGCTAATAGTCTTATTTTCCCCAAATGGGGATTTTTTTTATTAAGTTTGACATCAGTCTCAACGAGAAGAGCAAAAATTTACTTATATGTATCAGGATGCCAGTCCATATATCGTAATAGTTTAATCAAAAGATGGATCTATATTTGATGCCCACACCATGAGCTGAAAAAAGATTTACATATACATAATATTCGAAACAACAAGTTAGAAATAGACTAAATTTTCTTTACCACCATGAAGCTAATGCTTTTCTGACTTCCTCTTTTGACAAGAAATTTAATGCAGTTTCTTACGTTCCGTTTTCAGATAGGGTAGTTAAAAATATAGGCCTTGACATTTCCACAGAAGACATTAAAACTCACGGCCAGTAGGCCTACTTTTCTTTCCACTCCACTAGATTTACCTCCTCAAGGCTCTGCTCTGAGTCCTATCCTATTCGTTATTTACATAAGCATTATTCATCAAAAGTAAACTATTACCACAGTATAAGTATTAATACAGTAAGGAAACTGTGTGTTAAAAGTCCTATGACAACTTGTTAGCTGGGCGACACTAGCGCTCCATGCGGCGGTTGAGTAAAACTGCATTCTCACCATACAAAATAACTTGGGAAAATGCATAAACACATAACAAAATATGTTATAATAAGAGAAAAAAATCTTCTTTCAAAACTGAATTTTAAATTTAAGAAACAATGAAGCATGTATTATATTTTAGTTAAGATCAGGCACAATTTTTAAATGCCACTTACCTGTAACTTGCACTGCAGTTCCTAGGGCTATTCTTATTACAAGTTTTAATAACTTCAAGATGATTCTTGGAAAACAAATTATAACTCATTTTTATTTTTAAAAGTAGCCTAATATTACATTAGAATAGAAATGTCATCATTTTACAAAAATAATACAATATTACATAAGATACAATACAAAATTCAAATAAAAATATAGGTTTCTATCAATATTTCTCAATTTGTAATACTCCAAAACTGCTTTTAGTATACAGTCGGTACAGCAGTTTTAATTAAAGAGTTCTTATTGGAATTCATAAACTGGCTGTTTTCGAAGTGTTCCAAACATAGGCGGCAAATTACATTTAAATATTTTACAGTTTTTGTTAGTAGGTCTTCTCGCCGACTATTGATGACCCATTTTTTACACCTGAAATCATTACAACAATTGAAGGTAGATCGAAGCCGTAAGATACAGAAACAAAATACAATCTCAACAATGAAGTTGAGGACGAGCAGTGTGACAAACCTATATTCAAAGGTCACTCTTTAATATAATTTATAACTTAAACGTTGATTTTAATGGTGGGAAAAACCTTGGACTAGATACGCTTCTTAACAGTAGCCTATTTTAGGTAAGCCTATTGCTTGCCTAGGTTTGGATAATGATGTCATGTTAGTTTACTGTCGCAAACACCTTAATGGCACATGTATCCGAGAATTTATGATGTAAGATTATGTTTTCGTCATCTTTACGCCTACATCGTGTTCGAGAAAATAAATATCGTACCGCCTGTAAAATCGGCTATGTGCACTTTTTTACGAAATTGAGTTATGTGCACTGATATTCCTTAGCATTGATCCTTACAACCGGGCATGTGGATCTTTGATTGTCAGGTTTGTGCAAGCAAAGAAAAAAAATCGGCTACATGCTGCAAAATGACCATGTGCATTAGAGCTCACATAGCCATTCTTGACTGCCAACACGGCACACATGTTTGTATACATAACCGGCCCTGACATATACATTACAATGCACATAGGAAATAAGCTGCACCGCAGCAAATATTGTGTTATCTTAAGCGATCACAATACGACATCCTAAATATTGTTATCTTTAACCGTGATATAGACTGCTGACATTTTCATTTCATTAGTATCTATTGTTAGAAATTACAACATAATTAAAGATAAAAATATTACATTAAAGTAAATGTAAACATAACCACACCAGAACATGTGTCAAGAGTAAGCCAGCAGGCATACAATAAATATTACGTATTTTTCTTCTTACCTTTCTGGATCTTTTGGGAAAGTGAAGAAATGCAATTCAGGATTTCTTCCTTTATTGTTACTGCAATTTATAGCAGAACAATAACATCCTTTCCAAACACGCATTGCTATAAAAATTCAAGACTCCTATTTATTTCCATTCTTCCCGCAGTAGTGATTGTAGTATTACTCATTGGCCGGTAGGATCGCATGGAATCTGCGCGCGCATGTCCGTATGGCAGAAAAACGGACTGAGTTTCTTTACTGTATCAATACGTATACTGTGCTATTACTCTATGTCGACAACATGTTACTCTAGGCCTACTCCTGATTTGACAGCACAATATTCAAAACTAAATACATGATGGAACAAACTGGCCAAAATTCACTCAATAATCACATATTGCACCTTGAACTTATTATAAGTTAAATGCTTCCAAAACTCGTACCATTTTTTTGGAGCCATCAAAATGACTCATCAACCACTAATTTACGAAGGGGGATCGAAAAGTAACACACAACTATTATTTTTACAAAAAAATTTAATAGGTAGGCCTACTATTAGAAGCAAATGCACACATGAAGGGACATCTTTTGTCTATTTTTCTATATAGGCACCAAGTTTCTCAATACATTTCTCCCATTGTGATACCAGTTTGAAAACACCCTTTTCATACAAGTTCGTTTGGTTGGAGTATAGCCATCTGCAGACTGCTGTCCCGTGTCCCATGTTCAGCAAAGTCTACCAATAAAACACCATTCATATCCCAAAATACTGTCACAAGCACTTTATGAGCAGATTGAGTCACTTTGAGTTTTTTCTTTACCGGGGAAGCAGCATGTTTCCACTCCATAGAGGGCTGCTTTGTTTCGGGCATGTAGTGGTATGCCCACAGTTCCCTTCCCAGTGAATAAATTTCATTTGTTTGGTCCCAGGAAGAATTCCTGGCTGGTAAACACTTTGCGTCAGATGCAGAAGTGAAAACAGCAGTCCGCAGATGGCTGTACTCGAACTGAACGGACTTCTATGAACAGGGTATTTTCAAACTGGTATCACAATGGGAGAAATGTGTGGAGAAACTTGGCGACTACATAGAAAAATAGACAAAAGATGTCCCGTCATGTGTGCATTTGTTTGTAAATGTACCCATTCAACTTTTTGTAAAAAAAAAAAAGTTATTGGCCGTTACTTTTTGATCCACCCTCGTATATTAATCACAGCCCAATTCCAATAACATGCACAGTTGAATGTTTAAGAATTCACCTCACACATAATTTAAAATGGAACCTTCATGATCTAATTGCTGGGAAGAAGTGGGGGTTTCATTCCTTTCACAGGATCTCCTCATATCACAATTTGATACACTCTGAAATTGATTATGGAAATGTTACAGTACATAGTCCCACAAAATCACTTCACAAATTTACGCAATAGCTAAACGCACTCTTGGTATAACTGGCAACCCCAGTAAGCTTACTGTGAAAGTATTATAAGAAATTTGTTTCCATCCTACGTCACTCTGACAACTAATAGCAACCAATCAAATTATATCAGTTACCCCTTTACAATAAAATTCTCAGCCCATATTGCAATTAATGCTGCAACAGTCTTCAAGCTGTACCCTACATTTCACCATCAACACGACACACACATACACAACAATCACGTCACACTGCACACCATCACATACCTATCACACTTTTCTAGTTCCCATTCAAGATATAACCAAACAACATATATAATTCATTCTTGTGTCCGACTTTAGCGTTGTGTACAAATATTTGAATAAAAACACTTTCTTAACGCACTTTATTTTACCTTAGTAAACTTCTGGACGGCCGTTTCGCAGGTGGTGTTCCTGCATCATCAGCAGAGTGCCAACTGAGGTCTCTGGAGCAGGTGTTTGTGAGGGTGTAGGGTTGCCACCTGTGGCACTCTGCTGATGATGCAGGAACACCACCTGCGAAACGGCCGTCCAGAAGTTTACTAAGGTAAAATAAAGTGCGTTAAGAAAGTGTTTTTATTCAAATAATAAACATATATAAGATGTAGAAACTGTTCTCGGGTTTCCATTCGGGTAAGAGAATAAAATTCTGAGCTTTCGGCGACTGTCTGCGTCGTCATCTTTGGAGAAGTGGGTTCCAGAGGTTATGGCGTTCTATATATACCCATGAAAGGACTAGTTAGATGCAGTCATGGATCCTGACTGGTTGGTGGAAGTAAACGGTCTCTCCCTCAGTCATTGGAGTAGAGAAATAGCAGGTTGCACGGAGGGAGAGACCATTTACTTGCACCGACCAATCAGGAAATTCTCTTACCCGACTGGAAACCCAAGAACAGTTTTCTACATTGTATTCGTCAGGAGAACATTCAAAGTTTTAACATATATAAGACCTTCGACACCGATACACGTCCAACACACACATACATTCATGGTTCCACACATGTTTCCCTAATTTGTAAAATCAAATTAAACGTAGCTGTACCTTCACAAAATAAAGAAATTAAAAACCCTCAGTGTGACTGCGGGGAAATAGGGGACCTTAATCACAAACTTTTTGGATGTAATTTATCAAACAACAAATAGGCTAGATCAACTTTATCATCATATTCATAAATACAAAGGAACAGGACTATCACATATACAAGAAGACGAAATACACATGAGCCATATATTATACAAACACTTTACAAACTGCAAAATTAAAATTAATATAACCGTTAGTACCAACCTTGCCTACAAAATCCCCCCGAAATACCACATTTTCCATGATGCTGGTACTCTATGCTTGGAGAACAGCATTGGTAAATAAACTGTAAGAAGAAGAATAGTGATAATAATAACTATGCAGATAAGAAAGAGATGTGTTGTGTGAGGTCATGAATTTCCCTAAACCTCCTGTCTGTAGGAAGATACAGGCCTAGTGAAAATGACAGCAGAGATATGACTGTTGGCGTAGTTGGCCCATGGTCTAGTTGTAGATGTGGCAGAGAAACAAATAACATTGAGTACAGCCAATTACAGTGGCGTGGAGATGGATATCTGTAACTTGGTATCACATCTAGGCCATGTATTGGCTACATACAAAAGATAGGCGAGATACTGTTAGGAGAAGAAAACAGGCTGACAGATGAGGCCATAGACAGGCTACAAAGGTATTAGGCAAAATACAACACATGTCACAGAAATGAGGAAGGTGACAGACGACAATCTTTCCCCTAAAAGTGCAGATACAATACATTGCATCTGAGAGGAGAGACCTTTAACCACTAGCAGTGATGGCAGGGGATTCCACTTTGGATAACAAAGGAAACATGATCAGACAACTCAGACCTCTATGGTGCTGGAATGCATTGCAAAGGTTAGTTCTTTCTTTAAAGCTTGATATCTCAAAACTTTATTTGTCCATACATAAGGAACATTTTCTCAGAAACTATTGAACATGGAAAACTGATATGTTCCAATATGTGCTACACATATTAAAGTAGCCAAAAATTGATTATATTATACCTCTAGCAAATAAGGAGGGCGGCTGTTAGCCAGGTCTACACTCACGCACTCTCCACGCTTCCAGCCGCCCTCCTTATTTGCTAGAGATATAGGTGATTAGTATGATTTTTTAATTAAAGAATTGCCTGTTGCAAAAAATTCTTCTTCTTAAAAGAACGATCTAAATAAAATAAAAACTCCTTTGAAGTTTGTACAAAGGTCCAAATAATATGCTAGAAAAATTTCAAGGAAATACAATTAATAGCCTATAAAATCCTCGTTTTTAGCATCATTGTAGGCTACACCCTTCCTTATATGAATACAGTAACAAGAAAACTGTGATTAATGAATTGCTAGGTTGGTGGCGGTTAGGATACAGACATACTGAAGGTAAATGGCATTTTCAGTCATTACCTTCGTGTAACACAATAGTAAACTTACCGGTACATGTTTAAATGGAACAATACATGTCTAGGTTGCTAACTACCATTTTTCCTCTCTGTCGACATAGAGGTCAAAATAGTGTTTTTGTTGCTATAGAATGTAACTTGGTCCTGGTTTAGCTTCCCTAGTAGCACAGATCGTTGGGCCAATGTTGGGGAATGATCGCCATGTTTCGTTGGTCAACGGTTAGGAATGTCCGTCGGGGTTCGGTTGCCAGGAAGCGTTTTATCCAACCAACTGCCAACTGTAGCCAACCAATATACAACAAAATCCCAACAGTTGAGAGACATCTATTAGGTAATGGTGGAACTACCACGCAGCGCAGCGCAGAGACATCTGGCGGAAATACTAGAAGCACACAAAATTTAATTTTTTATTTTCCCTTTCGCATCCCTTTTCTCCTCTTTTCCCTATTAACTACCTTCTCTCCTTCACCCTACCTACCTATTCCTATCGTTTAAAATTCGCACCTATGGGGATTCGATCTCGGAACCGCTAGCGTTATAGTCTATCGCTTTAGCCACTACGCTATTAGTGATGGTTGAAATAAAAATCGGGAATTCTTCTAGCCTATTTACTACAGAGATGTGTAATACATGATAAATAGTAAGAAGGATATACATCTCGTATTTTGAATATTTGAAGTGAATATATGATAACGTTATTTTCAGAGAACAAATAAAGAGCCCTAATATTAATAAACTAAAAACACCATTCGGATTCTTCAACATATCAAGATGGCGAATAACAACTGTTGTATCTTCATGTCTTCGTTTCTGTTCTGTGTTCGTGATGACCCGAACTACGCCGGAAATTGCCGAAGACTAGCAGGAAGAGGTGGAGCGAAGTAAATTTTTATCATGTAACGCGCACAAAGAGCTCGAATAATTAATGAATTAAAACTGTTTTATTTTATAGGAAATGAAAATTTAACGCTTATAATGTTAGGCTATTTCAACACTTTTTAATTTTAACAAAAATGCGATCACATTACAACGAGATTTATTGTTGGGCCAGCAATCATAACCCCAACGGTAGGAACGGTAGGAAGAGCCCTCGTTGGCCTAACGTCATAACCCCAACGGTAGGACTTGGCGCATGACGCAACGGAAACGTAACGTGGGCTAACCGAGGAAATTACAACGAACGTTTTCCCAACATATCCCAACCATGCCAACGAAATCCCTCCGTTAGGCCAACGAAGTGTGCTACTAGGGTTGTTCCCTTGTCGAGGCGAGGTGAGATTTGTAATACATTTAACATTATTTTTGTTTATGGGTTAAATGTCACAACCAACATTGTTATGGCTGGGAGTGAAAGACAATTTAGACACAATGTTTTCTTGTTAAACTATGTCATGGGACTTTTCTATATGTAGTCAGAATTAAAGTAAAATTGCCTTCGGTGGATCATATGTTTCCTACCTTCTCGAAACGCATGACCCACCGAAAGCAATTTTACTTTAATTTTGACTACATATAGGCTACATTAAACAGTGGAAATCGGGACCAAACATGTCAGCACTTTTCTATGTTTTCAACATAAATCATGATTAGGGTGATTAAATTCATATAATTAGAAGATAGAATGAGCTCTTCAAACAAGAACCAAATTCTGATGTGATAATGTCGTTTAAACAAGTTATTACATTCACCCATGCAGGCCAAGCTTTGCACGGAACTGAATACAAACTGCATTATTGACGTAAATGACCTGCACCGCTAACAAATTCAAAAAATCACGAGATTTAAGAGCAGAAGTGACTAAAGATTATCGATTGCTAAATTCCATAACATAAAATATTAATTGTTGAAGTTGTTGGAGCCATTTTATATACGAAGGTTTACATATTTGCCCAAATTTTATAAATAAGATTAAACCACTGTACTCTAAAATATTGTGAATTCTGGTGCATTTAAATCCCTATGAGTATTGCTGTGAAAGGTAAACAAAACAGTTAAATGTTAAAACTCAGCATTTTAGAGAAGTAAGTGTATTGGTCTAGAATACTAACATGAAAACTGATTTGCAGATGCAATTACATTGTCAGTTTCATTTAAATTAATTACAGTATTTTAATCTTTCAAAAATAGTTTTCCAAATGAGATGGCTGAGATGGTAGCATCCTGGACTCGCATTTGAGAGGTCCAAGATTCAAGTCCATCTAGTTAACTTTTTTTTCTTCTTCTTTCTTTTTTCCATGGTTTCTTCAGTCAAAAGGGTGTTTGGATATTTAAGTTACTTACTGTGACTCATTGTCACTATTTCTTCTTTTATCATAATCATCAAAATTCAGTCAGTTGTAACATGTACAAGTTAGGTTTAAACATATATTGTACAAGTTGAGAACTATTTCAAAACAGGCCTTGCTGCCCTTTTTTCCCTCTAAAAAAAAAATATTTTATTTTACAGAAATCTTAGTCAGTTGAGAAAGTAAAGCATTGCATGCTTACAGAAAAAAAGTAATTCAGTTTGGGATGTTTTTCAAGGTCAGGTTTGTTTACATTCCTAACTTAAGGAACCACTTGGTCATCTCGAAATTTATAGGCTACTAAAATAATCGAACTAAACACTCTCTTCTTTCACTTCGCAGCAAATGAAAAGAAATTACCTTGATTGAACGCATCTACACTAGGAATACTTGTCACCCACTGTACCCCTTATTGTATAACCAGAATCACAACTAATATAACGTAAACATAACACTGCAAGTGCACACTGGACTGAGTAGAGTGCGCCATGACTGAACACTTAAAAATAACCAACGCTTTGTGGTTAAATACAGTACATTCTCAGGAGGTGGATTATGCAGGGTCTTCTTTGAGATGTGGTTTTGGAGGAGAAATAAAAAAGAAGTGTTTTAACATAATAAATAAAAAACAGCTGATCGATTATTTTTGTGAAAAGTATACTAACAACTTGTAAGTACAGAAAGACTCTGTTTTTTAAGTCAGGCCTCCTGCTCAGTTAATTTTTAATTGAAGGGGTTAAAGCCAAAGTGGTGTAAGTCTTGTTTTATGCATTTAGAGAAACAGAAGGTTTTGTTAAATGCATTATTGTAATCTCTCTAATATTGTCCTCCATCCTATATATATATATCAGGGGTGCCCACAGGGGGGGGGGGTTAAGACGCAGACTGTGTCATTGAAATTTCTGGGGGGGGGGCAAAATATTAGCGTTTTATGAATTTTCTAAGGGGAGGGGTTGAAAATTGTTGCAAAATTAGTTTTTCAGTGCTAAAATAGCGTAAAATGTGATTTTCATTAGTTCAATATTTAAAAATTTTCCGGGGGCGGACCCTCCACTTAGGTAATGATTTCTTATTTACTTTGGCATGCCTTAGAATATGGTAAACAAATTTCCTAACTAGTTTTTCTATGCTAAAATAGCGTAAAATGTGATTTCCATTAGATTAATATTTAAAAAATTTTTGGGGATGGAGCCCCCCAAACCCCCTGGCACTTTCGACTCTCCTTGCAATTATTTTCTGGCTACGTCATTGTTGCACTTATTATATTATCAATATAATGTTACAAAGTGGCCCAAGAAGTTAAAGCGACAAAAAATAAATAAATAAAGTAAAAAAATTGCCCCCCCTAGAAATATCATATGGGCACCCTTGTCGACAGCCAATCAGGTTGGGGGGGAGCAATGAAGTTTGGGGGGTGAGTCATGAAGTTTAGGGGGGTGGGCACCCCTGTGTATATATATATATATATATACATATATACATACATATAATGTATGAACATAATAGGACTTGCACGACTCTTCCTGCTAACATATCTATACCGCAACATTGCATTGCAATACTAAATACAGTGTGATACTTTACAGGGTGTCCAACTGGGCAGGGAAACTCGGCGGAGAACTATGGCATCTGGGAGAGTTCATCACAAGTCGAGAGGAGATTCAGAAGGTAAGGTAGAATGGAATAGACTTATTCTGTAACAATTTATATTGAACCCAATATTCACTCACATGCTAAGATTTATTCAGTAATTGCACAAAGTAAGTTTCCCTAGGGCCGTTTACACAAACAAAACAAAATTTCGTGGAAATATTTATTTCAACAGATAGAGCAAGTGTTCACCTATTTTTCAACATATTTGCCACAGGAATTGAGACATTTGTCATACCTTGGGACCAACTTTTGAACATTTGTGTCATAGAAGTCGGCTGCCTGGGATTTTAACCATTGTGTGATAACCTTATCTGTTTCTCTGTCAATGTCTACCATTCTCTGTCTTTTCTTGGGGGGTAGGAAAAGATGAAAATTTCTGGGTGCCCGGTCTGAGCTGTAGGGTGGAGACTTCAACACATCTCTGCAAGTCTCCTGCAAAAGTTCGGCTGGGAGGTGTTTCAACATCCATCCTACAGCCCGGACCTCGCTCCCATTAATTTCCATCTTTTCCTACACCTCAATAAATGACACATTATCTACATTTTATATTGTATTTTATATGTTAAGAACAACTTAAACTTCTTTGATTTTCCTGCTTACGTTCACGACTATAACACCAGGCTCTGCAATGAGGTGTAATTATTACACTACCCAGGTCAACAAGAAAACTAGATTTTGTATCTTTTATATCCTGTGTTAAGAATCTTTTTAATCCTGAATTGTTTTTAAGACCTGGATGAATATTTCAACTTTGTTAATCTTTTGAAAATGTTTTGTCTGTCAGCTTTTTTGTGTTTATTGATATTGCAGTGTGTCCACTGGTCGGGAAAATCCGGAAAAAGGCCGGGAATTTTGTATGGTCGGGAAAATCCGGGAAAAGTGAATGAATTTGTTAAAATATCCGGGAAAATTCGAAAAATTTGTGGCCCACATAAAACAGGTGAAAATGAATACAATTTTTAGGTAGATTTCAAAAAAAAAAAATCTGCCTATTGGGATTGGTACCATGTCATGACTTTTGAAAAATTCTTTCATATCTTTACGTTTCATGTCTCCCTAAGTATGAAACCACCACCCGTTCAATTTTTTGTTTGTATATTTATATAGGCCTATATACACCTAGGCCTATACACTTGATTTGGGTTTGATAAAGTCAATGGTTGCGGTAATGAATACAGTAAGTTAGACTTCCTCTGGCACTAACTTTACACCATCATAACATGAAGGGATGAAAAAATTCTAGCCTATTGTAGAAAAAGTCATTAAGCCTAATGTGGGTTTTACGGCTAATCTAGTAAGTTCCAGATCCTATCACCCGCATTATTTTTTTATGAAATATATGACAAACGCTTAAAGTATTAATGTATTTATATATATCTTTACACGCTAACGGCCGTAATTTTGAAGATATTTCAACCAAATTTTATTACGTTATTTCTAGGCCCAATAGTTCGGACGAGTTCGTTAATGAGCAAAATTGGCCCAAGGGGGGTCGGGGGAGGGGGTTCCAATTTTGAAAAATTTATATCTCGGCCTCTAAGAAATATAGAGGGAAACTTTGTTTCAATAAATTAGACTATTCCCTATGGGGTTCACGGTGACACCAACGATTCGGGGGTTTTGGGGGTACGAGTGGGGGTGGGGGAATGGAAATGATAAATTTTTGAAACCACGTCTTGTGTGTTATCGTTGAAAAGCTCTTGATGAGTACTCTACAAATCAATAACTAGTTTCTCGATAGCTCTCATATAAGGCGAGATTTGGATGTTTGAAATACACTAACACTTAAAAATATACCTCAGCCTGAAGGCCTGCCAAAAGGAATGTGTGAGGACCAACTAAGGATAAAATTACCAATGTAATAGAGTTAGAAATATTAAAAATAATAGTTACACACCTTTAGAACAATAATGCATGGCAAAATCAAAAATAAATAATAAAATATAATACCAATTTAAAACATAATAGACAACTCTCTTTTATAAGAAAATTTCAGATTTATTTATATTTCATATGGTACATTGTACACTTTGATATTGCTGTGATAAAGTAATTCTGAATAAAAGGGAGTTTGATATGAAAGGTACAGCTCAATGAAAAAAGAGTGCTGTCCTCAAAGAACATTGGGACTACTGTTCAGTTATGTTGATATTTTGAGTTTCATAGAGTTATCATAGTCATGGCTCTCTTTAAGAATTATTATAATATCATTAATTTTGTCTTGTTTAGCGGCTTTGCTAATTTTATTCATTGCTGATCTTGCGCACGGCCTCCCAGAATATTATATCCTTTTCTTGTTGTCAAAACAAATGATTGTAGGCTCTTCCTCTTTACCGAATTCAGTTCTTATTATTGCGGGTTTGCCATGCCAAGTCTAAAAAAGAAGAGTGCTCCGCAGCGACAATAAATTAAACCAAAAGCACTTCGAAATCTACCTCAGCCTGTAGGCCTGCCTAAAGGGATTTTATCTTCTGCCAGCTTCCAAAAAATCTCAGCTGCTCTTGAAGATAAACTTCTCCTGCCAAAAATTGCTTTCTTCTTATCTTTAGCAGCAGATGTACAACCATTTCTAAAAGAGTTTCAAGCTGACACTCTAATGGCTCCTTTCCTACATGGTGACCTCCTGAAAATTGTAAAGAAGTGTATGGAAAGAGTTGTGAGAGACGACATTCTAAAAAAGATTTGTCTTCATGACATCGACCTCAACAAAATTGAAAATTTAAGAGCCCAAGATGATGACCTTGGTTATAGCACAAGGACTGCATTAAGAAAGTCCATTTAGACATGTTAATGTTTCAAAGGGAGTGCAGAGACTGTCTGAAATGTGTTATTGACAAGCTGATGGAGAAGTCACCTTTGAAGTACGGTACACCTTAACTCAGGGTTTGTCTTTTATGAGTCCAGAAAAAATCGTCTTCACTCCAGAAGAGGCTGTTTCACAGATGGTATCGACAATGGATATCTTTATTCAGTCGAGTTTGATTACTCCCTCTAATGCTCAGAATGCAGATCATGAGTAGGCCAATAGAGATCTTATTTTGAAGGAAACTGCAGCAGTTGACTTCAAATCTTACTCTAAAAACACAAGGTTGGACAAATTTTGGATGAAAGCGTTTGATAGTTATGACACTCCTAGTTTAAGGAAAGTAGTTTGTTTATTACTTCCAATTTCACATGGAAATGCTTGAGTGGAACGTGGCTTCTCTGTGAACAGTGACGTTTTAGTGGAAAATCTGAAAGAAGAATCCATAGTTGCTCAGCGCCTGGTATATGATGCTGTTGCTCAAGAAGGAGGTTTTAGAGCATCTTTACATCAATAAAGGCATAATTCTCTCTATGAGAAATGCCAATGCAAGATACAAAGAAGCACTTCAAAATGATAAGTTGAAACGTACAGAAGAAGACAAGGCAAAAGCAGAAAAAAGGAAAGCAAATTTTCTGACCAGAGAACTAGAAGAGAAGAAAAGAAAACTACTCTTAGAGTCTGAAAAAGGTGCAGCTGCTCTGGATGAACAAATTAAGTTGCTGAAGAAAAAATAAATGGGATCAAAAAGAAGCTATATTGAATTTATTATACTGTTCCTTACTTTTGTAATTATTGTTTGCAATTACTTTTGTTACTAAAAGTTTTTCTTAATTAAAGTATGTATAATCCTATAATTTTTCTTACACAGTTATTAGAAAGTGCTTCATAATCATATTCTGGTCGGGAATTTCTGAAATGATCAATGAAAATCAGGGAATAAGTCGGGAATTTCTTCAGCATTACTTGGTGGTCACCCTGTATTGACAATGTCATTCATGTATCCTCGTATTCGACAATAAATAATTATCTTATCTTATCTCAAGATTTATCTTTGTATGCTTGTGTTTCAGAACTACAACAAGAATGCTCAACTGCGGAGTAGAGATGGTGGCACACTGGCCAGGGAGATTGCCAACGACATCAAGAACATGACGGACCTCAAGATCAGCGCTGTCAAGGTAACCACTTCCAAGCAATTTCATGGATGTGCTGGATCAGGGCATGAACTTTAGGTGTGAAGGCAGCCATTATTGTTAGCATTACAGCCTTTTGGAATTATCAATACATCAACTCTATTTGTTGTTTACAGCATATATCTCTTTTAAATATGCAAATAAATAAACACTGAAGGAACCCCCCCTCCCATTACTAGTTTATATGAGGGTCATTCAATAATTAAAGAGAGAAATTGGTCTGGGGAAAAGATGGTTGGTAGTACAAGTTTGATACATTTAGGATTTTATGTTGACATCACTGGGATGAGTACTAATCAGCTGATGGAACAACATTGCTCTGTTTATAACCTCAAAATTAAGTTTAATGATGTCTGGTCTTCTTGAAAATTCCACATTGGTTGAACAACGTTCTGTGATTCGTTTTTTGATTGCTGAAGGTAAAAAAAACAGCTAATATATACTGCAGAATGACCAAAATAATTCAGTGCTTTTTTTCTAATTAAAAAGGTGGCGGTACTCACAGAAACTTTTTAACTGAATCTCACGGGAGCTCTCACACTTCTCCCAGACGTCATTTTTCTGAGTTAATGTCCAACAATCGGGCCTATCATGGCCAGAAATGTTTCTCCCCTGAATTGCAGTAAAATTACCGGTACTTGCGACATACTCTTCAGATTCAGTTTATTCACAGTTGGCAGATTTATGAGATACCGGTACTTCAAAAACATCGACATGCTTTCTTTTATTACGCACCGGTACAAAATAATTATGAATTCACTTGTCTGTGCAACACAAACCAAGGGTTTTCTTTTCAAATTATATGTAAGCAATGAATGCAGTTAAATTTAAACGTGCACTAACCCCTGATTAACTATGGTAGTTAGCTACTTACTACTTGTTTGTTACTACGTTAGCATTAACTGCATTTGGTGCAGTACTTATACCGTTAGAATTGCCTTGACCACAGGAGCAGTTTGCTGAGGCCTGGAAAACCCACCCCAACCCTCTTGCAGTCCAGTAGCCACGGCAATTTACAGGAAATATCATGTGCTCGTATGTATGCAGAAATCTAACAAAACCAACAAACAAGCTTGATTTTAAATAAAACATATTTTTATGGGAATTGTGATAGAAATATTCTGAGTAATATCCAAATTTTATTTTTAAAAAAGGTGCCGGTACTGCGTACCGTTGCGTACCGTCACAAAAAAAAAAGCACTGCCAAAATGTATGGTGAAAGTTGTATGAACTGTGGAAATTTTTACAAGTGGGTAGAACAGTTCAAAAGTGGTCGAGAATCAGTGACTAACAAATACCGTTCTGGCCAGCCTATTGAAGTTGCGATTTAGCACCCTTTGATTTCCATTTGTTTGGTCCACTGAAGGAGGTATTACATGTGAAGAAGTTCCAGGATAATGAGGATGTCATGAAATTTATGGGAAATTGGCTCCGAAACCGAGACAAATAGTTCTTTGCAGCCAGTATAAAAAAGCTAGTAACCTGTTGGGACAAGTGTGTAAATGTTGATGGGGATTATGTTGAAAAGTAGGAAAAGTCTTGTTTTGTAAAAGTAAATGTTTTTTTCTCCAGGTCAATTTTTCTCTTTGATTATTGAATGGCCCTCGTATTTTATGGCACCAACTAATTTACAAAATATCTTGGAAGTTTTTCAGCTGATTGTAAGCTTTAACAGCCAAACACACAAATTTAATTTTGTGTTACTAGAGGAGCGAACACTTGTTCGTGTCAAAAGTGACTGAAACTAAAGTAATAACATAATCAGAATATATAAGCATGGAATCTTTGTGGCCAGGCTATGAGTTCTATGATAGTGTTTGTTCATGCATTATGTCGTTATATGAGTCATATATTTTTTTTAAACAGTGATAAGTGATATATTTTTCAAAACAGATTAATATTAACTCGCCAGTGGTCACACAAGACCTTGTATTTTGTTTATTAAGGTTTGGTGGAAGGTGCGGGTTTATCCCCCCCCTCTACCTGACATTTAAAATACTATTCTTTGTGTAACTGTAGAAATTTTCACTCTATATACTTTGTATGCTATGGTGCGAGCTAATGTTTCCAACTGGAGAAAACTATTGAAGCAAAAGAGTAAAATATAAATATATAGGATTTGTGAATGCCGATGTAAAACAGTTTAGGGAGGAGAATGTTTGAGCCTGAGTGATGAGTGTAACAAACAAGTATTACAACAATGCATTGATCAGAGGTGCGCATTAAATTAATATTAAATAATATAAATAAATGCATTAATAATTAAGTATATAATAATTATCATATAAAATATAATCAAATATACAATGCATGTTATAATAATATAAACTGGTAGCCTATAGTTTAAGTTATTTTATTTAACAGAGGAATGACAAGAATTCCGAGCACAGTTTCATCTGTTAGTTATAATTGAAATATCTGAGTGGAAGAAGCAAACTTGTTCCATTTGATGAAGGTAATGTTTGCATCTTGTGACTGCTGAGATTGATATTCAACAGATGCAAAGGAGTATTTTCAATGTCAGATGGAGTAATACAACACAAACTCACTAGATGTGGTGTTTGTGCTTTCCAGCGTATTATGGACTCTGCGGAGAACTCTGCCATCGACCAGCAGGACGAGGTGGTCACAGAGTTTGAGTACTTCAATGCCAAGACGCTGAGGCCCCCAGGGGAGCCGCTTGAAAAGGGTGCCAAAGAAATGGTGCTCACGCCTAACAAGCATTTCTACAACATCCCCGTCAACACAACATACAGCGCCGTGCACGTTCCCACCAACGTGTATGACCAGGGTGAGTTTCCCACTCTTGTTTGACTAATAAAATGTTCACTTTCCATTTCTCCTAGATACATGAAAACCTAGCATAGTAAAAATTTCTGTCATGCACATTTCTTATCTTAGAGTTGATGATTTGTAGTGAATAAAAACTCAAGATTTTGTCAAATAAAATGCATAATGTCTACATACATTTCGCTATATAACAATTGGATTTCGTCATAAAAACGATAAAAGAAAATGATCTTGAAAATCAGCTTTTAAAGCGAACTGCATTATTTCCGTACACTGATAATATATATCAAGCAACATGCAGGAGTGATATGACAATGTCTTGAATTCATATGAAATAAAAACTATTCATGAAATACTGTAACATAAATAAACAGCTTACCCGATTTACTTGAGATGTTTGTATTTCAGTTTAAAATCAAAATAAACTCCTTACTTTACATTGGGGTTAGGGCAGTTTAAAAAATGCACAAATGCATTCTAAAATATTTTATTCGTCAACTTAAAGGAAAAGTAAACTAAAAATTCAGTATCATTTTCTTCATGCGGATTGAAGGAAAATGTTTTTAAGAAATGATATTCACTGTTAGAAATGTTTTACACCTTCACATTTAATCACAAAACAAATATGTTTATTGTAACTCAAGGGGCGCGTGATGTCACGCTTGATGAATGCTTGACTCAGTCCCGCCCGGTGAAAGACAGTTCACAACATTCTGTCTATTGTTATGGTTTTTTAGTAAGTATCTGTTTAAACAATGGTTTATTGTTGTGTTGTGGGGTGTACAAACTCATCATCAAAGAGTGATAACACACTTAAAATATCTTTCCATCGATTTCCCAACAGAGATAAGTCACCCGAACATTGTAGGCAATGGCTGATCAAAATAAAAAGAGAAAAATTTGTTCCTAGTAAATACAGTATGGTTTGTTCACAACATTTTGAAGAAAATGATACCGAGCTTTCAGTACAGTTACGAAAACAGTTAACTGGAGAAACCCCGCAATCTGTTTAAAAAAGAAGTGCTGTGCCATCACTTCTTTTGCGTACAAAATCTCAAACACCTCCAATGAAGAAAAGAAAATAGTCGTACTTGAGGAAGAAGGAAATGAGAGAGTTGTTGCAAGATTCAAACAGTAATCCATCAGTATCCGGGAATGGACAATCATGAATGTGGAATCTAGTATTTATGACGAAAATTCAGTTTCTAACAGCTTAGGCGTTCAGTGTGAACTAGGAAATGAAACTTATGTCAATGTTTGCACAGATTCATTGAATTTTTCTTCTAGAAATTGTGATTTAGATAGCTCTTTTAGCATTTCAGACATTTCTACTACCGCAAAAGATGATTCTGAATCTGAAAGTGACTCTGTTCATATCTTGAAAAATATTTTGTTTTTAAACTGTATTAGCTCTAAGTATTAACTGATAACGACTGGCAACTAGTGTATCTTTATTTATAATAACGCTATCGAATGAGTCATGTTGTGTTATACAGTCTACACCCCCCCTTCTGTTCATAAATCCCTTCACAGTCCCAACAACACACCCTTTCGTGGTCTGTTTGTATACACAGCCCACACTTACACCATTCTGTATTTTCTTTTCTTCCTTGCAATTCTTTCACTAATTCCTTGACATTTTCTTTTCGTGTGAAATTAATTTGTGAATTCCGAGATTCGTCCTTATAAGATAACATTGCAGGCATCTCTATCAACAACAAACACAAATGAGACTTTGTGGTGTATTAGAAACACACGCGCGAACATTACGGCAGCTGTCATCCTGTCAATGAATTGGCGCACGTGACATCATAGTAGCTTTTTACTTCACACATACAAAGCATAATATTAGGCGCCTGAAGTTCACGAGATCACCATTCGTTTTGTAATTCAAAGCTCCGTGCGATGAGATTAAAATCAAAATATGGTATTTTTTTAGTTTACCCTTCCTTTAAAAAATAGAAGCACGAATAAAGTTAAAATAATCACTTGTCCTCATCATCACCGTCATCAGTGGAAAAAACCAATGCTTTTGCTACATCATTGTTTCTCCCCGACATTGATATATATAGATTTTTTTTAATATTCACAGTTTGTTGCATTAATTTTTATGAATTTACATACAGAGTCGGACATTCAGGAGATATTGACAAAATTTCCAAAAACACCGATTTTTTCCATCAATAGTTTTCATGGACATATTTCAGTTTATTTATTAATGTTGCCTAATTTTCTGAAACCATGCCTTTTTTTTAAATGTACATCAAAATACATCGATGTTTTCAGGTCGATATTATCTTCACATCGATGATTACCGCTGATTTTAACATCGATGGTGAACATTGATCTTTTAACTATGGGTGCTCATCCCTATTTCCGTCTCTTTCAGGCGGGATTCAGCGGGAAGCAGGACGTTACAGGTTGTAGCCTCCAACACCAGCTTCGTAAAATGCGAGATTGTTGAAGTTTGTAACTTACAGCTTTTAAATTCATGATTAAATTTTTACTACTGTTCTGCTATCATATAATGAACAGTTATAACTTTTATAGGTGAACACAAAGACGGGAAGAACAAATCGACCGCTTGTTTACTTGTTTCGACTGTGAATCACACTGCTGGCTGCTGACTTCTTCCTGCATCTTCTTCCTCTAAAGTCCCTTCTTCAGTTGCCCTTGACTTCTTCGGGTTTTAAATCAAGTCATTGACTCATCAAGAGCTTTTCAACGATACCCCATGAGACGTGATTTTAAAAAATTCTAATTTCCATCCCCCCACCCCCCACTCGTACCACCATGACCCCCGAATCGTTTGTGTCACTGTGAACTCCATAGGGAGTACTCTAATTTATTCAAACAAAGTTTCCCTCTATACTTCATAGGGGCAGAAATATACATTTTTCAAAATTTCAACCCCCTCCCCCGACCCTCCCCTTGGACCAATTTTGCTCATTAACGAACTTGTCCGAACTATTGGGCCTAGAAATCTATATTAATAAAAGGAAGTGTCTGTCCTCCGTCTGTCTGTCTGTCTTCCGTCTGTCCGCGATGCCCAGCGAAATCTACTGAACGCAGAGATCTGAAATTTTATACATAGGCGGACTAAAGGGTCGGAATGTGCACCTCGAAGCCGGAATTTTAATTTTCGCTTTAGTTCGTGAGTTATGAATGAAAAACGGGCAGAAAACGTGTATTTATTCCGTTTTCGAAGCATGAGTTTTCAGTAATACAAATCAATTACACTAGGCTTTGGCTATTTTTGTCAAACCTTCGACATAAAAGCATCGCGATCTGTTGAATGTTGTAGCTCACGCTGGTCGATTCATTTGTTTTTAATGTCATGGCACGAAAACATAATATGAAATTTTCAACCGACACCTTAGAGGATTATTATTATTATTATTATTATTATTATTATTATTATTATTATTATTATAGGGATAATCAATATTAGCCTAAATATGGTCTAACGTTGTTCGATTTGGACGAAACTCACTATACAGGGGTTTTCCGGGCCAAGGAACTCGAATCTGAGGTCGCCTTTACCAGGTGACGCTATCTAATCGTGATATGTAGTCCACATGATTTAGGTGTTAATATAATGATTTAACTATTAGCCTATGCTCTTAATTTTTAATTTTTGAAATAATTATCGCGGGCGAAGCCGGGGGCACATGCTATCTTAAAATAATAAAATGACGTGTTTGTCTGTCTGTCTGTCCACGATGCCCAGCGAAATCTACTGAACGCAGAGATCTGAAATTTTAAACTTAGATGGGCTGAAAGGTGGGCAAATGCGCATCGAAGCCGGATTTTTAATTTTAGCTTTCGTTCGCGAGTTGTGAGTGAAAAACTGGCAGAAAACGTGATTTTAGCGCTGTCGAAGCATCAGATTTCAGTAATACATTTCAATGTCAAATCAATTGCAGTTGGCTTTGGCTATTTTTGTCATACCGTGGTAATAAAAGCATCGTGATCGCTAGAATGTTGTAAGCCCACGCTGGTCGATTCATTTGTTTAGAATGTCAAGGCCCGTAGACATATTAAATTTTCAACCTACACGGAAGAGGGGTAATCAACATAGACCTAAATATGGTTAAACATCGTTCGATTTGGACGAAACTCACTATACAGAGATTTTCTGGGCCAAGGAACTCGAATCTGAGATCGCTTTTACCAGGCGACGCTATCTAATCGTGACATGTAGTTTACGTGATTTAGGTGTTAATAAATATAATGATTTAACTATTATGCTCTTAATTTTTAATTCTTGAAATAATTATCGCGGGCGATCGCTTGATTTTGTAAGTCCATCCTGGACGATTCATTTATTTAGAATATCAAGGCCCGAAGACATGAAATTTTCAACCTACACTGAAGAGGGATAATCAATATAGGCCTAAATATCGTCAAACATTGTTCGATTTGGACGAAACTGACTGTACAGGGGTATTCTGGGCCAAGGAACGCGAATCTGAGGTCGCTTTTACCAGGGGACGCTCCCTAATCGTGGAATGCACTCCACGTGATTTAGGTGTTAATAATTATAATGATTTAACTATGCTCTTAATTTTTAGTTTTTAATTTTTGAAATAATTATCGCGGGGGAAGCCGCGGGCACATGCGGGCACATGCTGTTTGTCTGTCTGTCCACGATGCCCATCGAAATCTACTGAACGCAGAGATCTGAAATTTTGAAGATAGATGGTCTGAAAGGTGGGCGAATGCACCTCGAAGCCGAATTTTTAATTTTAGCTTTCGTTCGCGAGTTATGAGTGAAAAACTGGCAGAAAACGTGATTCGCGATGTCAAAGCATCAGATTTCAGTAATACATTTCAATGTCAAATCAATTGCAGTTGTCTTTGGCTATTTTTGTCATACCGTGGAAATAAAAGCATCGCGATCGCTTGAATGTTGTAAGCCCACGCTGGTCGATTAATTTGTTTAGAATGTTAAGGCCCGTAGACATATTAAATTTTCAACCAACACGGAAGAGGGGTAATCAACATAGACCTAAATATGGTCAAACGTTGTTCGATTTGGACGAAACTCACTATACAGGGGTTTTCTGGGCCAAAGAACTCGAATCTGAGGTCGCTTTTACCAGGTGACGCTATCTAATCGTGATATATAGTCCACATGATTTAGGTGTTAATATAATGATTTAACTATTATGCTCTTAGTTTTTAATTTCTGAAGTAATTATCGCGGGCGAAGCCGCGGGCACATGCTAGTAACATAATAAAATTTGGTTCAAATATCTTCAAAATTACGGCCGCTAGCGTGTAAAGATATATATGTATATCAATATCACAATTTTTTTTTTTTTTTTTTTTTTTTTTTTGAACGGGCGGTGGTTTCATACTTAGGGAGGCTTGAAACTTAAGGATATGAAAGAATTTTTCGAAAATCATCACATGGTATCGATTGCAATAGGTAGATTTCGAAGAAAATCTGATTTCAACATAAATTCACGTTTTGGTCTCCTGAATCAAAAAATCCCTTTAGGCAGGCCTACAGGCTGAGGTAGATTTCAAAGTGCTTTTGATTTAATTTATTATCGCTGTGCAGCGCTCTTCTTTTTTAGCCTTGGCATGGCAAACCCGCAGTAATAAGAACTGAATTCGGTAAAGAGGAAGAGCCTACAATCATTTGTTTTGACAACAAGAAAAGGATATAATATTCTGGGAGGCCGTGCGCAAGATCAGCAATGAATAAAATTAGCAAAGCCGCTAAACAAGACAAAATTATGACATAATAATTCTTTTAAGTGTTATTATTTTCAAACATTAAAATCTCGCGTCATATGAGAGCTATCAAGAAACCAGTTATTGATTTGTAGAGTACTCATCAAGAGCTTTTCAACGATACCTCACGAGACGTGGTTTCAAAAGTTTCGAATTTTCATCCCCCCACCCTCACTCGAACCCCCGAATCGTTGGTGTCACTGTGAACTCCATAGGGAGTACTCTAATTTATTCAAACACAGTTTCCCTCTATACTTCATAGGGGCCGAGATATACATTTTTAAAAATTTCAACCCCCTCCCCCGACCACTCCCTTGGGCCAATTTTGCTCATTAACGAACTTGTCCGAGCTATTGGGCCTAGAAATGACATAATAAAATTTGGTTCAAATATCTTCAAAATTACGGCCGCTATCGTGCAAAGATCACAATTTTTTTTTAACGGGCGGTGGTTTCGTACTTAGGGAAGCATGAAACGTAAAGATATGAAAGAATTTTTCGAAAATCATGACATGGTATCCATTGCAATAGGTAGATTTTTCCCTAAAAAAAGCTATTTTTAGAAACATGTATGTCTCTTTGAGTCTATCTATATTAATAAAAGGAAGTGTCTGTCTTCCTTCTGTCTGTCTGTCTGTCCACGATGCCCAGCAAAATCTACTGAACGCAGAGATCTGAAATTTTAAACATAGGTGGACTGAAGGGTCGGAAAATGCACCTCGAAGCCGGAATTTTAATTTTCGCTTTCGTTCGTGAGTTATGAGTGATAAACGGTAAAAAAACGTGCATTTTTGCGTTTTCGAAGCATCAGTTTTCAGTTATACATTTCAATGTTAAATCAATTACAGTTGGCTTTGGCTATTTTTGTCATACCTTGGAAATAAAAAGCATCGCGATTGCTTGAATAGTGTAAGGCCACGCTGGACGATTCATTTGTTTATAATGTCAGGGCACGCAGATATCTGAAATTTTCAACATAGACAGAAGAGGGATAATGCCTATACGCCTAAATGGACATTGATCACTATGCAGGGATTTTATGGGCCATAGAGCTCCATCGCTTTTGTAAGTCCGTCCTGGACGATTCATGTGTTTAGAATGTAAGGCCCGTAGACATGAAATTTTCAACCTACAAGGATAGTCAATATAGGCCTAAATATGGTCAAACATTGTTCGATTTGGACGGAACTCACTATACAGGGGTTTTCTGGGCCAAGGAACTCGAATCTGAGGTCGTTTTTACCAAGGGACGCTATCTAATCGTACTATGTAGTCCACGTGATTTAGGTGTTAATAAATATAATGATTTAACTATTATGCTCTTAATTTTTAATTTTTAACTTTTTAAATAATTATCACCCATATAGCCCAAAAATGAAAAATCGTACAGACACAAAAATGTTATATCTTGTGGGAATATGATAGGAAGATTGGCGATGTCTTTCTCTTGTAATGCCACTTGACATGAATAAAATTTTGTTATTTGCAGTTTTCTCGAATAGGACTTGTACAGTGAGTCCCACGCAAGAGTTGGCCAATGACGCGGGTTCCTGCGGCGCGGCGGGCACAGCTCCAACTCCCGAGCGATCAGGTGAAATATCTACGCTAATGAAGCCGCGATCGGTGTTATGATTCATGTTCTCACATTTACAGTTGGAATTACAATGAAAATAACCACGTACCTCATCATAAGAGATGTTGGAAATGTCCTCCTCTTGCATCCACACAACACTGGAACCTTTTTAAGAAATTTTCTTTCACGCGCATAAGTTCAGCTTCCGAGATAGAATTAATTTCTCTTCTGATATTGTCTTTAAGTTCTTCTAATGTATGTGGGTTTGATCTAATTTCTGTTCAGTAAGTACGCGCCGCTTGGTTCCTCGTTTACTATCGAGAATCGAACCCGTTTCCCGAAGTTTGCTTACAAGTTTCGCACGGCTTCTCTGCTTGGAGGACGTACACCTGGGAATTTTGCTAAAAACCGACGTCTTGCGTCCTTGCAAGATGATGTAATAAATCACATATGTTTTTCTTTGTGAGAACCTGAACCATTACACCAACAGCGGGCTTTATTAGCGTAGATATTTCACCCGTTTCCTTTGTAATGTACGGGAAGTTGATCTATACACTTTATTTTTCAAGTTTCTCCATAAATAATATTCACATACTGTTAGAAGAAGTTAAAGACAATATCACATACGCCTATCACGAGAGAAATGAACTCTGTCTCGGAAGCTGAACTTATGCGCGTGAAACAAAATTTCCTAAAATGGTGTCAGTGTTGTGTGGATGCAAGAGGAGAACATTTCCAGCATCTCTTGTGGTGAGGTACGTGGTTATTTTCATTGTAATTCCAACTGTAAATGTGAGAACATGAATCATAACACCGATCGCGGCTTCATTAGCGTAGATATTTCACCCGATCGCTCGGGAGTTGGAGCTGTGCCCGCCGCGCCGCAGGAACCCGCGTCATTGGCCAACTCTTGCGTGGGACACACTGTATAATAAGTGTAATATATATTACAATGTATTATTACACTAAGAGCTAGTAATTTTGTTTCAAAAAAATTTGTGATATGTTCTCTAGTTATAAGCTACTCATTTCACAGATAAACTTGTTTGGTTTTAGGTGTAGCCTTGCAAATTATGCGACGTATTGTGTGATGTGTTTCACATGAGTAATACGTCTTTCCAAGCATTGCTACTCTGTGTTTGTTTATTTTCAATTACATGACAGTTTTCATCGATAATATTCAGGAACACTTGTTCTTCTGCTGAAATGAAATTGCTGTATCTTTTTATTTGTTTTATATCAGCCATAACCTCATTATCCATTGCAAAATCAAACCAAACAGATGAAAAACTGTGAAATGATTGTACAAGAACAAATATGCGTTTATTGGAACTCTACTCCAACCATAAAATAAACTGCTAGCTAACATTTACACCTAATTAACTGGGCCTAAATTTATTTTATCTGGAGGTTGTTCATATACTGATTTCTTTTCTCAACCTAAAAATCTCAATAATATAAATCTATTTAAGAAGGTTTGTGAATGTATATAAATTGCGCAAAGTTATGATACATTGAATGTTAGTATCAGAGCGAGAAGTGTCTGTGTTGTAATCTCGTCTGTGTGTGTGTTTCAGCTCCTGACATTCTAAAAGCCATCAAGTGGTCTGAGAATTTGGACACCATCTTCTACAACAACTATAAAGAAGACCCGTCACTGTCATGGCAGTATTTTGGGAGCTCATCGGGCTTCATGAGACAGTACCCAGGTAGGCACTCCACTTCCTTCTTTTCCGGTTCTTTGACAATCTTTTCTCTCTGCTGCCCTCTTGTCTCGCATTTCCTTACTGTGATTTTGCCTTTGTCACATTGCTATGTCTGGCAGATCCTTCCTCCAGAACGATACAGCTCTATGTTGTGTGCAAAGCGTGTACTATTTATGCTGATGACTCCCGTAGAGACGGGATTAAAAGTGTGTCCTTACTTTTCCTTTGCTCTGACTACAGTTTGTAATGTATCTTGTATCGATTCCTGTTTATGCATAGTCATATATTATATTTAGTGGTAGGTTGAACTCTCTTGATTTTCTATGACCTGGCTGATGGAATGAAGATGATCCTATGCTGAAATCACAAGGATGCCTGCCTACTCATTAGCTTGGTTCTTGTCCAGAGTTTTTGTCAGTCTTATGGTTGTTATTTTTTTAAGTTTTTACAAATTAGTCAACTAGATGAAAACCATCGTGCATACTCGTATATGTCATGAACGCACAGCCAACGCCACCTATTAACAAGACAGAATTGAATTGTGAGATTAATTGCCGATAAAGTGTACAGACACATGGACAGACGGACAGATTGACAGATGGACAGACATTTTCCTGTCCCCCACACAATCTCATAAAGTACCATTCTGGCACATAAAAAATAATTATGAAAGTCGTGCAATGTATGTAAAAACGATGTGTTAATAAATATAAAGTTAAAATTATTTAAATAAAACATCTAGCAGTTGAGTAAGTAATTGCAGGTGAAGCTGCGGGCAGCTGCTTGTTTAATATATAACCAAATGTAATTAAATGAATTACGATTCTTTGACACAATCTGATATATTGAATTTTGACATATTTAATATTAAACAATTATACTCCTACACTTTATTAAATTATTTCCATAAACATCATGAAAACGTCATACACAAAATCACTACTATAATACAAGGAGGTATAATATCTCTTGTCCTCTTTTTGAACCAAAGTGTAGATTTCTAAAAATCTAGAAATAAAAATGTATAAGACAATAAGTATCCTGCCGGTTGTATTATATGGATGTGAGACATGGAAAACAGGGGGCTTAGGAAAATATTTGGACCTAAGAGAGATGAAAACGTGGACTGGAGAAAACTGCATAATGACGAGCTTCATTACCTGTACTCGTCACCAGATATAGTAAAAGTAATCAGATCATGGAGGATGAAATGGACTGGACATGGGGGAGGAAAAACATATCTCAAAAAATTGACAGCGAGACCTGAAGGGAAGAGACTACTTGGAAGACCTAAACATAGTGGGAGGACAATATTAGGATAGATTTAAGGGAAATAGGATTTGCAAGGGATGATTGGATGGAGTTAGCACAGAATGGGGCAATGCACCTCTGGATTCATAAAAAGGTAATATTCCTTCCTTAGAAATAGTCTATTGCCATTGAGTAAGTAAGTATATTGAGCACTGACTTCCGTTCAAGATTTAACTGCCTCGGACAACCTCAGTACAGTGGAATATCAATTGGTTTGGATTATTATGTGTATAAAGTAACACATAGCTTAACTGGCACATGAGTAGCTCCACCCACGCCCACATTCCTACAATCTCTTATTTATATTATGTCACATTGCATGTAGTATTATGACTCACAACGATCCAGAAACGCCATGCGACAGAAGTGAAACTTGTTTTAATTTTTGGATTATTTCAATTTTGGAATGTTAAACTTTTTAATATTGGGTATTTGGACACTTTTAGTTTTGGATTTTTTATTTTTGATCTTTTAATTTTGGAATTTTGGATTTTTAAATTTTGGATTTTATAAATTTTAGATCTTTAATTTTTTTATGTTTTGGATTTTTTAATTTTCGTTTTTTTTATTTTTTGAATTTAAATTTTTTATTTTTTAAATTTTGGATATTTGGATTTTATAATTATTTAATTTTTATTTTTTTAATTTTTTTTTTAATTTTTTACTTTGGGACTTTTTAATTTGGGATCTTTGATTTTTTTAATTTTAGAATTTAGAATTTTTTAAATTTTCGTATCTTTGATTTTTTATTTTTTGGATTTGTAAATTTTGAATTTTTGAATTTTGGATTTTTAAATTTTTTATATTTTGGATTCTTTAATTTTTAATTTTTGGATTTTTTTAAATTTTGGATAAGCCTAATCATTGAGTTGATTGCTTTCTGTGCAGTCCGTTCCGTCACACCTCACTAATTTCATGACAATTTTGAGCGTTACACAAGCTCTGGATTTACCCCTACCGTGGCTAAAGAAGTTTTACTTCAATAAGTAAATATATATATAAGGAGGTTGTTCAGATAACTGAACTTTCTACTGTACGTTGAAGACCTGTATGAAGGTGACTGGATGTCAATACAGTTAGTATAATGTACGTTGTCTGTTACAGCAATGCAGTGGCGCAACGATACCGTAGACCTGTATGACTGTCGCACACGCTCGTGGTACATCGAGGCTGCAGCGAGTCCCAAGGACATGCTCATCCTTGTGGACAACTCCGGCTCCATGACAGGCATGAGAAAAGAGATAGCGAGGCATGTCGTCAGTAACATTCTGGACACGCTTGGCAACAACGACTATGTCAATGTGTTCAACTTCTCTGAGGAGATTGACGAGGTGGTGCCATGCTTCAAGGATCAGCTTGTGCAGGTAGTGTTTGCTTAAAGTCTACGTGTTACGAGAAGTCCCATGGGCTAGTTAACCTCTTGTCAGTTGCAACATAAATATGTTTCGAATCAGTAGCACTGTATCATGGTGATACATTTCACCTGAAATTAGGAAAACACTTATTACATGTGACGTGATGACACTCGTTTCGACACTGTTTTCTATTTTGAAACTGGTGTGGTATCAATTATTATCAAATATTGCACAATCTTGAGACTTTAAGAGTCTGAAAACTATGTAATAAATAGCCTGTTTTTAAAATAAAATTAATTCTGTTCATGTTAATTTTAATATCGTACTAAATTGAATTCCATTTGTGTTGTCAAAATCCGTTGGTTTCAGGAAAACAGGAAAAGAAAACTTAAATTTGACTCACGTCATAATCTGTCATCTCTTGTAGAATACATGAACTACATCAACCAGCTGGTGCAAAGATCAGCACGCTGAAGTGTAGCTGGTTCGTTTGCATGAATCTAAATGTCAAAATTTAAACATTTAGACCATATATGGGCAACGCCCGGCCCGGGGGCCGGATGTGGCCCGCCCCGACTTTTGCTCCGGCCCTCGAAACATTTAAAAATCGCGCTCGAAAAACTAAATATTTTCGGTTCTCGCCAACAAGAGAGTGAGAGGGGGAAACAAAAGCCTGAACTACGAGGGTGTTCCTTCCGGTAAGCGCTATAAAAATGCTGCAATAGGCCTAAATCAAAGTATCGAACCAGACTTAGAGATGAAAATTTGGAAAACACTCTGCACTTGATGCCAACATTGATTATCTTGTTTCTAAAGTTCCAGCTCAAGCTTCTCATTAATTTCTGCTCATTGTAAGTAAATACATAATCAATTTGATGTTGTTCTCATTCATGTAACTTTAGCATTATACTTTATAAATATAAAAAACCGTATCATGATTCTTTTTTCACAACTACCTATTATCTACGTCCCGCAACTTCATAAATATCGTAAAGTTTAGCCCGCATCTTTCCAAAGGTTGCCCATCCCTGATTTAGACTATGGTCGAACAAAAAGAGTCTTATGCAACTTGCCTATTATGGTAATTAAGGCACTCGTATGGAAATTATTAATAACATCCTCATATCTTAATAAATGCCATTATAGGCTTGTTGCATCATGTACTATTATGTATGCATGTGATAGTTTTGGCAAGTTTTATTTTCATCATATGCTTTAGCATATTTCAAGTGATGTCATATCTGAGGGCTAACATATACAAGTCATTCTGAGCAGTGATTACCAAACGAATAAGTCCAGTAATCCATTCGTACACGCTTCGCCATGGTAAAACATTGCCCCCATATTGAGCAGAAAGTCTTTGATGGATTTTGGCTCCTGGTACACCTTCAGACGACAAAAAATGGATCACTGCACACTGTTCTTCTTTGGTGCAAACGCTGAGCGATGCAGCCATGTTTAATGTGCAACAGCACCACACTCAGTGGAATCATAACGGTCAAACATTCCACAAGCGGAGACAAATGAATAACGTGTCGACGTGCACGAGCACAAAGCGCTACAGCCAACCTACAAAAGATTAAACAGAAAGTTGAGATACTTATTGACTTACCCTTGTATTAAAAGTTTTGAGCAGATCCAGAAGTTGAATAGCAATAAGCAGGAAGAGCCCTAAACATGAAAACAAACTAGACAGGTCTACAAATTGTGAAATTCATATTGCTCATAGGGAAAGGAAACCCAGCTATGAACACAGACGACCTAAGGCATCTTTATACTCGATCTGCAATACATGGTTTTGATTATTGGATATGTGTCCAGCGTCAGAGACATGCAGCACTGTCCACAGTATGCACTGTAACTATTATCACTTAGACATAATTATTTCTTTTAAATTGCTTCACCATTTGTTGACTTATTTAATTTGATCACAGTAATATTAAGTCTCACATGTTCTCTCTATACCCAGTACAATTGGCACCAATATCAATAACTTTAACATTTAGTCCCTTGTTAAGAAATATACAGGATCCACTGTTTTTATGAATAGATTTACAAAATGAAGCGTGAAGTTTAAAGTCACTAGGTACGTACAGAACCAATATATTGTTACATTCTACATTATGAGAATTCTACACTTAATTTAAATGTGATGTTCGATGTTTAACTTGATTATTTTAATCAGTATTTTAGTTTTGAAAAAGAAAGGATGACAGTACTCGGTACAATGCTGAATTGAGTAATTATAGAACTATAGAAAAGACAAATACTTTATTCTTATATAGGAAATTAAGAGAATCAGAACTTCACTACAATGAGTATCTAATAATTGCTGGCAGAAGCTATACCCAGAATTACTGCTCATGATTTTAGAATCTGTGAATAGTATTAAAAATGGTATAGAAAATCCTTGAACCTCAGCTGAGGTTGACAGAATTAATAGAGTTTTTAACTGGAAACACTTAACACATAGTGATCACTATAAGTAGTAGTTACAGTATAAATCAATACTTAGATCTGTTGGAGAGGTTCCTATGTAACAGAACAGAGTTACAACAAGTTGAGGAGTTTATGAAATAAGTGTTTTGAACACACGTTACAAATACTTATACACAAATGAAACAGACATCACACACACTGCAGCCATTACCAGAGCAGAACTGTTTACTCATGTATTAGCGCATGCGCAGCGCCCCACACGAACACTGCCGGACACAAGCGAGTGGCAAGTTCGCTACTTTAACAAGATCAAGGAAAGTTTCCTGCTTCTCTCAAAATATCTACTGTCATTCCCATTCCAAGAAAAGTATGGACTAATTTCTCTGTTCTGTCTTGTGTCCTGCTTAAACAACTAGCCAGGTACTTTGAGGAAAATGATCTATTCTATAAAGAACAGTTTGACTTCAGATCTGGCAAGTCCTCAACAATGCTTAATCAACTGGATTTTAAATGCAATTGAAAATAAACAAATAAATAAACAAACAAATGATTATGAGTTTCTTGCCGAGCACCATTTTGTTAGAGATTGATAATAATCGATCTCCCCATATGATACACTTTCTATCCGAGCAGTGACGTCAGCTAGGGGTAAGCTTGTGCTTTTAATCATAGGAGTGACCCATAGATTTTAATTAACTTCAGCCTTTTAAATTTTAGCAACGTAATTTTTGATCAGCTGTAACTTAATGTTCATTGTGGAGGACGGGAAAATGTCTGTCCATCTGTGTGTACGTGCAGTAACTAAAATACGCTTTATTGGATTTTCATGAAACTTGGTATACGCATTTATAACGACCATGGGAAGAAGCCTATCGATATTAAACCAAATCGGTTCACTGGTACCGGAGTAATGCCAAATTTAGTGCCTATTTTATGATAGTATATTGGAAAGAATTTATCAAATGCAAATCAGTTCTCATGACAACATTTTGTTTTACAGTGTTCATATATGGCTTTGGAAATTTCAATACAAATAGCTTTGACAAATAACACTACCCACATATTCCTTCACATATGCTTATCAAACTTAATGAATCGATCTGGAGCTTAACTTGGAAATCGATAAGAAAAATAACTTATTTTCTGTATATCATAATTGCAATCATCACTGATTAAACAAAAGCATTTTGGCACTTTGTTACATCGGTTTACCAGGGCCACACTTGTTTCAGTTATGGGCCTTTATAGAACAGGGAGATAGTTAACTTACTTGGTTGCAGGCGTGTGTAGTCAAGTTACTTTTTATTGCATGTTGTCTGATTTTTATGGAACTATATTGTTGTGTTTTGGGGAAAACTAATTGAAATCAAGATTTTTTCCTTCCCTCCGTATTTCTATGAGACAGATTAAAGACTTGAAGTTGATGAACCGAGGTAGGGCTTTTTACCCGGAAGCAATCTGGGACCTAGTCCCTTCCTCCCACACAAACATCACTCGAACCAGCTATACTTTGGGCAATGTAGTGGCACAGATGCGATCGGTCGAACTTGAATTTTCTGTCAACGCAGATTTTGGTTGGACTCGAGAGAATAATCGATAGGTCCCAATCATGTGCACCAACCCACCTGCTCCTTTCAATGTGCTCGAACTAATCAAATGTGGATGTTTTAAGTTGAATTGTAATAGCTGAAAATGTGAGAAAACTGCCCTGTTATGAAACATGTGCAGTTAAGGCGATCTAGAGAAGTGTGAAAACAATTAGGACAGGTATGAAGAGGCGGAGGTCGATGATGATGATGATAGTGACTATGACGAGGGTGAACCCTTTCTTAATAAGTGTAATGAACAGTATTAAAGTTATTCTGCAATGCACTCTCCTGTCTGAATCCCTATGAAATTCGAGGAAATTCTATATCTTAAGCATTTGTGGAAACTGAAGTTTATTAAGAAATACACTTCAATCAGTCTAGGGATAGGCTAAGTGTTACCAGTTCATTTGTATTCTACCAGGAGGTGCCCGTGGCTTCGCCACGATAATTCTTTTAATGATTAAAAATTAAGAGTATAATAATTATTAAAGCTTTATATTTATTAACACTTGCACGCGAATCATTCATAAACTAAGCCATTAATAATTATTGAAACAGCTAAAATTCCTGCTTTAGAGTACATTCCACGACATGAAAGCGCCCCCTGGGAAAACTATATCAGAATCGATTATGCAGTTCCAAAGAACCTGTGAACACATAATACGTATTGTTTCTCAGCTGTTTATTGACATGAATATGATGTGAATTTTATTTCATCAATTCAGTGTAATTTTCAGAAATTATATAATGTTTCAAGGGAAGGAATGGTTTGTTTGGATTATTATTATCAGCGATATTTCAAGAGATAAAACCATCAATATTTTACAGCTGTTGCCCCCGGCTTCGCCCGCCATTATTCATTGACTCCAGGATTTTTAAGAAAATTACACTGGTAGATTATTAAAAATGTTTGTGGTTCAGAGCTATGAAAATTGTAAGTAAAAATAAAATTAGAATATTTGTTCATTGTGCTCATTTCACTTAGGCCTTATATAATAAAGAAACTGTTTTCCTTCCTAATTTTGTAGTCGTCATGAAAGTTTAGACTGCGAGAGACGAACATCTCCGAGTATACCCGATGTCTCACGAAGCGGGCGAGCAAGCACGCTATTTAGGGCCGTTGAATTGTATAAGAGTAGATCTGTTTCAGGTGTGTAATCACAATCAATTTCATGTGATAGTTGTTCAATTCAAAGTAAGGTGGGATCACAAAAGTAAAGAAAATTTAAAACACAACATTGTTGTATCTTTTCCTCTAAAAAAAAAAATGGCATTTTAAAATTTGGAGATTGCTCTTTGTTTTACAAAAGCTACCACAGAATTAAAACTATTGTCATTGGAAACTTCTGGTAAACAGGAATAGAATCATTACATTCTTGAAAAATTTTGTTTGCGTGTACTTTATGGTATGACATCATCTTCTATTGAAATTTCACAAGAACACATTCTACAGAAGCAATTTTTTATTTTTTTTATTTTCCAACTAAAAGTGTAATTTTTCGGTAGCGTATGCTGCCTTAGCTCCATACGTGTATTAAGAAATAATGAGAGCAGTTCATTGCGATTTCAAAACCGTTTCTGCAAGTCTCTATCACAAATAGTTTTCACTTTATGACCATTTCTGTGAAACGCAACATGTCATTGACGTCCGCCATTTTGATGACGTCATCACATGACTCAGACGCAACCCTCAGAGTAGCATCGAGTGTTTCGGGTATCCTTAGACTTCATAGAAACTGAAAATCTAGGCATGTTGCTTTCTTCACGAAGGAGCATATGGGATGACATAAGGTACCCTACTATTAGGATTGAAACCAAGAAATAGACACTAAAGACTCATATATGTATTTTTAGAATAACTATAAAACTCTATTCAGACATGCATTGTAATTCTTAAATTGACGCTTAACGACAATTACTACATAAGTAACACAGAATCTGAACCACAGTAGTATCCTTGTGGTGCTTTGTTGCAGGCAAACCTCGCCAATGTCCGGGAATTGAAGCAAGGAATGAGAGATCTGCACACAGACAAGATTGCCAACTTCTCTGCCGTCCTTGTGAAAGCATTTGAGTTGTTGCAGCAGGTGAGCACATGTTTGTAATTGTTGTGGTTTAATACTAGCAGACGCACTAAAGTGCTAAGTTTTTTGTTTAAATCATTTATTTAACAGAAAATGAATTACATAATTTTATTCTTAATTGTATTGTTTAGTATTAAAAATATGAGTAATTAAACGAACAAAACTAATCTTGGGCTGCAATATGGGCAAATAAATTTGAAATGAAACAATTAAAATGAACCATTGATTCATGAACCTTACCCACTCATGCATGAACAATTTTATTATAACGATTGATTTAAAAAAAAATAAAATAAAAAAAATAAAAACCCGACTTTGAGGTGCACTTCACGAACAAAGTGCACTGGCAGGGGGGGGGGGGGGACCTTAGATTCGAGTTCCCTATTCCTCCCCAAAAAAACCTGCATACTGTGTTTTGTGCAAATCATTTAATGTTTTCCCATTTAGACATGCTTTCATGATCCTCTTCTGTCCATCTATGTGAAAAAAAAAAAAATCAGATCTCTGCAAACCGTAAAACAAACGAATCCAGATAGGAACTGAGCAAGGCCATCTTGAATTCACTTCACAACTGAATACTGTTTTCCATAACAATCAAATTGTTTGTGTGTTTCTTATGGAAGGTATTTTGTCTGTTCAAAAACGTTTGATTCTTGGCATCACAAATCAAAATTTTGCAAAATCCTATACATTATGAAATGAAGGTACTGTCAAAATTCCAAGTCTCTACCTTTTATAATTTAGGCTCTACGTTGATTCTCTGTCAGTCAGTCAGTCAGGACAAAGCCGCTTATATAGACAGATTAAGTTATAGACTACACACTCTATATCAGGCGCGGCTCGTGGCTGGGAAGTTAGGTGAAGAGCTAAGAGCGGTCTAACTAGGAAGGGTAAGGGTAGATTGCATGGAATGGAAGTGTACCATTGCATTGCATTGCACCGTATGAAGAGCGCATGCATAGGTGAAGTACCTACTTCCCCTGAATAACCGCCACTGCTTTATATTGAGCTGAAAAAATGCGGGGATGAGGGGACCTGATATTGCATGCAATATAAGAGACTGACTATTGCAAACGGCGGTGAGTTGAAATCGACATCATTTCTGAAGGGTTGCTAACTACTAGAAAATATAACATGTGTAGTTTTATGCTGGTACGCAATGGAGATGTTGTAGCCAAATGTCTAGTTTGTAGCCATTTCAACTAATGCTACTAAACAGAAGAATTTTTATTGATGCAGATATTATAGTAGAATGAACTAAGTAATATACTTCTGTAGACAATATCTCTCCAAGACTTCAGAATATAGAAAATCAATTTAAAAGTCATAGCATTGTACATGTGCTTGAATACGCAATTTCACATGCCTGAATTAATACAATATAGCAAAATTTATTTCACAAGAGTCCGTGGGTAATTAATACAACTTTCTACCAATCTCCGTCAGATTCAGCTTAAAACACATTAAATTGTTTTTCCTTCCATTTCATTTATTTGGTTTATTGTTTATTCACTGATGTCCGACACTTCTTGGTTTAAAGAATCTTCACTTTTAACTTCGTTGTCACTTATATCGACCATTTCCACAACACCAGCATTGTTCTTCTAATGTCTCTGGATTTAATTATGGCATTTTCAGAATAATTTGTTGTAAACGCATAAAAAAGTAGACTGTAGTTCAAGAATGCCGCTATGAAAAGTTTTTCGGGTATGGCAATACTGGGAATGGGCCGTGATCTTAATTTTTTTTAACAAGGCCTTCTTGCTATGGATTTTTTCAGCATTATGGAGTGTTTAGCTCAAGATAAAGTGTTGGTAGCATTGGAAAGTATCTGGTAACATATTCATTTAGTTGCCGTGATAATTTGATTTTAGACAACACAAATAAGAAGATAATTATTATTTACATAATCTGGTCAATATTCTATTCATGGAATAGTCTTAATAAAACCTGATCTCGTGATTGTATTGATAAACTCTTGATCCCTATGAAAAGTTGTATCTCTGTATGTTTTAGTACCGGGAACTAAGACAGGGGGCGACATGCAACCAGGCCATCATGCTCATCACGGACGGAGTTCCCTACAACTTCAAGGATGTATTCGAGGAGTATAATTGGCGGGAACTCCCTAAGATGCCAGTGAGGGTCTTCACTTATGTGATTGGCAGAGAAGTGACGGACGTGAGGGAAGTGAAGTGGATGGCTTGTGCGAACAGAGGTAACAACATTACATGTAAACAGTATCTTGGTGGAACTTTTTAACAGTGAAGCACCATACTATGTTTTCAAAAACAAATTGGTTGACCTTAACACACTTTAGACTTCACTTTTACCTGTATTCTGCAGGACGATCGTTTCACAGACTTTTTCCGCATTTTAAACTGCTAGTCAACTGTCGGATTTCCATTTACGGCATCCCGATGTGCCCTCTGGTGTAGACTTTACAAACTTCTTCATTAAATTTTCTTCTTCCGGTATTTCAAAGTTCATTAACCTGTCTTCACATTTTCTCATAAAAAATCTTCTCCCAAATCTCCAAATCTTTATGTTTATTGACTGATTTTAATAATGTGGTGATTGCTGTTCCAACAGTGGGATGCAACTGCTGACTTTTCTATCTGGCAGTATTTCAAATTTCTCTTGTGTTCCTTAAACCTAATGTCAATATTTCGTTTTGTTTTCCCAATATATGTCTTATTACAATCTGAACAATTTATCTGATAAATTCCCGGCTTTTTCCCATTAGGTATGTTATCCATATGTTTGGTTTTTATTAAGTTTTTTATGCTGTACTTATTTTTTGAAGCCAAAGTGATATTGTATTCAGTGGCGTATCCTGAAAATTTTGCCAAGGCATGCAACATGAAATATAAATATTATGTATATATATATCACTGGTCACTCACCTGAAAGCTATTTGTAGTGGAACTCGGCTCTGCGATTCTTCTTACAGAATTCCTCTGTAACTTCATCCATAAATGAAGTTTTAGCTTTCAACTGTATCAGCAGATCCTTTTCTATCGACATGATAGAAAGCGCAGACAAACGACTTTGTCCTTGTGAGTTTCTTGTAAAGGATTTTATTCGTTTCAGGGCGGAAAAGGAACTCTCTACTGAAGATGATGTGGCAGGTATTGTTAGAACAAGTTCACAGAATTTATATAGCTCTGGAAGGCCGGTGTGAAGTTCATTTTCCTACAGGAAACGCTGCATTTCTTGTACCGTCTTTGTTTGAAGATGTTGTGACGTAAACATGGCACTCAATTCAGACTTCAATCATACTATGTCAAAATAATTTCCATAAATCGTCTTTACTTTTTGGAACAGTTCCTCTGGAAAGACATCTGCAAATGTTGTGAATTTCTTTGTGTCAAGGATTTCAATAAACTTCAATTCAGGCAAAGACTCAAATCTGACATTTATCTGCATGACTATTGTATCTATTATCTCAAAATACATTCTCTTGTACTCCTCTCGCACTGAGATCACTGTGTCATTTCCTTTTCTTCTTTTTAACGGTGGTTCAGCTACATTTTCAGCCTTTGCCCATATTTTCTCAAAGTCACTATTTCTTTTGGTTTTTAGTGTTTCTTTCAGACTTTGCACTTCTTTACTGCAAAATACTATATCAAGAGATTTTGCCTGCACAATGTTGTATGTAACATCTGTCATAGAAAATACTTCTTGAAATAGGCACAAGAGAAAGTTGAATTGGAAATCTCTTAGCATCATTACAAATCCACGTGATTCATTTATAGCGGATGTATCCCAATCGTCTGGATTTTCCAAAATGTGGTCATAAAGCTCTTCAAGTTCGGTTCTATGATCTGAAACCTTCTGTACTAACCGACTTGAGAAACTCCATCGTGTTGGTGCAAGTTTTGGAAATCTCTTCTTTACTATCCTGTCTAATAGGTTTGTTCTTTTCGAGGAATGTCCAAAAAATGTTACAAAACCACTAAGGTTAGCAAAAAACACTCTACAAAATTTTATACCCGACACTGCCTGTGATAACACCAGATTCAGTTTGTGGGCGTAACAATGTACAAATATGGCCTGAGGAATTACTTCCCTCACCTTTGCCTGTACTCCATTTAAATGTCCCGCCATGACGGCTGCTCCATCATAGGTCTGTGCTACCACTTTTCCTTTGCAATCAAACTGTGTTAGTTGCTCTATTGCAAGTTTAGCAAGGGAGTCAGCTGATCTATCGGCACTAACGTCACTAAATCCTACAAATCTTTCAAAGATTTGTCCCTTATATATATATCTGAATACAGTTGACAGCTGTGAACAGTTGGTGATGTCGTAAGTTTCATCTAGTAAAATAGCAACAAATGTTGCTGCTTTAATCTGACTTTTTATCTCTGCTAAGATAACACCATGAACACTCTGTATTAAATCATTTTGTATCAGAGGAGATAATCCAGTAAATACAGTGGCAGTAGACAAGTGTGCTTGAAGTTTGTCATCAAACTCTGCCAACAAATGAATTAACTCTACATAATTCCCTCGATTGTTGGAATCGGAACTTTCATTATGCCCTCAAAACGCTAATTCTTGTTGCCCTAAAAAGCATGTGGCTGCTGTCAGTCTCTTTAACACTTCTCGGTTCTGTTTCACAGTTTCATTGTGTTTTACAACACTTGCCCGGTTTTGTTCACTTAAGAGTAAATCAATCCTGCTTTTACCAAACAATCCTAAGGATATCCATGCATGGATGTGAGACTCTGATTTCTCGTGCCTTGAAATTGCAGTGTGCAAATTGTTAAGATCCGAATAACCCCGATCTTTACTGTTCCAAGGAGATTTATCCTTCCCGAACAACAAACAAGGCCAGCAGAACAGCTTACACAAAACTTCAGAGCCGCATAACCAAACTACCTTTCTATAAAGTTCCGAGTTAAAGGTACGCACGAAGTTCTTCACTTTATTCTCGGTCTTCAAGTTTTTCAAATCAGGAGTAGGTCTTCCTTTCTTAACTAACTCTAACTTATCACTGGATGAACGTGAATGAAAAGGTTTATTAAATACACTTAATATAATATCACTTTCAGAATCACCCATGCTTTGAATATTCAGCGGCAAAATTCACTGAAATACACTCAACAAAGAATCTTCGCACCTTCAATGCACACACAGAACACAAACTTATGCACAGACACGTGGTGCATGCATTGGCTTCTATTTCAGAGGTCCGAGTTATGACGTCAAGGGTAGCAGACTAAGTGGTGAGAATACCTCAGCACCTCGCCTAGGCATTTAGGAGAACTAATAAGCCATCACGCACCAGCTTGTGCAGAAACACGCTTGCCGACGCCATCTGTTATTCGGCATAGAAAACACTTCTTGGAACAGAATTAATGGTTTCCTATGTTATTTCATGCGTTATTGTTTATTCCTCTGCCATTTAAATGGTGCTATTTTTATATTATTGATGACTGTTAGTAATTTCTTTATTCTACAATGCATGCAGTGCATTCATTGCATTCATGGAGAATACGCCACTGATTGTATTCTTTGAATATTTTTTTTAAATTTTTCTGTAGCCCATGGGTGGTATGTGAAATTTTTGAATTTTGTTCTTTCCTTCCCAGCTGATAAAGTTGTGATTGCTTTTAACTCTTTTTGCTTTTTGAAGTTTTCTATTTTTCCGTCAATTAGTTTTTTACTGAATCCATTACTTTCTGCAGTCTTCTGAATTTGTAAATACTCTTGTTTATATGCTTCTTTTGTTAATGGGAGATTGGCCAGTCTGTGGGTTAGGCTGTTGATTACCGCATGTTTGTGTGGTCTTGGATTGTAATCATCAGTTTTGATGTAGTTGTCTGTATGCGTTTCTTTTCTGCTGATACCAAATTCCAATTTATGTCCCTTTCTGATAATTTTGAGATCTAAGTAGTTCTATATGTTGTTAACTTCTGTTTCCATTGTGAATTTTATGGTACTTTCCTGGATGTTTAATAATTTTAGTGCGTCTTCAATTTGCTTTTCATTTGTTACTGCAAATACATCATCTACGTGTCTATGCCACTGTTTGAATATGTGTGGGAAAGATTGAGTCAATTTGGTTTCAAAATAACTCATAAATAGATTGGCTAAGAAAGGGGATGACTTTGACCTTGGGTCAGATGCACGTCATCGCATGTGGATTCCTGCTGAACAATTGAATTCACAAATTGAGTATTGTTGTTGTCAAAAAGTGTTACGCTGCACATATAAGACAGCGAGATTTTGGCTGGCTGTTACCATGCATGTTATTTTAACCTATCATATTTATGATATGTAATGTTAATTATAACTGTTTAATTAAGAATGAAACTGACAAAATAATGATATAGAGGCCTATAGTTTTTCTTTTTACTTTTTTTTTTTTTTTTAATTTCCTTTCAAAAAATTTGGGTGGGTATGCTAAAAATCACGCTTTCTGCTCATGAAAGTGAGAAGGTGTGTTGTATAATATTATTCCTTCATGGCTACTTAAAATTCGTCCCCTGTAATCCAGGAGAGTGGGGAGTGTCCAGCCTTACGACACCTCCTACAAAGTCAAAGGATTTGAATTTCTAACTTTTATACAACTGCTAAAAAAGTAATTAGTCACTTCAACAGTGTACGATGCCTTTAGTTAAGGTGGTGTATTTTATACATGTGCAGGCTACTACGTGCCGCTGAGTACGCTGGCGGAGGTGCGAGAGCAGGTGCTGCATTACATCCCCGTCATGGCACGACCACTTGTACTCACAAGAACAGAACATCCCATTAACTGGACTCCTGTCTATGCCGATATCACTGTAAGTCGTAGAGAATAGGTATTACTTGTAAATGAATTTAATCCAGTGGCTCGAATTTAGGCTTAGAGGTGATGGGATCCCAGGCAAAGCCTGTACCACTCTACTCCCCTCGCTATGTAATATCAAAATGAGAAATATGTACATAAAAATGTAGTAAATATCAGGGAGTGGCCCCTGTCATTAAGAAGGTAGACATCCTTGCGTTGTGCTTACAGGACCCCAAGATGACAGACTGGCTGTGGGAGAAGAGAGAATGCTCGGAACAGAAAGAGATATACGAGCTGTACTATAGAGACAAGTTGCGCAACAAACACATCAGCAACGAAGAGCATGACCGCAGATATGTGCAAAAGATCAAAAAGGTGAGTGTCGGATGTATTGTCACGTGCCAAGTGACGTTGCTTACATCAACACAGACTGCAACACAGGGTGTTCACATTAAGGGGAGTTTTCATTAAAAAGTTTTCCCATATTTGGATTTTCAAAAAGATGGCTCTAACGATTTTGATAAAGCTGATGTATCAAGTAGCATTTTTGCCTGTGCACATGCTAATAACATAATATCAATTAAAGTCGATGAGTACATGATTTCAGTTTGAAAATTAAACCTGCAACTCCATTACATTACACGCAGTAACTGGGGGATAATCTGCAAACAGCGGAAAACAGACAAAATCAACACAAACATGTTTCTGTTGACAGTAGGGGTATGAACTTGTTGTACTGCTTTTGTATTCATAACAATTGCAAGACATTAGTAGCCAGTCCATATATTGTTATATACGAGGGTCAATTCAAAAGTCATGGCAACTATTATTTATCACTCAATAAAGCTGCAGGAAACAAAAATCAGGATATACGGTTGAAAGTCGATGGAATGTTCTTCGCAATGCTGGTACTAAATTAATAATAATAATAATAATAATATTTATTCAGTTCCATATAGTACATACATACATAAATACGGTGGGGCAGAATGGACTCCCTAGTTTCGAAAATTCACTGGAGGCGCTCCAGAGCAGATAGAGGGGTGGGACAGGTGCCATTAGGTTGGACTGACAATGCAGTTTTCAGTAGTCACCATGTAGTGGACAGGTGAGCAACGGGGCTTTGTTGTGGAGACCTTTTTTTAAAAACGAGGAAAGTGTAGTGGCGCATTTTCACCTTAGCGGTACAATAAATAAGCAAAATTCTCGTTACTGGGCAACTGAAAACCCTCGTGAATTGCACCAAAGACCACTTCTCAGCCTTAAAGTGACAGTTTGATGTGCTACGTCCTCGATAGGCATAATTGGACCTTATTTTTTTTAAGAAGATGGCTCAACTGTGACTGTGAATTTAGCGCGCTACTGTGACATGTTAGAGAACGTTTTACGCCCCAAAGTGGAATAGTTTGGCAGGGAATATGACTTAGAAGACTTTTGGTTTCAACAGGATCGAGCCACGGCCCATATTGCCCGTCATTCGCTCGAAGTTTTGCAATAAATGTTTCCCGGCCGCCTGATCTCCCTTATGAGGGGATGTTCCAAGGCCCCCTTGCACCCCGGATTTGAGCCCCTGTGATTTTTTCCTATGGGGCTACCTGAAAGCTGCAGTTTATAAAGTTCGACCTCAAACCCTGGAAGCTCTGAAAGAGGCAATTGAGGATGTAATCACCGGAATTCTGCAAGATATTCTGGCAAAAGTGGGCGAAAAATTTGTTTTTAAAAAAGGTCTCCACAACAAAGCCCCATTGCTCACCTGTCCACCGCATGGTGACTACTGAAAACTGCATTGTCACTCCAACCTAATGGCACCTGTCCCACCCCTCTATCTGCTCTGGAGCGCCTCCAATGAATTTTCGAAACTAGGGAGTCCATTCTGCCCCACCTTGTACATATAGCACTACTCCACAAATACAATTTGACAATATAATAGTACGAGAATGATGAGAAACATGGCATGTCGCAACCTATTTGTTATCTTCTATAAAATTTTCAATACTGTAGTATACTTTGTTAAGCAGGTACTTGGCCAACATGCTCTTAAATTGGTTGTGACTTTCACTTTCTTTTATCTTTCTAGGCAGCGTATTCAATAGCTTGGATAACTTTTCAAAAAGCTTTAATTTATGAGTGGTTACTGAAAAGTTGTATCTATTTCTTGTATCATAAATTTTGGCAGGGTGTTCGCATTTGTTTAATAAAATTATGGTTTTGTAAATATATAGACTGGCTAATTCTCTAAAGGCGTGTCTGCATGTCTCATTGTGCTTGAGTTTTGCCAGGCATCTAATAGCTCTTTTTCTGCAAGACAAACATTTTTCGAAAGTTAGTTAGGGAATTAGAACCCCACAGTTCTAATCCATATGTTATTGGGATCCGGATACAAGGTGCTATATGTTTTATTCGTATTACATATGCACAAAACAGTACGCGTAATACTCGTACTCTTACGAGCTAACAACCTTCAAAATAATCTCCCAAAGCATCCACACATCTTTGCCAACGATGAGGAAGGCGCTGAATACCATCAGCTGTGTGTGATGCATCTATGCAAGCCACCTCTCTTCAATGCTCAACTCCTTATCACACAATGCTTCTCATAGCTCAGCATGACATTCACGAGCATTTGTGCCACACAGAAATGCAGTTTTTACATATGCTCGCTGTTCAATTTTAGTGACATCCATTTCGGAACACAGTCTCTAGGATACTAACGTTTGCATGTGTTCTCTACTGGACACCAATGTAGTCAGACGTCATCTCGTGGTTGTATCCCGTACTACGTACACCATGTTTTCAGAATATATAAAATACTTGACATGTCTTCTGAAATGACCCTCGTATATATAAATTTTTCTTTCCATTTTTAATGTCTGTAATAAAAATTGAATCTTTGACCCCAGTAAATTGTTGTACTCAAGGCAACATTTTGGGCTCCGTCTTGCCTACTTGAACAAAACAGCTGTTTTACAGGATATAATATTGAGTTGGGTCTAGCATGTATACTTTACTTTTTGTATAAATACCTGAACTAGTTTCGAAGACCATCGTCATTCATAATCATCATATTAACACCAACTGCCGTTGGTTTACCTCACACATGATTGGTTCCTGTTGCTTTCAACTGTGTTTACTCAACAATGGGGCAGTTGAATAAAAACCTGTAAGCTCTTTTAGGTTATTTTGAATCGTAAACGTTCCATTTTACGGGCCGAGCAGTCACTATCATTCTCTTTTCTTTCCTTCATTTTAACCTTCATTATGCCAACTGGCAAATATTTTAAGAAATTTGCCTTTATCTAACCTCTCAAGCAGTTTTAACAAAGACAGCGTAACATATTTATGTTTTATTGTTGCTGAATCAGTAACACAACTTCACATTGTTGACATTCATGGCGCTGATCACAGCATCGGGTCCTACTCTACTGTTCATGGGTTGGTGCATTATGTTGTTGTTTTTATGTGTTCATGAAAGAGTGTATTGTCACTAAGTGTAGCAGGCTTGAGAACATTGTTGTCCGTTATACATAGGCCTTATATGGTAGAAACTTAAAAGCTGGGGGAGCAGAAACTACTTGCCCTATGAGTATTAACGAACATGATCACACTTCATCCTTTCTAATGCAAATGAACTTGCTACTTACTTCCCTCTTATCCCGAGTATTGTTGGACTTCTCCATTCATTGTTACTCATTATGTTGCCGAGAGTAAAACACTACGTTAAGAAATGTAGAGAAAATGTGTTCGCTCAGATGAAGTTATGCATTATTGTAAAAAGTTTTCTGTGGATCAACATGTGCACACAATGGCTACGAAATGAAAAACAAATGCTACTTGCCCATGCCCCACAATGAGGTTCAGTTGTTTATGAAGATATTCCTTGAAGTCAGTTCTGCGAGAGACATCCACGAAAGCACTTATGTGGTAGGCAACAGCTCAAGCAGGTCTGAGGATCATGTCCTAACCTGCATCAGTTGGTGGTGCAGACACTGACATGTTGCCAGTTTTGAACAAGAATAAAATCAGGTAAACTGATGTAACAAAGTGCCAGAATGCTTTTGTTTAATCAGTGATAATTGCAATTAGGATATGCAAAAAATAAGTTATTTTTGTAATCTACTTCCGAGTTAAGCTCCAGATTGATTTATTATGGAAGAAAAAAGGTCTAGTTTGATAAGCATATCTGAACAAATATGTGGGTAGTGTTATTTCTCAAAGCTAACTGTATTGCAACTTCCAAAGCCGTATACGAACACTGTAAAACAATATGTTGTCATGAGAACTGATTTGCATTTGATAAATTCTGTATTATATATTACTATAAAATAGGCATTAAATTGGGCATTACTCCAGTAACGAATAACTGATTTGGTCCAATATCAATAGGCTTCTTCCGCCGATGGACATTATAAATGTGTGTACCAAGTTTCATGAAAATCTGATAAAGCGCATTTGAGTTATCACGCATAAGGCATTTTCCCATCCACCAGACAATCTCAGAACATACCATTCTGGCACTTAATAAAGGGTTTGTTACACTTTGTTCAATTGCTGAAGTTTGGTCATATGGCACATTTTTCCAGGAGACTTACAGGCATACGTCAAGTGTCTGTAGAGGTGGAAAAAAGCTTTGGATTGGTAATCACTGACCTTGTTTTGTTGTGCACTGTTAAAATGAGTATAAGAGCCTCAGTGCAGTGTTCTGGTCAGTGATACGGTATTCTAGATGTACAAGGAACTTAAAACTAGAAGAATGGAATAGCCCTACATCAGCTATCCAAATCAAACTCGATAGATGCGAGATACAAACTTGTATTCCACATGAGTGTTTGAAGCATGTGACTTCCTGGCGTTGCAGTTTGTGTTTGGGATGTGTTGGGACAGACGACAGCGCACGACGCTCATCAGGCCATTATAATGTGTTGATATGTTTTATGTGAGTAGGCACAGGACAACGACGATGAGGATAGCGAAGACTACCAGAAATACCAGCTGATGACATCTGTTTCTATGCCTGTGTTCGACAAGAGGGACAATGCGGTAGGACATAAACTGTTGTACTCTTGCGATGCTATCTGTGTATTTCACTTTGTCTTGCTGGCCCGCATCGTGCAACACGCAGGATGCGCGCCAGCAATGTGTGCTGGCAATTCACTGTAATTTGTTGATTTTCCTGCCTACAGAACATCACCGAACGGATTCTCATAAATGAGGCGATTTGGGTTGAAAAAATAAGAGAGGTAGATTGTCAGTAAATAAGTTGTTTTTCTGTAGCTCATGATAAGGTGTGATAGTGTAGTAAGAGAGGAGGTAACAGAGACGTACGTACGTCGTAACAAGGAGTACCAACTCCCCTGGTACCTCCTTGTATTGTGTGCAATTTTTTTGTTCTTATTTCTTTGCAAATTAATAGATTTGGAGTAGTTTGGACTTTATTGACAGTAATCTGCAACATGGTATTAGTTAATCATAAATCATTTGAACAATATTGAATTTGTGTTTTCTAATAAGAACAAATAGATTCACACGTTGTTTGGTCGCTTGGCATTTCTCTGCTCTTGAGAACTAGCTAGAGTTGTCTTCCTCTACTTGGAATGGGTCAAAATCCGCAATCTGGGGATGCTGTAGTTTCTTCTAGGCTTGGAGTAGTTAAGTTATTATTATTGGAGTTGGTAGCCTTGGAAAGTGGACTCACTCCGTAGTTTGGCTTTAGACTCTGAGCCCTGCATGGGTATTGCTCGCAGGTGTGTGTCTGTTTCTACCACCATTATTACTATTATTACTTATTATTATTATTACTATTTTTATTATTATTATTATTATTTTATTAGGCTAGAAAACTGACGTTCTATGCCCTAACTAATGTTTTGCATACAAGATGTTAAATCTTGTATTTTGTAACAGGTGAGAACAGCAAGAGACATCTGCCTGGCGTAGGCATGTCTGGACGAAGGTGTATATAATATTAATTAAGGTGTTAATAGAGAACGCTGCCTTCCTACAGAATATAATAAAAGCAGTGATGTAAGAACTAGTATTTGTGAGTCGTACGCCGTCTTCCTCAACAGTTACTCTTCTTTTCCCACAGCTCCAGAAGTGTCTTAACTTCCTTCTCACCCGCTCTGAAATTAATTAATTAATCACAGGACCCGCACTGAAATGATGATACTCATAACAATCCACAATAATTACAGTTTGCGTTTACTAAGGTTAGTTCTGAAATACGGTATCTTTGTAATGCAGGCTTTGTTTAGAATGCATTTCTTGGAGGACTAGCGATACGAGGAATTGAGCTGAACCCAAGCAATAAAAAGGCTAGATGTCCTGGAAGATTGTGAACAAGAAAATGAGTAAAGCAGGAGATGAGAGTAGGAGAAAGAAAAGGAGTTACAGAAATTCTGGAAGCACTTGAACCCTTCAGATGAAAATTGTCATGTGGTACTGAAAAGGAACAAAGGCCTTTCAGCAGAAGAAAGGTCATTAGGAGAAAATTTATACACAGAATGAGAGAATGATAGAAAGGCTGTTGTTCGAAACTTGGAACTATACGTCGATGGAGAAGGGTTCACAAATGTCAAAAGTGAACTAATGGCCTACAACAAGAAAAGAACAGAAGCTTATAAACAAATTCTTGTTTTGATTTTATTGAGTCAGTTTCTACCTTTATTGGAACATATTATGTGTAATGGGACACGTCAATATAATTACAAATAAGAATATGAATGAACAGTTATAAGAGATAAACGTGAAAATTTCTTTACAAAATATACAACATATACATTAGCAAATTATTATAATAATCTACAACACAAATACAAAATTTATAATACAAATATGTAAAAATATAAAAATACAAATACAAATGTTCTGATGTTATGGATACAGAATTATAGACATGAACTTCTAGGAACAAATTAAATACATGTTGAAATAGTAAGCAATAATATTATTATTCAAAGTTAAATAAATAAATATAAAGCAGAGAGTACTCACTCTACCTTCTGTTTTATTTGCTTCTGGAACACCCTTTCGATCTCACAAGCATGAGCGTATCTATGCAAACCTCAACCTGGTGCATCTTATGCAGAGAAATCCAACAGTAAACAGATACCGCCACTGTTGTGTCGTTTGTAGTTAAACTTCTGGCGGGCTGGCACAAAAAATTCAAACCAGTAGTGAACGATTTTGGTAAGTAACATTATTATTGATATAGAAAAAGTCGAGTATTGGAAAGAATTGCAAAAGTCGAAGCCTCTATCCAAGAATTATACAAAATCAGCAAAAAGTAATGTTTGAAAAAAAAGTCAAATGTCAGGTTTTGGAACTAAACACCTCACTTTTCTTCTGTGGTTTTTAATTTTCTCATTTTGGTTATGTAAAACCCGTACTAATATTTTTATTTAAGTAAGTTAAAGCAGTTCTTTATGACACAAGTAGCAATGTTAGGGAAGGGAAATTGAGGAATTTGTTTATAGTTACCAGTAATAAACAAAGACTATATTATTTAAACTCAGTTCAACTCAAAGTGAGTCTCTCAACTGAAATAGCGGTCTAGGCCGGTCAAGTTGCCATGGTAACCTCTAGTGGACGTAGTTCCAATTATGGCTCCTAGATGTCTCTACAGTGTCTCCCAGTATAAGTTCAATTTTACATGTTAAGGGTTTCATTGTTCATTGTCTATTAACAAGCGTAGTAAACCTTGTCATTTAGAAATCTTTAATTTAAGAAATTCCATAATAATAACTTTTTATATTTTTTACTACTGGAATTAAGCATGAATGCACGAAGTTTGCAGTACTGTTCCATAGCTAGTCCCCTAGACTACGAGTATTAGTTGAAAGAAATGACTTCAGATGGGCCTCTTGTATGGTTGCTTCTTTTAACATGGCATATTAAGTTTCATTGCAGGAAATATAAGAATGATGCATAATTTCAATTCATGTAAATACATTTAGTTTAATTAATCAACATTATTATCTTTAAAAGTTTTTTAAGGAAAAGAAACAATCCATAGCAAGCGAAGTTTATAAACATGCACTACTGATACAATTGCCATTATCTTTGCTTTTTACACACAGAATATTTTTATATGAGTGAAAAACTGAGCTTGTTGTTAAATTAGAAAACTTTTACTAAAAACTATTGTATGCACCAGGTATGCAAAAACTTTAGCGGACTCATCCAGCATTTCAGAGCCTTGCTGTGTTGAGGGAGACGGTACAGACGCACTGATATGCCTACTTGTAGTCTTAGCATTAAGTACTAGTAATATTTGTATTAGGACTTAACAGCTTTTCAGCCAACTGCATCTGGATTTTTCATCAAGTTTCTGCTCACTTTTCTCGGAATTCTAGAAGTAGAAGATTTGTTGGTGTCTGTAGCGTAGTTGGTAGATCTCTCATAGTATTAATAACTACAGAATTACAAGTAGAAGTTAGAACTTATTACTCTGTATTGTGTGGAGTGCTGAGGCGTGCTGACATGTGGATACAACACATTGTAATGCAAAGCCCAAAATGTAACCAATCAGTCATGAGCTGCATTAATAACGAGTATGTCTTTATAAAACAAGTGTGTAATTGTCTTTTTTGGTAGATGTCAGGCTAAGGGCTTCTTTGAGCTTTAACAGCAAACAACGTGCATTAAAACACAGGAAATGAACTCAGTTTAGTATAATATTAAAATTAACACAAACAGAATTGATTTTATTTTAAATACAGTCTGTTTATTATGCAGTTTCATTTGCTGCCCTCAAGGTTTGAAGATTATTCCCTTTTTGATACCACACCAGTGTTACAATGAAAATCTGTATCATAGTGGATAAGCTTATTATAGTGTGATAGGCCTACATATAGCACAGTAATGATATTGTGTTTAGCATTTACAGACTCAACCACCTAGTTGTGTATAGCAATAGAGTTAAACCTTAACAACTTAACTCTTCTTAAAGTTGTACATGTTAACTCCCAGGTTCTGCTCTCGCTTGAAATTGCTTCAGACAAAACAGAATAGGTTCATAAAATTATTAACCTAAACAAACCTTACAGAATTCCTAATAACTACAAAGAGCTGAGAAATGTGAATCACTGTTCCCTGACAGCTTTGTTTTGAGCAACTCCACCTGTGAGTGGTTTATATATTTTGTCTATGCTATGGAGTGCAATGGAAGGGTGCTATAATATGAGTGAGTGAGATATATTACTTGTACCTACGCCTCTCAAAGCAGTACTCCCAAGGTGTGAAGTCATTCCCTTCCTTCGTGACTTCCGAAGCCTAGCGATTGGTCCAGTTGCACAACTGCGCTGGTCTATCTGAATATTGGGGTTGAGTTGAGTAAGCCAAGGTTGTGGTGTTTTAGCATTGTATGTTTAAGGGGCCAGCAAGAATATCATGATTAAAAATCACAAATTGAAGAATTAGAGAAATAATGAAGGTGGAAAAAAAGATTGTAGAAATAATTATTGAAGTAAGAAAATGAAAGTGATTTGGACTTGCGAGGAAGGGTGATGATGAGAAGGGTAAAAGGGACAGATAACTTCTTTGAAATAGGAAGGGCCTATGGGGAGGTGACACAAGTGAAACTAGAGTCTATTCAAGGTAGGGACAACATAAGTGCAGCCTGTCTATTTGATGAACTTTATCTGGATAACATAGGGAAACAGAGCATTAAATTAAACAAGGAAAGAAAGAAGGAAGAAAAACTTTCAAGTTGATGTAAAGAATAGGCCCACTCGAGATTAATAAAGACAAGCGAGATGTAGTAAGTCACCAGCTCTGCCCAAGCCATGACACATCCGGTTATGTTGAGTTTATTTAGGTTAGGTTAGGTTAGGACAGTGAGGATATCATTTTGGGCTTTGGCAATTATTGTCCTAGTTTGTTTAACACCACATACAGACATGTGTTGTGTTAAACAAATAGAATGCTATAACAACACTAACTAACTAACACAACACATTTCAATTTGATTTACTATTATTGTCCCAATTGCCTGAAATTATTGAAATGTTAACATAAAATTGCCTGCTTTGTATTTTATTATTTTCATTCAAATAACAAAACAAATAACACATTATGTTTGTATTGTCTTGTCTGTGTTAGCAAGTCACCACGAGATTGACATGAGTTGAATCAAGTAAAACTGGTGATAATTCCACACAAAGAAAAAAAGAAGTCCGATTTGATGTTTCTTTCAAAACAAAGATTATAATAAACACTCCCATCCCCCACCCCTAAGAGCCTATAGATTCATCGAGAGAACATGATCATTTCAGAATTTATCTTAACCTTTCTCATGCCCTTTGTTTGCTTGAAATGACTGTATTTACAACCCTCCGCTTAATCTGAGATTTATTCCCCCCACTCCTTCGCTCCTGATATGCCTGGGCATTGAACTCAAACCAATAAGAGATAGGCTCTCCCACTGCTGTGTGGAATTCAATGCCAAGTAAAGAAATCACAAGCACAACTTCAGTTAACAAACAGACAGACATGTCTGCAATGTAGGGTTACCATGTGAGTCCTAAAATTAGACCTGTTTACTTATATAACTCTTAAATGGTGTGATTAGTGGCAATGATGGAACCAGTGCTTTTTTTCTGGGGGTACGCATACCCCTTAAATATTTTTCCAGTTTCATATAGGGAAAGATCATTATTTTCCATAATTTTTAAATCTGCCAAAATTTGTACTAAACAAAATAACAAAAGTCGTTGTTTGCATTAAAGTAGCTATTTTCAGTGCTACCTTCGTTATCCATACCATGATTTTTGAGACGTGGAGCCTGACATTAGCACTGCGATCGGGAAAACAAGCGAGTGCTACAGCACCGCTGCAATGGTAACCACGACTACGCTGCCAATATTACTGATTTATTGTATTCCTTTCCTCTTGACTTCAAATTGCATTTATTTGCATTAATGCTGCTCCACATGTTGTTTTCTCTCTGGTTATTCGGCAGTTGTATTTCATGCGCCCTTGTGAAAATGACTCTGTTTATATACGTGTCAGATGATCAGCAATATCCCGCAGTAATTCCGAGGTTGGTTGCAAATCTGTCTTTGAAATAGAAGTATAGCTACTTTTTATTTTAAATTTAGCATCTTCTGGTGAAAGTCTATGAGAGCGTATCATAGAGTAAATTGCAGCTTACGGATAGGATTAATGTGTACAAACTGAATCCATCTCAAAGGACTTAAATTCGTATAACATTATGCATACTGTATGACTCCACTTTCATTCTAAAAATGTGGGCAAGTCTGGCAATGTTCCATCAAGTCAAAAGCGAGAGTACCCGTTCAATATGATTTATAAAAAAAGCACTGCTTGTAACTTACACAACTCATGCTGTCGCACTAGTGAATCTTTCTACAAGCTTATTTCGTATGAATGAATAGGGAATATGAAATTGAGATTATTTGGTTAATATTAACTTTTCATTTTGATTTAAGAGGAAAAGAGTTGCTTATGTCCTGTTTAAGTTGTGTACATATGTGATGCAAATAACTGCACAAGCTCCGTCACCCTTCGTCATTACATGTTATGCTTACTCAATTGCAATAGACATTTTATATGAGCCCGCCATTCAACCCTTTTCTGTGCTAACTCCATCCAAAGCAAATCCTACTTCTCTTAAATCTATCCTAATATTGTCCTCTGACCTACGTGTAGGTCTTCCATGTGGTCTTTTCCCTTTGCATCTCCTAGTCAGTATTTTTTAGATGTCTTTCCTCCTCCATATCCAGCCTGTAACTTTTATACAGGGAAGCAATATACTATGTTAATTAAGTGAGATGGTTGACATTTAAACACTTTAGACTTCACTTTTACTTACATCTTAGTAGAACGTATGTTTCATGGGCTTTACCCACATTTTCAACTGCTAGTCAACTATCAGGTAAGGTTGATGTCAAGTGGTTCAATGTAAGACAAGTTTGAAAGTCTCACGTCCAGCCTCAACCCTGCTGTCACATCAGGATGTTAGTTTACCACATGTGAATGTCGCTGGGGATCCAAACATCTCTACATCTAATAATTTTGGGAAAGCAAAATGCTTTCAGATTTTAAGCAACAAATATGCACGGAAAAAGATGCTCCATTAATTTGGAAATATATGGTACTTTGATGTGCATTTTAATAAGCTGAGACAGTCAGAAAACTTAAACTTGTTCCTCCTCAAGGAAATAGCTTTTTTTTATTATTATTATTATTATTTTTTAATTTTATTTTTTATTCATTCATTTCATTTTGGTGGAAACTTGACCCAGTGCTAGTAATCTAGCGTTCCCTTCTTTGCAGTTCATGTGTGGTTAACAGTCCGACATGGAATATAATGTTCACCATTTCAGTCTTACCTTTGTCTTTACTTCCTTTTTAATTGGGAACCATTAGAACCATTAACTCGTGAGCTTGTGCAGGGTTTGCTATGCATGGACATATGAGCATGCTGTAAAGTTACGCTAAGAGACACAGTCCACATCAGCACCGAGCCTCAGTCACTCCTGGTGTAGCGTCGCATTTAACTCGCTGTGTTTGTGTGCAGACGAGGATTGCCAACCTCCTTGGTGTGGCCGGCACAGACGTTCCTATCCAGGACATCCAGCGCCTCATGATGCCCCACAAAGTGAGTATTCCACAGAAATTTTAAAATATTAAATTTGTTATACACCCTGAAAATGGTTCACTTGATGGGTTGAACTGGGTAATACAGTCTGATGCGGGTTTTCATTGGATGTGTATGAAAGTGCTTTCAGGTCACCTTCTAATGAGAGATTGCCTTCTTTTACGATTTGCATGTTAAGATTGCCGTTGCTGTGAAGTATCACAGGTTTGTTTGTGGTATGAAGGAGTTGACGTGACTGTCTTCTTGTTTCAGCTCGGTGTGAATGGCTACGCATTCATAATAACTAATAACGGCTTCATCCTGATTCACCCTGACCTGCGCCCAGTGGTGAGTCTCCACATGTGTGTGCATGTGTCTGTTTGTGTGCGTGCATGTTTGTGTGTGTCTGAGAACAGTATAAAAATTATATCAAAATTAAATGTTATATTTACGTATGTTTCATGTGTTTGCAGTTCCAAGGCATTCTCAAGCCGAGCTATAACAGTGTTGACATGGCCGAGGTGGAACTTGTGGACGATCACAGAGAAGTCCGAGACGTGAGCCCCAAACTTCTCAAGGTAATTCCAATAGCAACAGAAATATGTTGTAGTCGCCTGCCTGCCTGTCACAAGATACTCAGTGTGTCCTTTCATTATGTAAAAGAGCCATAACGATCCAAAACAGGCAAAAAGAAAGAAAGAAGAAAAAAAGGTTTAAACCTTAAAATAGACAAAAAGACAAAATGAAAACTGATCCTCCCGTCAAATGTATATCTCTCCCAAATAGAAAATTCAAATGGAAATGAAGCCATTGCAGACATAACTAGGAACTGTATGGCACCTGAAAATAAGTGTAACAAAATTAATTTCGGTACTGAAACTAGTGATGTAGCTATCATAGTAACACCCTCTTAGTTTTAACTTTAGAAAGTCACCAGTTTACCAGCTCGAGCTCAGTAAACTTACATTGACAAGCTGGTGCTACATCCCAAGAAGGGACGGCTCCTGACTTGTTTGTTTGTGTGTTCCAGTTCCGAGAAGAAGTAATCAACCAGAGATCAGGCAGCATCACGCTCGATGTCAAGTACCACTACGACGACATGGTGAGAGACAGCATAAGTTCCTTATTTCTCCTACAGACTTCTGACAATAGCATTACACATAAAAGCAACCTTTCTCACTTACAGAATAAGCCACACTGTGGCGTGTTGTCCATGACGATGCGTTTGCCCTCTGTATGCATTCACACAAGGAGTTTCCTTACAAAATTATTTTTTCCCTTTATCTGATGCATCTCAATTTAAAATAAACGGTGCAAAATATGTTACACAAACTTTCTCACTTATACATGTTAAGATTTGTAATATTGAAGTTTCAAGTTTGACGAAAGAAACCAAAACTAGGTCCTGCATTTGTCCATAAAAAGACCCAGGTTAAATTTGGCTTGCCATGAGGTTTGAGATTTCAACCCAGTACCTCTTTCCTATAAAACCTCTCTCTGATTGGTTTCAGTGTGTTCATTAGGACCAACGTATACTCTATTTCACAACAATAAATAGATTATAGTTTTCTTGTTACCAAGGGAAATGGAAGAATATCATTCATATTTTAATTAACATGTTTGTTCTGAAATTTGCATTTGAGTCATATTTATTTAGTTTTTATCTTGATATCTATTAATTTGATAAAGAAATGTGTTTAACAGAACTGTTCATTTTAATTTTCTCTACAACTTCACTGTGGTAGGTTTTCGTGTATCGCCTACTGTAATGGATATAATCTAGAAAAATTGAAAATGGATACGAGTAAAGTACTTCGTAAATAATTTTTATGGAAAAATGAATATAGCCATTTGATAAGCCATAGATAGATGTATTTTTATTAAAATAGTAGAGATATTTTTTAAAAAATCTACATTTTAGAAAAAGTATTCATCCAAAGTCTCCTTAATATTTCAGATATGAAAACCAAATTCTGGGCAGTTTGATGGTTTTGGATAGAGTGAAAAAAGATCAGTATAATTCTTTGAGGCGAGAGTTAACCACATGGGGTAGAAAGTACATTCTCTTTTTATAGGAATGTTTTTGCTAAGAAATGAAAAATATTTACATGCCAGATTTCAGAGAAAGCTATTGTAATTTGTATCACTACACACATTGTACATTTGTACTAGACTCTCATCCACACATAAGCTACTCTAGTATCCGTGCAACCACTAGCAGTCAACACTAGTTAAGATAGCTCTAGGTTATGTTCTATTATAGGCTAGTATTACACTCTGATCTTACTTGGCTCTTTTTGTGTGTTACAGAAACGAGCGTCGACTATGAAGCGTCACTACTTTTATCAAGGCATCGATAACACGCCTTTTACACTGGTAGTGGCGTTGCCTGATCGCTATGGGTTGGCATCTGTCCATGCGCAGGTCGAAGTTCGCAGATTGTACAACGAGGGTAAGTATGACACTGCATCGAACATTTTCTAAATCCGTTTGAAAGTAATGAAGACGTCTGGTAACCCAAGTATAGCCAAGTCCAAGCTAAATCTAACACAACTGACACAGGCAACTCCAAATAGCTGCCGTCTTGGGGTCAAAAATTATGGCAGCAGACGATAAACAGCAGGAAAACATAATGGGAAACACAAACCCACCAGTATTTAATCTCATAAATAATGAAAATATTAATTAAACATGAGTTGAAAGTGATATGGCTAGAAATAAACATAATTACCTACAAAACCATAGAATAATGGAACTTTTATACATTGAATTATTCTATGTTAATTAAATGAGAAGGTTGACATTTAAACACTTTAGACTTCACTTTTACTTACATCATAGTAAAATGTTTGCTTTTGTTTTTTTTAAATTCATTGTCTTCAGTCCTTGTTTTTTGAATTTTGCTACTTTCTTATCTACTAGTATCTTACTGAAGCCATTCACAATTTGTATATATTCTTCGTCCTTTAATAATGGAAGCTTGACTGTGTGTTTGTGTGGTCTAGAGTGATAACCATGCAGTTAAAAACAACAACAACTCATCACCAGAGAAACAAAAACATCGATGTTAATAATTGTACAACACGATGTTACAACTGTACAACTGTTCAAGAAGAAAGTAAAATCGCTGCTGTTAAGAAACAACTTCTACACTGTAAGAGAACACCTCACCACTAATTGGACTTAATATTTATGTAATCTTACTAAGCCTAACACATGTAAATGTTTAATGGGTATCAAATAAATAAATAAATAAAATTGCTTGTTGTTGATGTGAATGACGTCAAGGCTTTCCAGTTTTTCCACACTTATGGGGCAGCTACAAACACCAAATTTTGTTCGCTTATGGCAATGTGCAAATATTCCTGCCAAATTTTACAATTCTACCTGTCCTACACGTGTGTCAAGTATTACTTAATGTATGGAAAATATAGCCTACATAATTCACTTAAAATCAAAAAAATCTTAATTCAACCTAAAGCATAACTGATGGAGATATGACAGAAAGTCTCTCAAAATCTGATAGTGCTGGTGCAATCGCAATTTTTAATGTTTTTGGGGATAAATATTTTTAAATCAGAGCTATTTGGAATATTTCTATCGGGTATAAGCTATATGTGTACCAATTTTCCAGTTCCTGTTAATCGGTCATTACTCCAGTACCGGTCAACCAATCTGGTCTAAAGTCAATAGCAACTGTCCTATGGATGTTATAAGTGCGTATGCTGGTCATCAAAATCTGATAAAAAGTGTATTCGAGTTATCGTGGACAGTCGGATGGAGAGAGAATTTTCCCGTCCACCATGTAATCTTAGAAAATACCATATTGTCACTTAATTAAAAAAAATAAAAATAATAATAATAATAAACAGATTATTAATAATAACATAATGTATGGCTGCATTATTATTTCTACATCATTGTGTTATTCAAAACGTATTACTTCATTAAATGCATATATTAGTGTGTAATGTTCTTGTAATATCGATTTTACAAACATTAATTGAAATGTGTTATTTGTAAAATAATTCACATTTTTAAAGGTAATTTATTATTATTAAGTATGTAAAAAAGGAAATAAAATAATAATTGCTTTTACAAAAGTAATTTTGTGATTACAAATAATGTTATTGTAAGTTTAATCCACATGTTAATTAAAACTAATGCAAGGTTTAAATTAAAAGAAATAGTCAAACGTACCTGTGTCACACAGCCCAATTAATTTGAGGATCAGAGTCTCATGTTCCCATGTTCAACTGACCCTAAACAAGAATATGTTTTATTCTTCAGAAACAACCCCTACAACTTCACAGTCATCCCAACTCGTCACGACAATATGTTTTGACAATTGTTTGCATCTATTGTTAAAGAGGTGACATTCAACTAAGGAAATAAAATGAACTTTATACCAGAATTTTATTGTAGTATTTACTTAGGCCTTTCGGCGCATTTCCAGCATCTTCAGAGCATCTTCTCTTGCTGCTTTGGATGTCTCGATAATTAAATCCAAAACTGCATGGTCACATTTAATCAACAGACACAGAGGACGATTCAGTGACAGTGTTTTTATAAAGCTTTTAGAAATTTTTATTTTATAAATGTGACAAGATCTAATACAATGCAGTTTTGGTTTTAATTATTGAGGCGTCAAACCAGCAAAAGATGTCCTGAAGATGGTGGAAGTACGCTGAAAGTCCTAGGCAATTATTAAAATAAAATATTGTGGAGTTGAGCTCAACGGTATATAACATGTATTTTAATATATGTAAGTATTCATGAACCACAGATTATTGTCTCTGTTGGACATTACATGAGAATATTATAGGAGAAAAATTCCTCCGACACTGGGATTTGAACCCAGGACCTTTGGCTATTCGCGCCAATGCTCTACCAACTGAGCTAAGCCGGAGTTCAATCCACAGCGCCAGATGGAACCATTAAGGGCATTCAATCATAGGAGGAAGGTTCCATCTGGCGCTGTGGATTGAACTCCGGCTTAGCTCAGTTGGTAGAGCATTGGCGCGAATAGCCAAAGGTCCCTGGGTTCAAATCCCAGTGTCGGAGGAATTTTTCTCCTTTAATATTCTCATGTATTTTAATACCTTGAAGTAAGGAATTGATGTCTGCTTACTGGCTTCACATGTTCCAGCCTCTCACATCAGTCACAACTACATGAAGTGATTCAAGTGAACATTTGGTGACATGAGAAATTGCTTATCTCATTTCTGTTGTGTAAAACCCAAATTCATATTTGTATTTATCATCAGATAAATAATGTTATTTTCACAGTTTTGAGAAGGAAAGAAACAGGAGTTCACAGGTGTCAGCAGTCGCAATTCCACTGTAAGAGAAATGGAAATGTATAATAATAATATATTGCTTGTGTTGCAGGGACGAACGCAACTCAGTACTTCCAGGGGAAGAATTGGAAGATCCACCCAGAGTGGTGAGTACGCATGCTTGTCGAGTGGACGGAAGCGAGTATGGCATTGCCACACAAGTAAAAGTATCACTCTCGCTGATTGCAGGACTTATTGCAAGTACCACTACGACACAGAGCACGACTTTGCATCCCCTGAGGAAGAGTTCCTCAACTTCCTTGTCAAAACGGGGCTCCCCAACTGGAAGTGGCTGAGCAAGCGTTCCGTCACGCCACCCGAGCACGTCGAGAAGTGTGAGTACGCTATACTAATCCCTCTTAACATAGATCTCTAAATGGGGTCAGGCACCGTCTGGATAGAAACCAAAGTTGTTTTACAACTGCCAGTGTAGAAAAAATCACATCAATATATTGCTGCAGAAACAAATGAAGATTCTGTTAAAACCGGGAGTTTATGGTCAAGTTGTTATATTTTTATTAATATTCAATATTAATAAGCACAAAAAAGCATAGGTTTGCACTTCTAGCATCATGTTGTAACTTCCTTGTGAACAGATTGTCAAGAAATACATGAGCAGGGAAGGTGCGAGAAAATCCACACCTCGAGTTAAATTTATTGTGACGAGGTAGCAAATACTCACATAATTAGGGATGTAGTGATTATTATAAAGCCATGAAAATGATACACACCACTATGTGTGTCATTGTAATTAGGGTTCGGATGTTTATGACATGTCATATTTTTATGCTGACCTCCATTCTCGCCGAAAACACGAATTAACACGAATTGCACATTTCTTATCCTACTCCGACCATTTTTATTTTGCATATAAAGTCATATTTTGGTCATTTTCATGGTCTTGGTCATATTTCGGTCATATTTGTAATTTAACGTCATATTTCAATTATAAATTCGGTAAAAGAGCACAATTATGCAGTGTGCTCTAAATTGTCAAGTTAATGTTTTTTCCGAAAAGTCACTAATATTTTAGTTTTACTGTAACTGAAATGTGAAGGAACAGTAACAAGTAATAGCACAATTAGCTCTTTCTCCTTGTTGTTAACAATTAAAACTAAACTCCGTGGCACTACATCCCTGGAGGGACTTGGCCTACCACCCGACCGCTGCGTCATCTCCCGTAGGCAGATGGCAGGATTGGGGGGCATGTGGTCAGCATGCCGACACCCACGGCCGTTATTGGTGGTTTTCATGACCGGAGCCGCTACTTCTCTATCAAGTAGCTCCTCAATTTGGAATCACGAGGCTGAGTGCACCCCTACCAGACCTCCCTACCTCAGAAAAATCCGAGGAGGTACCGGGAATCGAACCCAGGTTGACGGATCTGTAGTCAGCGACGCTAACCACAAGACCACGCCGGCGGATGTTGTTAACAATTCCAATAGACATATTCTAAAAATGTTTTAAGTTTACATTTGCAGTGGTATCTGGAAACATTAACAGATTAGAAGTTCTTTACAAGTAAAACTGTAAATCACCTGTGAAATTGTTAAAAGTGATTATCTCATTGAAATAATGTGATGTAATAATTCAGTATCATTAAACGTTTTAAATTTAATGTTAGAAAATACAATCTTTTATGCACTCATATTTAGGATTTTTAGGTCATATTTAGTCATTTTTAAGGTCATATTTACAGTCATATTTTCCACAATTTTAGGTCATAAACATCTGAAGTTATAATATATCAATCGTCGTGAGATTGTTAGTAGTCTCACCTCATGTGAATTTCCATTTTCGTCAGCTGCACTATTTTTTAGATTAAGTTCATTGCTAAAATAATATTGTGTTATTATTATATGAAATTTATACTCTGTCACACATATAAATAATTATACATTATTTCCATATCTTGTATGCACATTATATGTACCCAATTACTTAAAATAATAGAGAACACAACTTGTACAAACATGACAGCATTAACATGAGATGTTCGATGTGAGAGTGTAAAGTCAGGCGGCCAGAGCAACGTGGAAATTAGGAGCACAATTTAACATTATCATGCATGTGCTCGCTCGTGTCATTTGTAGTGTTGACATAAAATTTGTCTGATCCTGTCTAGCACTATACTGGTGTTTGTGTTGTGCCATAGAGCCAGATTTCTGATACAGATGATTGTAATGCCAAGCCTTAGGTGACCTCTTGTATGCAGCGACAGGACCCCAGTAACGATGTAGCGGTCTTGCTTGAAATCAATCCTGTGTCGACCCTATGAAGTGGCATTATCCTGTTGACAAGAGTATTGTCCAAGATGCCCTTCACATTCTCATAATAATAATAACAGTAATAATAACAATAATAATAATAATGACACTGTTTGATTGCGACTCTTTCTTTCCACAGCGAACACTTCTGGGGGAAAATTGGACAAGGACTCTTATTTCTGTGAGTAATTAGTGCATGAGACACACGCGCACACGCATGACAGTAGCGCACACAAGTCGGGTAGCATTTGTAGTTCACATAGACACACTCTCCACTAGATTTAGATTCGAATAACTTCTCTCTGTTGCCTGGTAAAGACATGAGAGCAAGGCAAATGCATTTCTGTCAAGGACAAGTGATAATACAAATGTTCGCAAACTTCTCTTGTACTGCACTCCTTAATCCCAGAAATCTTGAACTGCAAAGCAATGCAAATTCATTTAATAAAACCAAAAATAAACATAATTATTCCCTCTTTTAAAACCAAGTCCAAGAAAAGTTGTTTTATTTGAACGTTAATTCAAACTCCCTCTACTTGTTCCTTTGTCAATGTGATGTAGCCAATGAGGAACAACTTGCTTTTAATGGACTAATTCATAGTAATGGTGAGTAAATTGTAATAACCCCAAAGTATTGAATTTCAATGGATCTCTATTAACGATACAGCCTTGCCTGTCCAATGCACAATGCCACAAGTCATAAGCAAAGAAATCCTCAAATCAACTGAAAGCTAAGTCTGTGTCCACGCTGAATGTACTCAAAGAAATCAGAGATCTTCAGCTACAAAGACATGTAGTTCGGAAGTTTGTTATATAATTTAAGCTCTTAAAAATTTACATGGTTATATTTTAGAAAAAAAATTAGTCATACTTTTTCTATCAAAGAATACAAAAATTAATAATAATTACAATTGACAAAAAAGTAAAGCTAAACTTGAGAATGAGTATATGCAGACTTGACTCGGCAGATGGCAGTGTGTTATTTAGAATGGGATGATACATTGGTAAATACAACAGATTTTTTGTTTCAATACAGAGATGACGAATAAAATCAGGGTTAATAGGAATTATTACAAACAAAGACATTAGACTTCTTGGTGTAACCAGGTTTTGTGAAAAGGAAGCAATGCTGCTTCATTAAGGTAAGTAGTGACACCTAGATTCTAGGTCAGCGAGAGGTTAGGTTAGCAGAAGCATACTGAATTGCCATAGTGAATCTCTTCCTGCACTGGGAAATTTCATTACTGTAATAATTGTTCCTCTTGTGTGGTGACATGGGCTGGTGTTTGATCTTGATATGCAAATAACTGTAGCGACAATACTGCTTGCAACAGGACAGTGCCGAGCTGCGTACTTGGTAGGCAGAAGCGAACACAAACAAACTTGTGATTGACATTTCAGGTGATCGCGAATTGTTCCTCACTCTTGTGTTTGAAGCGAGAGCGACAGACTTCTTCTCGACTCGGAACATGAGCTCAAACCAGGATCAGTCCAAGTGAGTACGAATTCAGTCTTTGTCTTAGATGGCTGTTCAGTGCACAAATCTTTATTTTCAAGATTTTCTTTTCTTGATTCATTTCGTTTTAATGAATTGAAGATTAAAATAAAAATGTCACAAATAAAACCAAATGCATGCACATACAGTCTTACTAATAAGTCGCCATCTATCTGGACTGTAAACAATCAGCAGTAGTGCATTAAATTGTTTTGAAAATGGTGTAGCCGTTAGTAAAATTAAGAAAAGAAGACACATAAACAAGGAACAATGCAAAAGTAAATCACAATATTTCTTAACAGGTTGCCACAAAATTCAATTACAAACCTGTATGAAGCGATCGGCTGTTACAGATATCGGTCATTTTTATTACAGGCAGTGCTGTAGTCCCAGGGTATACTCTAAAGTTTTGGGGAAATTTTAGTGGGTCATATATTTTAACAGGATTTTTGGACCGCAGAGAAGCAATTAATACGATACACTCTAGCAACGCATATCAGTTCAGATTTGGAGTTCTGAGGTTTCAAAAGATGGAATAAATTTTATCGATCACATTTCTACACAAGAGCCTAAATAAAAATTAATTTGAAAACTACACCATTTTGATATGAAGATAAAACCATCATGATACGGTTCCGGCTATGTATTAAGAAAACTTGTACAGAACATATTTGAATGGGTCACCAGAACCTTTCTTCACAGGCTACTTTCACATTGGTCTCTCGAGTCTATGGCAGAATTGTCAATTTTGAAACAAATAAGCAAATATATAAATAAATAAAACACAGTCAAAGCAGAAGCTATACACAACGAGTAAGGTTACGTTGAATATATATGGCGTATACCTGCATGTTGCTGTGTAGTATGAGATATACTCGTATGCCAATGAAAAGAGAAAATCACCAAGTTCTGTTTAAAATTGGTTCATATTTGCAGGAGCGTCTTGGTACACCTGTTTGCATACTTGAATTTCATGCAACAAAATCAGTAACCATTGTACAAAAACATCTTTGTGCACAATATCGCAAAGATCCACCAAATAAAAAGACAATACATGGTTGGTATTCGAGATTACAGCCACAGGATGTCTCTGTAAAAAGAAATCCACTGGATGGCTGTCTGTCTCCCAGTTGAGCACTAAGAGAAAAAGACCATAAGTGTCATGTAATGCAGTGTCAAGACAAGTTCAAGTGGAAAATATGACTGCAAATATGTCCTTAAAAAGACCAAAAATGATTCACAAATCCTAAATATGACCTAATAAAAGAAGCGTATTTGCAAAAAGTAAAGGTTCCATTTAAAACCTTTAAAGACACTAAATTCTTACATCACGTGAACTCAATCAGATAATCACTTTTTAACAATTTTGGTGATTTGCAGTTTTACTTGTAATGAACTTCTGTTTTTAAAGAATTTTCTCCTGTTTGCTCGCTTCATCAGCTCAAAACACTTGTAACATTTTGTACACCTTGCATGTCCTTATAAAATTATCTATTAATTTGGCTTAAACATTAAATTAATGAGATAAATTTCAAATTCAACTCAACCATGTAGTGAATACACTGTCATATTTAATTTTTGTTTGCATCTAGAAGAGAGGTGAGGATAAAAATATGACATGTCATAAACATCCGAACCGTAGTCATGACCATTCTTTTACTGTTACTGGTCTGATCCAGTCAGTGGTTGATGCCTCAGTAAACCACATTTCCATCTTTATCTTAATGAGCAACTCCCAAAACATTGAGTTGGACGATCGGCCTCCCCAGTCACCTGATCTGATGCACTTGTAGCACTTGGCGAGTTTCTCTTTTCGTAACACGCAGCTGTATTTATTAGTAAGACTGTTTCATATGTTTAATACAGCAACTGCATGTGAAGGTGTGTTAGTTGTTTTACTTGTTTGTATTCGTCTCCATCGCAATCTCAACTATCATTAAAGATACGCATGTAAGAATTAAGCTAGGAGCAATAATAATTACAAACAATTCAAAGTTTTTTTATCATAATGACAACATGGGCAACATCATATGAACGTTATATATTATAAAATAATTATAAATAGATTTCAAATATTTTTTTTAATTATCTTGGCTGTAAGACTCAAATAAAGGGTTAAAAAGAACAACTTCACAGTTATGAAGATAGAAATGAAATGCGTATGACTTCACTGCACGATATCAGAATGCATGAAAATATGAATAACGCTATCCTTCTGTTTATGAACTTAGGCCTGTACAAACATCTCCCGATAAAATATTATCTGCCAGGTAGGGAACTTATTTTCAACCTCCCGACAAAAACTATCTAGAAGGTTAACTCTTGGTTAAGTTATCAGGAGGATGGAGTGGCTGATACCAACTGCCAGATGGGAAACAAAATGGCTGCCACCCGAATTTCAGAATTGATGCAATAAGACCGTTTTAGATTCACATTTGAACTTGAGTCATCGGGAGGTGGTGATACAGGCCGTGAGGTCGCTGTAGTCGTGTTGCACTAATCTGTGTGTTCCTATTCACACACCAGCCCCATCGCTATGCTCATGGTTCTACTGCCAAGGTAACGTAACACACAAACATTCCTCTAACACTTACAACTTTATTTCAGCGTGTTTAACCTCACTCACAGGTGTGTCAGCAGCAATTGTGAGTTTACAGTCTTACAGTAAACACAATTCACAATGTAACAGAGTGTATTTGAACTTATGTATGTGACTGCTTAACTAGGTTACTCTAGATGTGGAGTAATCACAAACTCGACCTAATATGGACAATTCAATAAACTACAAGAAAACAGTTGACCTCATTTGTTTCCCCGTCTTCCGATATGCTTGAGGCCCAGAGCAGCCAAAGTGAGTGTGAATGCTTCATGACACTAGCATTAGCGGCTCGTATAATCATGACTAAACTAAACTCTGTGACACCATAGGCAGATGGCAGGATTTTGGGCCTGTGGTGAGCATGCCAACACCCACAGCCGTTAATGATGGTTTCCGTGACCGGAGCTGCTACTTCTCAAACAAGTGGCTCCTCATTTTGTATTACGAGGCTGAGTGCACTTGGTGGATTTTCTTTCCACAAATCAAGTGCGTCGCCTGGGGAAAAAAAAAAAAACTTCAGATTAGAGTTCCCTAGCCCCCCCCCCCCCCAAAAAAAAACCCACATAGTGAGTTTCGTCCAGATTATTCAATGTTTTCTTAGTTTCTGTCCACGTATGTTTAAAAAATCAGATCTCTGGAAATCATAAACAAACAAATCAAGATAGGAACCGAGCAAGGCCATATTGAATTAATTTCACAATTGAATACTGTTTTCCACAACAATTGAATTGCTCGTGTGTTTCTTATGGAAGGTATTTCGTCTCCTTGAAAGCAATTAATTTTTGGCACTTAAAATCAAAATTTTTCAAAATCCTTTCTTAGTGTGCACTTACATTATGAAACGAAGATACTGTCAAAATTCCAAGTCTCTACCTTTTATAGTTTAGGTTCTATGTTGATTCTCTATCAGAACAAAGCCACTTATAGATGTTGTTTTATTTATGTTATAACCTACATGGTTATACGAGCCACTTGGTAGTGAGGCTGTCCTAGATGTGGATGAAGCCACCACAGGACTCTACCATACTTGTTTTGTATATATTGTGATTGTAGTTAGTTATAAAAACACCGGAATGACTTGCATCTGAATCTCATACATAAGCTGTGATTGTTCAACTGACCATCTTAACCACATCTACAAGAGATCATATGAGTGGCTCACACTATATAAGTAGTAGTTACAGTTTAAGGGAGAGCCACAATTCACATAATCAGAGTTAGCGATGCCAATTGCAGGAAAAGGGGCCCAAAGTTAGATGTGGAGTTGAAAACAAAGTTATATTAGACAGCAGTGTTTCCCATGTCATATACTGCAATAACACAGATTTACAAATTGTGGTTGTCACCTTCAGTTTGGTGAATCTATTTTGTTTCAGCCACTTTTACATCAGAATGTTGTAATTTTATACTAAAAAAAAACATGCTTTTTTACACTAGGTTGTTTTCTTTCTTTGAAATTTCTGTTAGATATTTGAATAAATGTTTTTTGCACGACTTAACTAATATTGTTGCCGTGGATCGTAAGTTGACATTCCCACACACAATCTTGTTGCTATGTGCGATAAGAGTTTGCGTGCTGTTATGAATATTACACCACACCTCATAATACAAGCCTTAATGGACGAGGCCCCCCAGCACAAATATTCGGTTCCCATAAACAACAACAAATGTGAATCACTTTCTGAAATAAACATCTATCTTCAAGAATGTATATACATAATATTTTCAGGTAATATCACAATTAATATAATTAAATTGATATAAATAATCATCGTGCAAAAAACAGCATGCAATACTCGTGCCGTAAGCGCATAACGGATCTCGGAAAATTGAAAAAACTCGGTGCAAGCGCCTCGTTTTTTCAAACTATTTCCTCGATCCATATGCATGCCTTACGGCACTTGTATCGCAATATACTATAGTGTTGTTTATTAGGCAAAACATAAATGTCAGTACTGTTCAATCCTAGACCATACATTACAGGTTTTGTATTCAACTCAGAGACTGAATTTTGTGTCATAGTTATATCCTCTATACTTAGATCACAGAGATTTGTTATACCAGTTTAACTCTACTTCAGAAAAATTAACCCAATTTTTACAGTGAAATTTAATATTTTTATTCCTAATAATGACTGGTCAATTTTGCAAGGGAGTAATATGTCTAAATGTGAATGTTCGTGTGATAGCTCACTCTCTCATTCAGTTATCATGTGAGGTATTAACATAATAACATTGCCTTGATTCAAAACTTGATTAGTCCATAAATCATGAAAAAGAACTGTTAGTGGCCAAACTATCAAACCTTTTATGATTAGAATAAGTAATCTGTTACAAAACTATTATAAAAATCATGTCCTGTCTGCAGGCCTCCATACTGGAAATGTCATTGAATCTGGGGATTTCTGTAAAAGTGCAGGAACCACACGGGCATGGCCATAAAGTTGTTATTTTCGGTTCCAAATTACATTGACTTAGATAATGAGTCAATGCAGAAGTCACTTCAGCCTCAAGGAACCTGTTGGAGGTCGAAGCAAAGGGATAATATTGCCTTATACCATGCAGTGAATTATGATGTATGTGGTTTTAATATAACATGTGTTTCGGATATCAAATCAAGTGCTGGACTGGATCAATTTAAGTGGTAACAAAACATATACAGATTTTGTTATATCATACACAGTACTTCAGAGGTGGACTAACCCGTTTTGAATCAATGCCCCTCAAACATTAACTTTACAGTTGCTGCAGCTGAACGAGGCTTACAGGTTCACTAATGATGTCTTTCTCTGTTGTGGTGGAAATATTGCTATGGTTACTTAACAAAACACTTCTCTGTTGTGGTGGAGATAGTACTAATCTATATCCTATCAATTCCAGGTTAGATTAACAGAGTTCTGTTTTACTGGATAATAAATTGCTATTCTTTAAGTTGGTAATAATTGTGTACCTGACCTTACTATACAATGGTGGACATGGCATCCTGCATTGCCTTACAAAAGTGCTAAGTGAAATTCATAATAGTGTGGTTGCTTGAGAGAGAGCACCACAGGTAAGGACCAATGATATTTCTTTACAAGGATTGTTGATTATCTCAGAAACTTAATTTTGCCACTTAGCCCCTTTGTAAGGTTAGGTACACAATTCTTCATTTTGACAGACCAAACCATATTTCTCCTAGACTGTAGTATTTGAGTGGTCTATAATAGTGGAAGTTTGCATAAATACAAGTTTCCACTGCCATCTAACGCTTCAAAGTGATAACTGCCCAGTGGAAATATTGAAACCTTTTATAAATTATCAGATTCTCACTGTTTAAAGTAATGAAGAGTTATAGGAATCAGTAACTTTCCTGGAATAAATGAAAGATTCAATTTACATATTTTGTAACATTTTTTGGTTGTGAATATTGGTCATATTTGTGGAAGTTCTATTATTATTCATTGTTCAATGATTCAACTTAAACATTGCTTGTAATCTCCAGTCCCAGGGAGGATAGTCCCATAATCATGTTGCATAAGTGTTCAGTGCAAAAGAAAACACCAATGCCATAAATCAGCGAGGTATCAGATACTAGCTCCCAAGATGGATTTTATGTGGTCGTTACTAAAAGAAACTGATTAATTAAATCTAGGCCTACTATGTGTACTCATACTTTATAATCCCATATTCCATTAATTTGTATTTTACTAGCAGGTGCTCACGGCTTCGCCTTCGCCTGCGATTATTTTCTCAGTCTCTAGATATTTTATTTAACGTCAAAATAATTAAAACAAAATATAACATTGAGATAATTTACATTAATTGCAGTAATTACTTCATTGTATTGTTAATTACTAGTACGTAGATTTCAGAAATTAATTATATCGTAAGTTGATAGAAAGCAGTCGCTAGATTTCAGAAATTAATTATATCGTAAGTTGATAGAAAGCAGTCGCTGCACGAATGCATGATGTGTCTTCTCCTTGCAGGATACATCAATGCACACAGGGGCAAAGATGTGCACGGAAACCATTTCCTTCAATGCTTAGTGCATTGTTAGGCCGGAAGCCTCATGATGCGTTGGAATTTTGTTTTTCTGGAATCTACTCTTATACAATTCAACGGCCCTAAATAGATTAGATTTATTTGCCACAGACATTGTACAATGTATTAGCAATATGAGATAGAATATACAAGTACACATTTCACCAGATAATGTCATGCACATTGTGCGCGATTCCTTAATTATTATTGAAGTCCTTGACACTGTACAGGGTGTTTGACATCAGGTTAGATTTAATTTTCCTTTTAAAAGGAACGAATGATAACTCCTTAATTTTGTTCGGCAATGAATTAAATAGTCTGAGGGTAACATATTCAAAACTTTTCTGGGTGGTGCTGAATTTACATTTATTTATATATAAGTTTTCTTTGTTTCTGGTAGAGTAGCTATGGACAGTAGAGCATTTATTATACAAGTGTGCATTCTTTTTTATATAGAGAAGACAGCTCAAAACAAATACTGATGGTAATGTAAGTATATTAAGTTCTGTAAAGAGTGGTTTGCAGGATGTTGTAGGCGATGCTCTAGTGATAATTCTTATTGCTAGCGTGCTCACTCCCTCACTTCGTGAGACATTGGGTATACTCGGCGATGTTCGTCTCTCGCAGTCTAAAATTTCACGAAGAGTACAAAATTAGGAAAACCGTTTCTTTATTATATAAGGCCTAAGTGAAATGAACACAATGAACAAATATTCTAATTTTATTTTTACTTACAATTTTCATAGCTCTGAACCACAAACATTTTTAATAAACTGTCAGTGTAAATTTCTTAAAAATCCTGGAGTCAATTAATAATGGCGTGTGAAGCTATAATATATTGATAGTTTAACCCTGGAAATATCGTGGACAATAAAAATCCAAACAAACCACTCCTTCCCTTGATAAATTATAGGCCTATAACTTATGAAAATTACACTGAATTTATCAAATCAAATTCACATCATATTTTCTGTCAACAAACAGTTGAGAGACAATACGTATTATCAGTGTTCACAGGTAGCTTTGGAACTTTCTATCAATGGGAAGCGATTTGATTGCTGATGATGAATTAGCACCATTATTACTAAGGAATTCGCAATGTTATATTTTTAATTTAATTATTAGATAGCACTAAGAATGAAGAACAGAATGGATACAGTATTAGAAGGATCTCATAAGATTGGCAGCTATTGATAAATGTTTATTTAAGCTGGCAAATATTAAAATCTTAAATTTAAATATAAATTTAATAAATTTGAGACATGGGATGAGTACAAATATAACGAATGGATAAAACATGTTATTACAGTTTAACCAGTCTTGTGACTACAATAAATAATGCAGTAAGAGTTCATACATGTGAAGTCCTTAGTTTCATTCCACACTCAACTTCTGTTCCACGTTAAACTGGTGTCTCCATTGTCATGAATATACACAGCTCGGAGATGCCACGGTATCCAGTAGATATCATGTGACACTCGAGCCTTCATGTTTGTGCCATATAGTATTCTGAAATTATCAGTCATTGCTATAAGAGATAACTGTATTTTTGAAGTAGGCACAATTCAACGATTGCGTGTTCTTCCCCGAAACAGCATAGAAAAAATATTTAAATAATAATTCTTTAATATATATGGTACTAAAATATTTATGAATGAAATAAAAATGTAAAAAAACATTTGTAATTTTAGTGTTTAAATTTATGGTAACAGTACTTAACACCTTCACTCTCATGGCTGGCATAACTCGCTCAAGAATTCTTAAGTCCAACATACCAAGTGCGACGTAACTCGCTTAAGGACGGTTGTTAACATTTTGTTGTGACACAACTGAACAGGATGTAATTCTTTCTTGAGAAGATAGATGGTGCTTGCATGCATATATTCCCTTCTTCCGAGATAGAAACAAGCTTTGTTTGAAATCCGTTCAGTGCGGGTGAATCTCTATTACCTTTCTTCTGCCTTTGTCCTCCTTCCTGAAGGTATGTGATAGCTTTAATAGTTAAGAAGAAAATAATATAACTATAGTGATGATGTAGTCACGAGGCAGGTGGGAGTGAACGTGTTAACACTAAAGTGATCATAAGTAATAGAACCATAAAAATAAAATATCTTTGTATTGTAATGTATGGGATATGAGTGGGAGTTTAAAATATCTAAATATGCTGAATTGAGGTCTGATTATTGAAAAGAATGTAAGTAATAGAGAGGAATGCTTTAAACTGGATGTGGAAAAGTTTGGGTTTGATTGACATTGAACTGTTCGCTGTTCTGGGGATTTAGCTTGATACTGAAAAGAAGGAAATACCACACAAAGAAATTGCTAAAACTAAATATTAACATAGCTTATACAGAAATCTGTATCAATAAATGTTACGGTGTTTTAACATGTTCCAAACCTAGACATCATAAGACATTTTAAGGTTCTCCTCATACTGCGGACCATAAACATCTAATGACACTTAAGATCACACGTGAAAGAACTCTTTTTATATTTAGTGCCCAGTGATTGTTTAAAACCCTAGTTAGAGTCACTGCTCGTAGATGGAAGTCGATTCAATTTCCTTCATGTTCGTGTGTTCATTCCATGATTTTATATCATGCCACATGCGTGTCAGTACCATGGCACGTGCTGTAAGTTCAGAACCATGGCTAAAATATCTTTTATTGAAGAAGTTATTCCTACAGCAGTGAAAGCGATAGTGAAATACCGGTACAGATAGGCCACAAGTACAAAACGAAGAATCTCATACTTGCCACAGTAAACTCAGGTCTGAGTGTTGTGTATGATGTACAGGATTTCAAAACAATGTACCGGTATTGTATAAAGGGTTGGAGTGGATGAAGTGCCCTACTCATTGTGTTGGAATCCTAGAAATATAAGTGCATAATACAGTTTGGTTGTTTCTTCTTTTGTTTTGTGTGTGAATGAGGTAGCAATGAATTAATATAAGTAGAAATAATATGATATTTTATACGCAAGCAGCTCGTGTGATGGATAAAGAAGGGGATTATAGCTTTCAATATAAATATGTTTCCATTGATACCTCTTGCATATGTATTGACTCAATTCCAATACAACAGTGATAATGTAATCGATAAACATTTTGTTTCCTAGTGTTTAGATTATTTATGTATCCATTTTATAGAAGTACATCAATATCAGATATGTCCAACTTAACCTAAGAAACAAATTTTACATTTGCTCGCATACTTTGCACACCCTCATTATGTTACTTTTCCTTCTCCTTTACACAGCTTTAGCGATTCTGCCAAGGTAATTATCGCATTCTATCATGGTATTGTTCATGTACAGTGGTGAAGATGGGAGAGATGAATAAGAATTACAGCATCGTACTAAGTGATAAGTTTCATGGATCAGTTGGCAACCATGCAGCGTTTTAGAGTGCATTATTGTAGGAAACAAAGAAACGCTAAAGATTGCAAAAAGCGACATTAGTGCATTTCATGAGAAATATCTTGCTATACATTTTTTGAAGAACTGAGAAACATAAGTATGAAGACCTTTTTTTAAAAAAATTCACTTATTTTACACATCCCCATTTTTTGGTAAAAAAGTGTGCAAATTATACGAGTAAATACAGTAAAACACCTTGTGAATTTGTTGTTGTGTTCGTTGTTACATCTCCTCGATGCTGTGTTACAGGAAGGAATTCCAGCAGAGGTTCGGAGTTGTAATAGCATTTGTTGCAACTCACAGTGGTCTCACCAGGTGGCAGGACTTCCCTGGTATGGAGGACTACAAGGGACAGCCGTACGTACAACATACTTGTTTCCATTTACATATTAGGTTTGTTCGCAAAGCAGTCAGAAACCAGGAACAAATCGTTCGCGCATGCGCTCTTTCTCCACACGCGTTCGCAAAGCGAGAATCCGTGATTCTGATTTCAATCTTCTGTTCGCAAAGCTCTCACGGACAGTTTCTGTACTATAAGAAAAATTTGCAGGCTCTACCATGAATTGTTATCAGAGACATGCGCAGTAACCTATTTTCACACGCCTGACTCCTCCCTCCAAATCCTTGCTCCAGATTTATAAGCATACGCTACTTATATGTATGAATAATGGAAGATAATTAAAAGTTTCCGAAAATATAGTTTATATTGCCGATGTATATTGCATGTTTAACATGTTAAAGGGAAATATATATTTTATTTGCATATCATATCGATTAAACGCAGAAACTATCGATTCCAAATTCTTGTAACCGTTCGCAAAGTGCAAATCACGGGTAAGTTACAGACTGGACATGCGCAGTACAACCAATTCTCAAGCAGACACGGATTTGCTTTGCAAACAAACCTATTACCTCTATACTTGTGAATGACTTGAGCTAATCTGTAAGTCTTTCTTATACTTCGCATAACTCTCCAACGAGCAATGACCTTCCTCTATGGAACATCACAAAATTTACACAAATTAAGCTGAGTCAAAAGATATGAAAAACAAAGAAAACAATTTATCTACCCATCTCTTGAAAATACTACTTGGAAGTACGTAGTGGTTCCTCCAGTCTTTTTTTAGGTGCCTGGTCTGTGTGCACTTGCACTGGTATTTCTTACTGGTTCTAGGTGCACTTTACCTATCTACGGCCTCAACTGTAATTCTTAACTTACTTTCATGATTTGTATTACAATAACTTTGAACATTCTTACTTGATCTAAATACAAGTAAGAATCAGCTTGAAAAATTTTATGTCATAACCGGGATTTGAACACGGATGTTCGGCTTAACGCGCCGATGCTCTACCATTGAGCTACCATGACAACATGCCAGTACGACATCAAATTCCTCAACTGATTCAGAAGACAAGGCAGACCACGGGAGGTTTCTCCGTTGAGAACACACATCCAATGGCGTCCTACATTTGTAGGTACTTTGAAGCCAAGTTATATTTATATACTATTAATTAAGTGGAGGGAAAGGAAATAGACATTAAATCCATGTCTGGGATATTAATACAAGTAAGAATCAGCTTTGAAAAATTTTATGTCATAACCGGGATTTGAACATGGATCTTCGGCTTAACGCGCCGATGCTCTACCATTGATCTACTTAACTAATAAATATTGCCTTTTCATGTCCAACACCTTACTAAAACAAAACAAAATTAAATTTTGAACTCGAGACTGTGGGGTCCCTCGCACTAGTGGGGAAGATGGTTTGGTTTAACCTACCTGCTCCTGTATAATCTAGTAACGTGTCATTGGCAATTAACTTCTTTCATATTTCTGTTTATCTTTTGTTCTCCTAAGCCATACTTTCCTTTTTACTTATTTATGTTCTGTTTGGAACGTCTCACTTTATCCTACTCTGTAGAGGATCTTTCTCATCAAATTTTTTCAACCTTTCCTTCTTACAAGTGAGATTCACAATTATTAAATTATTTTATTTCCCTGTTTTTCAGAACTTGATCCGCTCGAGCCCTGTTCACAATCTTAATTATGACTAGTCATCTCACAACTCAGCATTTCCTCCATTCTCTGCCTAACCAATGTATGGATGCAGCGCCATACACGCTGAAATACACAGAGGCTTACTGCTCCACAGGCCCAATTGTAACTTTAGCCTTATTTAACCACTTACAGTATTTCCTTCTTATTCTACATTTTTTAATGCAAGCCAACCCCAAAATTTTAATTTTAACTGATTAAAAAAACATACTGGCACTTTGTTATATCAGTTTACCTGATTTTATTGTTTGTGGCGTTGCTCCTTCTATGGCGACTGCCCTCCTCTCCTCTTGGACAGTAAGTCCTCCAGCCTCTGCAACCGTGATTTCTGCAGTGTCTCCAACCCACATATCCAGATGGGGGACAATTATGTTTGTCTTAGGTTGCTGTAGATCCGAATGCAGGGAGTACCGCTTGCTTCTCACCACCTCTCGGTCTCGAGTCAACTCCTCTCTCCATCTCTCCATCCTCCAACATCGCTTTTTAAAAAAAGAGAATGCCCTGCTCAGGCGAAGAATCACACATGACACATGACATCACCAGGTCCCCAGTTTGCAGAGTGAAGTAATAGGTTAGCAGTGAAAAGTGCTGAAGTGACTTAAAGGAAATATTGTGCCTGTTAAAATTATTATATATTTTATTACTTCTTGCTTTATATACCATGTCATGAATTAATGTATATTCACCAGTAAAATTATCCGGTCAAATATCACCAATAATGAGTATATAACTCATGAAAATGATAAATAGTCTGTGTGTCCCATGAAGGGCAAAGGAAAGCTCATTGCTTCTAACATGGTGAGCTACTCCGCTATAGTCACTATACAAATATGTCTCATGACCTCTGCTGACCTCCAACCATATACGACTTGGTCCCATACGGCTTGGTCCAAGTTAGAGATACTTCTTTGTATTTCCTTCTCCATTTTATTCCTCAAAGGAGATTTGCTGTTCCAGTATGTGGAGGCTGTTTTGTCTATTAAAATTAGGGTTGCTGGTCTGTTAGATAATAACTGTGTTTTCAGTTTAACAGGAGCCCTGAGATCTTACCATGATCACACAATTGATCTAGCATTGTTTGCAGTTCTCCAGGTGTTTTGGTGAATAGAACAATATTGTCGGCAAATCTTAACTTTGTTAGTCGACATCCATTTACATTGATTCCGAAATTTTTGTTCCTGTTCATTTTCTGGAATATATTTTCCATTACAAAGGTGAAGAGTGTAGGAAATTAAATCTCCCTGGCACACTCCTCATTCTAGATGGAATGATTGACCTTCATGAGACTTTGGCCGTAGATTGTGTATAAGTCTTATATTGTCTTGAGTGTTGTGTTTGGTATGTGCAGGCACTTCAGCGAGATCCACAACAGAGCTATTGACGAGATCTGGTACAAGAGGGCAGTGGAGCAGCATTACGTGGATGAAGGGAGCTATGTGTATTCCGTGCCCTTCCACGATGGAGAAGGTAACTCCACACGTTGGGCTCCCTTGCTTTCATCATTGGCAGTCTAAGTGTGCTGCAATCCATTTCTTTCTAATGTTTGGAACCCCTCACATAATCCACACTCTTTCACTTCGGTTAGTGCCATGACTAACAAGTGATGTCTTCTCCAGAAGTGAACACAAAATGTTTCAGACTATTATTGTGTATTACAAAACTAATGAATTGTAGCACACTTAATTCTTGCTGATGAATGTCGACGCAACTCACTATCATGCTGTTATCTGATACGATCCTGTTGCTTGTAGCTCAATCCTGCCCTTCGTTTAAACTAAAAACTAAAACTATATCTGAATAACAAAATGAAAATTAAATAAAAGAAATACAGTTTGTCATTGGCTATGACCCACTTGGGGGGGGGATTACTGCATATCTTTAATGTACAATCAGCTACAAAAAGAACAAGCAGACTCTTTGTTCAGTAGAACATTTCCTAACTTCACTGAAGATAACATGTAGCGCACTTCCTGGTTGATCACTCTCGCCACCCTTGATACAGAATAACTGATGTGAACTGAAGCAATGACAGGAACGATGTCGCCACATAAATGTATGACCAGATACTTTTAATTAAAATTAATCGTTAGAATCGGCTGAGACTCGAACATAAAGCCAGTATCTTGACTTGTTTCATGGAACATTTATAGTTATCAACTGTATTCTTACTTTGTTCTTCAGATAACCCAGTGTATCCAGATTCAGTGTGGTAACAAGTATCAGGCATTTTCAATGTTGTGTTGTGTATGACGAATTCTGAATCTGGATAACTTCAGGATGCTCAATCTTTTTGCAGAGTTGTTACACTTAACCTCAAGTTATATGTTCTAAACAGTGATGGAAAGTAATTGATTAAAAGTAATCAGATTACAGTAACAATTCCTTTTTTGGTCCCATTTACTTGTAATCAGTAGGCCTACTTTTTTAAAATGTAATTTATACTTGTAATTTACTTCTGGAAATAAAATTGTAATTGTTACAATTTAGTAGTCGTTAGAATTAGTTATCATCTCGCTTGCTATATCGTCATCATTACTGTTTTTGCAACTAATATCCAAATTAGACTTAATATTAACAAAAAGTTACTCTATGTTTCCGAAAATATTCTCATTGATATGTTTTTTGTTTGTTTGTTCATTAATAATTTGGGCTTGTGCCCAAAACAAACCAAAAACAAGGAATTTTTAGGTACTGCCATTTCGTAAAGTAATTGTAATTGTAATTTTACTGATTACTTTTTGACAAAGTAATTTCTAATTGTAATTAAGTAAAATGTCTCTCAGGTAATTGTAATTCAGCCCAATTACTTTCTTTTTGTACTTTTCCCATCACTGGTTCTAAATAGAAGTTAGTTTTAAACTCAGATTAAACTTAGGCTAAGTTAACATCTTTCCCTTGGGTTAAATGTGTAACTTAGTGTTAAAATCAAAATGGCTGCTGTAAATCAGTAGTTTGATGTAGAATTGCTAAGTTATACCTGAGTTAGTATTTTTTAGAAGAGATATAGATTATTGAGAAAAATCATCAAGAAAGATGTGAGACGTTGCAATATGTTGAACGCCTTGTAATTTATTTTATGGTCACTCTATTTGTTGCTCTACACTCAATTCTTAACAGAGACTTCTCACCTTGGTATTGCTATAGTTCCTGTGTAATATTGTAATGTATGAGGGTTGATCCAGAAATAAGGTTCCCATCAATTTTACAAATATACAACATCGTTTATTCTCATAGTAATGTACATCGTTGGAAAGAAGACACTTTGCTCTATTTTTTGACGTAATCCCCATCTTTTTCTAGGCATTTTTGTAGACGGTGCTCCAATTTTTGTACCCAATGTCGTAGAACTCCGCTGCCAACCCGTTGAGGAAGCGTTTCACCCCGTCTTTGACTTCATCGTCACTCCGGAAGCGTTGGCCACCCAAGTGTTCCTTTAACTTCGGGATCAAGTGATAATCGCTAGGCGCGAGGTCCGAACTGTACGGTGGGTGACAGTCCACCCAAAGTTTGTCAAAAGGTCCTGGGTTTGACGGGAGACATGAGATCGGGCGTTGTCGTGAAGCAACGTTACACCGGCTGTCAGTCGTCCTCGCCGGCGGTTCTGGATAGCTCGCCTGAGTTTCCCTAGTGTTGCACAACAACTGTCTAAGTTGATTGTTGTCCCAGGTTCCATGAAATCGATCAGCAGTATCCCCTTACGATCCCAAAACACACTGGTCATGACTTTGCCAGCAGAAGGAGTTTGTTTGAACTTCTTTGAGACTGGTGACCCGGAGTGACGCCAGTCTTTGGACTTTTCTTTCATTTCGGGAGTGAAATGAAACACCCACATTTCGTCTCCCGTAACAATGGAGTCCAACAATTCTTACGGAACGAATCTCGCACTTGGCGGGAGCAACAATGAACACCTTCATTTCGAACGGCTGCTGAGCCAAGGCTGAGCGGCGCAGCAAAGCGCGGCTAGGCGGAATCGAAAGTGGGAGAACAGCCGCGCACAGCGGTGTTGCTGGATTTCGCCTCGCACCTTCCAGTGCGGCTGGAGCTCTTTGGGATCCTTATTTCTGGATCAACCCTCGTAGTTCCATTGTGACAATAGTTATTTATGGTATAAGGGTTCATAAGCAAGATTTTATTCTAAGAGACACATGTAGGGAGTTGAGCAATCCTGCAAACAGAATAAAATTCCTTTAACATACGTGCCATATGCTACTTTTAGACACACGTTAACATTTGTGAAATAATAATAATAATAAATATTATTGCAATGTATTATGCACCGTAGAGCCAGCCATCTTGCAGCACATTAATTTTCTCTTACACTGCTGCCAATGTAAAAACGCTTTTCACCCTCCAAATATACCAAATTTTGCAATCACCGTAAAAAATTTCACATTTTTAAAGGCATAGTGAATTTTAAAATTGTAAATTTTTATCAAACTGAGTGTATTTAATAATCATATGCAGATATTTTAACTAAATGAGTGTTTTCCATCTGATGGATACCAATGGAGTATTTGTTAGCTTCCAGTGTTTCTGTCTGATTCAGGCTACAAGAACGACACGCTGGTGACTGCAAGTCACGCTATCTTCTTCCACAAGCCAGAGAGCAAGCCGAGTCGCTACCCCGTGGCAGTGGTGGGTTTCCAGTTCAGACACACCTCCCTCCATGCGCTCTTCAGAAACATCACAAGCTCGGTAAGTGCATTTCCACAAGCTCTAACTCCAATACTCTAATAGAAGCCATGCAGGTGATGTATGTAAGTACCCCAGTCGAAACTTGAAGAAATCTTGTTTTAGAGGAAACTCACAAATTAAGGTATTTGTCCATTTATGATTACAAAAGAAAATCCAAATTAATTCAGCACCACCAGTTTGCACAGTGATTCAAGTGAACATTTGGTGACATGAGAAATTGTTATACTTTTCCTGCTTCTCTCATTTCTTTTGTGTGGAACCCAAACTCATATTTTTATTTATCAAGGTCAGATAAATAATGTTATTTTATACAGTATTGAAAAGGAAAGAAACAAGAGTTGTGTGTTCAGCACACACCCATGCCTCCTTCAGAATCTTTGGGTTAACACATTTTCGCTAATCCATTGTATTTTGGACCATGGACCATAATTTTCTCTTTAATTTTCTAATTATACTTTGTCTAATACATTGATTTCTTTCAGTATAAATTATAATGTAATACTCATCCTATGTTTACTACCCAGTGCGAGGCGTGCCGCTTGACGTGCGACTCAGACGAGCTGGATTGCTACGTGCTAGATAACAACGGGTTTATCGTGGTGTCGGAGTCGCTGAAGGACACGGGCAAGTTCTTTGGGGAAGTTCAGGGCAACATCATGGACATGATGGTGAACGAGGAGTTGTACAAGCAAATCCACATGTTTGACTACCAGGCGGTCTGCTTCCGCGAGGACGGCTCCAAGAACAAAGCCCCCTTCCTGCTCACCCCTCTCACACACCTCAAGTGGATTCTCCAGTGGGTCGTGTGGCTCGCAGTCGAGTGCTGGCATCTCGGCTCGGCCTTTGCTTCAGACGAAGGTAAGCAACTCCTGTGTTCTGTTCTTACTTTCTCGTGTGTACAAAGTAAGACATCGAAATCATGAAAATGTGTTTCGCAATGCCTAAGAACTGAAAAAAGTGTTTTTGAAATGACAAGCTGTCCACAGCGGGGAAATGGTTCATTGTATTTACTTTTTTTCTTTTAATTAAGGACTTTTTCGGAATTTTATCGAACAGCCCAGAATTTGGTTTTTATAACTGAAATATGTAAACATTTTCTTAAATTTTATTTTATAAAAAATTATTCCGATTTTAATAAAAATATAAAACTCAGTACTTCTATCTGTGACTAATACCTAAAATAGCTATATCTGTTTTCCTGTAGAAATAACTTAGGGAGTACTTTACTCTATTCATTTTCAAATTTTCTAGACTATCTCCCTTACAGTAGGCGATACATGAAACCCTAGCATAGTAGAGTTGTAAAGAAAATTAAAATCAACATTTCTTTCTACAATTAATAGGTATCAAGATAAAAACAAAATAAACATGACTTAAATTCGAATGCGAGAACAAACAGTAATAATTTAAAATATGAATGATATTCTTTTGTTGTCCAAACTATAATCACGTATGAGTTGGCCAATCATGCCGGTTTCTGCATCGCAGCAGCCACAGCTCTAACTCCCGAGCGATCGGGTGAAATATCTACACAAATAAAGCCGCTAACGGTGTAATGATTCGGGTTCTCACAATTACAGTTAAAATTACAATGAAAATAACCACATACCTCATCACAAGAGATGTAGGAAATGTCCTCCTCTTGCATCCACACAACACTATCACCTCTTTAGAAAATTTTCTTTCCCACGCATAAAGTTCAGCTTCCAAGATAGAGTTCATTTATCTTGTGATATTGTAACTTGGGAACTTGAAAAATAAAGTGCATAGGTCAATTCCCCATACATTAAAAGAACTTAAAGACAATATCACAAAATAAATTAACTTTATCTCGGAAGCTGAACTTATGTGCAGTTCAGAAAATTTCCTAAACAAACAAATAGTAGGAATGCTTCCTGAATATCACTTCAGCTAAGAGTGTTTATTATGTTTTTTATTATTTTGGTTATTTCACAAAGTAACTGGTTATTACGCATTTTAAATATAAAATTAACATAACACAGCGTTTGTTTCTCTTTCCCACAGACATTCACTATCCCGATGGCTACGACAGTCCGACAGATGCCACATATGTAGAAGATGGAGATGATCCCATGATGAAAGCAACGGATCCACCGTATGAGAAACTGCAGATCAATCGAACACGGCCCGAGCCGTGCGACATGGAAATGGACTTGTACCAGCTGCAAGCCCACAATGAACGGGCATTCGGAAAACCTTCAGAAGACTGTACAAGGTAATGTTCAGTGGGATGAATTTTAACTGAAATTTAAGAGATCGTGTAACTGTATGCTCATCGTCTTTGCAGGCCCTTCGTGATTCAGAAGATTACGTCCAGTAACCTCGTCCTGGTGGTAGTCGATGCGCTCTGCTCGTTCATGGACACCAAAGTGCTCAGCATTTCTCCTAACGAAGTGCATTACAATGACAGCCTGGCGTGTTACAAGGTCCACGCATACAACCTGCCTCGGAAACGACCCACGTCCTGCATAAAACAACATCCACAGGTAAGTCTGGCATAGCTTGTTCTCTCCTCTGACTCTGATATCCAAAGAGGAATGAGTTGGCCTAATTGGAAAACCAGAACAGCAACATCTGATGGAGCATAGCTGAGGATGGGAGGAAGGCTTCTGGAAAACAAGTAGTGAGTAAGTTACAAGGTACCAACAAGTGACAACTTGCTACATCAAGAAAGAGATTTTTTAGGAGAGTTCAAAACTAATTTGTTAAAAAACTGTATGACAAATCAATAATCAAGATGCTGAATCCTGTATCATGTGTAATGCAACACTCTGTTTAAAATAACTCAGTAGTGATTGTCTGACACCTTGGGTGAGTCAGTCGCATGCCTACGTTCCACCTCCGTGACTCAGGTTCCATCCCTGGCCGGGTTGAGGATTTTTCAGTAGTGAGAATCCTTTTCTCGGGTTCTAGATTGGGCATGTGCGTTGGGTAGGGGACTGGTGCTCCTCGGAAATCACAGTACTGATAAATATTAATCTTTAATAAGTTACTTGCCCTTGACACTCAGGATGAATCTGAGTGCACAGACATATTGAAATTATTATTTGAGACTTTCGTAACTTTTAAATTAAAAGTTTATTTTAAGAGAACCTTCTTTTAGATAATTAAAAATCACTTTTCTGGTTTTTAGCGGGACAAAATTCTCTGAATATTCTTGAACAAGAATAGATATATGCTTTCATACTGTTTTGCAATATTTTGCCTGCCTAGAAATACATTAAAATGGAATTTCCGTGAATGTAAAATCAGAAAAAATATTTCAACTGATCATCCACCATGTACGAATACAAAGGAAGATAGGACCAAGAGAATGAAGATGAGGATTACGATCCTGGAATGCATTGGTTAAGTCAGAAAACTGTTACATTTTTAAACACAAATATCTCTAAACTAAATTTTCATATACGTTTGTACAGTCATCTCAGAATTATTAGAGCCGCACACTCCTTTAACATAATGAAGAACTGCCAGCAGATTTACATTGATACCGTATTTATTGTTTTTATGTATGTTGTAAATTGAGACTGGTTATATGTGTTATGTCCAATGAAGATAGATTCATAATTCTGCCACCAGAGCTAGTTATGTACAGTCGGCATCCTAAAGTTATACAGATTCAGAATTCATCGTATACAAGATAAGATTGAAAATTCCTGTCAAGAATTACACTGAAATTGGATACACTAGGCTATCTGAAGAATTAAATAAGAATACAGTTCATAAGTATAAATTCACCAGGGCCGATACACATTCTGTAGCCACGTATTATGCCGGTTTTTAAGCCATAGGCTATTAGTATGAAGTAGCATTCTTGGGTGGTTGATGTGGATGTACTATGGGTACTTACAGGGTTGCTTCCGTCTGCGATGACGTCTTCTTCTTCACCTCACTACTTATACTTATACTTATACTTATTCGACTCTTTATCTCAGGGAACAGCGATTATAGGGAACTAAAGTTACCAATTAAAGATTGAGTTAACTGGTAGGATTGAAGTTTATTCCACACAACAATTACACAAGGTTCAAAGTTCCGGTAGAAATTGCTTATTAATAAGGGATTTACTGTGACTGAAATTACTGGCACGTGTTACTACAGGCGAGTTCTACGGTGTGACTGTTTTTGACCTAGGCTTCAACTTAACCGTTACGGCTGGGGGGCTAAACTTATCAAAGTTACAAAGTATGTAATGTGTTCTTATATCACCGTCTCACTACGGTATAATGATTCAATACTTTACTTAATATGGGACTAAACTCTCCCCAATTAATGCAATAAACTTTACTACAATTCCTGAGGGTTTCCTAATTTAAAGTACTTACAATGTGTACAACACTTTATCGGCCCCCCAAGCCGATAGCCAGTCTCGAAGCCGTCACAGATCTCTCTATCCCAATTTCTGTCACCACCCAAGAAACCTCGCCCTTCCAGTTACATGCAAAATAGTTCCTAATTCTCATTGGTTGGACTATTTTTCATATCACTATGCACTTAGGCTAAAGTGCGACATGATTGGTCCTTAAGGGACGCTGCCTCCCTAGTGATTCTTAGAATATTTTTTCTCCGTATAGCTTCCCTTCCATTGTGTACTAACTTTCGTCTAAGCCCTGGTTTTACCTATGAGCACAATAAAATTGCTTATTACCTGCAATCCTTTTGAATTTCACTCGGTTTTCAAACAATGTATTTCTGAAGAAGTACTAAGCTGGCTATTCCCTTAACTATTGTATTCTACCAGTGTATTTTCCTGTCCCATTATAATATTCAATTCTTCGAATCTCTGCCCAAACCAAGAAACTTTCTTATACTAATATTTGATGTTTGATATTTCAACATTTCCAACTTTTAATATTGTTAGCATTATTAATGTCTATAATATTTTATAATTAATCTTGCAAATATTAATTATGTAAATATTTAAATATTTAAAAATCAAACCCTTTAAATAAAAGCATCAAACAGTAGATGAGGTATTGAAAGGATGTAAAATCATCACAAAACAAGAGAGATACAGATTGAAATCACATAACCCTACTTTAGGACGAATATATGGCCTACCAAAAATTCATAAAGTTGGGAACCAAATGAGGCCTATCATCAATAACATCAATACCCCTACTTATTATGTGGCAAAATGGTTGACTCAGAAATTTCAAACATTACCTGATTTCAAGACCCGCAGCATAAAAAACTCTTTAGAATTAATAGAAAAAATTGAAGACATAGAACTGCTTCCTCAAGACAGACTGGTTTCTTTCGATGTAAAATCTTTGTTCCCCAGCATACCAAAAGACAAAGTGATGACTTACCTGCAAAATTGGCTGAAAGACATAGGCTTAGAAAAGGATACAATAGAAGAATATGAAAAACTCACAAAAGTCTGCATAGATCAGAATTTCTTTTCTTTCAATGATAAATTATACCAGCAAGAATCAGGCTTAGCGATGGGCAATCCTTTATCACCATTTCTAGCAAACCTTTTCATGAGTCACTTTGAAACTCACATGACAGAGTCTTTCCCATACATTTTCAAACATTGGTATAGATATGTGGATGACGTCTTTGCTGTGGTCAGTGAAAAGCAAATTGATGATGCACTTAAACTATTAAATCTACAAGAAAATTCTGTAAAATTCACAGTTGAGATTGAGAAAGAAAAAACACTAAATTTTTTGGATTTGAAGATAAAAAGAACAGTTGGCAAATTAGAATTTGGAATATTCAGGAAACCCACTCATACAGAAAACTACATCAAAGCAGATAGCCATAACCCCATACCACATAAGCATGCAGTGTTCAATAGCCTGACCCACAGATTGGTGAACATTCCCCTTACAGTTGAAGAATACAATAATGAATACAATCACATACTAGTAACTGCTAAAATGAATGGTTTCGACAAAAGACTAATAGATAAAAAAATAGCCAAATTTAAAAAACAGAAAGATATAAGAAAAATTACTACATTGTCTACCGAAAGAGAAAAAACAAAGTTCAAAAGGTTCACTCACCACCCCTGGGCAACACCGAAATTTCAAAAAATATTCAAGGATCATAACATAACTTTGGCCACTCACAACAGATTCAGCATAAAAAATTTGATTCAAACCAAACAGAATGATGATATACCTACTGGAAAGAAATCAGGGATCTATCAGATAAATTGTACTAACTGCAGCAAGATTTATATAGGAAAAACAAAAAGAAATGTTGAGACTAGGTTTAAAGAACACATGAGAAACCTTAAAAATTGTCAGTTGGAAAAATCGGCCGTTGCAACGCATTCTTGGGAAAATGACCACAGAATTTGTAGAGAACCAAAATTGTTAAAATCAGTAAGCAAACCAAAAGAACTGGACATCTGGGAGAGAATCTATATAAAGAAATTTGAGAGGAATCTCATGAATTTCGAAATACCAGAGGATGAGAACCTCATCAAGAAGTTCATAAAACCACCACCAGGGACACTTCATGACCTTCAAAAGCAGGACTTGTCAGTTGGACACGTAGCCGAGGATGGGGACAAGGGTCCTTGAAACATGTTCTACCAAAAAGTTGGTAAGTGAAGCATAAGTGTCTAAGTTCAACTCAAATTGTAATTATTATATTAATTATGTAAATTTATGTTCTTCCTCTCAATATTATCCTAGGCAATAGGCCTATTCTGCCGCAAGTAACCAAAGTGGCTATGGTCGTTGAAATTAAACAAGTGAGCAAAACTGGCTTTATGTTCGAGTCTCAGCCAATCCAAGCAGTAAATTTTAATTAGACGTATCTGGTCATACATTTATGTGGCGACATCTTTCCTATCATTGCTACTGTTGCCTCAGTTTGCAATGGACACAACATAATAAATATGGAAAGTTTTAAGCCTCTGTACAAAGTAGTTTCACAGATCCGGTGCTTTAACTTGCTTGTTTTTTAAAAATGATTTTCTTTTCTTTTTTATAAAATATCCCTTTTTTTAATTCAACCAACGAAGCCACTAACATAAGGAACAAGCAATGTAATTCTGAAAGTATCCACAGTAACAATCAATATCCTTTCAAGTTCTTTACAAATACCCACTTACAGTAAGTGCTGTCCACAAACAAAATGGCCCCAGTACCTTCCTCGAATAAAACCACTGTAATTCACATGAAGCTAAGCATAGCGTTTAAGTACCGACACAAAGTAAACTTAAAAGTCCAGCTTGGGGGGTTGAGACTAATGGAGATAAGAGCACTTGCCATCGCAAACTATTCATGAAATATGTTTTGTGTTGATGTGCAGGAACAAGAAATCGAGCTGTGCGGGCGCAGCGCTCAAATGAGGATGAGTCTCGTGCCCATCGTGCTATGCTGGCTAGTCGCCTTCCTGCTGAGCGGCGACCACTAGCGACTCGCCAGCCAAACCTGTCGACTGTGATATTGAGAGAAGAGAAGTGCGTCCATATCATCGCAGTTTTTATACTCGAGGCCAGTGTCTGGATGTCTACCCTTCCATTCGCTTGCTTGAGTTTGTTTGTTGTGTCCAATCAAAATGCATTGTTCATATTTTATTACAATTGTCATCATTTGCACCCATTCTATTCCGTGTTCACAATAAAATTCGCAGATTTTCAACTCCAGTCTTAATTCTCCCCTAGTTTCCCTTTTACAACTTCTCTCCCAGCCAGTCATCAGTTTCTATCTGTCAGCCGCCTTTCGAAATTCTGAAAGAAACATTTGTAGTAGATGGCAATTAACTTGCCATTGCACGTACTAGTTCAGTATGATACCGTGCTTGTGAAAAGTAAATATGGAGTACGCTCAAAGAAAGTCACATCTAAACAAAATCAGCAGCAAAGAAATACAGTTAACCCTCGATATAGTGCCACCATCCGTTCTAACATTTAATAGCACAAAGCTAGGATGGCACTAAAACGAAATTTATTTTAAAAATAAAAATGGCATGGTGCTACATATTAATTTATTGTACTGTATTATGAAAGAAATTTTAAATAAAAAGGAAATAGAGAACTTTAGCACAAAATAAAATACTGTACAGTAACTCAATTTATTACATTATATTTCTAGTGCTGCAGTACACAAACGGGTTGAAAATCATGTGGGTCCATGTAAGTGATTATGAAGGGCTCTTTCTCCCTGCTCCACCCTCGTGCAGGCTGTCTGTCTGACTTCTTAACATAGCTTCCTCATCCCACCACACTACATTTACATTCACTTCTTGGAAATACAGTACAGTATGTTTCTTAAATAATCTTCCTAACATTCATGCCAGTTTTAAAAGAATTCTGCAACTGAAAAAATATAACTGCAAGCTACATTTTGTAAAAATCTTGTCCTATATTCACTGGCACTAAATGAATTGGCATAGTAACGAGGTTTCTTATGTATTTTATATGGGAGAAGATCCGTTCACTTGCATTTATTGGCACTGTAAAGAGGGGCATTATATCGAGGGTTGACTGTATCACATTGCAGTGTTACAGTTTACAGAAATTCTTCTGTTTTTAATTTTTGCATGCAGTTTTCTTAAGATGCCCCTCAGTGCTTTTATTGAGTCACTTGGCCGAGACAAATGGACATGTTTCTTATCTCCACCTTAATAAACAAGCCCTGAGAAATTTCCAACTCAAAAGAGAAGAAAGTGTTTATGTTGAACCTTGAAATGTTTTGAGGTCCCCTAAATTCAAAAATACTGTTTTTAGAAACAGAATGAAAAATTATATCAAAAGAAAACGTATTTGGGTTCGGTACCTACTGGGAAAGTGACATGAAGATTGGCGATGCTACTTGACATGAAGAAAACTTATTGAAGTGAAACTTCTTTAGCCGCGGTAGGGGTAAATCAGGAGCTTGTGTAACGCTCAAAATCGTCACGAAATTAGTAAGGTATGACGGAATGGACTGCACAGAAAACAATCAACTCAATCCAAAATTTAAAAAATCTAAAAATCCAAAAAAATCAAAGGTCCAAAATTTAAAAAATTCAAAGATCCAAAATTAAAAATTAAAAAAATAATAAATCCAAAATTTAAAAAATCTAAAATCCAAAATTAAAAAATCAAAAAAAATTAAAGGTCCAAAATTTAAAAAATTCAAAGATCCAAAATTAAAAAATACAAAACCAAAATTTAGAAAATAAAAAATCCAAATATCCAAAATTTCAAAAATAAGAAAATTCAAAAATTCAAAAATCCAAAATTTAAAAAATAAAAAATCCAAAATTTAAAAATTAAAAAAATAAAAAAAAAATAAAAAATTCAAAGATCTAAAATTTAAAAAACCCAAAATTACAAAATTAAAAAAATTAAAAGATCAAAAATTAAAAAATCCAAAATTGAAAAATCCAATAATCTAAAATTGAAAAAATAAAAAAATTAAAACAAGTTTCACTTCTGTCGCATGGCGTTCCTCGCACACTTTTTTCTTTTCAAATGGCTCTAATTTTTGTACATGAAGTACCTACACCAAAAGGTAAACATTTATTTCAAACATTTTTTTCGCAAACATTCTCTGAAGAGTAATTATAAGCCACCCACTCTCATGCCTGGTGAACAATAAAGCTTTGCATCAGGCTGAAACAACTTAATACGCGCTCTTTGCAATATAACCTCTTATTCTATATCAGAATGTGAAGTGAGAAAAATGTATTGCCCATGCTTAGGGTAAAGAAAGTTACGTGAGTGCATTAATCAGATTTTATTTGGAATGTGATGCGATGTGATAAAGATATTCTCTTCATTTTTACAATCAATTTACATGAAGAGAATGTCATATATAATAATTATATTATAGTAAAAGGCAAAACTTCTATTTGGGCAGAGGAGGTTATGTGAGTTTCTCTACAAATATGCAGTGCTACATAATAACAGGTATAGCTGTGTGCTGAGGTTAGTTTGAATTAATTGAAGTTATGTGTGTTGAACCTCCATCTCAAGTTCTATGACCTACTAGTGGTTTACTTATGAACACAGGCTGAAAATCTTCACTGGGTTGGTATCTCATATTGAGGACGCCTGGGGGTATACTGGGATATGAGAGTCAGTTGGAGAATTTAAAGTTGTACCGGCATGTTGCCATGGTAGCTCAGTTGGTAAGAGCATTGGCACGGAGAGCCGAAGATCCTGGTTCAAATTCCGGCTATGGCATTGAATTTTTCAGTCTGACTTCACCTTTCAATTAATTGTTTAGTTTATGAATGATTTGCATGCAAGTGTTAACAAATGTTTTAGTTTTTTGCTCTTAATTTAATTTTTGAATTAATTATCGTGGGCACCTGCTAGTAATATATAAAGAAGAGTTGTGTGTTTGTCCTTTGTACAAATCTACAGTTTTATTCTGATCTCGATGAAATTTTTCAGTTAATTTTGAAAAATCTGTCATTGTGCTCGTATTCACATAACGTAATGTATAGCCAGCCCGATGCGGCAGGGCCGTTTTTTGGAAATTTCCCACCCATAAACTCTCGTATATCTTCCACCCCTCTAAAGTATTTTATAATAGTAAATATTACTATCGTCTATGTTACATACTACAGGTGGGTCAAAAGTCACGCACCATAGGGATATAATTTGTTTTACAGTGGATTGATCGTAGAGGACGAGTAGAGTGGGCTCCTCGATCCCCTGATTTAAATTCAATGGATTTTGCGATATGGAGGTACCTGAAAGCAAAAGTGTATGAGGTGAAGAACAGGGATAAAAACCATCTTCGAGAGCGAATTGTAGCAGAGTGCCGTGCTGTCACGCCAAACTTGGTGTCCAATGTTCTACGGAACATGGGAGACCGTTTACAGACGTGTTTTGATTTGAAAGGTTCTCATATTGAAAGCATAATCACAAAATAATATAATCCCTATGGTGCGTGACTTTTGGCCCACCCTGTAGATGAATATTGTCTGTTTTTTTATGCATGTACATCTGTGAGCCAAACAACTCATGCGCCTGAAGTTCACAAGATTGGGATGGTGTTTTAAGCATGAATTGATAGAGGTTTGCTGCTGTGAAAATAATTTCAGCCAACGATTTATAAGCACCTTGTGAACCGTTGGCTTGCAGATATTACACACCTTCATATGATTGAACATAATAGTTATCTTATATGTCTGCTGTTTTCTGCGTAAATTTTCATGAGGCGACATCATTGTTGTGCAGTATTAGCGTTCTTGTTTTGTTTCTATCTGTAGCTTAGGTTTCAGTCAGTTGTCAGGTGTGGCACATTTAGAAAGGCAGGAAATGTGGGGTAATATATTTTGCATGGCTGTAAGTTGCCAACACTGTTTCCAGCAATCTTCGTGTTGCAATTGAAATGACAATATCGCCAGATTACTCTGAGATTGCAGATGTGTTATTCTGTTTTGTGATTTTCAAGCCAAAATATTTTGGAGTAAAGAGAAATTGACATGGCTAATCTCACAGCAACAGGGATAGTTCGTCCCATATTCGTATCCTTTCTTTCAACTTTCAGTCTGATTAGATTTAAAATCACTTATTGCTGTACAAATTAAAAGTGATAACTATAACAAAGTGATGACAAAAGTACCGCAGGAACTGTTACTAGGTGGATAATGTTTATGTTATTTGTAGCCTCAGCACTGGTGCATGTGACTGAAACATGTTAGTAATGCACACATCTTCCTCTCTCTCTAAATACCAGACAGAGAAGTGGTGGCAACCCTGATCTCATCTCTAAGGCCTGAGTATCTGCCAAGTTTGAATATCTTGCCGTGGTCTTTATCATGCGGCAGATACTTGAAAGCCAAGAAGAGTACTTCACATCTTTATTCGTGTGAACTTTGTAAGCAAAATCACTCTGGAAATGCAGGAAAATATCAGAAAACTCATTCGTGAATTTTGATATACAAGAAGATAATCTGATCAAAAAGTTGATAAAAAAAAAAGACCACTAGGTCTTCGTGAGAAAGATTTGGCTGTTGAAAATGAGGATGAAGATCCTTGAAACATGTCCTAGCATTATAATGGTAAGTGTAAATGTGTATGTAATAAATTAACTAATACTAAGTACAGCTGCAGTAGAGCTTGACCACGGTGTATTGAAAGGTCATTGTAAATCATTAATGGGTATAAAGAAGGGGAAATGGTTTACCATTTACCAGTCTACGTAATGTAAACAGAAAAAATGGCCCACTTGTTTTTGTCTTTATTCCTGCAGATCATATAATGTATCACTATACTGTGCTAGATCCAAAAAAGTCACTAAGTTTACTGTTTGAGTACAGCACGGTATAGATCCGGCTCGAAGACGTGTTAGGGGTCTAGGTAACTAAAACTGATTAAATTGTCGAAGGTCACAAGGACTCTCAGTGTGGGAAAGGATATTCATCCACAAACATAAAGGATACTTATGAACTTGGACATCCCGTCAGATGAAGATCTCATCGCCAAATGCGGCACACTTCCACCAGACGGCAACACAAACGCCCAACCGGCAGCTGGTGTTAACCTGATGACTATGAATGACGAGGGTCTTTGAAACTAGTTCAGGTATTTATAAAATAAGTGAATTATAGTGCTAAACCCAACTCAGTATTATTAAATTATAATATAGCTTTCACTGTGTAAACTTCCATACAATCAATATAAATATTAGATGGAAATTTACAGTGAAGTGTTCAAATCTGTAGCAAGATTGAGATCGGAAATATACACACAAAACTTCACTAAAAAGGTATATTTACCCAGAATGATCATTTCAACGGGTCTTCCCGCCATCATCAGCTGATTCCGACTGGCCCTCTGGCAGCGCTGATGATGGCGGGAAGACCCGTTCAAATGATCATTCTGGGTAAATATACCTTTTTAGTGAAGTTTTGTGTGTATATTTCCGATCTCAATCTTGCTACAGATTCCATACAATGTTTAATTATTATATGATTGTTTACATTTGAAAACTTGTAGAGCAATGGAATTTATAATAAGAGTTTGTCTGTCTGTCTGTCTGTGCGCGATGCTCATCAAAACCTACTGCACGCAGAGATCTGATATTTTAAATGGATGGACTGAAGGGTGGCCAAATGCACCTCAAGCCAGATTTTTAATTTTTGCTTTCCTTTACAAGTTATGAGTGAAAAACTGACAGAAAATGTGAATTTTTTGCACTATCAAAGCAACAGTTTTTGGTAATGAAGTATGAACTCCCAATACCACAATGCCTTCCTGCGGAGGGAATAATATTGGCTCAAACATGATATAACTTGGGCTTGTCCACAAAACTTCTTGAGTCTTTCCTTTAATCAGACGTCCCTTTTTTAATGGGACTGTCCCATTTAGACTCCGGTGCCTTTATACAGACTTTGATCCCCTCTGTCACTTTGTAATTGAAATAGTCACAAAATTTGTTGTAGTAGCATTGCTGTTTGCTGAAATCTAATTGAGTGTAGAGCATGTGACGTACTTTGATTGGAAATACAGTGTTTCGTATCATGCTGTGCAAAATCTATATTTTGTATACACAAACATTTTCTATTTATTTCTCCTATCATTTTAAATTGTTTATAACATTTATGAGTGTTAGTCTTGACTGGTCGGGTTCCCCTCAAGTACAGAATAACCATAAGTGGAAATATTTTTAAAATTCATCTTTATTTTTCCTATGTCCAAGTTCTAGGTTACATTTGACTATTTACTTCATGTTATGATTTCTCCTCCAAGTAGTCGCCGTCACTGTCTCGTTCGGCTTGCTCCATGAACTCGAATGCAAGTCGGCTGTTCTCCAGGACCTCGCTCTCGTGCAGCTCCATCTCGGGAGTGTAGTTCTTGCTGCCTCGGAGATGCTTCTTACGCTGGATCTTGTGTTTCCGCAGGAACTTGGCAAAGTCTGCCTTCCTGAGACTCACGTTGTTGCTGGTGTCCTCAACCCTCGACTCCTCGACATCGCTGCTTACAAGCGCTGCGTCTTGTCTGTGTGGGGCCTTTGCTTTCCGCATCCCTTTCTTGATCTGAAACACACAACAGTTATGAGATAGGTTTCACAACGTGGTAGTGCTTTCATCTGGTTTTCAAAACAACAAACAAAAAAGGAAACTTGCCCTGGCTAAGATGTCTGCATGGTTCACGCCCAGCACGTCTTGTCTCATGGGTGGCAGAGTTTCCATCTGGTGCTGAAAACAACAACAATTCATCAGATTCTGTGAAACTCATTTACAAACGCAATTTGAAGTATCTACACATACCGATGCCATCTCGTTTGTAAATTCAGACTTGAGTTGGTAGCCAACATCTACAGGAACATAATCGTCTCCAAAGTCAGCAGTTGCTAGGATGCGATTCACTTCAACAACCTTTGCATATTGTCTGTCTGAAAAATAACACATCAAAGTGAATACGAACGATCAGGAGTAACAGTTAATGTGCATGTTTATGACAACGCAATGGAGATAAATGTAGAAAAATCAAGAGAACCCCTTAATTTAAAAGCACTGCCAACAACTTACCTTTGACAAAGTGTATTGGAGGGACGATGCCAATAACACGAAGTTGCGACAGCTCATGTCTGAGTTCCTTGGAGCATTTCTGTAGAATCTGTTCAATCACAGAGTCGTCCTCTGTGCCCTTTGCCAACCAAAACACATTCACTCTATTGAAATCAGGAGCCATCTTGACCTGAAACAAACAACACAGATGCTATCGAACCCAAGAACATAAACTGGCAAAAACTAAGAACAGGTTGACCCTTAAGCTCAGCCCACTCCAGCCGTTGCATCGCTATGGTGACGGCCTGCTTACCCCGTTCCCCTAGCCACCAGCTTTTTCGTGCCGTACCAAATCATTTGCACTAATTACTACAATACGAAACTAACCCCGGCAAAACGGTATAACAGGCCGTGCACGAGTCCCCCCTCCAACCCACTGGAAAGTAGGGGTTTTGGATGGGAATGCAAGAATCATTTTTTATAATTTTGAGATATCACAAGTTGTGTACCATTCAGAGATTTCACGAACCCGGTTCAGACTGCAGATGTAGCCGATGTGGCAAACCCTGTGATAGGTACCATGCCATGTTCTGTGGATCAAGAAGCGAATCGCTAAAACAATTCTGTCTACAAGACTAAATGCAAAGGGAAAAATATTAATGCACATTGTGCGAAATTCTATTTTCATTCATAATTTTGAGATATTTTGTTAGTTATGAAAAGAGCAGTGTTGGTGCAAGGGAAATTTCCTGCATCAATTAAGCCATGTTTTAAGTTATAAGCCATGTTTTATAATTGCGAAATATTATGTATGGTGCAAGGGTCTTTTTTTATTATGAAATATTTATTTGGTTTTTCATAATTGTGAAATGTTGTTGGCTTATATACGGCGTTTTTTATAATTGTAAAATATGTTTGGTGCAAGGTATTTTTTTACTGTGAAATATTATTTCCAGCGCTGAGCAGCGGCCGGCAGGTGGCTAGGAGACATGCTAGGAGCAGCCGGTGGAAATGGGAAGCGGTTAGGCGAGTATCAAGTGGAAGGGGGACATGTATGTGGCCTGTATTACCATTATGCCCTGTACCACAATTGCAATTAATAAGAAATTATCAATCTCCGCCATTTCATGCAGATCTCTGAACTTAAATAGATGAATTCTTGCTTCACACCAAAACCATCACTTGATGGCGTCGACTGGCTATCATGCTAGCAGTCTTGTGTTCGAATCTCCTTAGATCGAAAATTTATAGAATAGGAATAGTTAGGTTGGGTAAAGGGGAAAAGGGATTGAATAGTAGAAAAGGAGGGAAAAATAAAATTTTCCAAATTTTCAAGCTGCTAGTAGTTCCACCATTCACACCTAGATGTCTCGAGTGGGAAGAGCTTAAGGGGCGATCTGTTCTTATCCCCTTGCTGGGTTCACATACCCTCGATATCTCCACTCCCCTGCCGACTATCTCGCTTGCGATGGAACCAGAAGCCATCATTTCAGAAATGTGCATCATGAACACCTTGTTCAGTACAACAACCCTTCTCTGATGCTGAATACTCTTTGGGGTCTTGGGAAAGGGTGGCAACGGGTTTGAATCCGTGTTGTACCACGGTCTCCTGTAACAACAGATACCACAATGTGACTTTGGTTACACTTACGAAAATACAGTAGGAATAGAATAGAATTGGCAGTATTCTCTTACTTTTCAGAACCTTTGTTCCCCATAATCTTATTCATGAATCTGGCTTCCCTCGCCGCATACTTGTTAAAGTTCGCATGACAACAACACACATTTCGAAAAGGTACAAACAAAATGTTTATTCTTCCTGACAACATTCCTTGAAATTCAGATCACTGAACACAAGAACTTGATCTGCTTCATTCTTTAAATTCCATCATTATCTCCCTGAAAATGCTAAACGAATCTTTTTGTGCGAAATTATTTAAATCTTAACCTCAAAAAACAAGTCGATACGAAGCGTCCTCTCCCAACATGACCATGTACTCCTGAACCGGCAACCTCAGCTCAGTAGGAAAAACAGCTCTCCATGGGCTGCGGAGCCAAAATAGAATCCTATTTATACATTCAATATATGAAAGGTAGGGGATTCATTTATTCATCTTCATCCTAAAATGGTCAAACAAAGCACCATGGCGAAATTAATTTAAAAAATAGAATCGCTAGAAGTTCTTTTAATTTGGATAATCCCCACCAGAGGATGCTAAGGTCGTTGACTGTCGGAGGATGTTTGGGGACACGCCTCTTCCGCCCAGTCTCTTCACGACAGAATTGACACCTTTGATTTTCTTGCTGTATAAAAAAAAAATCCAGAGATCTATTCTTTATAGTATATAACATAATGAAATGTTAATCCTTTTTTTGGTGAAACACAATACATATATTATTTTATTGTAAGCATAAGTAGTACCCATTGAAGTGAAGGACCTATATTTCAATGGCAGTACCAATGTTCCTAAAGTCGTTAGATACTATTCTAATAATCTCAGAATTAGGCACTGCGCGAAAACAGACATGAAATAACATTTACGCAGTATAGAGAATACTGATGAATAAAATTAACGGGATGCATGAATCTGTGAGCCCCAAATTTTAAAATTATGCAGTCGCAAATTGACTATGCGTAAGAAGGAATTGATTTCCCGCTCAAAGTAGTTCTGGTGGTTGTAAAATCGTTGGCGCGAATTGCATTAAAGTCTTTTATTTTGTAAAAAGAATGACCAGATGAATACTAAAGTCTATTTCAGAGAAAATATGTTAATTTTTAATGGTTTGGTGTATAATGTTAGTCTGTTTTTGTGAATAACAATTTCTGCGTTAGCCTATTATGTTTGGCGCGTTTTTGAGTAAAGATTGTCGCCATATTAATTCATTTTCAACTTTTACTTTTACATTATTCTTTAATGTTGTTTTAAAATAAAATCATATTGATTAAATTCAATTGTTTGAATAAAACCAAACATGTGTTGTTACTTTGGTGGCTTTTTCTCAGCGAATTAACTTAGTGCGACTCAGCGAAGAGGTCAGTTTTCCCGCCTACTTGTAGTGGATGGAACTAGTCTATGCTTCGCTGCTGAACTGATTGGGAGTGTTACGTGTGATTTTGTTCGTTTAAATTCACAAATATGGGGTTGTCTGACGATTCAGATGACAATATTTTCAAAAGGCATCAAGAATTATGCAATAATTTAAATATGGATAAGGATGCTGCTGATGAAGCTTGGCAGAGTTATGAAACAATACGACAAAATTATACCTTGGAGGTACGTAGTTATGATTGGCAGATTTCATGTAGCAAATATGATTTTTGGGCATTTATATAGTTCTTTAAGCTATAATTATCTTAATATCGTAGATCCTTTCGTGTTCTAAACTTTATTGTACACATAAATTCTTTGCAGTGGGTCATAACCTTAGTTTTGGACCAGGAAGTTGTAGAGGCCACCACACTGAAATTGTGTTAATTTGTTCTTTTCCTTCAACTGGTATTATTACTGGCTTGCGGTAACACAAAAATACGCTCAGTTGTGTGGCTAGTGCTAAGAGAGATTGTGACAATAGAGGGGTGTATTACTAGAATATGATCATGTTTGTGACTTCATGTATTTGAAGCGAAAAAATTTCCACTAATTTTAAACATAATATATGACACACATACAGACAATTCATGGAGTACTGGTTTTAAGGTTTCTGCATGGTTGCTTACCTAAGTGGAATGGCCTGTTTGTTTATGGAAAAATAGGCATAGTCTGAGTCTTCTGTTCTGCCCAGCATTCGCCTGCTATACCGGGTCCATTACTGCTAAGTGTATTACTTTCCGTAGCAGGTTAATCAAAATATTGGCCGCTTGCCAAGCTGGTCATGTGGCTTTAGTTTAGACTGTTTCACCAGTTTAAGGCTTTTCACGAGTTAAACACATGGTTTCTGGCTAATAAAATGACACTTAATATTGATAAGACCCATTTTATACAATTTAAGACAAAATACCAACAGATGTATCTCAAATCTTGAAATTAATTATGGAACACAAATCATACAAGAAATTAGCAATGTAAAATTTTTAGGACTGCAAATTGACCAAAATCTTGACTGGAAGACACACATAGAAATGATAAGTCCAAAACTGAGTTCAGCATGCTTTGCTTTAAGAATTTTGAATAATATATTAAAACAGGATGCATTACTTATGGTATATTTTGCATATTTTCACTCTGTAATGAGGTACGGGATCATTTTCTGGGGCAACTCTACCCATAGGGAGAAAATATTTAGATTTCAAAAGCGGGCAATAAGAATAATATGTGGAAAGAAAAAAAGGGAATCTTGTAAACCGCTGTTTGAAAAATTAAGAGTCCTCACTCTTACAGGGGAGTATATATACTCTGTTATGTGTTTTGTAGTGAATAATATTGATAAATTTCAAACTAATTTTAGTGTACATGGACGTACTACCAGAAACATGAATGATCTACACAGACCAAATAACTCGTTAAAACTCTTTCAGAAGGGTGCTTATTATTCTGCAATACAGATATATAACAAGCTTCCAAACAACATTAAATTATTATGTATTCAAAGAAAGATCAAACCTTTCAAAACAGCTGTCAAGGAATTTTTAATAACTCACACCTTCTACAATTTGGAGGAATATTTTCAGCTTGGATAAATTTGGCAGCTTGCAGTTTCTGTAGACCTATATTATTGTTATAACATGCATGTATTTTTTGATCTGACGTGTTCTATATCCTTGAGCCCCGCTCAACACAGGATCTACAGGACGAGATATCTACATCTACATGTTATTGTATGCTAATTGAATTGAATTATCACAAATACTGCAAAAGATTTGGGAAAAAAATAGTTGGCAAAGTCGCAATGTAGGGGGCCCATCTCGCGATGTGTGCAGGTTCCAAGGACGGGTGATTTTTTTTGTTTCTCAGGCAAATTGACCAACATGGCGCTTGTACATTCCTTATGAACAGTGATGTTAATTTAGGGTCATTCCATGTCAAGTGAACCAATTTTTTGTCAATTTTGAACATGACCATCTCCGATTTTAGTCATACTTGGTTGTCATGAAGTACCACCTGAGATATGTTAAAGTGCAAAATATCAGATTTTTATGTGTTGTAGTTTTCCAGTTATACCCTTCTGAAATATGGAAAAAAACCAAATTTTCTGCATAAGTGCAATCACAAAATGACGCATAAATCAAGCTGGAATTGACATAGATGAGTGGGAAAAGTATCAAAATGTAGCTTATATTATGAGCTTTAATTTGATATGTCACACGAGTACTTTCGAAAAAAAATATTTTCAAGGTTACCCAAAAAAAATTTGAAAACTGAATTTTTCAAAAACCTATATTTTGAAAATTTTGAAACAATTCTCATAGAAACATACATATTTCAGCATCATGTCCTACAAGTTTTGATAAGGGATCGCAATGGGATCATATTTTTTTACATTTATAACAAATACTATGCACGCTGGGTAAGAATATATGGCACCGTAATCTTGCACTTAATTCTAAAATTTCATTACAATCAAAAAGAAAAACTTACAGAAAACATGTTACCTTCCCTTCTTCAATGACAAAAACGTGAATTTATTGTCTACAGTAATTTTCTAGAGCCATGGTTGCCGCATCCATCTCTTCCTTCGAGAGGTAATAACTACGGCCAGTGGGACATGTAGGTTGCACAAGGGTGAGGATCTGAGAGAGAGGCACAGTCAGTTTATTTGGACAGTCACTTTTGAAAGTAAATGATGGAGAAGGACCTGCAGGGTGCAGAAACATCAGTTCCACTATCTGTGCTGTCTCATTTTTGTCCACAACTACACCAAGCCACCAATGATTGTTGTTCTCACATGTAACATATCCTTTTACTTCTGCTAGCTTCAGCCTCTGTTGCACACGTGGTCCTAACACTGAAAAAGTGGATGACTGTTCACTTCTTGAAAATACCTTTGTCAACAACACTTTATCTGACAATGGGATGAAACTGTGGAACTTCTGTGTGCCTGGTATTGCTTTTGTAGACAGAAATCTGTCTGCAAGTATTTTTTCCTCTTTGTTGTATTGTGCTTCATTGAAGAAGAAGAACTGCATGGAGTCGATGTTTTCCTCACTCCATGTAAACAGCTGTGCTGGTGTCATGATTTGATGCTCGTATGGCCGCTGTAGGCTTGCCTTTCCTGCAAGTCTTTTCACAGTACCACCCAGACCGTCACATACTCCTTTCCCATGGGCTGTTGCATAGAAATGCCACTCTGCCTCAATTCCAAAATCATGAACATGGTGGCATAAGTTTGAAAAGTTTTTTCTGTTTTTAAATTGCGCAGCTGCACCATCTGAGAAGTAGTAAATTTTTTTCAAATCTCTAATTACTTCCAACTTCAAATGAGAGATAAGCCTTTTCTGGAATAAATGAACAGCAGTGGTGTCATGCTGTAGACATTCAGAGATACATACAATACTTTTGTAGTGTATATTATGATCATTGTAGTAGACTGCTATAGGAAAAATAGTTGCTTGATCATTGTTCCAATGAAAAGACTGGGCTTCATCCTGTAGTACAAACGAATAATTTTCTGCAAAGTCCATACATACCACAGCTTCATTTACTCCAATATTCTGCTTCAAGTGATTATAATATTCTGCCTGTCTTCTTGCAATAAAAGAATGTCTCTTCAAAATCAACAACTGTTCACACAAAGTTTCTATAAACTCATCTGCAGTTTTGATGAAGGTTACTAAATTTCATCTGTCAACAGAAACCCACTGCTTGTATGTAATGTTGTCCACCAGTTCATTATCTAGCAGCAACTGTAACTCATCTTTCAAATTATCTACACCTGGACATGAAGGACATTCATTAAGGTGGCATGCTGTGCCTGGCTCTTCACACATTAACTTCGCTAAACAGGAATTATAATTACTTATATCTGTGCCATCATTCAGTGTAATTTGTTTGGATTTCAACACTTGTAGCATTAATTTAACATTCTGATGCACTGTACAAACGCATACTGTGTGGGTACCACTTCCTCCAGCCAAGACGCAATGTTTAGGTCGTAAATCAGCAAATTTCGAAAATCCAATCTTATCAGTAGGATTTTTGTTTTTGAACAGCTCGTACACTTCCTTCAAGTTGCCCATCACTAGCCTCTTCTGTACATGAATTCTACTACTGTCACCCGTTTTCACAGAAACAAAATCTTTTTTTCCAGGCATAAGACGGCTGACATCATCACTGTTGTAGAACCCTATTACCTTCTCAATCACAGATTCATTTAAAACCTTTCCTGGTTTAGGATTTGGTGTTGCCAGAATACCCTTCGCTTTCACCAATGCTTTAGCTTTTCTTGCCATTCTGTTGCTAACCTGAAATTCATTTTGTATTTCACTGCATGACCAGCTTTTAGGTAGTACTGTTAAAATTTGCAATTTTTCACTAACACTTATATTTTCTTCTTGAAACTTTTCTTTTAGCTGACAAATGACTTCACATGATTCTGATTTATGGTCAACAGTTTTCTCTGTATTTGTACTTGCTGCTGTTAGTACCTTTTCTGTCAAACATTTTTTTATTTTACTGTATTTTTTATCACAGTATGATTTCATTTGCAACTTCCTCTTAGCAACAGGTGACTCCTCTAGAGAGCTTAGAGACTTATTAAGGTACTCTAAGGTAACATCTAAAGCTACAAATGATTCATCAACATTAGTAGGCCTAGTGGTATTGGCTACTGGTACTAAACAGTCATCTGTTGTATCTGTAACCTGTTTCTGCTTTGATAGTTCTTTCCTACAACTGTCACAAATTTTCATACCTACCACAATGGTGTCAAACATGTCACACATCCAGTCAGTAACAGGCCTCACACTTCTTTTCACACCCTGATGTCTGTCTTTCTTGAAAGGGTTGCAGCAGAAAATCTTTGCTGTTTCACTTACTTTTTCAGCCATACTGGGGAAATACACAATGCCTATTTTAATCACTGAACCCACTACTTTACATGCAGCAATACAGTCTTTGTACAGCCTTTGAAGAAAGGAAGCACACTGCATGAGAGTCAAGGCACAACTGAAGCCAGGTCCAACAGGTTACAACTTGCATTCCCTGGCTGACTCACATGCTTGCAGACTGTGTTTACTCATACCCATTTGACCACTTGCACAAGTTGGTATATGCATGTTGGTAAACAACTCCCTGGACAAAGGAATGGATTTTAGAATTAAGTGCAATATTCCTGTGTCATATATTCTTACCCAGCGTGCATAGTATTTGTTATAAATGTAAAAAAATATGATCCCATTGCGATCCCTTATCAAAACTTGTAGGACATGATGCTGAAATATGTATGTTTCTATGAGAATTGTTTCAAAATTTTCAAAATATAGGTTTTTGAAAAATTCAGTTTTCAAATTTTTTTTGGGTAACCTTGAAAATATTTTTTTTCGAAAGTAGTCGTGTGACGTATCAAATTAAAGCTCATAATATAAGCTACATTTTGATACTTTTCCCACTCATCTATGTCAATTCCAGCTTGATTTATGCGTCATTTTGTGATTGCACTTATGCAGAAAATTTGGTTTTTTTCCATATTTCAGAAGGGTATAACTGGAAAACTACAACACATAAAAATCTGATATTTTGTACTTCAACATATCTCAGGTGGTACTTCATGACAACCAAGTATGACTAAAATCGGAGGTGGTCACGTTTTTCCATTGGTTCACTTGACATGGAATGACCCTTATAGTAGGGCATTCTGAATTCTGCAGAAGGCGAGGTTTGTTGTACTGGTGAACCTGTTTGTCCAATCACGAGTTTCTTCATATAAAATATGGCGGATTCACGCTACTTTTCGCTAGATCGTGTTATAAAAGAAAGTGTATCGTTTAGGGTGGGCAGGTGGGTTGGACCAAATCATTGAAAAATTAAAAGTCCTCACTCTTACAGGGGAGTATATATACTCTGTTGTGTGTTATGTAGTGAATAATATTGATAAATTTCAAACTAATTTTAGTGTACATGGACGTACTACCAGAAACATGAATGACCTACACAGACCAAATAACTCGTTAAAACTCTTTCAGAAGGGTGCTTATTATTCTGTAATACAGATATTTAACAAGCTTCCAAACAACATTAAATTATTATGTATTCAAAGAAAGAGCAAACCTTTCAAAACAGCTGTCAAGGAATTTTTAATAACTCACACCTTCTACAATTTGGAGGAATATTTTCAGCTTGGATAAATTTGGCAGCTTGCAGTTTCTGTAGGCCTATATTATTGTTATTACATGCATGTATTTTTTGATCTGACGTGTTCTATATCCTTGAGCCCCGCTCAACACAGGATCTACAGGACGAGATATCTACATCTACATACATACATACATCTACATCAACAAATGAGATCTCATTCCAAGTTGAATATCTACATAGTGAAATACATTATTCCATTTGAAAAGGCCACACGAAGGACACAAATAACTTGTGTACTGTAGCATATATGTAAATCAGTGCTGTGTCATTACAGGGGGACCAACTGCACTGGTTGGCGTGTGCTCTGTATGTGGCATGCCGTAAGTCGAGCACGCCCACAGTGGGTCGCACAGGCACGATGGTCGAGGGGAATTGTGTGAGCCTGACTCGACTCCTGCGGCTCTGCAAGCTGAGTCTCATCCGGTTCTTCGACAAGAGCAAGAAGTGGGCTGACATGGCGAATCTGCCTCGAGAATTCTGTAGCAAGATCGACAAGCTGGAGCGCAACTTTGCCGTCTCTATGGTGATATTCAAAAAGTACCAGCCCATCTTTCTGGATATGTTCCATAACCCTGCTGACGATGAGCAGATGCGGCAGCCGAGATCTCGCAAACACAGGTACAACTTTTCCAGTTCGGTTATTTGTGTGAGGAATACATAGTTCCTTCAGTTTTTTCTTCTTTCTTTTCTTTCTTTCTTCATTGCATTCTAAGTCCTTCCTTCAGTGATATTAAGGTAAGTCCAGTAACAACTCCCCCCGCAGTGACTTGTACAAGTTAGTGGCAAGTTACGTCACAAGGTTAGGAATAGTGATATTGGAGTTTGTGGTAAAAAGTAGTTTTAGGTCATGCACTAGGCTCCTCCCACCAACTCTCTGATGGGAACGAGGGGTTTACGGTGAGGAGTAACTTCAAATGTCACCTCCCAGATGTCTCACCATTTTAACTACGGGTACTAGCAACGCCATTTATTATTCTTTTCTTTTTCCTCCCTTTCTCTCATCTTCCGTCCATCCTCCATACTTATTTGGGACATATTCCTAACCGGAAATTTTACGCATTGAACCCATGACCACTAGCATCTTAGCTAACAGTCTTAACCACTAATAGTCCAGTCAATAAACGTCGAAAAACACCGAATAGAAAAAAAAACTCGTGTAGTTTTGAAATTTTGCAGAGATGTCAGAGGGAGTCTCCTGAATAACACACTAAAAGTCCCCAAAGGGGGGGCAGGGGGGAGTATATTCATCAAAAGTAACTTAAATTTTAGTGATATAGACACCAGTTCCTACTGTAAGGAACAGGATTTTGAATGCTGCGCAGCCAGAGTGGAAACGGATAACAGTACATTTGTAATACTGACCATTTACAGAGCACCAACAGGTAATTTCAATTATTTTACAAATCAGTTAGAAAAGGTTCTTAACTATCTGTATAGTAATAATGTAAATATTATACTGTGCGGCGACTTTAATGTAGACTTCTCAATTGATAGTGAAAAAAAGATCAGACTGATATCCCTACTAGGTAGTTATAATTTAGACTCTGTAGTAAACTTTCCAACTAGAATCCAAAACAACTCTCAAACAATAATAGATAATATATTCATAGACATAGAAAAGCACCCTAACTTTAAAATATTACCAATATTAAATGGATTATCGGACCATGATGCACAAATGTTAGTGCTAAACGATAGTAAGGTAAACGCAACTAAAAAACATACCCATATGACTAGAGTAATGAATGATGCTTCAATTTTAAACTTCAAACAAGATCTGAAGAATGAAAACTGGGGATCTATATTTTCCTATGACAAAGTAGACTGTAAATTAAATGAATTCCTAAATATTGTGTTGCGGCATTTTGAAACTAACTTTCCAAAAAAGAAAACTGCTAATTTACCTAATGTAAGGAATAAAACATGGTTAACCACTGGCATTAAAATATCATGTAGAAACAAAAGAGAGCTATATTTAAAATGTAGAACCAGTAACAACCCAGCTCATAAAGAACACTATAAAATGTACTGCAAAAAACTGAAGAAAGTAATTAAAGAGGCAAAGAGTAGGCATTTCTCACAAATAATTAATAAATCAGACAATAAAATTAAAACTATATGGAATATAATTAAAAACGAAACAGGGAGATCAAAGGGAAACAATGATTGCATGTCACTAACATACCAGAACAAAAAGCTAGATAATGTATCAGATATCACAAATGCTTTTAATAATCACTTTATAAACATTGCAGAGAAATGTATTCCTACAACTAATATTAGCATTAATGCAGCAGACCTACTTAAAACACCTATAGTCCAGAACCATACATTTCAAATCAAATTAACTTCCTCTAGAGAAATTGAAAATATAATCAAGTCACTCAAAAGCAAAAACTCTTCTGGATGGGATGAGATAAGTAATAAGTTGTTAAAAAGCTGCTCATCTGAAATTAGTAAACCTCTTAGTCATATTTGTAATTGTTCGTTAAAAAGTGGAATATTTCCAATAAGACTAAAGCATGCTATTGTTAAGCCCCTCTTTAAGAAAGGTGACAAAAATGTTCCATCAAATTATAGACCTATATCACTCCTAACCTCATTTTCAAAAGTTTTTGAAAAAGTTATGTACAACCGCTTAATACACTATCTTAATTTGAATAACATTCTTACACCATCTCAGTTTGGATTTAGAAGTGGCATGTCCACTGATAATGCTACATTTCAACTCACTACAGAAATATTGGAAGCGTTAGATAAAAAGAAACATGCCCTAGGAATTTTTTGTGACCTAGCTAAGGCGTTTGACTGTATAAATCATGAAATTCTACTTCAAAAACTGAAACACTATAGGTTGGATAATATAACACTAAAGTGGTTCAAATCATACCTGTCTGATAGAACTCAAAAGGTAATAATAAATGGAAATGAATCAAAATTAGGGACTGTTAAAAATGGAGTACCTCAGGGATCGATACTGGGACCTTTGCTCTTTTTAATTTTCATCAATGACTTACCAGATAACTTAAGTGACGAATCAAAGGCATTGCTTTTTGCAGATGATACTAGTGTACTCGTAACAGGAAAGTCACAAGAAGATTTAGCAAGACTAGCTACAAAGACTTTTCACGAATTAAATACTTGGTTTCAAGCTAATAAAATGTCACTTAATATTGATAAGACCCACTTTATTCAATTTAGAACAAAAAATAGATATATCTCAAACATTGTAATCAATTATCAAACACAAATCATAGAGGAAATTAGCAACATAAAATTCTTAGGACTACAAATTGACCAAAATCTTGACTGGAAGAAACACATTGTAATGATAAGTTCTAAGCTAAGTTCAGCATGTTTTGCGCTACGAACTTTGAATGATATATTACAACAGGACGCATTACTCACGGTATATTTTGCATATTTTCACTCTGTTATGAGGTACGGAATCATTTTTTGGGGTAACTCGGCACATAGGGAAAAAATATTTAGATTACAGAAGCGAGCAATAAGAATAATATGTGGAAAGAAAAAACGAGAATCTTGTAAACCGCTGTTTGAAAAATTAAAAGTCCTCACTCTCACCGGAGAGTATATATACTCTGTTATGTGTTACATGGTAGATAATATTGATAAATTTCAAAGTAATCACAGTATACACGGGCGTACTACTAGAAACATGAATGATTTACATAGACCAGCTAACTCATTAAAACTTTTTCAGAAAGGTGCTTATTATTCCGCAATACAAATATACAATAACCTTCCAAAAGAGATTAAATCACTATGTATTAAAAGCAAATGCAAATCTTTCAAAAGAGCTCTGAAGCAATATTTAGTAACTCACACCTTCTACAATATGGATGATTTCTTTTCAGCTTGAGTAAGTGTGACATAACAATTCTTGTATCATGTTTTTTTTTTATAACATGCATGTATGTTTTTATCTGACGTGTTCTATATCCTTGAGCCCTGCTCAACACAGGATCTACAGAACGAGACATCTACATCTACATCTACATCAATGGTGCATCGTAGAGGGAAAATTGCTATATACAAAATTAAAGCTGATAAAATTTCCTACAAGTTTGTTCATACACATTTCTTCCTATTTCCAATAGTTTTCGAGATATCCACCAACGAAAATAACAAATTTTTTTAAAAAGCCCTTTTGCCTCGTGCTTTTCGACACATTTTGTCTTCTAGCGCTTCTTCCCTTAGGTATATAGCAATGTTCTCATGAATGAAGTTGTAGGGAAATAAATTCACTTTAAAGTGAGTAGGCATTTGTTATTTTGTCTTCAAATGTTCAAAATTTATAACAATTTAAGTTTCGGTCAAATTTCGAGATTTCAAAAGAAAACCGTACATCGCAGTTTCTCTATATTTAGGGGTTATATCTTTGTATATAAACTGTATATTGTGTATTTACATCGTGAAACAAGTGGAGAAATATGACACAACCATTAAAGTTGAATTTATTAAAAATCCGATCACGGTACAAGCACAGGACATGTAATGGAAAATACATTATATTCCAGGCAAGAAAGGAAAAATAAGGACAAAAAAATCATGTATACTAATTTCACTTTAAGTTCAAAGTAGTTGTAAACAAAGCCACATGACAAGGGAGCGCCTCATTGGCTGGTGGACGAATTGTAACTTTTGCTGCTTAGTATGCACACTCTTGCTCTTAATAAAATAGTTTGGTTCAAACCGTACCTTTTTTAGCTATTTTCGTGCAGAGAAATTTAAAAACACGTTTCTGAAGCAGATCTGCATATGAAACAAATTTAATTTGGTCAGATTTTCCTGACGCATAATAACTAAGTAAACTAATTAAACCGTTACAACAGATTTAAATTGTAGGCGTTTACGACAGCTGTGCGTATGCTCAAGCACGCCATCTTGGAATGAACTTGCCACAGTCCCCTCGCAAGAATTTGGTATGACCTGCTGAATGTGCGTTCATTTATTTATTTATATCGGCTATACAACATGTACGTGGGGACAAGAAAGTCGTGTGCTAGAACAAGACAATTTCGTCAAAAGTTGCATGTAACCTACAGTTCTGATAGAAATGGGGCAGTTAAAAACAGAAATTAGTGAATAGTGAACAACATTCAAAAAGAAAACGCCTCTGAAGAGGGTAGCCATCATTGCAAAATGAGAGTAACTTTTTATACTCGTTAATATCTTCTTGTTAACTGTCTATGACATTCTTAAATACTAATATTAAGCCTAATTTTGTACAGATGTATCGATCTTTTCAAAATAAATATCACATTTTTCAACAATGGTGCATGCCATGAAAAATAATTTAAAAGTACTATTGAGAACACTGGAATATTCACAAATCAGGGTGTCCACTGGTCGGGAAAAGGCCGGGAATTTTGTATGGTCGGGAAAATCCGGGAAAAGTCAATGAATTGGTTAAAATATCCGGGAAAAATTGAAAATTTGCAAAGTGTGATCAAAAAGACTTCTAGAAAATAATAGGCCTATATGAAAGTATATTTAATTTATTTCATTGTTCCTAATTCTTGCATCTGTTATAGCCTAAGTAATTATTGTTTGCAATTACTTTTGTTACTAAAAGTTTTTGTTATTTAAAGTATGTATAATCCTATAATTTTTCTTACACAGTTATTAGAAAGTGCTTCATATTTTGGTCGGGAATTTCTGAAATGATCAATGAAAATCAGGAAATAAGCCGGGAATTTCTTCAGCATTACTTGGTGGACACCCTGACAAATCCTCATTCCGTTTCTTTCCGTGGCAGGTAAATCTCCACGTGTATTGTCATATGCTCGGTGGAGTGGTACATTAGAGTTTGTTTACATCTACTTTGAACTTAAAGTGAAAATAATATAGTTTTGAAATTTGGCAGAGATGTGGGGGAAAGTATCCTAAAGAACATAGTAAAAGTCCCCATTGATAGGGAGTGAGCGAGGGGGTGGGGGGCACTTTTGAATGTCATTTCTTGCAGTTTTCCCTAAACACACAAAAGCTATGGGTTCTAGCAAAAAACAGTTTATGCGCAAAATTAAACTACATAAAAGTTCTTATAAAATTGATCTGAATGATATTTTTTGTGTATTTAATAGTTCATTAAATACAGGATATGAAGTAGGACATAGTTCTGGAAATTCTGTTTTACATACACCTATATATTATTTTTTTAATGAAGATGAAAGCAGATGATAATTAAATTATTATGATACCAAGCAAACAAACTAGTTCTTAGAAAAATACACTTACTAATGGTGACGTTACACATAAAACTCATCGTTATTATTATTAATATCATTAAAGTTTATCCGTTTTATGTTTCATTAAAAAAATTACTAGTATTTTGAAAGATGGTATAGATATATCTATTAGATATTGTAAGAATAGTAGGCCTATCTATTACTTTAAATAAATGTTTACTTGTCTATGTGGCTTCTGAGAATATTTGCACATCATATTTTGTCACTGTGCAACTCGGTGTGGTGGAAGATATGGATGCAGAAAAGCTGGTATTAAATGCTCATCCGTTTGTGGTGATCTCCTCACATGCCTATGATGTTGTTTGTTGTGTGCAGGAGTTTGCCGTCGACGCCGTCCAGAGTGTTTGACTTCTGTTGGACGCTGTTTGTGTGTGTGAAGGGGAAGTTCCCTGGCGTGAGCGATGATCTGGTGAACTCGTACCACTTGTTGCTGGCCGCATGCGACCTCATGTTCGCCAACGCACTGCTCTCAGACAGACGAGATCTTCTGAATCCTGACTTCTCAGGTACATTTCGATGCTGCTGTGCCCTTGTTGCACAGTGAGTCATAATTATATTAATTTGCATACAAGTATCTGACATTGTGAAGCAAGCAAGTCGAAACAAAATCATTGTGATTTAACAGCACAGAGAGCGTTCTTTGGGCTTCTCAAAACAGTTGTTGCCACATCAATTAGTTTCATTCCAGTGATTTCTCCTCTCACAAATACTGTAGTACAGTGCCATGCTGTCTGAAACACTGCTTGTTGGACTGGCAACACAGCTAAAAATTGCATTTTAGCGATCTAGGCTGCTAAAATCTGGCTAACTTTAACATGGATTTAAACATATTTGGACATACAATAACAAATTTTATCCTACTCGTATCTTTATGATATACAGAAACTTAGGAACTTACACAGTGAAGCAACTATAATAGATTTAATTCACTACATGATTTGACTATACGCACTTTTATGCTTCACTTACCATTATTGTTGTATGATGCGTTTCAAATACTATGTAAAGCTTCTAAGCTTATGGCAAAACAATCGATATGCCATAATATTACACTTAAAATTGTTGTATTTACATACATACTTCACTAAATTTTACCTAATTTTCTCAGGACAGATCTGTTTCATCCACCCTTGTGGATATCCTCAGCTGATTTCTACTTTCTGGAGTCCCACCTGGGACAGCAGAAGACAGCCTCATCACTAGATACATCCTTCCTCCAATAGATGGCAACACAACTCCAGAAAGTAGAAATCAGCTGAGGATATCCACAAGGGTGGATGAAACAGATCTGTCCTGAGAAAATTAGGTAAAATTTAGTGAAGTATGTATGTAAATACAACAATTTTAAGTGTAATTGAATATCACTTCACTGTGTAATTCCAGAAATAGTTACTTATGCCATAATATATCACCTGTTGCGCCAACAGCTGACATCACTTGGCTTTACTTCATTGCTTTAGTATTATCACATTATTTAGTGCCAGTATGGTACTTTATGAGATTGTGTGGGGGACGAAAAATGTCTGTCCGTCCGTGTGTCTGTACGCGCTCTAACTCAAATACGCTTTATCGAATTTTAATGAAACTTGGTATACGCGTTTATAATGTCCATGGGAAGAACCCTATTGAAATTGGACCAAATCGGTTCACCGGTACCGGAGTAAAACCCAATTTAGTGTATATTTTAAAGGCGCCATAACTCACATACGCTTTATCGGATTTTCATGAAACTTGGAATACCTATTTATAATGTCTATGGGAAGATGTCTGTTGATATTGGACCAAATCGGTTGGCCGGTACCGGAATAATACCCAATGTAGTGCCCTTTTATGGTATCATATAAGAAAAGGCGCGGTAACTCAAATAAGCTTTATCGGATTTTCATGAAACTTCGTATACTTATTTATAGCAATCATGGCAAAAAGCCTATTGAATTTGGACCTAATCGGTTGTCCAGTACCGAAATAGAGAGTAATTATCAGTCAAATTAATTGTAATATTTTGGTTCATTTCGAAGCATTTTGATTGGCTCGCGGCCAACCAATCAGCGGGCGAGTCCCGTAACTAAGGTAAATAAAGGGGAATTCTTAACAACCCTTCAATTCCTGTCGAAACCTTCTTTAGTAAAGGATGGTAAAAAGAAGGCACCTTCTTCAAATGCAAAATCAAATTCTCGGTTCTTTCTTATAGCGTCATCAATGAATGACAGCTTATAAAGCTTCCTTCAGTTGCCATGGACAGTTGACACCTACATGAAAAACAAATGTTCCCATATGTACGATTATAGACGAAATGCTGTTGTATAATGACTAATTATTTTGCTAAAATTGATTACAATTAGATTAAAGCATTGAATTTTACTTCAGCCTATGTCAGATTTATAATCCCTGACCTCTTAATAAATAAAAACATTAACTTCTGAGAATTTGTTTAAGTTGGTACTCTGCTTTAGTGAGGGCCAAATTCGCATTTATGACTAGAATATCGCGAATATTATGTTACCAATGAATGAAATTATTCTATATTGTAACATAAGAAAACTAGAAGGCTCGAAATATAGCCTAATTTCGAAATAAGGTGATTTTTCTTTTCTGTGAGCTACGACGAGATAGTATTCTTTGGTATTGGACACTCAAAAGTCGCAGTGTAGTTTGGTCTTGGGGTAAGATGCTTGTCTAGTAATCAAGAGATATCACGTTCGAGTCCACCCTAAAGCAAATTTTTTTTTTTATTATTATTATCAATTGTGTTAAATTGAGCCTATTCCATTCTTGTGTCCTATTTTGTCAATGTGCTTAAATAAGTATTACATTTTTCTTTTTAAAAAAATGGGAATTCATTGTCTTTCATTGACCTACATCATTCCTAAAGAATAACATAAGCCTATAAATGTTATTTCACGAACAGAAACTAGCTTTAAAGTTATTGCGTTGCGTTAAAATTGCATAAGCCTATACTCAGAATAAAACTGCATACCGCTAGGTGGAACTATCCTCTTCTTATTGGCTTACTGTACTATTTCATTGTCAATGCATTTTGTAAAATGTTTACATATTTTAAGAATTAGTATATCAGTGTATACCAATATGAATTAAGGTTAAGAATCAAACTTTAGACCTTTGTTCTTCCGTAAGCCCTGCTTAATGAATCGATCTGGAGTTTAACTCGGAGATCTATTTAATAATAAAAAAATAAAAAATAAATAAAAAATAAAAAAAAACTTATTTTCTGTATATCATAACTGCAATTATTACTGATTAAAAAAGCATACTGGCACTTTGTTATCAGTTTACCTGATTTTATTAGTATTGTATTTATTATTATTATTATTATAAGAGATTTAAAATGCTTCACCACACATATAAATAATGATACGTTACTTTCAAATCTCATATGCAGCTTATATATACTTAATTGCTGTGTTCAATGATTGATTGTTTTAACAAAGAAGCTACAGTTACAAAGATGTTTCAGTGTTGATATACACTTGTAATTGTCATGTTGTAGGTCTGCCAAAGAACTTCACAGACCCTGACTACTCGCCGCCTGTGGAGACGCCCTGCATCATCGACCAGCTGTGCAAGAAGAACGACGGCATCACACTGGAGGCCATGGGTATCAAGGAGTACAACTGGAAACCACACATCAAAAAGCTCTTTGACTCCGGGGTGAGTACTTATGACAATGTTGGAGGTCTGCTTTTATTTTCCTGAGTCAATTTATGAATTCACTCCAGGGATATTTTTTGCCTGTGTAATGATTTACAAGGATCCCTATACAGTACATTGAAGGCATGAAGCAGTTTGATCTCATTGCTTTGCTGATGCCACAGGGGAGGAGGTTCTTCAAACTATTAAATAAAATACAAATAAAACAAATAAAGAAATAAAGAAAATTAATACAGTGGAACCTCGTTAGCACGTTCCTCATTACTACGTTTTCCCGCATAGTACGTCGGTTTTTGGAAGTCCCGGTCCCAATCTTAATAATTACATGTTTAAATGTTTCTTAACACGTTTTGGTTTAACGCTTAGTACGTTCGTAATTGGCTCGCCAACCACACTTTGCCAAACATAAGCTTTGAACGCGCATCCGATTGTGTGATCTCTATGTCACAATTCTTGTACTCTCTGGTGTCCAAGTCTCAATCTTTGCTCTATGGGACCAGTCGTCAGCCATTTTGAACCATTGCAGTTTGCTTCTCATTGGCCATTTGACTTGGCGCCATTTTGCCGAGTCAGCTGTTAGGCCGCCATTTTATATCGTGATAATTTTGAAGTAGTGAAATATATTTTAAATTTCTTACGGTTCGTGTGGTGAGGAGAAGAAAATATTAGAATGTTTGAAGAAATGTATGCCAAAAAAAGCAGATCGTGCTTCTCACGTCGGTATTGGATCGCATTTCATTAGCAAATTGTGGCTGTGAACATGACCGTGTACACGACTGTTTACAGAACTAGCACATGTGATATTTTGCACAATTACAATATTTCGTGCTTGGTAATAGATTGTGGAGTGCAACTTGTTTCATGTGTGATTTTCAGAATAAAATAGATGCTTTCTTTGTGAGTTTCGTCTTGATTTTTCATTAAATATAGCTCCCATACATTCCATCAATTTTTGAAAGTTTTTTTTTTCCAGATAAAATTGTTAGGCCTATGTATTCGTTTACATAATATAAATCTCTCGTAACAAATGGCTTAGCATAGAAGCACCTGTGTATCACTGTGGGTATTTCTGAGTCATTAGGATGCACTTTTGGGCGGTTCTGAGCAACTTAGAAAACATAGGCCTATCTACATATTCCCTACGATTTTTTTGTTTATTTCCAGTAGTACGTTTTCCCGGTTTGGACGTGTATTTTTTTCAGTCCCTAGAAAAACGTCTTAACGAGGTTCCACTGTATAGATCTTTCTGAACATTATGCAGCTTTGAAGAAATTCCAAAGTAAATTCTGACAGACATTTTCATTCAGAGCTAACTAAATGTATCAGTAAGCCTGCCCTGAAAATGCAAATTATTTTCCTCAATAGTGACTTTTTCTGAAATTTCATAAAATAAACATAAGTCCTATCTTATTTTGTTTTAATCTTACTTTTGCTGTTAAATATTTCATGATAAAAGACTCTACATAAACTCATTGTTACGAGGTTTTTTTCATAGATTCATCATATCAAAAAGTACAGGGTCGTCTTACATTTGTCGTCGAGTAGCTATTACTGAACATCAAAATCATTAACCATTAATCTTTTATCATCAGTCATTGTATCAAATACATCAAATAACGCTTTAGCAGTGGGTTGGACGGCTATACAATTTATTCATTGCTCTTGTCGCACAGGTGCTGAGGGGGAAGGCAGCCAATCTGAGCGGACTCCTGGAAGTGAACAACTTTGACCACAATTTCAAAGCCATCAGCAAGATTTACGAGGAGTACGTTCTGAGCGAAGGGGATTTCGACGAGAGGATTTTCCTGGGTAGGTTTACGTGTATACACTCATGTAAGATATTCATTTGTTTTGGTGTGTACTTTACACCATGCAAGTGTTCAGAGAATTTTTACAAGAAATGTCTCAGGTAAAAGTTTTAGCCCTTACTATAAGAAACTCTTATACGGGTAGGGAAAAGAAAGCGGACCAACTCTTGTAGCTGATTTCAGAGGCTTGTGATATGTAAATAAATGTTTGTTTTCACAAGCAATGCAAATTACGTGAAATTATTTCTCAATCCAAGCAATTTATCGGCTGTAGAACAAATTTCAATACATTCCCTGCAATCCTGTGAATGCCGCTAGGCATGCGCAGTGGCTTATATCGGCAACTTATATATTCTAGTCAGTCCACTTTTTTTTTCTTTCTTTCTTTCTTTCTCTCCGCTACCTGTACAAAAGTTTAACTTTAATATTATGGCCTAGCTTTAGAACAGTGTTTGTATTGGTAGTTAGAGTGAGCGTCTCGAGGTTCGCTGATGTGCAATTCAGTGGACACATGGAGGCTCAGTACATGTTGGCATGCATGAATACATCTCTAACTCGCACTGTATATGTGATTTGTAGACGAGTGCAAGCGATTCTGTGCCTTGGGATCCATAGCTAGGCGCTGCCACTTGATAGCCGCGCTCATTCGCGCCCTTCCTGCACGCCAAGATTGTGAAGGTGAGAACCAACACACACCCATTTGCATCCGAGTCTGAGCTGCAAAAATGAAAATAGAAAAATGTAATTAGTTCTGTCTTTCAGGTTGAGGGATTAGGCATTTACTAAGACACGAGTGTTTGCTCGTATCGTAATTTTCATACTAGTGACTTGATTGCCATTATAGGCAAGCTGCATACAACTGTTTTAAATGCTTAATGCTCTTTAGATTCAGCAAAGAAATGACTCAGCTGTTACTAAGTTCTTATCTTTTGTGATAGGTGGCAGGTGATGGCGTATGGAGAACTCGAAGCTCTCTTAGTGTCTTAACCACAAACCAACAGATTTTAAATGAAGTCAGTTTTAGTAAAATATTTAAAATTAACACAAACAGATTTTATTTTAAATGCAGTTCCATTTCAAGATAATAATCAGACTGAAGATGCAGGTGGGTTGGTGTATTGAGCCTCCATGTTGGGACTCGCTGATGTGGGGAGGGGATAGTAACGACGTTGTGTTGTAGGGGAGGATGCAAGCACCGACATTGGGACGCCCACAAAGTCGTATGGCATGGTGGAGTTCACCGAGAAGATCCAAGCTAAGAGAGCTCGCAGCCTGAGCATGGAGAAATACAAGGACACGGTGAGTACTGTCATCACAGACATAAATTACAAGTGCTCGTAGGTGAGATAAAGAAGTATGACAAAAGACTCTTGTTTCAGCTGCAACAGCTCATCCCGAACACGCCCCTCACTGGGCGTCGCTATCTGCAGAGCAAGGAGATGCAGCCCAACGTGACACCCATCTCCACGGCAACGCAGAGTGTGAGTCGCCTGCAGTTGCTGCTGTCGGGTCGCCAGGCCGCACCCAGCGACGTTCTTGTGGACTTGTTCAAGTAAGCCAGCTCTTGATTAACATAGATCAAATCAGTAACGTTAATTAAATGCAGTAAACAAAGCCCTCAGAGCGAGATCTGAGATTGCATCACCACCGCTTCAAAGCGCTGCTATTAACAGAAGTGTACTCTTCGCTCTCACTATCGACACGACTGTAGCGAGTTCCTTCTGGCAGCTTATGTAGGTCTTCCCTGGCCATCAGAGCCGCTCTGGTTGGTTGCTTACATTACATCCCGCTCGCATCTCTCAAAGGCAAGCTTATGCTTACACATTCTGGAATATGAGCCCTTTTCACTGCTGTGTGAGAAAGAATTGAGATAATTGAGAGTTACCTGATGTAACATTTGTAAATACAAACGTAACTCTGTCACTAGTCCATTTCATGAAGATATAGTGAAGCAATATACTATGTTAATTAAATGAGATGGTTGACGACATTGAAACACTATAGACTTCACTTTACTTACATCTTAGTAGAACGTATGTTTCATGGGCTTTGCCCACATTTTCAGCTGCAAGTCAACTGTCAAATCCTTGCTTGGACAATACTGATGTGCCCTCTGGTGTATATTTTATGAACTTCTTGATCAAGTTTTCTTCTCGTGATATTTCCAAATTCATGAACATATCTTGGAACTTTCTTTATATCTCTATATATATAAAAGGCTTTGTCCTGACTGACTGAATGACTGACTGAATGACAGGAATCAACGTACAGCCTAAACTATAACAGGTAGAGACTTGGAATTTTGACAGTACCTTCGTTTCATAATGTAGGTGTTCACTAAGAAAGGATTTTGAAAAATTCTGATTTTAAATGCCAAAAATCAAATGTGTTTGAGAATACTTAATCCCTTCTTACACAGAATTATCGAATCCGAATCACATTTGACATTAAAACATATTGTTGCCAGTGGGTTTCAGATGGGTTTGGAATTAAATTAAATGGAAGTTTGACAATTACAGTTGGCTTTGTCTATTTTTGTCATACCTTGAAATAAAACTTTCGCGATCGCTTGAATGTTGTAAGCCCTAATATGGTCAAACATTGTTTTATTTGGACGAAACTCACTATACAGGGGTTTTCTGGACCAAGGAACTCGAATCTGAGGTCACTTTTACCAGGCGACACTATCTAATCGTGGTATGTAGTCCACGTGATTTAGGTGTTAATACGAGTAAATATAATGATTTAACTATTATGCTCTTAATTTTTAATGCGGGCACATGCTAGTATAATATAAATGTGGCAAAGCCATAAAATATAAGTAAAAGTGAAATCTCTACAAGCTGTGTGGACATCTCCTCTTAACGATTCTCGACTAATTTAGAGATAAGGTCATCATTGGTCGGGATATCAAGGTGAATAAAAATCCTCTCCCAGACAGACCAGCATGGATAGAGGCACGTAGTCATTTTAATATGCAATGAACTTGTAGCATACAACTGACCGCCACAATCAGCTGTTAGCAAGTTCTAGCAGTTCTTGGCTGTGTTATAATTCAGTTCTGTATGATGTGGCAGGTCGTGTAGTGGCAATCCACAAGAGAAGATCGAAGGCTGGGTGAAGGAGCTGGGACAGACGTTCTGCACACGCTACACGCAGCACACGGACGACCACCCTGGCAAGCACATGGACTTTGCCCGCAAACGTCTCCAGCTTGGAGAGAGCTTGTACTACAAACTGCTGGAGAACATTCTGGTGGAGGAACGCAAGAAGAAGCCGGATCTGGATGTCACCAACTTGCTGGAGCAGGAGATCTTCCACCAGACGCTCCTCGCCTGCTGTCTCGAGATTGTGATTTACTCGTACAACTCACAGCGCACCTTCCCCTGGATCCTGGAGGCCCTGGGTTTGGAGCCGTACTACTTCTACAAGGTGATCGAGGTGATCGTGAAAGCAGAGGACCAGCTGTCCCGCGACATGGTCAAGCATCTCAATCTGGTCAGTGACTGAATCCATTTCTTTCAGTATTATATGGCTTAGCTTCCTTGGTGATTTTCGTCAACAGATGCATTACCAAACATTGAGCCTGCCATATTTGTTTTCAGTGGATGACGTAGTCTAGTAATCACTGCATTAGAGATACTGTGACGGCTCAGTATCGAGCTGATGTTTTATCATAGGTAATCTCACGAGAGGTTACGTGTTTATTACTGTATATACCCGAGTACTACCCACCCCCGAATAATACCTGCATCCGAATTTTTCAAAAGGGAATTTGAAGAAAAAAATCTATAGGCCCATATATAAAGTTATTTCGCCAGTTTTATTCTTAATTAAACAGTTATAATTAACATTACATATCATAAAAGAATTAAATATGATAGATGAAAATAATGTGCATGGTAACAGCCAGCCGAAATCTTGCCGTCTTTGACGCGCAGCGGACTTTCAACAACAACAACACTCTTAATTCAGCTGTTCAGTGGGAATCCGCAAGCAATGACGTGTGTCTGACCCAACGTCAAAGTCGCCTGGAAATTCACCGAACTTTACCGGTGTCTGTACGCGGACCATGTGCATAAGAAAGCGTCTTCTTTGTCTCATTTTCCTTTCATTACAGCTTCGCTACTGTTATACTACAGTGCCTTTTTTTTGACTCGTGGCCGGGCGGTCGGCTGGAGGAAGCTGCGAGCGCACAGTGCTTCTCACCGTTCCTGGCTCCCGCCTTTCTCCCCGTCAGTGCATGTGCGGTCGTTGCTACAAAAAACGGAGGTTCTTGTTTTCTTCTTTGTGGTTAAATTGTGATAGTTCTGTTATAATGCCAAGACGTGTGTATACTTTAGCACACCGTTTATTCATGTATGATTCCAATGTGCAAACAGAGTTCTGTAGAGAAGTGACACGGTTATTTGTAGACAGATTCCCTGGTATCCCTGTGCCTCACAGAGAGACAGTTCGTAAACTTGTAACCAGATTCAGAGAAACGGGTTCTGTTCTTGATCAGAAGAAGAAGAAAAATTAGCCGTGTGCTTACTGAGGAAAAACTCGATGAGATAGGACAAAAGTTAGAACGTAGCCCAAGAAAATCTCTGAGTAGGTTATCACAGGAAACGGGGTTTTCACAATTCTCGGCTTGCAAAGCCACCAAACTTATGAAATTAAAACCATATAAGATGACCGTAGTTCAGGAACTGCAACCACGTGATACTGTGAGTAGAGTAAATTTCTGCAATTGGGTGTTGGGTAAAGTTAATGATGGCTCTATGGACCCAAAGTTAATTTTTTTCACAGACGAAGCATGGTTTCATTTACATGTTCATGTATCGACACAAAACAACAGATACTGGAGTGCAGAAAAACCCGATATTGTACACGAAATGCCATTACATGACCAGAAAATTGGTGTTTGGTGTGCTGTGTGTGTGCACTGACGGGGAGAAAGGCGGGAGCCAGGAACTGTGAGAAGCACTGTGAGCTCGCAGCTACCTCCAGCCGACCGCCCGGCCACGAGTCAAAAAAAAGGCACTGTATATGTGATACTACTACAAAGCATCATGTGACATTGTTCCGATATGGTATAAAATTGTTGAAATTCAGATGAGAGGATTCCAGTATTCAAATAATACCCACACCCCAGTTTTTCGTCTGCAATTTTTGAAAAAAATATGCGGGTAGTATTCGAGTTTATACACCAACAATTTAGTTCATATTCTAACAGTTAGATGGCTTTAGCAAGTGTTTTTGTGGTCCGAATGCAAAATAGGTCTCTGGGAGGTGTTGCCTGAGAGCAACATTTCCTTATAAAGGGTTAATTAAATTTCCAAACTAGTTATGTTGTATAAAATGTGTTTCATTCTGCTGAATGGCAGCATGTGATGTATTAATCATTTCCGGGGTGCTCGGGCAAAGAGAGTTAAGTTCACTTTCTTGTTACTGAGAATTAGAGTGACTTAACTTAACACTATACCAGCCCAACATAGCTTTAGAGATGGATAAACCCATTAGGCACACATCCATAACCACCGTACAATTTTGAATATGACTTACTGGACTTAACACAAATGTAGAGAACATTTTTATCAATAACTCTATGGACATATCTCAATTTTTTAGGATGGTGGACTTAACTCTCTTTGCCAGTGCATCCCGGATTTGATACCTTACGTACCCAGTAACAAGCTGAACTTTTATCAGATAAAACTGCATTCTTGCAATCCGAGGAAGGATATTATAAGGTAAACGATTGTGATTGGTCTATATCCAAGGAATTGCTAAACGTTATTAATCAATATGAGTGGAATAGTCAGATAAAATTGCATCCTCGTGGTTCTTGCAAGCATATTGCAAGATAAATTATTGGTGATTGGTCGATTTCCCACACATTGCAAGATGTTATTGTTCAATATTGAACATGCGGTATATCATTGGAAACAATATTAATCTTTCTTTCCCACATTTCTTAAGTGTGGCTAAAACTGGACATCAATAGTAGTTAAAGTTATACAGGTAAATTTTCTCATGGATTTTTCTTGAAGAATCCAGATGAGTTATTTTTATTGTGACTATTTATCGAATACTCGCAGAATTAATGAAAACTTAAACCCACGAAAAGAAAATAATAAAACACTTGGCTATTCGTGTCATTGTAAGCAAGACACTCGCTTGGTGTGACTTTTGTATTTATTATAATGCTTCGCACATAAATAATTATATATTATCTCATATGCATCTTATATACCGTATTTATCCGAATATAAGCCGCCCCTGAATTTAAGCCGCACCTGCCTTTTTAGCAGTAAAGTAAAGGAAAAATAATTAAATTAACCCCAAAGTGAAAAATTAAATTTCCTCATTTTCATAATATTAAAGTAACACATTTCCTAGCCAAAAAAGGCCTGAAATAAGAAAAAGAAAGTATCAGCCAACTTAAGTTATGATATTCTAATTTTATTTAATTAATTAAATAAAACTGATGGAAAAGGAAACAGAAATCAGTACTTTACACTTCATATGGCTATCAGTGTTGAATTTCGCACGATTATTCTATTTTTCTTAACTTCACTTTCATTTACCATCAGTTCAAAATTGTCTTTATTCACATTCCCATATGTTACGGCATTTTTTTTACTTGTGAGCAATTTATAATACATGCATATTCTGTAATACCGCTATAAAAATGACAAAAATACGCGAAACATTACTTGCTTACGCATCTTCTACGATGTTTTGATTAAATCGATATATTTTCGATGTTAAATCGATTAATATATCGATAGTCCTGGAGATTCGAGATAATCGATAGCTGGCGGTTCTTGGAGGTGGGAAACCAGCTACGATGGATCAACCGGCTATATTGTGCTCATTTTTACCATTATTGCCTAAAAACACTCGTACGCGGTTTTAAGCCGCAGGCATATTTTGTTGGGCTTAATCTAGGAAAAAAAGTGCAGCTTATATTCAGATAAATACGGTATATATCTCCCATCACTGTTGAATAATTGTTTTTTATCAAAGAAGCTACAGGTATGAAGATGTTTCAGTGTTCAGTCCGTGTGCACTAGGTGCGCTCAAAATAAAACCTTGAAATAATAATGTAGACGCTTGCAATATTTTTATACTTGATTAGTCACTGGCTTTTGTGTGTTGTGTAGATTGAGGAGCAGATCCTGGAGTCGATGGCTTGGCGTAGCGAGAGCCCTCTATGGGAGAACATTCGCAACTCAGGGCAGCCTGTGCCGACATGCGAGGACGTGTGCCTGCCGGGACAACTGGATGTGTCTGTCGCCAACCCTACCATACGCAGGCTTACAACAGGAACGGCGTCCACGTCACAAAGTGAGTGCTGTGTTTGAATGTGCCACCCTCTCCCTTGCCTGTTCACTCATCCCTGTCTGAACGTGTCACATTATATTCACAGATCCTCCGCAATCGCCTGTGTCATCGGTTTCCGAGAGATTTCAGTCGCCGGTGGGTTCCAGCCTCGCCAAAAAGCGACTGTTCACTGAGGGACCCACCAATGTGACCCGCATGTCTCTGGTGAAACCGGGGCAGTCGCTCCTGCAGACATCGGCCAAGACAATGTCGATAAACATACAGAGTGAGTGCCCCAGCAACACTCTAGTCCTTATCATCCATCGCTTGTGTTTTTGTTTAATGTAAGAAAATTCGGGTCTTCTTTGACAGTCTGCATGATGCAGCCCCCAACATTCTGATTGGCTGGCTATGATCATTAGACTTATTTTGATTGCCTGGCTATGATCATTAGACTTATTTTGATTGCCTCGTACAATGCTGCTGATAGCTGTACATGTGAGAAGATCAAGCACGAGGTTTGTGACAGGTAGCATAATCATCATCAAGTCGATATTGCACATCATCATGAACAGTTCAAATTACACCATTTTTAGGATATATAACTTCTCACTTCATGATTTTTCTTTCATTTTGCAGATTTTAAAGAAAATTTTACAACCTCAAATATGATCGTTCTTCGTGTTTCTAAAAAAAAGAAGAAAATAGTTTGCAGAATGTCAAAGAATCCCTGAAATTTTATTGCTTTCAGTTTTTTTGCAAGTTCATACAGATGCTTGTAATAGGTAAAGTAGTAAAACCTCATTAACACAAATTCCAAAGAGCCGAAAAAGGACTTTTTTTTTTTTTTTTTGTAAGATTGTTTGTTGTAATTTTGCATTTCATTAAACAAGACTTCCAAGAATGAGAGTTGACAGCAGCAGCATTGTCAGGATATGGGTCTGTTTGTTTGTTTTGCAACATTGTTACGATTGTTACAGAATTACAATATAAGTGTATGGTTCATAACTTCAAAAGCTAATAACTCAGAACTGAATACAATTTTTTTAAAATTATTGTTGAACTAGTAGGCCTAAAGTTGCGAGCTGTAGTCTTGCCTGCATAGTTGTTTACGTACTTTCTTAATACTCAATGTTGAGAATTTGTCTATTTGTTTATGTAAAAGCAGATTCATTGTTCACTAAGCAAACCCTCTTGATTGACCAGCAGGTGCCTGTGGCTTTGCATGCATTTATTAATTCAACTGTTAATAGAAAAATAATTAGAACATTATATTTATTAACACTTGTCTTTTTTACATAAATTGCATCATGAATTACATAATTTTATTCTAATTATATTGTTGTAAATACATAACTAAAACAACAAAAACGAATCTTGTGCTGTCATATGTTAATGACTGGACTATTAAATTACAGTGTCGTGCAGCAATATAAAATACAGAAGTTTTAAAAATTACTCATCAATTATGCTATTTAATCCAGTCCTTCGCAGATGGGGCATGAGAATTTTTCTAATTCCCGAGATGAACTTACAACATTTACTAAAACATACACTGTAACATTCAGGTATAATATTCCCGTTTCCCTGTTTTTTACACGATCAATAATTTTCAGTTTATCTCCCACTGAATATGCTTTCCACTTCTGCGACATTTCGTATTCTGAACTCGTGACTTTACAATCCGAATGCTTAAAATCATGTTTCAACTTTCCTAGGTTTTAAGAATTTCTGGTGAGTGCAGATTTTTTTAAATCCTTATAGAACTACACTATTCATTCCATGTCTCGTTACTTCTGCTAAGTCCTTTGGAATGCGGTGGTGACGGTCAACTAGTGGGTGAGAGTGGGTCTAACAGTAAAAAATGTACTGCAGAAGCGCTCTTTGCAGAATTTTTACTGTTTTAACTCAACTTCTAAATAATAAAAAAATTATTTATAAAACTATGGTATATTTTTATTGGGGACATACTTTCCCCCGCGTTACATCTGAATCCGTGGTATTCCAGGCTTCTACTGTATATTGAAGCACCTGATTGACATTCATTATTTTATTCTGTTTTCTTTTATTTCTATTAAATTTTTAAAGTGAAACTTCTTTAGCTGCGGTAGGGGTAAATAGAGAGCTTGTCTAACGCTCAAAATCGTCACAAAATTAGTGAGGTGTGACGGAATGGACTGCACAGAAAACATCAACTCAATGATTAGGCTTATCCAAAATTTTAAAAATTCAAACCAAAAAAATCGAAAATCCATAATTTAAAAATCTAAAAATTCAAAAATTCAGAATTTTAAAATTCCAAAATTTAAAAAATCAAGAAATTCAAAATTAAAAGAATCAAAAATCAAAATTTTAAAATTAAAAAATCAAAAATAAGAATAAAAAATTCAAATATCTAAAATTTAAAAATTAAAAGATCAAAAATTCAAAAAAATCAAAATTAAAAAACCCAATATTAAGAAGTCCAACAATCCAAAATTGAAAAAATCAAAAAATTAAAACAAGTTTCACTTCTGTCGCATGGCGTTCCATGCACACTTTTTTTTATTGGTGAAATAGCAAAGAATTACACGCTACTGTGCAGGAGCCGCATTGTTCTTATGACGCCATTGGATGCGTGTTCTCAACGGAGAAACCTCCCGTGGTCTGCCTTGTCTTCTGAATCAGTTGAGGAATTTGATGTCGTACTGGCATGTTGTCATGGTAGCTCAATGGTAGAGCATCGGCGCGTTAAGCCGAAGATCCGTGTTCAAATCCCGGTTATGACATAAAATTTTTCAAACTGATTCTTACTTGTATTAATATCCCAGACATGGATTTAATGTCTATTTCCTTTCCCTCCACTTAATTTCTGAAATAGAGTCAATTTCTCTTCTGATAAAAATGTGAATTAATCTCCACGAGGGAATGCAATGTGGGGGTATAAGAGGAAGTTGTAAAGTTATTGTAATCATCAGCAGTTTTATCTGATCACTTAGGAGTAAGAGCCACACACTGTGCAACAGTGCATTTATTTGTCTCCTAACATATTTATTGTGTGCAAAATGTTTTGGTGGGATTGAAAGACAGTAACTTATGTAAAACTTTCATATTTTGAGTTCGCTTTTAAGCTGTAGTACTGAATATATCGCTGTCAGGTGACGCTAAGCGACTGTAAAGTGATAAATGCGACTGTTTGCAGCTATAGAGGGCGAGAATGGTCAGCGTTACATTCCCATCTCGTACGTCGCCGGCACAAGCAGCGTTATCATCCAGGCACAGCCCAGCGGTGTGAACTCGCCCAGTAAGGGGGTGCAGTCTCCGGTGAAGCCGCAGAAACCAAAACGGACAGGGTCGCTCAGCCTCTTCTTCAGGAAGTTTTATCACCTGGCGTCGGTGCGTATGCAGGAGCTTTGTAACCACCTGAACGTGTCAGACACGGATCTCAAGCGAAAGATCTGGACGTGCTTCGAGCACACCATTACCACATCCACCGAACTGATGAAGGATCGCCACCTCGACCAGATCCTCATGTGTACCGTCTATGTGATATGCAAGGTAATATCAATAATGCATGTTCTCCTTTATTTCCTTGTTTGTGTTACTAATCTTAATTGCAGGTGTTGTGTACATGTTGATTGGTTATGCATTTAGGCAAAAACAATGTCACTTGCTACTTACATTTGTCATTATCTTTTGTTTCCTTTATGTGTTTGGGTAGGGGTCAATCCATTAGAAATGAACCAAATTTGATTAAATTTGTTGCTCGACATTTTTGATTTTCCTAATTTTTTTACCAGTTATTTCCCAACTAAAGGTGAGTTCAAAACTATGGTAAAAAAGATTTTGGGCTCATACTTTTTTTTTTGGCGGCCATTTTAAGTTTGCTTTTTAACCATATTTCAGTCGAAAACATGTTTTGCACAAATGTATGTAACTCTGTTAATTTTATAGATAACAAGACAAAATAAACACCAAAATTATCAGAATGAAATGCTCTACATTTTTGTTTTAACACAATATTACCTAAGTAGTGAGGAAAGTGAAGAAAAAAATTCAAAACTACAAATTGAAAATTGACTTAAAACGGGAGTTTTCGTGCCGCAAAATTATTAGAAGGAAGAAAGACTTGCCCTTAATTTTTTTTCCTGGTGTAGACCTACTATAGGACTACTCGCTGTAGAAGTTTAAAGCTTGAGAACTTTGCTGTTTTTTTTATACAATTTTTCAAAAATGCCCAAAACCGTATTTTGACAATATTTGAAGTAGAATATCTCAAAAGGGACTGAGTGAAAAATTATGAAATTTATACAGATAACACCTCTTTATGATATAAAGATGTGTTAAAAATTTGGTGACTGAGACTCAACTGGTTCCCGAGTTACAGTGCATCGAATTTGGCCAAAACTTGCATTATACGCACATGAATTTTAACGGTAATTTAATAGTAAAAATCCACATTGTAATTTTAAATGCAAAATTTTAGTGAACCTAAATATGTTACACAAAAGAGTTGTACATGTAGGCTACATTTCATCAGTTAACATGACAGATTTATAATTTCCTCAAAGCGTTGAAATTTCGGTGCAGAGTTTGCAATTTTTGGCCAACTTCGATGCACTGTAACTCTGGAACCAGTTCAGTCTCAGTCACCAAATTATTATCACATCTTTATATCGTAAGGAGGTGTTATGTGTATAAATTTCATAATTTTCACTCAGGCCCTTCTGAGATATTCTGCTTCAAATAATGCCAAAATAGGGTCAATCCATTAGAAATGAACCAAATTGAATAAAAATTTTTGCTCAACATTTTTTATTTTCTTCATTTTTTTTACCAGTTACTCCCCATTATTAGGTGAGTTCAAAACTACAGTAAAACATTTTTTAGGCTCATACTTTTTTCTTGGCGGCCATTTTAAGTTTTCTTTGTAACAGTTTTTCGGCCGGAAACTTGTTTTGCACAAATGTATGTAACTCTGTTAATTTTATAGATAACAAGACCAAATAAACACCAAAATTATCAGTATGAATTGCTCTACATTTTTGTTTTAACACAATATTACCTAAGTAGTGAGGAAAGTGAAGAAAAAAAATCAAAACTACAAATTGAAAATTGACTTAAAACGGGAGTTTTGGTGCCGCAAAATTATTAGAAAGAAGAAAGACTCGCCCTTAATGTTTTTTTCTGGTGTAGATCTACTATAGGACTACTCACTGTAGAAGTTTAAAGCTTGAGATCTTTGTGGTTTCTTTTATACAATTTTTCAAAAATGCCCAAAACCGTATTTTGGCAATATTTGAGGTAGAATATCTCAAAAGGGACTGAGTGAAAAATTATGAAATTTATACACATAACACCTCTTTATGATATAAAGATTTTATAAAAATTTGGTGACTGAGACTTAACTGGTTCCCGAGTTACAGTGCATCGAATTTGGAAAAAATTGCGTTATAGGCACACGAAATTTAACGGTGATTTAATAGTAAAAATTCACTTTGTAATTTTAAATATAAAATTTTTGTGAGCCTAAGTTTGTTACACAAAAGAGTTGTATATGTAGGCTACATTTCATCAGTTAGCATGACAAATTTTTGGTTTCCTCAAAGCTTCGAAGAGTGTTGAAATTTCGGTGCATAGTTTGCAGTTACGGCCAACTTCGATGCACTATAACTTTATATCATAAAGAGGTGTTATCTGTATAAATTTCATAATTTTTCACTCAGTCCCTTTTGAGATATTCTACTTCAAATATTGTCAAAATACGGTTTTGGGCATTTTTGAAAAATTGTATAAAAAAAACAGCAAAGTTCTCAAGCTTTAAACTTCTACAGCGAGTAGTCCTATAGTAGGTCTACACCAGAAAAAAAAAATTAAGGGCGAGTCTTTCTTCCTTCTAATAATTTTGCGGCACGAAAACTCCCGTTTTAAGTCAATTTTCAATTTGTAGTTTTGAATTTTTTTCTTCAGTTTCCTCACTACTTACGTAATATTGTGTTAAAACAAAAATGTAGAGCATTTCATTCTGATAATTTTGGTGTTTATTTTGTCTTGTTATCTATAAAATTAACAGAGTTACATACATTTGTGCAAAACATGTTTTCGACTGAAATAGGGTTAAAAAGCAAACTTAAAATGGCCGCCAAAAAATTTTTTTACCATAGTTTTGAACTCACCTTTAGTTGGGAAATAACTGGTAAAAAAATTAGGAAAATCAAAAATGTCGAGCAACTTGGCCTGGTTCATTTCTAATGGATTGACCCGTAGTTACATTTTCTTTATATATCATCGTTAGAGCCCGGATTTGTATGCAAAATACTTGTTCTCTTTTTTTTATGTATTTAAAAGTATGCGTACATGATAAATTTTGTGAGACACACTTTTCCACACAATTTGACCAGTATTTGTTAATGCATGTAAGTTTTAAATGAAAAAGAGCATGTATTACTCTTAAATGTGGTATTGAGTTATATTTTCCTCTGTATATAGTTAATATAATTACTGGTACTTAATAAAATCTCTACCACCAATCTATATATATAGATACAGTGAAACTTCTAGTTTACACTTCTATAGGTGACACACAAAAAAAATGTAAAATCGAGGAATAGTAAGGGAGAAGCATGTTGGAGACTAAACAAAGCATAGGCTACACCATTTAATACCTTTAACTCACTTTTTAATAACCAAATCACGTAGATGATGTCAGTTTCTTATGCCTGTTGCTCACGGTCAAATTTTTCTTCAAATTTATTGCACAACTATCACTTTTCAACAAATTGGTATTGCTAACGATCAAATTCGCCTTTTGTCAAGCGTTTGGTTATTCGCGTCGGCATATAGGACTTGTTCTAATTCTAGCAAATAAGCTGTCAAAAGCCAATCAGCGCAACGAACGTGAACAGCCCGCGCCACGGGCGGTATTGTGGAGAACTTGCTGTCTGCAAGCCAAATGATTGCAATGCAGCCATTTTCCTTCCTCACATATTCTTCTTTTCCTAGCGTAGCAACTACATCAAAATAGCATGGGTATATACCTGTGTAGATATCGTTATTCCGAACGGATTAGTATAAAAATCATGACGAGAACACGACTCGTTGCCATACAAAAACGAAATGAAAATTCGAAGCGGGATGGCATAGGAGCCGTATTTGTATACGCACGATTCACGCTTGCTTCCATCATTCCTTCATAGCCTTGTGGTAGGATGCTAGACTGTGGTGCTAGAGGTCTCGGGTTCGATACTTGGTATAGTAAATTTTTTTTTCTTTCATAATTATTTTAAATGATCGTAAGCAATGTATGATTTTAATATTTCAAAGCTTCACGCATTGTTTGCTTTCTTTTATATGAAAAATTCAAATACACAGGGCAAAGGAAACAACAGGATGTGAAATTTATAAAATTACAATAGTAATTATAAATAGCTAAAGTATTAATGTTCGGCAGATTTAAAGGACAACTTTAATGAAATCATGGCAAAAACCAAATACAAGGTGCATCGTCGCATGAGAAATAGCCCTCCCCCATCGAAGCACTTCCTTTTATACCACGATCTAGCGAATTCTTCGAGGATACACAGGCTGACAAACTGTTGGGTACAAGGCAAACCTGTGGGAACTCTCGAATTTTTTATATTTGGTACAAGGGACACACTCACAGTTTTAATATTTTTTACAAGGGGCACTTCCGCATTTTTAATATTTGGTATGGTCGGGAGTGTCGGCGACAATATACAAGGATAGTTTGTCGCCATGCTGCGCGGAGAAACAAAATGTGAATATCGAGTGGGTGGAGCTTAAACCGCACGTTATATTTGTCTTTCGTAAATATCATAACACTGAAATAAATTATTTATAAGTTTTGTAAATTATCTTAATAATGTGATCTTGTCCCATCTCAATTAATCTGGATAATTGTTGTCTTTTAATGTAAACGATACAACAAACTACCATTTGCAGCAGAGTATGAGTAGCTGAAAATTTAGAGTACAGGAGTCTACCACTAGGTGGCAGGGTAATACTACGATGTTGCGAAATTTAGTACACAGAGGGAGAATCATTTGCTAGTATGCATTTGATGACTCATTTTACCGTTAGCAAAGGTGGATTTGTTTAAACGATTGCTTAAATTTGTTGTACAATAAATTTAACGAAACAATTTGACCGTGAGCAACAGGCATTAGATGCTCTACAAGGTTTACAAAAAACAAGAGCTTATGTTCAAAAGTTCAATGTTCCTGATGAAATTCTTGCCATGTGCCAAAAATGGAAAATGAACTGTACTGACTAAAGGCTCAAGAACAAACAAAACAAACATCTTTGTTGGGTTGGCTTAAAAAGTAAAGAGCAAAACAAGGCCACGGAATTAGGTTATACAACGCTGGATTTGTAGCCATTATCATTACCAACACTTGATACAAACTTGTGTAACAAAACAGTATTATAAAATATTCGATCCTCTGACGAAGCCCTTTCAGCGTTAACAATGAAGAATCAAACTCGTCACCGCCAGAATTATAAGTCACACAGCATTAAAAGCATTAGACGCTGCCATGAAGGAAAGGAAACGTAGAAGCAGAAACAAGCCAGCTTATAGCCCGCAAAACGATTATTAATAAGTGCGCACAATGTGCAAAGAAGCAGAAATCAATAAAGTAGCTACACCGAAATAGCGTCTTGACGACCCATGTTCTTTGACAGAACAAGGGGGAATGGGAAGTTCGTTTGCGAGATGCTGACAAGGAGAAATGTAATGGTGACCTTGGAGGCTTATTATAAAGCTTATGTTCCGAATTTGTCACATTCCATGTAAAATCGAGGTATCATATTCCGTGGGACCAAAAACTCCTGTGTAAAGTCGAGGAGAACGTAAGATTGGAGAACTTAAAATCGGGAAAATTTATTTATTGTTCTTTGGACACTAATCCGGGATTTTAAATTTGTGGCGTAAAATGGGGGAAACGTAAAATCGGAAATCGTAAAATACATATATATATATATTATATACTAACTTGAAATGCCCGGCATCGCCCGGGTTTTGTATTTTGTAATTGGAAGTTAACTTATGAAGGACTTTCAATAAAATAATAGGTCCTTATGTAGGTATTTCGAATTTGAAATGAACAACAACTTATCACAGTCAAACTATTCACTCAGAAAACTCTTGATACAGCTTTTTATGGCTCTAGAGGATGTAGAATTTTGCACCCCATCGCTTCTACACACCAAGCCTGGTAGGAGTTGAAATTAAAAGAAACAGAAATTCCGGAATATAAAATTTTATTGTCTTTGTGGAATATTTTATTTTTCACTCTTATACAACCGTTTCCGGGATGAAATTAAAAATTAATTCAATATCCAGAGATGCCAACTGCTACGGAATTTCCGTAGTTTCTACGATTTTCTTGAATTTGCTACGGCAATACGGAAATTATACTGAATATTACGGATTTTACGAATCTCCCGCGAACATAACAAAAAAAGTTAATGAATGTGTCAGCAGAGATGCCAACTGTTATCATGAGAAATAGTTTGTAAAAGAAATCACCCGTTGTGTTGGCGACATTGGTCACTACAATCTTTGACGTGAGTGTGTGTTAACCAAAGATGTTATATCTTACAGATATAACATAGCCTATTATTGTACTTATAACATCTTTGGTGTTAACATATTCCTCTTTTTTATTATCACTGTGATGCCGGTGATGACTGTCGTCGCTTGCTTTATTGAATGTTGCAGTGCAAGTAGAATATTGAGGAAATATGTCGTGTAAACGTAAAACCAGTGAAGAGTCTGATGGACAAAAACGAACAGCGGCAAATCAGCAGTATCGAAAGGAGTAGACTGAAGAGTTTTCTTGCCTCGGACCTTCAAAAATTTCACCGAGTCACGTATTTTGTGAAAACTGTTATTGTGATTTTTCGGTTAAACATGGAGGACGCGATGACTGTAGACGCCATGTGATCTCAAAAAAGCAGCACAAGAAGACGCATATGTTAGTTTGCCCGAGGCATCCGATTAGACTCACACTACTGATAACCACCTTTCAAGGTTGGCATCTCTGAATATCACTTTCATACTTCTCTCTCCAAAAACCTGCGATATAATAGTATACATATTATCATGCCTGGTACTGTCCAGGGTAGAGACTGCATCACATTGTGCAATATTTTCGTGGATTTCATCTTCGATATTTATTTATAGCAATGAATATCTCTCTGTTACGCAACACAGCATCACAAGAACGGGAATTCCAAGGTCTCCATTAGCTTCTGATGTAATAAAGCCTGTCTGACGTAACAGAACCGGGCAACAATATTTGTTATTCCAGGGCTGTACAAGATTTTTTCCCTAAAATTCCTTCCCCAGATTTAATCGTTTTAAATTCCTGTGTGACGATTGTGACCCAAAACTATACAAAATAAAATATTGTCACAACACAAAGTTTAGGAATGAAGTTTTTTTGACAATGAACCTATACTAATTATTCAAAAGTAGTCGAACGTTTGAAACACTTTTAGCTCACTTACGTACCTTTACTAGGACATGTTTCAAGAGGTAAGTACCCTCCCATCGTCGGCTAGCGATCTGGCAGAACACAGAACTTCACACAACACAGTCGCCAGAATGCCAGTCGACCGCTAGCCGACGATGGGAGGGTACTTACCTCTTGAAACATGTCCTAGTAAAGGTACGTAAGTGAGCTAAAAGTGTTTCAAACGTTCGACTACTTTTGAATAATATTGTCACAAACCGAAATCTTTAAAGTCGTTTCCCGTAATGTTTATTTTTAGCACAATTGTTATGTGTGCGCAACTTCCTGCTACCAATATGATGATAAGATTTATCATTTTAAAAATTTGCAAAAATTAGGGTAATTGTCAAAAAATTTACTACAAAAAAACGATACTACATTTTTAAAGAAAAATGTAACTTTCTTGCTAAAGAGTTCACTTGTCTACTGTTCACAGTACTTGAGTATAATTGAAGTCGCTTTGTAACATTTAAAGTGCTGTTACACCCACAGGTGGCACAGAGCGAGAAGACGTTCACGGAGATCATGCGTTGTTATCGCATGCAACCCCAAGCAGCATCGCATGTCTATCGCAGCGTTCTACTCAGCACCAAGAGAAGACGTGGCTCTGGATCCTCCTCTAGTAACGGCACGTCGAGCACGTCCAGCCCCATACCAAGCGAAGATGTGAAAGGTAAATGAGTGTACAGAAGGTTTCAGATTTTAAAATTATTTCATTGACAACTACCATCAAAGGAATAATGAAGTTTATTAGCCATAATCTTTTGTTTCAAACACATGTAAATTGAAATATTGTCATTTTACATTTTTGACAAAACGCAAAATTTTAATTTTTAATGCAGGATATTCTTCTTGTGAAGGAAATTTATTTTTCAATGGAAATCTCAAATTTCAGAAAGGCAATTTATTAAATGCACTGTGTCATATGTTTATTGAAGGTCACATTAATACAATAAATATTGAATAAACAAAATCCTAACATTTAAATAATCTTTTGTGTAAAGGAATTCAAGCAGAAATTTATTTTTGTTGTGTAGCAGATTGAAATTCAGGACTCTCGTGAATTTATTTTATACCAGCAATCTATGTATACATACTCCATATTTTATTAAAAATTTTTTTAAAAAACCACAGTAATGTTGTCTGGGCGAGAAAATCGGTTACATCAAGCCCTGCAATAGAGATTAGAATTAGATATTTCCAGACACTCTAATGAGACGATGCATGGAGTTAGGAGTCTTTCTCAAACTTGGGAAGAACGTCAGCCACACTAAACCCTTTACTTCCTTGTAAGGGTAAAAACCGTGCAACCAGTTTAATAGACACGAGCTGATAATTATATGACAAAGAGTATTTCTACTTCTAATACAAACATATCCTGACCATTGTATCTAAATGTAGATCTACTTACAATTTTCATCCTAGAATTTCCTGTGTGTTTAACATACTTTGTAACAATAAAGAGCTAGTTATTTTATTAAATATTAATTTAATAGATACTGAATTTTAATGATATATGAAATATCGGAGATGAGTGAACGACTATAGTCCTGTAATCTTTCCATGTATAAAAACTATGTTCGTGCAGAGTTTTATCTCTATCAGGTTATAAGTACTAGCTTAAAGGGCACCGTGTCGCCCACCTTTGTAATTTGTAATTCAAAATTAATTTATGGAGGATTTTTTATTTTCAAAATTTACGTCCTTATATACGTATCTAGTTTAAACCAAAAATAAACAACCTACCACGCTCAAAATATCCCTGTTACCTCATAAAATGCTAGATATAACTTTATGTCACTCATACATGACTTAGAATTTTGCAACACATTGTTTCTACACACCATGGCTGGTAGGGGTTGTAATAAGAAAAAACAGAAATTCTGGTAACATAACATTTTACTGTGTTTACAGAATATTACACGTAAAATCAAAAGAAATTCAGTACCACTTTCACTCATCTTCCCCAAAAACCTGGGACATACTAAAAATCTTCCATCCTATTTTGGCCCCTTTTACATGCTTAGGGCCTATGATAAATATCTATATTTCTCAACTAAAATTACAAAGCCTACAGGTATGAATAGTGTATCAGTGGAGCAAAATAATTAAAGCATTATATTTATTAACACTTGACACGCGAATCGTTCATAAACTAAACAATTAATAATTATAATGAAACAATGAAAGATCCATATCGGTCCAAATTTCCACTGATACAAAGTCAACATTCTGCATAGAGGAAGGAATGTTTGACATTCCAAAGAACTGGAAAGAAAGACATTTGAGAAACAGTGTTTTTATTGATGGTTACCATGACGAAACTCAATCTTGAAGTCACCTGAGGAAGACTCCAGGGGAGAGTTGAAACGTTGTGTAGTGATTTTAACTTTTATCCACTGACTTGAAATATATTTTTAAACACTTCTTTTTATAATGAAACAGCTAACATTCTTCTTTGGAGTGCATTCCATGATTAGCAAGCGCCACTTGGGAAAAACAACCACAGAATCGAGTTCTCTGATCCAGAAAACCCCTGCATAGTGAGTTTCGTCCAAATCAATCAATGTTTGCCCATTTAGGCATACATTTGTTATTCCTCTTCCGTCTATGTTAAACATTTCAAATGTCTGCGTGCCTTGACATTATAAACAAACGAATCGACCAGGGTGAGCTCACAGAGTCAAAGCAATTGAAAATTGCATGCGATGTTATTCAAAGTAGTCGAACGTTTGAAACACTTTTAGCTCACTTACGTACCTTTACTAGGACATGTTTCAAGAGGTAAGTACCCTCCCATCGTCGGCTAGCGGTCGACTGGCATTCTGGCGACTGTGTTGTGTGAAGTTCTGTGTGCTGCCAGATGGGAGGGTACTTACCTCTTGAAACATGTCCTAGTAAAGGTACGTAAGTGAGCTAAAAGTGTTTCAAACGTTCGACTACTTTGAATAATTAGTATAGTTTCACTGTCAAAAAAACTTCATTCCTAAACTTTGTGCATGCGATGTATTGAAAATATTGCGATGCTTTTATTTCCAAATTATGAAAAAAAGGCAAAGCCACCTGCAATTGATTTGACAATTGAAATGTAATACCGAAAACTACTGATGCTTCGATAGTGCAAAATAATCACGTTTTCTGCCAGTTTTTCACTCATAACTCGTGAATGAAAGCAGTAATTAAAAATTCAGCTTCAAGGTGCATTTGGAAACCCTTCAGTCCATCTATGTTTAAAATTCCAGATCTCTGCATGCAGTAGATTTGGCTGGGCATCGTGCATAGACAAACATGTAGGTCATGTCTGTGTTACTAATACAATCATTTGAGGTTTCAAAGTCAGTGGAAACACATGTTCCTTGCTTCAGGCTACTACATTTGTCATAATATTCGGTATAACCAGCGTTTTCATTAACAACTGAGTGTCCCTACTCAGCGAGGCCCCAGCCAGCTTAACAGGTTAATTTACCCATGGAGTTTGCTGTGTATTCAAAAAATTCATTAATATATTTTCAAAATAGCAACAATTGCAGAAAACAAAACTGATACTCGGACAAACTACTACATATATTGGAAAAGTTACAACAGCAAGAATTGTGCCTGCAAGTTTGTTTTCTTAATATCCAGCATTTTGTAAATATGAACAATGTACAACCAGTGATGCTTGTATATGACGAGGCTATATAAACATTTATTGGCCAAGACTCAAGTTAATTTTAAATTGTTTATGATTTTATTATTTTATTTTGTCTTTTAAGTAGTTGATAACACAATATGTAATTACTAGGGACCGGATTCTTAGGTTTTTACCTATTTTTTTCCTTACTTCCAAAACAAAAAGCGCTCATACACTTTTTCGAATCATGTCCATACGATTCACCCACATTAATTCTGTGGCACCTAAAAGTACCTAAATGGGGTATAAAAACCTAAATATACCTAAACGGGATATAAAACCTAAAATATCTCATTTAGGCTACTTTTTTTTGTCTTTTTTGTTTGTCAGTTGAGGAATCTATATTTTGCAGAGAGACAATAACTTTTGTCAGGTTGAAATTAATACCACCAGCGTTTCGTTCAACCCATTGTCGTCTAGGATCAGCGGTGTAATTACGGGGTGGCAAGGAGTGGCAGTTGCCACCCCAGAATTCCCAAACCCCTCTTTTTGCCACCCCAAAAAGTTTTAAAATATGCTTAAACCACATCATTTTAACGCCAAATTTTAAAACATTTCCATACCCCCAGACCCCCCGGCAGACCTTGCCACCCCAGTTAAAAAGCTGAAAGTACGCTCCTGTATAGGATGGACAGTATCAAGAAAGGAAGTGTAGAGTACTGGCGTATTCCTTTTAAAATATTCGTACGAACAACCGTTGCCGTGTATGAACAAGGATATAGATTTCTGTGTTTTAAATCGTTTGTTTGCCTTAAGCCTTTAGTATTGTCCTGTTATTCACACTTAGTGGTCACACTGTGTTTTAAGAATATGTGTTAATTATGTATTGAATCCTATGTAGCACATTCAAATTCACTAAACCAATTATTCTACCCGAAAACGACATTTTGGACAAAAAAAACCTAAAAAAAACTATTTCACCTAATGGAAAACCTAAAACAGTGTTTTTAAAAACCTAAAAATCCGGTCCCTAGTAATTACGATTAATTTTATACGTGAAGAGACCTTTAAATTAGGGATTTAATTTACATATCCACATTGTGTTACTTGAAGACAATACACTCAACATCTGTAGTAATATATGCTTATAACTAGGTAGAATAATTTTTTGTGTACAGTGAAACCTCGGCAAGACGCTCTTCAAGGGGCCGCGTATTAGAGAGAGTGGATTATTTTTACATTTTAAAAGTTTTAACGCCAAGATATGAATCAAAATAAACATTGTTGAATCAAATTAAGGATTAAATACAGTAATTATGCTGAGGGGTATTTTATATTCTTTCCTTTCAGAAAAAAGTAAAAACAAATACAGTACAGTACAATTCGTAAGCAGCTTCACAATTTTTCACTATTGTTCTAAGCTTCGATGAAGGGATTCGTAATGATTCCGCCAACTGTTTCTGATTCATACTGGTGTTTTCATCATGTTTACAAAGAATTTCTAATTTCTCGACATAACTTTCCATTTCACTCCTTTACTCGTGTTGGCACTAACAACTCACTTTGCACTTCTACACAAGATCAAGTCACAATACGATTTAAAACTGGCAGAATAGTCTTGCAGGTACTCAAGAGTTGCATTCCATTCTATTGAATGTGAAGGCACTAACAGTAAATGTAGAAGTCTGGAAAATATTTTTCTCAGTATTCTTAAAAGCACGATTCGGCAGACGAAAGAGTGTATTAAATAGGATGACGAGCGTATTAAGAGTCCGCCGTCGTGGTCTTGTGGTTAGCGTTGCTGACTACAGATCCGTCGGCCCGGGTTCGATTCCCGGTACCTCCTCGGATTTTTCTGAGGTTGGGAGGTCTGGTAGGGGTGCACTCAGCCTCGTGATTCCAAACTGAGGAGCTACTTGATAGAGAAGTAGCGGCTCCGGTCCAGAAAACCACCATTAACGGCCGTGGGTGTCGGCATGCTGACCACATGCCCCCCAATCCTGCCATCTGCCTACGGGAGATGATTCAGCGGTCGGGTGGTAGGCCAAGTCCTTCCGGGGATGTAGCGCCACGGAGTTTAGTTTAGTTTAGCGTATTAAGAGGGGGATATTATATCGTGATGTCAAGGGACCGGATGAAAAGAGCGTATAACGTGGGACAGCATAAAAACGGGCGTGTATTATCAGGGTTTTACTGTATTCATGACTATATCTGGGCCTAATGCCTAAGGTAAAGTTTTTAATGTAATACAGTGGAACCTCGTTAACACGTTTTTCTAGGAACCAAAAAAATAAACGTCTTAAACAGGAAAATGTACTATTAAAATTTTTTTTTAAATCGAAGGGAATATCTAGATATGTTTTTTAAGTTGCTCAGTACAGAATAAAAGTGCATCCAAATGGCTTAGAATTACCCACAGTGACACACAGGAGCTTTTATGCCAAGCTATTAGTTACAAGAGATTTATATTACATAAATGAATACGTAGGCCTAATAATTTGATTTCAAAAAATTAAAACTTGCTGAAATTGAAGAAATCCACTTTATTCTGAAAGATCACACATGAAACAAGTTGCATTCCGGGACTTCCAAAAGTCAACGTACTTTGGTAATGAGGAACGTGCTAACAAGGTTCCACTGTAATTTATTGTACTTTGATTTCTTGATACATTTTGTAATACAAGCTAATTTGCATTTGGACTTTTCTCTTTTATATTTTCGATAGTAGTTAACCTTGTATCAAAAAATTTCTGCGGTTTAATACCCTTCATAGTATAAGGTGGATATTGTTTACTATATTACATTTTCAAAAGCTTTGCCATTAATCAAGTGAGCTCCACATAGAGATTGCCATGGACAACATATGATTATTTAAACATCTCTCCAGCCTATGTCTCATGCAGTCAGATGTTTATAAACTTATTATATCACGCCTTACTTTAGATGTGAGGAATTTGCTGTAAATTGGTTCTGTTAATATTCTAGTTACCCCACTTATTCCTTCACATAAGTTCATGAAACTTTCCCAAGAAACCGTGGTCTAAAACTCAATAGTTTCTGAAATGTAACCTGTTAACTCCATCAGTTTACCTGATCCTATTTTTTTGTAAATCAGTGTGGATATGAACAAATTCTGTTTGAGAGTTTGAACAACTTCATTTCTTTCTTCCCTGACATCTGAGATTTTGATGACCTAAAATTCTTTGAAAAATGACCTATGAAATGACCCTAAATTTGAAGGAAAATGACTTAATAATTATAAAAAATGACCTAAAAACTGATATTTTATTTATAAAAAATAATTATTGTACACTCAAAGTTATAGACTAGTTTGTACGTAATTGTAAAAACTGTAAATAGCTGTAATGATGTGAATGTTCTTTTCTCACGGAAATTTAAACTGGCACTTAAGCACTGGTGAGTCAAAACTCGGCACATCCTTTTGTGGTCTCCCGGATTATACTGTTGTTTATTGAGGGTAGGTAAACAGTAGTTTGCACTCTCAAATCCAAGCAGGTGGCAGACTCTGGTGCCAAGTCAATCTAATAACAAATAGTAATATACTACAAAATTTTGGCGTTTCTTTGATTCTCACTTCCGACTTTAATGCTGAATTTTTCCTTCCATTAAACAAACACCACTTCAAAGACAGCACCGCTAGCGATGGAAAAAGTTAATACACTCAATGTAAATACATGAAAATGACTAAATAAGGAAGCAAATGACATGAAAATGACAAAATAATGACCTAAAATTGAAATAAATGCCCTAAAAATATAAAATTGCATAAAATGACTTTTATAAAAGTGCATTTCTATAATCTAGAAGCCATGATTAGGATTTATCCACAAGTTGGCAATGTCTATGCAGCATCAATAAAAATGACATGTCATTAGAATCCATGCCCTGGTTATAACTTATTAGGTCACAGTTTTTAATATGAAGGGTTGTGTTGCAGCGACAACGGACGAACACAAAGATGGGATCCGTTCCTCGAGCACCCTACCTGTGACGGCTCCACCAACGCCCACACACCTGGCAGGTACGTCGAGCAGCTTCGAATGCGAGGATCGAGGGGATCTAATCAAGTTCTACAATACAATTTATGTTCAGCAAGTGAAGGAATTCGCCCCCAAGCTCTCCTCTAGCGGCGATAACGAGAACTTGACTCTGTCGCCGTTGCCACTGACGAGGAACCAGCCCATGTCTCCCTACCGGCGAGTTTCTGACAAGCATTCGGTGTTCATCCGCTCGATGCCGGCTTCACCCTTGCCGCAGGAACAACAACAGCTCAGCTACTGCTTCAGCCGAAGCCCTGCCAAAGTAAGACATAACCATTGCAATTTCAAATCATCCCCTTCCTATCTTGTGTTTCATTGTAATATGCAAGTGTCCATAATTAACAAAATTGCATGTTTGAAGTCTAAGTTTCATTTCTCCCAGATTCTAGCTGACACATTGCATGATGTAGCAAATACTAACTCAAATTGCAATTGTAGTTTTTGTTTGCCCATGAACAGTTTCGTTGTAACACTAAACAGTCTTCAGGCCTTGAAAGCAGCCATTCAAATGTTACCGTCATCAGTAAAGTTAATTCTATTGTTGAGAAAAGTTTTTTATAAATTAACATAAGTGAAGTCAAAAGTGATTTTATTTTTCGACTTTTCTCAATATTAAGTATGCTCCACTGTTTACATCACTTCGTTTTAATTTGTTTTAAAGTCAATTTTGTTGGGTCTCAAAGTTAATATTTTTGAGATATTTCTGTGATTTAATGACCCTTACTATATCCGATGACAAGAACAGGTTATGAAGCTCGTCGTTATGCAGCTTTCTAAAGTCCCCATTTTCATCTCTCTTAGACTCAACCTCTCAAGAGGCCTTGAGAATTGAACTCCGGCTTAGCTCAGTTGGTAGAGCATTGGTACGAATAGCCAAAGGTCCTGGGTTCAAGTCCCAGTGTCGGAGGAATTTTCCTCCTATAATAATAACAACAGTGCAATTTTTGGGGGATAGGGGGAAGTCCTGTTTTAATCTCAAAATATTATGGTCACCCTAAACATGCAAATCTAACAACATTCTGTTTTCCTCCAGTGTGAACCTCTCAACATTTCCTGTTACCAGTTCCCTGTTGCATCCAGATCCCTGTTTCCAGCATCACAAGGTAAGAAGAGGTGCTTGAGTTAAATCAACTGCCCTTGCATGTCCTAGGTAAATAATCATGATGTCTCGTTGCAGGATCTACGTGCTATCAACAACATGATCCAGGTCGATGCCTCGAGAAGAACAACAGGCAAGAGATTGGCCCTGGATGACATTTCTGAAGGCGATGTGTCTCCGCCTAAACAACCGGCCCCCGTTGTAGCCAAGAGGCTGCACGATCTCATTGGCGATCGCCTTGGGCAGCAGCAAGAATAGGTGAGTACTCTGTCCCCTGTGCTGCGTTAAGTCTGTTTTTGTACATGTTGAAATCTAGACATCTATGAATGAAACCAATAGATGTGTTAAAGGTATTTCGCATGTACAAACATTCAGGATAAAGTAAATACTGAGAATCCTCTGTAACTTGCTGCCGTCTCAGGAAAATTTATATTATAAGAGATCAAGGTCTGTAGATACTTTCTAGTTGCTTGAAATGGCTCTTGTGTAGTAAGCCTATTGCTATAACATAAGTAAATACAATATTTTTAGACCACAAGGTGCACTTTTTGCCTTGAAAACAGAGCGTTGAAAGTTGGATGGTCCCAAGAAGAAAAAGAAATTTATTTTTTTTATTTTTTTTTTCTGTCCTTATAAAATGGTGACTATTAAAAAAAGTCCTTTAATTGTCCTTTTTTTAGTGCTGTCCTTTTTTCAGCTAGTTGAGAACAGTTTCCAGAATTATTATATAGCCTATCAAGAGGCCATTAAAAAAAGCTTTTTCTTTTTTTAACATGTCTGAACACAGATTTAAGCTGAAAACATGCTGAGTTTTGTATTTTTATGTTATTGCATAATGTGTACAATTAATTATAAATGTATTATAAAAATAAAAAATAAAGAATTAAAACTAAAATTTAAGCTGGACTTTTCCTCCAAAGAACTCTGCAGGTTTTCAGATTGTTCAGACTCTTGTTCAAGGTTCCTTTTTAGTTGCTACAGATGAAAGCAGTGATAAAAACAGACTCCAAACTGTACCATATTGTTATCAACGGTATATTAGTATAATGTGTTGTATTTAACTTCGCCCCCCACACCTGCCTTTTCACTCTGTGCATGTCCTTTATTTTAAAACTTTTCAGTTGGACACACTGTATTAAAATACATGTTGTGTACCATTGAGCTCAATCAGGAAAATAAAATAGACTTAATAACAGCAACTCAACCTGTACGGCCTAGGCAAATTATAAAATGCAACATTTTTTGAGTTACTGGTATTTTTCATTTTAATACTTCATTTATTACTGTCTATTACTGTTTTCATTTGTTTTAGTCATTAATAGAGATGGGAATTTTTCGGTGTTTTCAAACCGGAGAAAGCGGTACTTTGAAATGTGAAATTCGGTGGTTTCAATTGAACTTTTCGGTACTTTTGAAACTATAGCAGATTCACGGGGAAGCATACCTTTTATGTGCTTAAACCATACAATCGAATTAAATTATACACATTTAAACCCAATCAAGACACAATATTTACAAAAGGCTAAATAATACACATTTAAACTCGATCAAGACACAATATGTACAAGGCTAAGTAAAGTTTATCCTTCAAAGAACATCTCACTAAAAAGTTCAACGTTCCCTTGTGACAAACGATGGCGCCTGTCACTCAATACGCTATGCAGAAAAAAATCTTTCGCAGTCTGCATTTGCGCACGGCATCCACAACGCCAAACTCCAAGGAGAACTAAATACGTTGTACTAATACTAATCGAATCCTAATATCGCATTTATCCGAATATAAGCCCCCCCTGAATTTAACCCACACCTGCCTTTTTAACAGTAAAGTAAAGGAAAAATAATAATAAATTGCCCCATATTCATAATATTAAGGTAACACGTGTCTTAGCTGAAATAGGCCTCATAAGAAAAAGAAAGTATCAGCTGACTTAAGTTAATACAATTAAATAAAATTGACGAAAAAGAAAACAGAAATCTGTACTTTACACCTCATATGACTTTCAGTGTTGAATTTCGTGCGATTTTTCTATTTTTCATAACCACTTTGTTGCCGTTATTTGCATTTCCATATGTTACTTTTTTTTTTTTTTTTTTTTTTTTTTTTTTACTTTACTTTACTTTACTTTACTTTACTTTTACTTTTACTTCTGAGCAACTCATCATACACGCATATTCTGTAATGCCGCTATCATCACTTGCTTCCACATTTTGATGCCTGTTTTATGATGTTTCAATTAAATAATCTATATATTTTCGATGTTAAATCGATTCATACATCGATAGGCCTGGAGATTCGAGATAATCGATAGGTGGCGGTGCTTGGAAGAAGGTAACCAGCTACGGTAGATCAACCGGTTTTTTCGTTTTCGGCCTCTTTCTCGCAACAAAGTAAAAATTCGTGCCAAAATCTCATTTTAAAGTAAAAATTCCCCCCAAAATAGCATTTTAAAGTAAAAATTCGTGCCAAAATCGCATTTTAAAGTAAAAATTCGCATCAATTCGCGATTACAAAAAACATTTTTTAGGGTACTGTTGTGTGTGTTGAAGCTAGTTATCATTCCTAATACAGTTCTTAACCCTTTCACTGCTGAGATATAGGCAAGCTGACATACCCTCCTTGCTGAGATATTTTCACTGTCACTCTGCGCTAAATCCGAAAAATAAGAAGGCAGTTTTAAAATACGCCAGAACTTCGTCATCACGTTAGAAATGTTTTTCCTTGCTCGTGAAAGCAATGACTGTGTTGAAATTGAACATACCATGGCCTTGACGTGATTCCCCGCTTGTCATATGACTCGTGAGTTCAATGGCTTCTTCAGACATCACAACATTGTGCAAGGCCTCATATTTTCGTCTCCAGATTGCACCACAGGGCAAGGAAAGCAATGAAAATAATTTCTATCTAACCCCAAGAGATGGCAGGACACTATCCTTTCGTTGAAACCATGTAAAAAAAATTCTATTCTACGAGCAATTGTCTTAGTCGTAGCACTAACTTCGCGGCAACATTGTGCAAGGCCTCACATTTTCGTCTACAAATTGCACCACAGAGCAGGGAAAGCAATGAAATTAAGTTCTATCTAACCCCAATAGATGGCAGGACACTATCCTTTCGTTAAAACCATGTTAAAAAATTCCATGCCTTGTGGAATCGTCTTGTTCATAGCACCAAATTCGCGGGCGGAACAGTTCCGTCAATAGCACACGTAGGTGCCATTCTCCGCGCCGTCACAGTTCCGTCGTTAGCAGTGAAAGGGTTAATAAAAATCGTTAAATTCGCGATCGCGAAAAATTCCTATCCCTAGTCATTAAGTACAGATTAGTGTTCATGCCCTTGCATTGTTTCCTACATTAGATGACGTATATTATTCCCTTTTAAAAATTTTGGTTTAGAATCACATTAAATTTTTTCCCCTAATATTTCCCATCCTAAAAATGAAGGTTCATCTTATAGTTGGAAAATACAATGTGTACGGTAATTAGCTTTTTACTTTTGCTAAATGAAAACTAGAAAATACTCGTAAATGAATTTGAGCAGCAAACAAATGGGAAAATAACAAATGACGTCACCACGTCAGTTGTTCCTGTCGATGTAATGCTTTGTTCATTTAACACCAGACTTAAAATTCAAGTGTGCCACATCATAACCTTAACACTTTCCACACTGTGCCATTTTTCAGCGTTATCATCCAGTGAACCGGGCGTTTTCTTCCGACTTTGTGATTTTTTTAAAACATACACAATAATACAAAATAATGAATTACTTAGCCATGACGATTGAAACTTCCTCTTTCTAGAAATTGGTTAATATTTTATTTTTATTTTTTATTTTTTTATTATTTTTTTTTTTTTTTATTCACTCTCATATAAATATATCACAGGCAGATAAATGGGAGGCTCTTTTGGGGATTTATTTTTTTCGGAAATAATTTTTTCAAGGTTTGGAGGGTTAAAAACCTATTTATTGCAAAATTACTAACTAAAATTACTGAAACAATACATAACATAGAATGCTGACAACATTTTGGTTGCATATTGTCCAGTAATTAACACATGTGTGATATTCTTTGAAGCTTTCTGGCATACACAGTCCAATGTTACACACTTTGCACCATCTTGACTCCCTTCTCACTTTTGTCCAGTTCCTTTCTTTTCTTTGTCTGCACACATCATCTTCATCAGTAGATAAATCTTGATATGATCAAGAAGAACCAGAATAAACATTTTGATCAACAGGAGAAAAGCTTAAAAAACAAAATTCATCCAATTCTGACATCTTCACGAATGCTAACCTAGTTTCTTGTTGATGTTCTAGTAATCGCAGTAGGCCGATATAAATTCGATAAAAAAAAAGTCAATATACATTGATACAAGAATCGATAAAAGTGTAAGAAGCACACACTGTTGGGAAGTTCATAAACTAAGCTTCGTGTTTATCTGTTCAAATCCTGTATTACACCATGTATTCTCCCATTGCTTAGCAAGGGAACGCGTGCAACATAAGGGATACGGTCTTGGTTCACGCGGGAATAAAATGCGGAACGTATCATGTACGGGCATGGTGTGGAAAGTGTTAATGAATACTTTCAGGCAATGTCTACAAACCAAAGTGCAGGAGATTTAGTAAAAATTGCCAATTTGAAATATTTGGTCATACAGGAAATACTCGCCCATTTAGGATCAGAGAGACGAAACTACAAAAACAGTGTTTTGGGGTAAATCGATTTAAAGGTTTTTGCCTAAAAACTGAATGCTTTCTAATATTTTTTCAAGAACCGATTTGCTATAAATAAGAAGTTTATTTCATTTATTGTTCTTTTCTAATGACTAACTTTTGTCATATAACCCCCATGTTGGGGCGAAGGGCCTCCAAGTAGAGGTTTCGTTACCTATGTGAATTTTGTTACGCTTATTTTCCGAGAGAAGGCAGAGGGACAGGTGGTAAGACAATCGCCTCTCAACCCCCCTCTGGAAACTAAGGTACCACTTGGATGCAAAAGGGCCGAGAAATTTTGACCAGAGGCTCTAATTTAGGCTGGGAGTTCTTTTACGTGCCGTAAATCTATGACACGGGCCCCTCAGCTTAAGTCCCTCCCGGAGGACTCCATGTCCAGGATTTTTACGGCCATCAATCGTGGCTGGGTTTGATCCTGCGACTTTCGGATCTAGAGGCGAGCATGCTACTTCTAGACCACTGCGGCGGCCGACTTGTGTTCTAATAAACATTAAATTTTCTAATCACTTAAGAGATGATAATAACATATTTTATGAAATGATACATGTAGTTATGTTCATCTGATCCTTAACATGGTGGCTACCGCTATGTAATGTATGAATGTCAACAACATATATTACCGCAACTGTATTTATAACGTTTCATCAGCACAATTACTGGTAAATAAACAGTGGGAATGTTTATCAGCGATATCCAGAAAGGAAAATAAGCGATAGAAATCTGTAAGATCCTTTATCATAACCTGGGCGCTGGTCTCTCGTCCTGCATGTAACAATGGGGGATATTCTAAAAAAGTAAGCATAAAGTATGAGCGCCTTCTTGCTGAGAAGTGAGAACACTCACAAGTCCTATGCAATAAACATCGCGACGACAGAATTGGTCCAACTCTCCGGCTCATAATTTCTACTCAGGCAACCCACACGAAACATGCACCTGCATAAACAAAGTTATGAAAATAAACAAGGGTCTTCTTGCAGTGGGAGATGTAAATGGCAGCCATATCAGCGTTTGAAGAGGAAGACAATTAATTCTATCAGGTCTCTCTGAAGTTTAACATTGAAATTTTGAAACAAAACAAAATTATTTTTGCAAAATCCCAGTTACCAGTAGTCCGGCTAAAAAAAGCAGAAGCTATGAATACAGTTGTTACACACATAAACTCAAAATTTAATTTCAAATTAACTGAAACACAAGTACAAAAAAAATCCGAAACATGAAAAACAAAATACAGTGAGTCTCAGGCAAATGGGTGCCGCCACGCCGCGCGTTGGGTTCCCCGCAGATGACGCTCCTATCCCCGGTATGCGGCAAAGGAACTCCCCGGCAGTTGACTGACTTGTCCGTGCGTGACAATGAAAATAAATGAAATAAGTTTGAAAATAACGAAAATAGGCATCTATCTTATTACAAGAGATGCTGGAAGTGTCCTCCTCCTACATCCACACATTTTTGGCATCGTGATAGGAAATTCCGATTAATACGCATTAATTGTTCTTCCGTTATTATTGAGTTTATCTCTATCCTAATGTTTTCTTTTAGTTGTGACAACTACCGAATAACACTTTCACGTCTGTAAAACACGAGAACAATGCTCAACTGCAGGCTATGCAGGAATTGTTTACTTAGCTGCGGGGCCACAGCTGACCGCGATGCGGGTAGTGTTGAGTCATCACAAGAGAAACACGGCGCCGTGACAAGCGGCACCAATCTGGCTGAGACTCACTGTAGATATGAAGAAAACCAGGAACAAACCCACCAAATTTCAACAGTACAATATAAACAAGATAATTATTTTCGTAATATGCAAGAATTAGTTTTTAGAAGTTTACAATAATAATCACTATAATACAAGTATTCACAAGAAACTTTTTAAGTGAAGTAATACCTAGGTATAATAAATGAAAATATTTCCATAATTTTTAGGATTAGGCCTATATTAGTTTAACAAAAATTCACTATAGCATAATTACAACATTAAAATATATAATTAGTATGTTTAAAATGTGATATGAAACATTCATATAACTCCCTCTACCCTTAATATAGCCTATTCTAGTGTAGAGTACACGGCTGAATTGCAGTAGTGCGCATTCACTTGTATCAGCCTCGTTTATAAGTCTCATAATTCGCGGGGCAAGACCAAAAAATCCAAGTCTATATTGTATAAAATGAATGGCTTATAACTAGCCTTCAGAGAATTTCTTGGGAGAAGTTTTTCAAATAGTACTTATTATAATATATTATGGTAGGCCTACATAATAAGCCTATAAAATTGTTAAATCTATTTCGAGAAAATTAAGAAAAATTAAATTTTCGTCAAATAAAGTGCTTGTAAAAATGAAAAGAAAGTAATTTGCCGTACCTCGTGTCGCATCCCTGAAGGATACACAATCAAAATAAAATCTTAATAAATACACTCGAATACTTTTGTATAACCTAGGCAAGGCAATACACCTTTCTTCAAATTCTAATATAGAATAAGAGGCCGTGTTGCAGAGAATAGGTATTCAGTTGTATTAACCTGATGCAAATCTTTACCGTTCACCAGACAAGATTGCTTTTCTATGAACGATGCCTGCCTTGTAACTACCCGTCAGAATTTTTTCGAAAAAAAATATTTCAAATAAAAGTTTAGCTCTTAGCATAAGCATAAATTTTGTATTATATTGCTATAGTTATTAGATTGACTTGCCACCAGAGTCTGCCAGCTGCTTGGATTTGAGAGTGCAAACTACCGTTTACCCTCAATAAACAACAATATAGTCCGGCAGACCACAAAAGGAAATGCCGAATTTTGACTCCTCAGTGCCAGTATAAATTTCCGTGAGAAAAGAACATTCACATCATTACAGCTATTTACTGTTTTTACAATTATGTACAAACTAGTCTATAACTTTGAGTGTACAATAATTATTTTTTATAAATAAAATATCAGTTTTTAGGTCATTTTTTATAATTATTAAGTCATTTTCCTTAAAATTTAGGGTCATTTCATAGGTCTTTTTCAAAGAATTTTAGGTCATCAAAATCTGGGCCCTGGTTATAACTCAGATGTCAGGGAAGAAAGAAATGAAGTTGTTCAAACTCTCAAACAGAATTTGTTCATATCCACACTGATTTACAAAACAAATAGGATCAGGTAAACTGATGGAGTTAACATTTCATGGACATTATAAATGCGTATACCAAGTTTCATGAAAATCCGATAAAGTGTATTTGAGTTATGTGGTGTACAGACACACAGACAGACATTTTCCCGTCCCCCACACAATCTCATAAAATACCATACTGGCACTTAATAATAATAATTAGACCGCGGATTTTTAGGTACTAAAAACTTGAGCTTTAGGCACCTAAATTAGGCGTTTATTATCCCTTGTTTAGGTTGTATAGGTTACAAAATAGGCTCTAAAACGACTTTGAAATAGAGTGACAGCGTAAATTTTATTAAAATATGAATAGGCCAATCATATCTAAAATTTGATATAACTCACATTATTGTGTTTTATAATAGACTACTAACCAAATAATTAAATTCACTTCAAGTTTAATCCACATTTTTCAGTATTTTGATTCACTTAGATTAATTCTCATACACCATAGTTAGCCGCACAATAGACTACAAGTACCTTTTCTATATTTTCCATTGTGAAACTCTGTCGTTTGTCACTTAAAATCAGTTTATAGGCCGAGAATGAACGTTCCACATCCACTGACGTAACAGGAGCAAATTTGAGCCTGGCAGTATGTTGCATTACAAGTGGATGATCTACGTCACTGCCCTTTCCACTGAGTATATCTGCCGCTGCATTGTCTATTTTTGTCCTGACTTTCTCCCCAACTTCACCTGGTGCATTCTTAATGTTGTCTTTAACTTCTTGAATTAAATCAATGTTTTCATATAAGGGGGTCCCTCTTCTTTCCAATTTTGAAATAATCTCCACAAGGAATGTGAAGTGAGCCCTGATATATTCCAAGTCATGCGGAATAGAGGAATCTTCCAACAGCTTCTTTGCTGTTGTAATGTAGGTCGATGCACCATCTTCCAGCTGCATTACAACACTTTTTATCTCGTGAAGATGACAATTGTAGTATTCAGCAGCTTTCAGCCACGTACCCCAACGAGTAAGTACAGGTTCAGGGGGTAAAGGGACATCAGGTAGCTGTTCCTGGAAGGCCTGAACTCTAGTTGGAGCTTTTAGAAATACCTTCTTTATGGTGGAAATCAATTTGTTGACCATTGGAAATTGTGACCTGACTTCCTCTGCTATGCGGTTGATACCATGCGCAAGGCAAGTCACGTGTACTAGTGCAGGATAAAAAACTTTCAGGAGCTGCATAGCTGCTACCATGTACGCTGCCGCATCTGTGTATGCAAGAGTACCCTGTTTTCGTCTATGCTATTTGGATACAACACTTTCAGACCATTGTTCACGAAGTTCGCTACAGTTTGTTTGTTAGTTTTCTCAAGTTGATTCGTGCAGATGAGATATGCCCTAGAGGATGAATTTGGGTCTAATTTTCCAACAATCAGCTTTGCTACGTATCGACCACGAACATCGGTGGTTTCGTCGACTGAGATCCAAATATACGATTCCCCTATATCCTCCCGTATCTTACTCATTGCGTCATCGTAAGATTGCTGCACGTAATTTTTCCTTATTGTTGATTCGGAAGGAACTGATCGATTGCAATACTTCTCTAAGAACTTCCTAAATGCTTCATTTTCAATTGTTCTGAATGGAATATTGGCCGCTATCATTGCATGACACAATTCTGCATAGAAGTTGTTTTTGTTGCTCGTCTTCTCCAAGGATTGACTTAAGAGTAACTGTTTAGATTTTGATTTGCGCTCCTCATTGGCCTTGTGTAATGCCCCTGGACATGCTGTGATAGATGGGAATTTTTGTCACTTGAAACCTAAAACAAAATGTAAAATTTGTAAGGTGGTTTTTTACTTCTACTTTAATGTAATATTTCATATTAATATTAATGTATGACAAACTTCAGGCGATTTTCATTGTTTCCATAAAATGCACAACAACAAAAACAGCGAAATGCAATTTAGACTGGGTTCGAAGAGTTCTATACACGTCAGTTTACCGGTAACTCTGATTTACGGAGCAAAGAAATGTCTAACCCTAGCACTTTGGACAAAGAGATTTGATTTATATAAATATGCCACCAGACTAAATTAATTTGAAAGTTAAAAAAGGGAAGAAAGTAAGTTCACTTCTAGCAGTGTGACGTTGATTGCAGACCTACCGAATTTAATAAAAATAATACAAACTTGTTAAATGTTTAGACTACATACCTCTTTATTACAAGCTTGACAGAAAATTACTTTCCCATCCGATGTAAAACACGGAAACTCGTTCAACCACTGACGAATCAAACTTGACTTTGAAGTCCCGATTTTCGGCATTTTTGTTCACTTCACAGTTCACACATTCACACCTTGGAATCTTCCACCAAACTGGTGTAGAGCAAGCGAAAACCATTTTTGGATGCTCGTGGTCAGGAAGTACCGTTAGGCATTGGTTCGTCACCCTTTAAACAATAAGACTTGTCCTTGACAGCTGCAACTGTAGGGAGAGTGCAACGTGCTTGGACCACTGTGTGTCCATAAAATCGAAATACAGTATATTGATCTAAAATGTCTTCGTTTATAATTTTCCGTACAATTATAGCACAAATTATATTTACGTTCCATTTAATATGAAATAAAAAACTAAGGTTTTCGGGATTTTGTGTTAATTAGGTCAAAATAGTCTGTAACGTTGAAATAGGCATTTTTAGGTGCTATAAAATTGTGTTTAATAGACGTAGATAAGTCTGAAACATAAATAAACTTAATTATTTTCAGATATCTGTCAAGGAATAAAATAGGTAAAAACCTAAAGATCCGCGGTCTAATAATAATATCTAGATGTGACACTGGTAGTCCTGCTCTCTCTCATCACAGTGTATGCATGCTATTGCTACAATCTTAATATTACGACTGCATCTAAAATTATTGAATGAATTAGAATTGGGCTCTACAAATCACATTTTCTCTTACGTGTATTGTCATCACTTGAAACAAATCTCCACTGCTTGTAACCAACTGGTAGCCCTACGTAAGAGAATAAAACAAATTAGTTACGCCCTTTAAAAAGCACCTTAATTTGTTCTTAACATCTGCTTACTGGCTACTAATGTATTTTATTAGTTACTGACTATGTTTTGGTGATATTCATGATGGTGAAAATGTTTTATTTTGTTGCAGGTCTCCGTTGCCACTTGCTGCTGTGTTTTACAAGTTTTGACGCAAGTATTGAATTACCGCACCACTTTATATACATGTATATATCAACAACAAAAACACTTGTTGTAAATGTTAGAGTTTTATTCAATGAACTGATCGTGTTTATTATTATTATTATTATTATTATTATTATTATTATTATTTATTAGAGTCAGGTGGAAAATAAAGGCACTCTTGTGAGCAAGTCGTTTTGTCTTGTATAACAAAGATATAAAAATCCTAACCAACAGAAGAATTTTTATGATTCTATGTTTTTTCCCACTTGATGCTTTGATCGGTTTAGGCTTGCTTACTTACTCAATGGCAATAGACAATTCCTAAGTAAGCTAAAGAAATATTATCTATTTTATGTTAGAGGCTATGCATGTATAATCTAACATAATGGTTATTTTGTTTACATATCGGTATACCGCATCACACTAAGGCAGCGATATACGATACGCGACACGCACGGACAGATACTTGATAAAAAAGGTTCACACTCACGCGATAGCGCAACATATCGCAAGCGATATATCTCTCGAAGTGCAGCATGCTGGTCGCCTGAGCGATTTGTTGCTTACGATATTTCGAGCAGTGAACGTGTCGGGAAGAAGAGAAGACAATTCTGTAATTCATATAATTCATTTAGTGAAAGCTCATGAGTGCATCTGGAAGTATTCCATTGCCGCATATAGTAAGACAGATGTGACGAGTGCCGCAAGTAGGAAAATTGCAGCAGAAGTAGAAGACACAGGTAAATACATTATTTATTTATTTATTGTGAAAGACAAGTAAGTAATCAAATTGTTATATTATTAATTCACAATGTAAATATTTCGAAACTCTGACACAAGAAATAAGTAATTTAAGTAGTCTATACTTTGTGTGTACAATAATAATTTTTTATAAATAAAATTGTCAGTTTTAAGGTATTTTTTATAATTATTATGTCTTTTTCTTTAAATTTAGGGTCATTTTTCAAACAATTTTAGGTCATCAGAATCCGGGCCCTCATTATAATACAATTTGACAGAATTAACAAGGGGAGTATATTTTGTATCCGGTCAAGAAAACCACCATTAACGGCCGTGGGTGTCGGCATCCTGACCACATGCCCCCCAATCCTGCCATCTGCCTACGGGCGATGATGCAGCGGTCGGGTGGTAGGCCAAGTCCCTTCATGGATGTAGCGCCACGGAGTTTAGTTTAGTTTAGTATATTTTGTATAGCCATTGCCTGAGGAAATGAAATTTTCAGAATCCCGGGGATGTCATAAATATTGTCATGCTCTTCTCAGGATTGTTTATCATTCAAGAATCGCTAGCTCTATTTACTGCATACTAAAAAATCAGGTAAACTGATGTAATAAAGTGCCAGACAGCCATTTCATAAAATATGGGAATTTTTCCCTCGAAGAGAGAAGTTATAAAATTATTGTAATTGGGTGGTCAAAAATAAGTTTAAAACCTCAAATTCTCTGAATTTTAAGGACTTAGGTGTATTTGAAGTGGTTTCATATGTAAAATCTCTCGATTTACTTATTTATTGTGTTGAGTTACTTTTTTAGCATGATTTTAACACTCTTTAATACCAAGTAGTCAAGAGTAATCAGCTATGTCCATTTTCATTTGAGAAAATATACATCTTAAGGTACAATTTGGTATAAGATTAACTTAAAAAAAGATGTGTGGTTAATTACCATGTAAAATAACAAACAAGGGAATTTTTGTCCCACCCGTATCAGTGATAGTTTTGTTAAATTATTATTGATGAGTTAAATAAATGTTCTGACAACCTGGAAACAGTTTATAATTTGTACTGAATCCCTCATACCTTCATTAATAACAACATTAAGACCCTAACAGTAATAGCAGAACAGAAAATGAGCTTTTGTTTTGCATCATTAAAATCAGTGTCCAAATCATGTCCCACCGTAACACATTTTGAAAAACAAATTTAAAATATTTAAAATAAGTTTTAAGTAATGCTTTGCATGCAGTGTGGAGGAGAAGGCATTGTAAATTTTACAGGATGTGAAGAAACAATTCTAGTTTATTATTTATGATATGTAATAAACAAAAATAGTTGATATAATTTGCTAGAATGTCCCACCAGTATTTATGAAATGGCTGCAGAATGCTTTTGTTTAATCAGTTATAATTGCAAATATGATATGCAGAAAATAAGTTTTTTTTTTTTAATTGATTTCGGAGTTAAGCTCCAGATTCATTCATTAAGCAGGGCAAATGTCTTAGTTTTTTACGGAAGAATAAAGGTATTTTATTTTTTTTTATTTTTTAAATTGTGCAGCATTGGCAGAACTATACATAGGCCTATTTGTGATATCTTGACAATCGCACACTCACATAAAAATGCAAGAAAGATATGTCAAATTGGCCAGCTATGGGATTTGAACCAGTAACATCCAGAATGCGAGTCCAAGACGTTACCATCTCGGCTACCTCGCTCAGTTTAAAGGTTTAGTTTCATAATCGTACGTGAAGGAATAGTGTTATTTGTCATAGCTAACTGTAATGCAATTTCCAAAGCCATATATGAATACTGTAAAACAATATGTTGTCATGATAACTAATTTGCATTTCATAAATGCTTTCTAACATATTATCATAAAATAGGCACTAAATTGGGCTTTACTCCGGTACGGGTCAACCGATTTTGTCCAAAATCAATAGGGTTCTTCCCATGGACGTTATAAATGCGTATAGCAAGTTTTATGAAAATCCGATTAAGCGTATTTGAGTTATCGCGCATACAGACAGACGGACAGACATTTTCCCTTCCCCCACACAATCTAATAAAGTACCATTCTGGCACTTAATAAAGAAAGTTTCCCATTCCTCCGAAACAAGTTAGTAATTTACGATGCTTACCTGCATTGCGACGTAACCTACAAGCCCTCGCCTGAATAATGAATTCCAAATTAAAAGTGTTGTTACAGTAATTTTCAAATGGGAAGCGTTTTGCTCTTCTCCTTGCTTAGATACGCGGTCCAATCAGAGACGTCGAGACGGAAGGAAGACCCTTCCTGATAGCGGTACTACTTTAGCTCGTACACGTGATTGGCGGTGAAGAAAAACGCTTCCCATTTGAAAATTACTGTAGCTGATAAATATTATTTTAATTCCAACAAATAGTTTTTTTTAAATAATTTTTTTTTTTAAATCATGGGAAAAAGATGTGAAGGAGGAGAGAACAATAACTTCAGTTAATTAATACAACATTTTAATTTACCAATTTGTAGAGCAACAATTACAGTTTAAATTTAAGTGCACAGGCAATATTAAGAGAGAACAGCTGAGTTGTAGCGAGGAGAAGCAAAGTCATCATTTCTGTTTAGAACAGCGTTACATTACAGAGCTAATAAACATATTTAACCACCAAGCTTGCAATTTTATGTAGGATACTTGTCTGTACAGAATACCTCACTTGGTGATAAACTTTTTGTAACTTACTTGATACAAGAATAAATTACTATTACTATAAAATTACTGTAGCTGATAAAGGCAGTGCAAAGTTTGCTTGATAATCCAACTGAGGAAAAAGAAATGACAAATTATCAAAAATAGGTTTTATTTAGCTGATAATGGCATTTTGTGGATTTATTTATGAAACTTGCAGGTGCCTGCGGCTTTACCCAGGATAATTAAATTGAATTTGAAGAGCAAAATAATTAGAACATTAATAATTAATGAAACAGGTAAAAATCTGGCTTTGGAGTGCATTCCACGATTAGAAAGCGTCGCCTGGGAAAATCAACCTCAGATTCGAGTTCCCTGGCCCAGAAATCCCTGCATAGTGAATTCCGTCCAAATCGATCAATGCTTGCCCGTTTATTCCTACACTCATTATCCCTCTTCGGTGTAGGTTGAAAATTTCACATGTCTGCGTGCCTTGACATAATAAACAAATAAACTGAGCAGGGTAGGCTTACAAAATCGAAGCAATAATTCCATACAATATGTTGAAAAAATTGTGATGCTCTTATTTTCAAGTTATGACAAAAATAGCAAAGCCACCTGCAATTTATTTGACAATTGAAATGTAATATAAAAAATTGATGCTTCGATAGTGCTAATAATTCACGTTTTCTGCCAGTTTTTCACTCATAACTCATGAAAGAAAACTAAAATTTGAAATCTGGCTTCGAGGTGCATTCAGCCATCAGAGGACGCTTTGTGCTCTCAATTTTCAGCATTTTTCTCAGTACTGTGCATTCCAAAATAGCAGAATTAATGCTAATATGAATCCTGAAATGATTAATTAAGTGAAATAGGAAACAATCGATTCTTTACTTACAGGATTTCAAGTACAGTATGCATAGACCCAAGCAACGAGGAAGTAATGAACATTGTTGTGAAACATACTGCACGCCATGAGCCATGACTTGCATAGCAAACTTCACTCTCGTAACTCTGTGACCCTACACTGAACCCTGGTTATGATTAATCAAAAAAATAATTCCATCCCTTAATTGTAGAGCTTGATCTTCACAGAATTATAGAATGATTTTTGAGAGGTGGAGCCTAACATTAGCACTGCGATCAGGAAAACAAGTGATCGCTACAGCACCGCTGCAATGGTAACCAAGACTACGCTGCTGATGTTACTGATTCAAATTAAAGTTTATTTTATTCCTTTCCTCTTGACTTCAAATTGCATTTATTTGCATTAATGCTGCTGCGCGTGTTGTATTGTCTCTGGTTATTCGGCAGTTGTATTTCATGCGCCCTTGTGAAAATGACTCTGCTTATATCCATGTCAGATGATCAGTAATTCCAAGGTTGGTTGCAAATCTGTCTTTGAAATAGAAGTATAGCTACTTTTCACTTTAAATTTAGCGTCTTCCAAGGGCGCTCATACCCAGGGGGGGGGCATAGGGAAAGGAAAAAATGTATATTAATAAATATAGTCGGGTGTTTTTCTTTTTTCTTTCTATAGTCAGGACAATTATTTGTAAATCAGTAGAGACATAAAAAGTTTGCAGAAGTTTTACCAAATCGACAACATGGAAGCATAATCCACAGCATAAAATGTGATTTTCATTAATTCATTATTTAAAAATTTTCCGGGGGTGGATTCCCAACTTAGCTAATGATTTCTTCTTTAAGCAGGCATGTCTTAAAGTATGGTAAACAAATTTGCTAAAATAGCATAAAATGTTATTTTTGTTAGTTAAATATTTAAACATCTTCCGGAGGCGGACCCCTGACCCCCCCTTTTTTTTGGGGGTATTCCATACTCCGGGGCTCTTTCGAAATTATTTTCTGGCTATGTCATTTTTGCTTTGAAGGGATCACTGCGTATTTATAGGCATCATTGTTATAATTTGACATAGTGTTTTATAATTCTATAGATTTCTGCTATATATGTTAATGCTTTATGTTTAACAATTCATTTATAGATAAGATTACGTTTTATATTATACTTTGTCACTAGGCAGCCTACAGTGGTAGGAAGTGTTGAAAATAAATAAATAATGTTACAAAGTGGCCCAAGAAGTTAAAGCGACAAGAAATTAATTACAAAAAAAAAAAAATAGAAAATATCATATGGGCGCCCTTGGCATCTTCTGGTGAAAGTTGCAAGAAACCCTGAGAGCTTATAATAGACTAAATTGCAGTTTACGGGTAGAATTAATGTGTACGAACTGAATCCACCTCGGAGGACTTAAATTCGTACAACCTTATGCTTACTGTGTGATTCCACTTTCATTCTAAAAATGTGGGTAAGTCTGGCAATGTTCCATCAAGTCAAAAGCGGCTGTACCCCTTAAATCTTTTTTACAAAAAAAAAAAAACACTAGAGTGCAAAAACTTGTAAGTGAACCGTTTAAAAAGCGAATTTGTTTTAATGTAGAGTTTAAAAATAATTATAGGTTACTGATGATATTAAATTATGTCTCATTAAATATGCACACTTAATTAATTTAGTTGGTATTACACAGTTCCCTCAACTATTAATTTTTAATGTACCTATTTATTGAAACTGGAAATGTTGACAGTATCGAGGGAAAAAATCATGTATTAGTATCGAGAAAATCTGGTATCGACCCATCCCAACAAAAAAAAACAAAAGTCCATCAATGCAAAGCTTGGATGTCAAGGAATTGATGTAATTTGTACAATGTTGTCTCTCAAGGAAGCTGGTAGGTCGAATTCCTTTCTAAAAGTTCTCAGAAAACTTCAGGATAGCTCCACAAGCACCAATCAGAAGTCCATAACAGCAGATGATATTTCTCCTTAAAATACACTACCCTACATCATTTTGAAGTGATTTTAACTAAGTAAGGCCTCCTGATTTCAGAAATGTCACTTTTTTTCGTATCACATCTAGTTTTTGTGTTTGCTGTCTGAAAATGTGTCATGGCAGATATAACTTTAAGGTTTGTGCAGACCTCCTTGGGGGGCTTATAGTAGCTAAACGGTAAGTCGTATCAAAAATCTGATTGCAGCAGTAGTACTGAACTTTGAGAGACCTACAAGTTTGCGTATCTCCATCGGTTATTCCTTAGATTTAGTTTTTTTTATTTTAAGTAAATTTTGTATGTTTTCCTAACATTATGTAATATTTGGCACACATAGGACAGATAGAATCGTGAAGTTCCCAGGAATATTGACACATACAACAGCCATAAGCATGCAAAATTTGATGTTTCTTGCTGCACCATAAGTATGGAAAAACTGGCTGGATAGCCGTGACGTCATTCACATCTACGACAGTCTAATCATCCACTTCCAGATGAGCTGGATATTTGAAATTTGGAAAACTTATAGATTTTAGCAAATTCAAATACAGTATTTAATATTTTCCCCTCCAAAATAAACTTTGATTTTTTTTCACTGTATTTTTACAGCTTCGGGTGATTTGACAAAAATTAATTAATTTGCCTTGTGCTCACAAAAAGAAATGAAATACACATGTCTTGGACTGTTTTAAAAATTTTATTTTATTTTTCTCTATAAATATTATCAAAGTTATCCTAATTTTTCAGTCCTTTTTATCTTATAGGCTAGTCTATGCAATAACTTATTCTCTCATTTTGATGTACCTATTGCAAGAAAACGTGATGTGAATCATAGAAACAGTCAACGGATTTGTGTTCAGCAACCCAAAATTAGTTAAGATCACCTATCACACCACTTACTGTGCCCCCCCCCCCCCCCAAAAGAAGTTAGATATATAAGCATTTATGAACCACAGATTATTGTCTCTGTTGGACATTACATGATAATATTTTAGGAGAAAAATTCCTCCGATACTGGGACTTGAACCCAGGACCTTTGGTATTTGCGCCAATGCTCTACCAACTGAGCTAAGCCGGAGTTCAATTCACAGCGCCAGATGGAACCTCTCTCGTATGACTGACTGCTAGGGGCTGTATTTTTTTGTAACAACGATAAGCGTGAAATGTTATAAAACAACCTCCCTTAGCTATATTTAGCTTTTATATGCTTAAAATACCAATATTAACCAAATTGAATCTGCGAAATTTACTCAATTCGGCGAAATGTGTCTATAAGCGCGAAATATGCCCCTTCTGTCCATAAAGTGAGAAATGAGCATGAAAATGTTCCTTAAAATCACAATATTGTGTTTTGGTGTACAGTATTTTTTTTTTTTTTTTGGCAGCATGCTTTTTTTCTGCTGCTCTGTGGCTGTCTAAGATTTACCAATATATCGATATTTGTGATCGATTACAAAGATTGCAGAATTTACGCAAAGATTGTTTGTGACCTGCTTTGTACTGTTGAGTACACTCCTTTCCTGCTATGTCTTTGCCAAGTTAGTGATGCCTATGATCGATTACAGCAGAAGAGTGTAGAATATTTGTTACTTGTATTCAACAGATTTCGCCTTTTATCCACAGTGGTATGGTTGGCACTTCTGTTTGCAAATGGCTATCTGATGGTGTTTAGTAGAAATTACGATAATATTTCTCGTCATTATATTTGAACATTAACTCTAATCATGCCTAAATCGAAAGTTACTTCTGTTCTTACAAGGGCAGAAGAATATGGAAATGGGGGAGGGGGGTGTTAGTTCATGTAAATAAAGAAGTAAAGTTTATCATTGCGCAATGTTCCCAATGTAGTATAAGTAATTTATTTCATGAAATACCCACCGAAATAGAAGGAAGTTAACATCGAAATCAGCCATTTTATTTCACCAATAAATCAGGGCCCTACTGATTGCCCTAATGGTCAATAACAATAACAGTGGAAGCCCGGTCACAAAAATCACTACTTAGTGTGCCTCACAGTACTGCATATGACATAACTTGTCTGTCTGTGAGGTAGACCATTAGGGCAGTCAGTCATAGGAGAGAGTTTCCATCTGGCGCTGTGAATTGAACTCCGGCTTAGCTCAGTTGGTAAAGCATTGGTGCGAATAGCCAAAGGTCCTGGGTTCCTCCCAGTGTCGGAGGAATTTTTCTCCTATAATATTCTTCTGCATACAGTTATTTTATTATATGAAATGTCAAAATAACATTTTTCACAATTGTCAGTTAACCAGATGGGATAGACAAAAACAAAATGCATTTTCGAATTCAGCATAGCAAAGTTAATCAAACACCTATTTTCATTTTTACCGCAGAAATTCATGTATTTTTTTGCAGACTAGTGATATTCTTCCTAGGCTGGTAGGTGTTGATTTTCTCTGCGTGGACTTCTAATGACTGATGACAACTTTGCTCAAACCTGTTGGTAGGGTCAACAATTTTGTTAGTATCCATGGTCTGTAAAGGAAAAATTCTAAGTCCTCTAGGTGTGATAAATATCAATATTTAGCGACGCTAGTCATTGTATAAATTAGAACCTTTGTAAATATTAGGTCATTTTGAAACAAATTGTTGGGTTAATTTTCATGCGACAGGTGAGCAATCCATGGAAAATAACCTTTTCCAGTTTTACTTTCTCTTATATACATAGTACAGAGGAAGTACTGAGATCGTGACAAAATATTATCAAGATAACCCTGCAAAAACATGTTTCACGATGCCTAGAATCCCAAAAAAAAGGTTTTTGGGATTATGTCTGGGGACAAGCACAGGTAAACAGTTCAATGTATTTGAGGAGCGTCGATTCAAAACATGTTTAGTCCATAAATAATGATTTTTCAGGAATGACAAAAAACTGTTTCTGGCCAAACTATCACACGAATTTGCAATATTGTTTTCTGATCAGAATCAGTTTTTAACATATAGTTAAATGTATTGGGTGTGTCAAACCATTCTTTTCATTTACATCTTTTATTGATAGTTATTAAAGTTTCAAAAGTAATGGACTTAACGCGTTTTGATCCAACACTATAAAATAATCATTTAAACAGATGAAAGTAAGTATTTTATTTAAGAATTACAATCACATCTGATCGCACTAATGCAAAGTGAACTATTGCCGAAGTACCAAATTGTCAAAATTTAAACAATTTCTGTTTTTTAAGCATGTTAAATCATGGAAAATCCATGCTCCTCTTCTTTTATTATTGACCGCTAATGACATTGTTTCGGCGTCTGGTGAATGCCACTTTCATTAAAAGAACACCTGCAACAATAGACGTCAAGTTCAACGCATCACCTGTTTCGCACGTGATCGCGTCTAAAATGTGGACTCAACATCATTTGCACCGAACCAATTTCTGGACTGAACGCGTTTTGCATCGTACCCCATATTTCAGGCTCAATTTTAACAGGGAAAGGTTGCGATTTGAAACAAAAACATTATGTAGTATCATGCAGAACATCTCAGAGAATGCGAATCCACAAAAAACTACATTACAATCGGAGGTGGACTTAAAGCATTTTGAACCGACACTCCTCATTTATTTCATTTTTTAAATGACTTTTTTGGAATTCTATCGAACCACCCAGAATGGCTTTTTTCTTTTAGAAAAATTGGCTCTAACGACTTTATAATTTAAAACTGGAAACTCTTATCTATGACTAATAAAATGGCTATATCTTTTTTTTTTTTTTTTTTTTTAAATCCTTTAGAGTGTACTTGACTCGTATCCATTTTTAATTTTTCTAGATCATCTCCATTATAGTAGGTGATGCATGAAAACCTACCACAGTAAAGTTGTAGAGGAAAATAATCTACTTATTGTTGTGAAATGCAGTCAGTTTAGCTCAATCGTAATGAACACAACAAATTACAGCCAGGTGGTATAGGCTAATAAGGAAGAAGTCCTAGGTTCAAATCAAACCTTGTGGCTGCCGGATTTCCAGGTCTTATTTAGTTTCCTAACTCATCGCTGCTGTATCACTGGATTTTATAATAGTTTAACTTTTATTTGGGCAGAGGAAGTTATGTGAGTTTCACATCAGATATATTTCTACATCATGCGGGGACAGAATGGCACTCATTCGTGTTATATAAAGGATGAAATTGGATTGTGGGATGTCAGTTTGTACAGTTTAATAAATACAAAGAGCAAGTTGAATTATTTCAAGTCACCTTTACCTGCATAAAGAGTTTGGTGTTCACTTTTCTGTGGTAAACATTTGAGTTCCTACCATTTGCTATGCTCTGTTTTTATTATTATTATCATTATCATTGTTATTAATTTGTTTCTCCATGATTTCACGTTTACACTGAATGTAAGAATCTAGACTTTCTGCTCCCTGATCAACGCTCTTGATCCACACATGAGCTTCATGATGTGGCAGCACAATCTCCGTAGTCTTCCTGCTGACTGAGAACTGATGAGACCCAGCGACGACAGCAATGTGGTAAGTTGGGTCCTGTGCATTGAGAGGCGCAGCCCACCTGACAGCAAGGCCAGTCGACAAGTCGTGGCAAGTAATGTTACTGATGGGACCAGGAAAGAACCACAACGCAAGAGGATTCGAGTCTGAGTGAACAGTGTGTCTGTGTCTGTTGAATGTATCTCTGAGCACGCTCAGGAAGTCTGCTCCCACAATGGTGTCCTGGAACATGCGGAACAGGTAGAGAGGGTTGTGACAGCACTCAACAGGTGGGACATGTCGAGTGCTTGTTATCTGTGCTTGTTCTGCGGGGCTGAGGTGCCGTATTCCACCATGCAGGGGCGCTGCATCAGGATGAGTGATGGTGTTCGTCTCGTCCTTGTTCTCCCAGGAGGAGTACACCAGACCCATGTTGGTTACCTCGCACAAAGCTTTCACAGGCGACACATGCTGGGGACTGATACCAAATGGGAACAGTTCCACAACCACAGACCCCGCCTGCAAGAACATGCTTAGTATCATGGCAGCACCATGCATCCCCACCACACCACGCGACCAAACCACATGCCTTAAGACGTTCCTAGAAGTGTTTGCTGCCACATCTAGAGATTCAATGTGAAGCTGCTCTACGCCGTAAGTCATTCTAATCATGTTTACCAACTCAGCCTCGTTCAAAATTCTACGTGTGATCGTCCTGCTAAACACCACTATACGTGCATCTTTTGGTTCAGTTGGTGCTGGTATGTTGAATTTCTGTAACACGTACCTTGTGAATCTTTTTATGTGTTGCCCACTAACAGTGGAGTTTCTAATTGGTCCCTGAGGCTTACCAAACCCATACTGAAACCACAAAGTGTCTGAACTCAATCCAACTTTACTTTCTTCAAAACATACAATTTTCCCTTCATCGAATGTATGTAAAAGTAGGGGTTCTGATTTGGAAAACAATTTGTACCACTCATGTAAAGGGCCAAGTTCTCCCTCGTCAACAAATGTGAGTTTGTACTTGGAAACACATTTTTGAACGTTTCCAGCACAAATATGTTCATAAGTTGAATGCAAAGGAAGCAAGTCATCATGGATTACATGCATAAGGTTGTCCCATTTGAAGCGCCACAGAATAAACCCATATTTAATAGTAACCCTCTTTCTTTTTACAACTTCAGCGTCATCAGAACTCATCACCAATTTCATTAAAAACTTATTATGGTGGTTTACTGACGACAAACCTATTGTCTTCAGATCATTGATATCAGTAATACCACTTATTATAGAATCATTCGTCAATGTAAAAATAAACAGTCTTTCACGTGAGGCATAACATAAATTTGCAAATGTACAAAATGTCTTTGGTTCTTTTATATCGCACCATACAGATGAATGGGGAAACTCTGGCGTATTTGAGGTTATGTTCAACAAACTCTTTTTCTGCTTCACAAATATGGGAAATAATACACTTAAACTTTCATAATGAAGAACGATTACCAAAGAGCAGAAGAAAACTGATATAATGATGTGAATTAAATCTGGAAGCATTTTATTACCTTATTATTAAGAGTATGTGTTTATGTTACCGCCATGTTTTAATTTTTTTTTTCGATGCCGTGGGAAAATAAAATAATTAGTCAAAAAAGCAATTGAGAATTTGCACATTTAGTTTGGAATTTAATTAGTAATTAGTATATATATTATATTTGTGTATATTTTTTTGCAAAACTTGATGCATTTCAACAAACTAGGTATGAATATGTATGAGTTCATTTGATACGTGTGGTGGACATCGGGGAGCAGTAAAATGGCGGAAGGTTTGGATTAAATTCTAATTCCGTGAATTTTAAATCGCAACAGACAACTCGTTTTGTTATTTATGAAATGAACACTCTTAATTGTACACGTATACCAATTTATTGCATGTTGGATAAAGTAAAAAAAAAAGTGTGCGTGGAACGCCACGCGACAGAAGTAAAACTAGTTTTAATTTTTGATTATTGGATTTTTTCAATTTTGCATTATTGGAATTTTTAATATTGGGTTTTTTAACTTTTTAAATTTTGAATTTTTAAATTTTGGATCATTGATTTTTTTTATTGTTTGTTTTTTTAAGCGCGGTAATGAACCTCCGGGTTCCATAAAATAGATAGTATACCTTTAGATTGCTTAGGAATTTTCTATTGCCATTGAGCATTATTATTATCATTATTATTATTATTATTACTACTACTACTACTACTATTCCCAATTGCAGGTCCTCGTACTAGGTCTGAAAAATTTCCTTTGATTACTCCTAATCATTGAGTTGATTGTTTTCTGTGGAGTCCGCTCCGAAACACACTAGTAATTTCGTGACGGTTTTCAGTGTGACACTAATTTCGTGACGGTTTTAGTGTGACACTTATTTCGTGACGGTTTTAGCGTGACACAAGTTCCCGATTTAATTCTATCGCCGCTAAAGAAGTTTTACTTCAAAAATATAGAAATATCGTGAAAGTGGACTGGATTTTCCGTCCATGGTTATGGGGTTATTTCAAACGACAGTGTTCATAATTTTTTTGCACTCCTTAGCTAGTAAGTGGTACTTACGAACGTTGTTTACATGGCCCGTAAGTTGACATTCCCACACAGTCTTGTTGCTAAGGACGGTTGCGATGAGGTTAAATTACTTACGGTCCAAGCGCTACGTCATAATTCATTACGATACACTTCATAATACAAGCCTTTATGGGCACGGCCCCCAGGACAAATATTCGGTTCTCATAACAACAAACACATGCGAATCACTTTCTGAAATAAACATCTATTTTCAAGAATGTATTTACATAATATTTTCAGGTAATATCACAATTAATATAATTAAATTGATATAAATAATCATCGTGCAAAAAATAGCATGCAACACACGGGCCTTAAAGGCATTTACGGGTCTCGAAAACTTAAAACCCCTCGGCTGCGCCTCGGGTTTTCAATCTGTTTCCTCGACCCGTAAACGTGCCTTACGGAACTTGTATCGCAATATACTATATTCATTCTGAGAATATTTCTGACAATGAATCCTCTTTCGACTGTCACCAGGGACCATGATATGGAAAATGTAAGTAATGTCCAATTAACTGAATTATATTTTTTATGGATTTATAGTTTGGCTGTAGGTTAGGATAAGCTTTTCTGTTAAATAAAAGTCACAATTGTAACAGAACAGCAACTTATTATGTTTTAAAAAACCCCAATTATTACAAGGAACTTATCGTCACTAAAGATATGAGACGAACCTAATTTTATTTCTAGTTCGACGCTTTTTAAGTACAAGCAGCACACCCCCATCGTTAAATAACCACAAAATCAATGTCTGTTTTCACGATCAATCTTGTTTTTGCACTCCTTAACTAATTAGTGGTACTTACGATCGTAAGTTGACATTCCCACACAATCTTGTTGCTATGGGCGTTGCGATGCGGTTAAATTACTTACGGTGCTTGCGCCACGTCATAATTCATTACGATACACTTCATAATACAAGCCTTTATGGACAAGGCCCCCAGGACAAATATTCGGTTCCCATAACAACAAACACATGCGAATCACTTTCTGAAATAAACATCTATCTTCAAGAATGTATATACATAATATTTTCAGGCAATATCACAATTAATATAATTAAATTGATATAAATAATCATCGTGCAAAAAATAGCATGCAATACACGTGCCGTAAGCGCGAGCGCCTCTTGTTTTCAAACTATTTCCTCGATCCGTAATCATGCCTTACGGCCCTTGTATCGCAATATACTATTACGTACCGAAATTCATTGCAAGAGGGGCTTTTCCAGACTACCCAATCTGCCCCACAGGTACTTCGGTTCCCATAATGCTTTGTGATGTGTACGTGGGTGTCCACACATCTGAGTTTGAATGGGTCAGTAACTTTCTCGTCAGAAAGCATTATGGGAACGAAAAATATGTGGAGTGGCATGGCGTAGATAGTATGAAAATCCATCAGTATTTTAATCCTTAACTAAATTTCTCTCATAATCAATAAATCCGGCCTGGCTGAAAGAAAACATCGACTACAATGATTAGGCGTAATTTTATATTAATTTAAAGAATGCTTTCCGTCATTTTAATACATTACAAATTATCTGAGGGTTGTTCCCAAAGCAAAGCCATGACTGTTTGAGAATTTTTGTAGTCTACTGCGCATGTCCAGTCTGTAACTTATCCGTGATTTTGCACTTTGGGAATGGTTAGAAGAATTTGGAAACGTAAATTTAATCAATATCTGACGTGAGATGACGAGTTTCTTGGCACTGATTGAAATAACTCTTTTTAATGTTATTGCATAAAGCGTTTAAATAATACATTATGTAGTCTATGCTTACAAGTGCGACGCGTGAAAATAGGGGTTGTGGTTACTGCGCATGTCTCTGATAGGAAATTCACGGTAGAGCCTGCAAACAAGAATCTTCAGATCCAGATAGTGATAATGACATTGGTGCTTCATTTTCACTTATGGCACGTGAAAAGCATGCCAAGATTTTCAGTTTGTGTTTACGGATCGTTCCTAAAGCGCATTTTCTCCGATGACTTTAAGAACACGCGCCTTGCCTGTGGAGAAAGAACGCATGCGCGAACGATGTGTGCTGGAGGAAGTGAGTTGACTAGCGCAGTACACCTGTAGGAGCCGCCCTCTCTCCTTCCCCCCTTCGCTCAGTCGCTGGCTCATTCGTAACTTGTCCGGCCGAGCTGCACGTTTGCTGTCAAAATGTCTGAACAGCAAGAAGTCAAAGTCAACGGAGAGAAGTCGCCAGAGAAGACGGAGCAAGATGGTGCCGCCCCCGCTGAGGAGGCGGAAGCAGCCGACAAGACGCCGGAACAACCCCCCAAGGAAATGCGTGCCGTCGTGCTGACCGGCTTCGGGGGCCTCAAGTCCGTCAAAGTCCTGAAAAAGCCGGAGCCAACGCTGGAGGAAGGCGAAGTTCTCATCAGAGTGAAGGCCTGGTGAGTTGAGCCCTTTTTCATGAGTGTTTGGTGCTAGCATATGTTAGGGGGTGCCACCATATGGTGCACTTGGGGGCCCGCATCACGTCTCGTGCTGCTCTCTAATTAACACGGGGTGACTATTTGCGTGTGCACGGAGGGAAATGCGTTCTATTCCGTGATATTCAGATAAGCAACGGGGGTGGCAGGCAGAAATGGCGCCCCATCAACAGGTTGCGGGCGGGCGGCGTCTGGGCGCTCGGAGTCGCGACGCCAAGCACAAACCTGCATGAAAGATAAATGATATCATTAAAGTGCAGTCCGTCATATTGGTGCCAGCATACATCATGTCAGGGTGTGTCGGGCGGGCGATCGATAGGCGCCCATCACCCCTCCAGATCGGAAGTAAAGTGAAGCTGTTGGTCCCGCGATGTTTCGTTTCCTCGGTAAAATAGTTTTCAACTTGCAATAATTTAATAACACAAAAAATAAAATTGCGTCTAAAATTATGGAAATGCTGATGTGACGTCGTTAAGCTAGCATCTTGTATAACATATTTATTTCAGAAGCGTGACATGTTCGGGATTTGAACCAGCGATATCCTGGGCGTGTAACATGTTCCTTACCTAAATGTCCAGACTTACTCAGGCTGAGTTTTTGAATTTTTACAATACACTACAATATTTATCATATTTTATTACTTTTCAACATTGCATAGCCCAAGAACGCACTAAAACTAAATTCTGTTTGTTATAACGATTTTGTTTGTGACGGGCACAAATTAACTCATGCGTGAATATGCATCCCTGCAATGCGACCCACCCACAAATGCTTTTCCGTTCAGTTCCGAATGCAGAAGAACTTGAGAAAAGCATTGGAAGAGACACAGGCTGAGTTACATTAGATTTATTCGACAATGGCTAATTTATAATAGCGTTTGAGAGGACATCAAAATGGAAAAGGTTCTGTGAAAATTTAACCCTTCGAAGGGGAGAAAGATTCAGCTGCACTGTACTTTTGGGATATAGGCCTGTTGTTTTAAAGTAACTCGAGCCCTCTCCGTACAATTTGCTACTTTGGTCAGGGGGTAAATATTATCTCGCTCTTATGAAGCTTGTTTACTGTAGGGCCGGTTCTACTGTCCACTGAATATAAAAATATAACCTTGTCGGCCACACTTTGAGAAACACTGCTCTAGCCGTTGCTATAGAAACAGCAGCAGATGGTGCGACCGTGCGACCCCACCCCAACCTCCCTAGCAACAAGTTTCCCCTCGCAGCTGCTGCTGTTGTTATTATTATTATTGTTATTATTATTGTTATTATTATTATTGTTATTATTATTATTATTGTTGTTCTTATTATTATTCTTATTATTATTACTATGTAGGTCAGTGGCGGACGCAGAATTTTTTCGGGGGAGGATTTGAATAGGTAGAAAGAATACTAAAAAGATTAAGTATCTTACCTATATAACTAGCTTATAAAACTGGCCACTTAGAGTGCATATATAGCCTTTTTCAAATTTGGGGGGGGGGGGGTATGCGTCCGCCACCGATGTTGGTCACAATAAGCAATCGCCGGAAGTTGGAATCTGGAGTTGAAGCTACGACACTCGTCTGGTCCGGAATGCCTGGCTTCTACTTCGGTGGATATTTTATGAGATACGGATGAGATGTTTTTCCTTTATGAAAACATTATTGCATTGGCCGGAGTTACTTGCATTTTGTCTGGGTGTTCCAAGCGGTTACGCGGGCCCTAGCTTTCACACCAGCACTCCCTTTAGCTATCGACAAACATCTTTTTCCCTCAGGCTGAGCAATTGCTGGCCACGCTTTCCCCGCGGAAACTATTCACAGATTCACGTATCAAAAAACGAAATGCACCAGCAGTAATGGATTTTCAGATATCTACAAGTTGGTCCTACGACTTTTTCTCGTATCTCCTCGGGTTATACCTTAGATAGAGTTCGATTTTTTATTCTAAGTAATTTTTTTTTATATTTCCCTCACATTATGTAATAATTGGGGGTACGCCGTAGCGTAGTGGTTTAGGCGCTGCGGTACAAACCGGAAGGTCGCGGGTTCGATTCCCGATGAGGTCGTTGGCCTAATCCTTCTGGTGGCTCTATGGCCCTGGGGTCGACTCAGCCTCCAACAGAATTGAGTACCAGGAGCAATCCTGGGGGTAAAGGCGGCCGGTGCGTAAGGCTGAGAACCTTACCACCTTCATGTGCCGAATGTCCAAAATCTGGGAGCCTCAACCTCTGAGCCTCCATGGCCTGTATAGCGATCACTTTACCTATATAATAATTGACACACTTATAGGACATCTAGAATAGTAAAGTTTGGCAGGAATATTGGCACACACAACAGCCATCAGCGTGCTAAACTTACTGTTTCTAGCTGCCCCATAAGTATGGATAGCCGTGTTGTACCGGGGGCAACATATGATGTGTGGTGACGTCACGGACTGCACATTCTTTTAATGCAGTCAAGTTATTCTTAAAAATGCAATACACGATAATGAGAGCTCATATATTTTTAACGTGTTGGGATCATCTGTGTAAGGTAGCTTAGATTTTATATTGAACTGTTATCCTTTACAAGCAACAGATTATCCATAATATAAAAGTATAAATATTTTAAATTTCATTAATTAGCTTTGCAAACTTAGGCCCTATAGCTTTTACCAAATAGCCTAGCCGATGGAAACATTCCAAAAAGTGTAAGTTTTTAATTTTCCACCTACAAAATGAACTTTGACATTTTTTCACTGTGTGTCTTTGCGGCTTCAGATGTTTTGGCAAAAGTAAAGAAGTAGGTCTATTGTTGACATGAGGACTTTGTCGTAAATTCGTTCTGTTAATATTCTAATTATCCCACTTATTCCTTATCAAACTTTCTTAAGAACACAATAGTTTCTTAAATATGGCCTATTAACTCCATTGTCATGTCAGTTTACCTGAGTTTATTATAAACTAGCTTAAAAGGACTAGCTTCACCCGGGTTTTGTGCTTTGTGATTCGAAATTAACTTTGAAGGACTTTTGATTTTCAAACTCTAGGTACTTATATAGCAGGGATGGCCACAACGAGGCTCGCGAGCCGCATGCGGCTCTTGAGCCAATGTCGTGCGGCCCTTGAAACCAAGCTAAGAGTAAATACGGTGCAGATTTTAAAAAGTATATAGTTAATATAATTTAATGAAAATATATTAAGTGGAAGTGAAAATTTTATTTCTGATTCAGCTTTCAGAGCAAATTAAGACTCTTTCGGAAAGACCTTCGCTCATTTCAAATGTTTGAAGAAAATCCCGACGTTCAGGTGGAAACAGAAGATTATCATAGGTAATCCCACGAGAGTTGACGAGTTTATCGATAGATTCGCGACTGCGCGGCAGGACCGAATTTATCTGATTGAAAATCGTCAACTCTAATTGGATTAATTAAGACTATTCCATGAATAACAATGTAACGTACTAGCAGGTGCCCGCGGCTTCGCCCACGATAATTAATTGAAAATTAAAAATTAAGAGTATAATAATTATTAAACTATTATATTTATTAACACTTGCACGCGAATCATTCATAAACTAAACCATTAATAATTAATGAAACAACTAAAATTCTGTCTTCAGAGTACATTCCACGATTAGAAAGCGCCGCCTGGGAAAACGATCTCAGATTCGATTATGCAGTTCTAAAGCTAACTGTGAACACTGATAATACCACTGCCTTCTAGACTGTATTACTCTTGTGTAGTTCTTGAGACGGCGGTGGATAATACGTATCGTTTCTCAACTGTTTGTTGACAGATGAATATGACGTGAATTTTATTTGATAAATTCAGTGTAATTTTCAGAAATTATATAATTTTTCAAGGGAAGGAGTAGTTTGTTTGGATTTGTAGACTATTGTCCGCGATACTTCCAGGGTTAAACTATCTACGAGGGTTGGTCAATAAGTAAGGTCTCCTACACTCTAGTCCTAACTCACAATGTCGGACGAGAGATTTGGCGCCACTGCCATGTCCCACTATCTCCCCTCTTTCAAACGAGCCATTGCTGCAGCCGCTGAACCTTTTAGTGTCCGAGAAAGAGCTGTTTGAGATGGATCTCCCGATTTCCGTCTCCGCCAAGTGCGCCTACGCGAAGTCATACGGTTTCTTCCTGCAATAAAAGTTCCGCCGATTGAAATTCACAGACAGCTTTGCGAAGTTTGTGGAGAGGGATGTATGGACATAAAAAATGTGCGTAAATGGGTTCGTGAGTTTAAACAGGGCCGGACAAATATTCATGATGAAGAACGAAATGGGAGACCAACAACAGCCATCACAGATAAGATGGTGGCAAAAGTCGATGAATTGGTGCGACAAGATCGACGCGTAACTACCCGTGAACCTTGTTTATTGTTTCCTGACATTACTAAAGGTTCCATACAGACCATTTTGAGTGACAAATTGATGTTCCATATGATTTGTGCGAGGTGTGTTCGCGGAGGCCGCACTTGGCGGGGACGGAAATCGGGAGTTCCATTTCAAACATCTCTATCTCGGACACTAAGAGGTTCAGCGGCTGCAGCAATGGCTCGTTTGAAAGAGGGGAGATAGCGGTACATGGCAGTGGCACCAAATCTTTCGTCCGACGTTGTGAGCTTGGACTAGTGTGTTGGAGACCTTACTTATTGACCAACCCTCATATATTAAAGCTGGTGCCGGCAGCTTCGTCCGCCATTATTAATTGTCTCCAGGATTTTAAAGAAATTTACACTGGCAGTTCATTAAAAATGTTTGTGGTTCAGAGCTATGAAAATTGTAAGTAAAAATAAAATTTTAATATTTGTTCATTGTGTTCATTTCACTTAGGCCTTATAATAATGAAACAGTTTTCCTAATTTTGTACTCTTCGTGAAAGTTTAGACTGCGAGAGACGAACATCGTCGAGTATACCCGATGTCTCGCGAAGTGAGGGAGCGAATTGAATTGTTGACTTGTATAAGAGTAGATTTCTGAAACATCGCTACAGTAATGAGGTAACCAAAACCAACTCTTCACAATTTTACCGGACGAATATTCCACCAACAACTTACCTTAGCTATTATAAAAAAGCTGCACCCATTGGATATTTCTTAACTTGGCTATTTTGTGCTATAGTCGTACATCGATACAGCAATAATTGTAGAGAATATAGGTTTTACATAACTGAAAAATATATATTTTTTCTTAGTTATAAGGAAAAAGATTAAACAAAGTAACATATGCTTGTCGACTTGCTTTGAACCGCCATTTTGAAAATTAGAAGACGTTTCAGGATGTTAAGAGGAGTCAATACTGGCACATAAAATCTTAAATTTGCTGGGCTATTAACAGACTTCTCCATAATTGTCGTTTTATCACTTATCTCTTCTTAAGCTTCTTCTTTGAGCACCTGGGCTTCTTCTTTCGGCAATTGGATTTACGGCTTCGATGCCATTGGCAGCAGGATTTCCCCATCCCAAGTTAGACCTTTTCCTTCGACAGCTAGATTCACGCCTTCGAGAGTTAGGTCTCTTCCTTCTACAGCTGGTCATAATATTTCCAGAGCTAGACCTCTTCGTTCAATAGGTGGATTTACGCCTTCGATCCCTTTGGCAGCAGGATTTACACATCCCAAGTTAGACCTTTTCCTTCGACAGCTGGATTCACGCCTTCGATGCCTTTGGCAGCAGGATTTACACATCCCAAGTTAGACCTTTTGCTTCGACAGCTGGATTCACGCCTTCGATGCCTTTGGCAGCAGGATTTACACATCCCAAGTTAGACCTTTTCCTTCGACAGCTGGATTCACGCCTTCGAGAGTTAGGTCTCTTCCTTCTACAGATGGTCATAATATTTCCAGAGCTGGACCTCTTCGTTCAATTGGTGGATTTACGCCTTCGATGCCTTTGGCAGCAGGATTTACACATCCCAAATTAGACCTTTTCCTTCGACAGCTGGATTCACGCCTTCGAGAGTTAGGTCTCTTCCTTCTACAGCTGGTCATAATATTTCCAGAGCTGGACCTCTTCGTTCAATAGGTGGATTTACGCCTTCGATGCCTTTGGCAGCAGGATTTACACATCCCAAGTTAGACCTTTTCCTTCGACAGCTGGATTCACGTCTTCGAGAGTTAGGTCTCTTCCTTCTACAGCTGGTCATAATATTTCCAGAGCTGGACCTCTTCGTTCAATAGGTGGATTTACGCCTTCGATGCCTTTGGCAGCAGGATTTACACATCCCAAGTTAGACGTTTTCCTTCGACAGCTGGATTCAAGCCTTCGAGAGTTAGGTCTCTTCCTTCTATAGCTGGCCATACGATTTCCAGAGCTAGACCTCTTCGTTCAATAGGTGGATTTACGCCTTCGATGCCTTTGGCAGCAGGATTTACACATCCCAAGTTAGACCTTTTCCTTCGACAGCTGGATTCACGTCTTCGAGAGTTAGGTCTCTTCCTTCTACAGCTGGTCATAATATTTCCAGAGCTGGACCTCTTCGTTCAATAGGTGGATTTACGCCTTCGATGCCTTTGGCAGCAGGATTTACACATCCCAAGTTAGACGTTTTCCTTCGACAGCTGGATTCACGCCTTCGAGAGTTAGGTATCTTCCTTCTATAGCTGGCCATACGATTTCCAGAGCTAGACCTCTTCCTTCAATAGGTGGATTTACGCCTTCGAAGCCTTTGGCAGCAGGATTTACACATCCCAAGTTAGACCTTTTCCTTCGACAGCTGGATTCACGCCTTCGAGAGTTAGGTCTCTTCCTTCTACAGCTGGTCATAATATTTCCAGAGCTGGACCTCTTCGTTCAATAGGTGGATTTACGCCTTCGATGCCTTTGGCAGCAGGATTTACACATCCCAAGTTAGACCTTTTCCTTCGACAGCCGGATTCACGCCTTCGACAGTTAGGTCTCTTCCTTCTATAGCTGGTCATAATATTTCCAGAGCTGGACCTCTTCGTTCAATAGGTGGATTTACGCCTTCGATGCCTTTGGCACCAAGATTTACACACTCGAAGCTAGGCCTTTTCCTTCGACGGCTCGATCCACGCCTTCGAGAGTTAGGTATCTTCCTTCTATAGCTGGCCATACGATTTCCAGAGCTAGACCTCTTCCTTCAATAGGTGGATTTACGCCTTCGAAGCCTTTGGCAGCAGGATTTACACATCCCAAGTTAGACCTTTTCCTTCGACAGCTGGATTCACGCCTTCGAGAGTTAGGTCTCTTCCTTCTATAGCTGGCCATACGATTTCCAGAGCTAGACCTCTTCCTTCAATAGGTGGATTTACGCCTTCGAAGCCTTTGGCAGCAGGATTTACACATCCCAAGTTAGACCTTTTCCTTCGACAGCTGGATTCACGCCTTCGAGAGTTAGGTCTCTTCCTTCTACAGCTGGTCATAATATTTCCAGAGCTGGACCTCTTCGTTCAATAGGTGGATTTACGCCTTCGAAGCCTTTGGCAGCAGGATTTACACATCCCAAGTTAGACCTTTTCCTTCGACAGCTGGATTCACGCCTTCGAGAGTTAGGTCTCTTCCTTCTACAGCTGGCCATACGATTTCCAGAGCTAGACCTCTTCCTTCAATAGGTGGATTTACGCCTTCGAAGCCTTTGGCAGCAGGATTTACACATCCCAAGTTAGACCTTTTCCTTCGACAGCTGGATTCACGCCTTCGAGAGTTAGGTCTCTTCCTTCTACAGCTGGTCATAATATTTCCAGAGCTGGACCTCTTCGTTCAATAGGTGGATTTACGCCTTCGATGCCTTTGGCAGCAGGATTTACACATCCCAAGTTAGACCTTTTCCTTCGACAGCCGGATTCACGCCTTCGACAGTTAGGTCTCTTCCTTCTATAGCTGGTCATAATATTTCCAGAGCTGGACCTCTTCGTTCAATAGGTGGATTTACGCCTTCGATGCCTTTGGCACCAAGATTTACACACTCGAAGCTAGGCCTTTTCCTTCGACGGCTCGATCCACGCCTTCGAGAGTTAGGTATCTTCCTTCTATAGCTGGCCATACGATTTCCAGAGCTAGACCTCTTCCTTCAATAGGTGGATTTACGCCTTCGAAGCCTTTGGCAGCAGGATTTACACATCCCAAGTTAGACCTTTTCCTTCGACAGCTGGATTCACGCCTTCGAGAGTTAGGTCTCTTCCTTCTACAGCTGGCCATACGATTTCCAGAGCTAGACCTCTTCCTTCAATAGGTGGATTTACGCCTTCGAAGCCTTTGGCAGCAGGATTTACACATCCCAAGTTAGACCTTTTCCTTCGACAGCTGGATTCACGCCTTCGAGAGTTAGGTCTCTTCCTTCTACAGCTGGTCATAATATTTCCAGAGCTGGACCTCTTCGTTCAATAGGTGGATTTACGCCTTCGATGCCTTTGGCAGCAGGATTTACACATCCTAAATTAGACCTTTTCCTTCGACAGAGAGAGAGAGAGAGAGAGATTCAGAGTAAATTCCCTGGTAGGGATATCCACCTGTCGAGGCCGCCTCGCGATTCACGCATAGCCCATGTGACACGGAGATTAAGGATGGGCGTTTTGGGTAGGGTAGGATCCGTTCGGTGGCTCCAGCAGCACCACCTAGGCCTCCCCGCCCTCTAGGTCGGGAGCATCGCCGTAGTAACGCCACCGACACCAGTCATGGCTGGGATCGTTGGACTATGCCTCCCCCTACTATGGCACCGGTCACGCACACACGACGACCCCCCTCCTCGTACCCTGAGTACGGGAACCACTACCACGTCGAATCCGACACCAAACACGGTAAGACCTGGGCCCCGGTCGGGCGCCTCCGAAGAGAACGACCCCTAAGGGAACCCAGACCGGCTCAATACCGTCCCGACTACTGTTTCAGCAACAGTCGACTAGGCCAGCGCTCCGTCTGCAAAAACGGGGAGACACCACTTGTAGGTGGAGATGACCCTTTGACGGCTAGAGGCTAAGTGGCGGCGCGCCCTGCCCGCCATAACATCGCTTAGCACGCCCATCCGAATCCTAGATGCCCCAGTACGCATCACCCTCACTGGTACTTCAGTCTACAAAGGGGGTCCCGCCTGTTACCTCGAGAACCGAGGATAGGGCTAAGGTGCATCCCCTCCAACACCATGTCCCTGAAGTACGACACATGGCGCCCCTAACTGTCCGGGAAGGAGTATTCACGTAAACGCTTATTCCTCCTACCCCCACACCATCACAGTGTGGGGCCCGCATTCGCAACTTACGGGACCCGCCCGATAGCCTAAGAGGAGGCGACTCTGTGCCATCCCATGCACACAGAGCCCTGGTCACCGGTGCTCCCAGCCCCCGGGTCATCCCAGCACGGGCTTTTCCTTCGACAGCTGGATTCACGCCTTCGAGTGTTAGGTCTCTTCCTTCTACAGCTGGTCATAATATTTCCAGAGCTGGACCTCTTCGTTCAATAGGCGGATTCACGCCTTCGATGCCTTTGGCAGCAGGATTTACACATCCCAAGTTAGACGTTTTCCTTCGACAGCTGGATTCACGCCTTCGAGAGTTAGGTCTCTTCCTTCCACAGCTGGCCATACGATTTCCAGAGCTAGACCTCTTCGTTCAATAGGTGGATTTACGCCTTCGATGCCTTTGGCAGCAGGATTTACACATCCCAAGTTAGACCTTTTCCTTCGACAGCTGGATTCACGCCTTCGAGAGTTAGGTCTCTTCCTTCTACAGCTGGTCATAATATTTCCAGAGCTGGACCTCTTCGTTCAATAGGTGGATTTACGCCTTCGATGCCTTTGGCAGCAGGATTTACACATCCCAAGTTAGACGTTTTCCTTCGACAGCTGGATTCACGCCTTCGAGAGTTAGGTCTCTTCCTTCTATAGCTGGCCATACGATTTCCAGAGCTAGACCTCTTTGTTCAATAGGTGGATTTACGCCTTCGATGCCTTTGGCAGCAGGATTTACACATCCCAAGTTAGACGTTTTCCTTCGACAGCTGGATTCACGCCTTCGAGAGTTAGGTCTCTTCCTTCTACAGCTGGTCATAATATTTCCAGAGCTGGACCTCTTCGTTCAATAGGTGGATTTACGCCTTCGATGCCTTTGGCAGCAGGATTTACACATCCCAAGTTAGACCTTTTCCTTCGACAGCTGGATTCACGTCTTCGAGAGTTAGGTCTCTTCCTTCTACAGCTGGTCATAATATTTCCAGAGCTGGACCTCTTCGTTCAATAGGTGGATTTACGCCTTCGATGCCTTTGGCAGCAGGATTTACACATCCCAAGTTAGACGTTTTCCTTCGACAGCTGGATTCAAGCCTTCGAGAGTTAGGTCTCTTCCTTCTATAGCTGGCCATACGATTTCCAGAGCTAGACCTCTTCGTTCAATAGGTGGATTTACGCCTTCGATGCCTTTGGCAGCAGGATTTACACATCCCAAGTTAGACCTTTTCCTTCGACAGCTGGATTCACGTCTTCGAGAGTTAGGTCTCTTCCTTCTACAGCTGGTCATAATATTTCCAGAGCTGGACCTCTTCGTTCAATAGGTGGATTTACGCCTTCGATGCCTTTGGCAGCAGGATTTACACATCCCAAGTTAGACGTTTTCCTTCGACAGCTGGATTCACGCCTTCGAGAGTTAGGTATCTTCCTTCTATAGCTGGCCATACGATTTCCAGAGCTAGACCTCTTCCTTCAATAGGTGGATTTACGCCTTCGAAGCCTTTGGCAGCAGGATTTACACATCCCAAGTTAGACCTTTTCCTTCGACAGCTGGATTCACGCCTTCGAGAGTTAGGTCTCTTCCTTCTACAGCTGGTCATAATATTTCCAGAGCTGGACCTCTTCGTTCAATAGGTGGATTTACGCCTTCGATGCCTTTGGCAGCAGGATTTACACATCCCAAGTTAGACCTTTTCCTTCGACAGCCGGATTCACGCCTTCGACAGTTAGGTCTCTTCCTTCTATAGCTGGTCATAATATTTCCAGAGCTGGACCTCTTCGTTCAATAGGTGGATTTACGCCTTCGATGCCTTTGGCACCAAGATTTACACACTCGAAGCTAGGCCTTTTCCTTCGACGGCTCGATCCACGCCTTCCAGAGTTAGGTCTCTTCCTTCTACAGCTGGTCATAATATTTCCAGAGCTGGACCTCTTCGTTCAATAGGTGGATTCACGCCTTCGACGCCTTTGGCAGCAGGATTTACACATCCTAAATTAGACCTTTTCCTTCGACAGCTGGATTCACGCCTTCGAGTGTTAGGTCTCTTCCTTCTACAGCTGGTCATAATATTTCCAGAGCTGGACCTCTTCGTTCAATAGGCGGATTCACGCCTTCGATGCCTTTGGCAGCAGGATTTACACATCCCAAGTTAGACGTTTTCCTTCGACAGCTGGATTCACGCCTTCGAGAGTTAGGTCTCTTCCTTCCACAGCTGGCCATACGATTTCCAGAGCTAGACCTCTTCGTTCAATAGGTGGATTTACGCCTTCGATGCCTTTGGCAGCAGGATTTACACATCCCAAGTTAGACCTTTTCCTTCGACAGCTGGATTCACGCCTTCGAGAGTTAGGTCTCTTCCTTCTACAGCTGGTCATAATATTTCCAGAGCTGGACCTCTTCGTTCAATAGGTGGATTTACGCCTTCGATGCCTTTGGCAGCAGGATTTACACATCCCAAGTTAGACCTTTTCCTTCGACAGCCGGATTCACGCCTTCGACAGTTAGGTCTCTTCCTTCTATAGCTGGTCATAATATTTCCAGAGCTGGACCTCTTCGTTCAATAGGTGGATTTACGCCTTCGATGCCTTTGGCACCAAGATTTACACACTCGAAGCTAGGCCTTTTCCTTCGACGGCTCGATCCACGCCTTCCAGAGTTAGGTCTCTTCCTTCTACAGCTGGTCATAATATTTCCAGAGCTGGACCCCTTCGTTCAATAGGTGGATTCACGCCTTCGACGCCTTTGGCAGCAGGATTTACACATCCTAAATTAGACCTTTTCCTTCGACAGCTGGATTCACGCCTTCGAGTGTTAGGTCTCTTCCTTCTACAGCTGGTCATAATATTTCCAGAGCTGGACCTCTTCGTTCAATAGGCGGATTCACGCCTTCGATGCCTTTGGCAGCAGGATTTACACATCCCAAGTTAGACGTTTTCCTTCGACAGCTGGATTCACGCCTTCGAGAGTTAGGTCTCTTCCTTCCACAGCTGGCCATACGATTTCCAGAGCTAGACCTCTTCGTTCAATAGGTGGATTTACGCCTTCGATGCCTTTGGCAGCAGGATTTACACATCCCAAGTTAGACCTTTTCCTTCGACAGCTGGATTCACGCCTTCGAGAGTTAGGTCTCTTCCTTCTACAGCTGGTCATAATATTTCCAGAGCTGGACCTCTTCGTTCAATAGGTGGATTTACGCCTTCGATGCCTTTGGCAGCAGGATTTACACATCCCAAGTTAGACCTTTTCCTTCGACAGCCGGATTCACGCCTTCGACAGTTAGGTCTCTTCCTTCTATAGCTGGTCATAATATTTCCAGAGCTGGACCTCTTCGTTCAATAGGTGGATTTACGCCTTCGATGCCTTTGGCACCAAGATTTACACACTCGAAGCTAGGCCTTTTCCTTCGACAGCTGGATTCACGCCTTCGAAAGCTAGGTACCTTCCTTTCGGGAATTGGGTTTACTAATTTTGCATCTGCTCTTCTTGAATTCGATCGCTTGCGCATTTTCTTCGTGCAGTCTTTTAGAATCCTTTCCCTTTTGTTGATGGGGATTATATCTCGGCTGGTGAGCCAGCCATCTTTTACACCCGTCATAAGAGGAAGATGCCTGGAAGATGTTCCATATTCTCAGCGAGGTAGGGTTCGATGAACGCACGATTGGCCCCAATTTATTTCTCTCTGACTTTTTAAAGAAGGTAAGAGCTTAGATGATGGATTTCGTTAGCTCCATGTTGTTTATATGGTCTGACGATGCCATAGTGAGACAAGTGGTGAAGTTTAACTATTTTACTTTGCTAATTTTAATTGCTTCCGAAAACGAACGAGATCGGTTCCGAATCCTAGCAACGGACAACAGACATTAGCCCTTAATATTTCCTTAACGTATTGAAATCAGAGTAATAATATTTAAATACACAGACTAAGAAAGATAGCACAACAGTCTCTGGTCTTCAATCTGTCCGATTGGTGGAGCTTAACAATATATAGAAAATAGCTTTTTCTTAGGTACATTTTTTTACATAAGACTCCATATTGTGATTATTTGTTAAATATCGCAGTTATGCTTCCTTAAACTCATAGGAGGCTGTAGGTGTAATGATTTTAAAAGATTAGATTATATTTTGGATAGCAATTCAGGCTATACAGTAGAACCCCGATAATTCGAGCTAATTGGGGCTGAGGCTACCTCGAATTACAAAAAGCTCGGATTATACGGAAATATCACTAAATCAATGGGTAAATCATAAATAAATGTTTCATGAGCACAATAATGGTTTAAAAATAATTAAATAAACAATATAGTAGGCCTACATACCTGTGTCACGCCTGTATGTATATTGGCAAACATTTCCAATTTGCTACACAGGCATCCTTTAAAGATGAAGTAATTGTCTGACCCATAATGGAGTGGAACGGGAAAGCCGCGCTACTAGGAAAACACTTTTAATTACCATAGTCGCTGAGTAGGGATTACTGTAACTTTACAGTAAGTATTCTTTTCTGAAAGGGTGGTATGCACTGTATAATTGATTAACATGAGGTCCCGACAAAGAAAGATCGAATCTAACGGTTTCTGTCAATTTGTAATAGAAATGCATTAGCAGTCTGAAGCCAAGGTTATTTCTATGTATTATGAACAAAAACCGTAAGTGGGACAGTTTTACCTGCATTTTTGTACATGGAAAAATTGAAAGAAAGCTCAAAATGTAACACATTCGGAAGTGCGTAAAACTTACTTGCGGACACCGTATAAAAACGGGATTTTACTCTAGTTTTATGGAAAATTTAATTTTCTTAAGACCAGCTCGAATTACACGGAACCTCGAATTACCGAGGCTCTACTGTATAGAGTCTTTCGTACACTTGCAGTTATGGAAAGATCGCCGATGACTACACATACCTCCTATTGACCATATCCACTTATACTGTGTAACATATTATGTTATGTAACAAACAAAACCCCACGACACAGAGATCTTTTATGCTTTTATAGCGGATTCTCTGACTTGGTATGTACCGATCTTTTTTTTTATAACTTTAAAGAAGTTACACCGAAGAAAACCTCCGATTGCAGAACTTTCCTAACCGCTACATTCATGTAAAAGTAAAAAGTAAATTGATCCCTATACAGTCCATGGGGGCCCAGAGGATTCCAGGAGGTTGAGGCTCCCAGATTTTGGACATTCGGTACGTGAAGGTGATAAGCAGGGCCCGGATTTTAATGACGTGTCATATTTTTACTCATGCTGCACAGACATTGCCAACTTGACCTCTAGATTTTTCGTTGCTACCGGTGCTGTCTTCGAAGTGTTTGTTTAATGCAAGAAGGAAAAATGCGGCGTTAAGTGTTGACATGTCTCAGTCGGAAATGAGAATCAAAGAAACGCCAAAATTTTGTATTATATTACTATTGTTATCAGATTGACTTGGCACCAGAGTCTGCCACCTGCTTGGATTTGAGAGTGCAAACTACTGTTTACCCTCAATAAACAATAATATAATCCGGCAGACCGCAAAAGGAAATGCCGAATTTTGACTCGCCAGTGCCTCAGTGCCAGTATAAATTTCCGTGAGAAAATAACATTCACAACATTACAGTTATTTACAGTGTTTACAATTGTGTACAAACTAGTCTGTAACTTTGTGTGTTCAATAATAATTTTTTATAAATAAAATATCAGTTTTTAGGTCATTTTTTTATGATTATTAAGTCATTTTCTTTAAAATCTAGGGTCATTTTATAGGTCAGTTTTCAAACAATTTTAGGTCATCAGAATCCGGACCATGGTGATAAGGTAGTCAGCCTCACGCACCGGCCGCCAGAATATATTGTTGCCAAATGGTTATCAGGTGGGCTTGGAAAAAACAATTGAAATGCACTTTTGACAAATAAGAGAAGTTATCAAAATAATTCATGTTATAAATAAATATCAGGGGTGCCCACAGTTGCCATGTCTTAGAGTATAGTAAACAAATTTGCTAACTAGTTTTTCTGTGCTAAAATAGCGTGAAATGTGATTTTCATTAGTTCAATACTTAACAATTTTCTGGAGGTGGACCCCCACTTAAGTAATGATTTATTATTTACAATGGCATGTCTTAGAGTTTTGTAAACAAATTTCCTAACTAGTTTCTCAGTGCTAAAATAGAGTAAAATATGATTTTCATTAGTTCAATATTAGAAAATTTCCCGGGGGTGGACACCCAACTTAGGTAACAATTTCTTGTTTACATTGGCATATCTTAGAGTATGATAAACAAATTTGCTAACTAGTTTTTGAGTGCCAATGTAGCGTAAATAGCTATTTATGTATCAAGTACGCAAAATAACGCTTTAGCGGACGAATCTAGTATAGCGGCCGAGGCGAAAGCCGAGGCTGAAATACTGGATGAGTCCGCTAAAGTTTTTGCGTACGTGGTGCATACAATATTTTTTAGTAATAGCTCTCTAAATTATATGAAATGAAACAAAATACCGTATATAATTAATTGTAATGAAAGGTAGTCTACCATATTCTCACGGCCCTCTCAAACGCAAGACAACAATGAACCGTACGAAATGCGGTAGGCTATGAATGCGTTATATGAGTCGCTGATTTGTAAACAATAATAAATACGAACTAGTATTTATGAAAAGCTTGTGAAAATATGTATTATAATCCCGAGGAAATTTCACTCCAAGTCAAAAACATTGAATTGGAGCTGGTGCCAGCAACATCACGGCAGAAGGAATAGGGAATATATTGCAATTAAATGCTGGTGCATCCATGTAAGCTATGTGAACGAAGATGTGAAAAGTTGTTGGCTTATATTTGTTGTCGGGTGATGAAGTGGGCTACCGTGTTTTGCGAAAAATCCTGGTAAAGTTTCTGATTTTCATAAAGAAACGTGTTGGCTTAAATTTGTTTGTTTTATGAGCAATTATATGCGTAAATCCATGTTAAAGTTGGTGTGACTGGTCAATGCCATCTGGGTTTTGTTTATAGATTGCCATGACGACTTTAAAGGACAAGGCCGCTAAAACTGCAATTTGAATGCACTTTTATGCAATTTTAGCGGCCTTGTCCTTTAAAATGCAATTTTTCGGCTTGTTACCAGTCCGATAAGCAGCTGTTTTAGAGAGCGTGTACTAAAAATGTTATTTTCATTAGTTCAATATTTAAAAATTTTCCGGGGGTGGGCCCCCGCTTAGGTAATGATTTCTTATTTACATTGGCATGTCTTAGAGTATGGTAAACAAATTTCCTAACTAGTTTTTCAGTGCTAAAATAGTGTAAAATGTGATTTTCATTAGTTCAATTTTTAAACATTTTCTGGGGATGGACCCCCGACCCCCTTTTTTGGGGGTTTTCCAAACCCCCTGGCACGTTCAACCCTCCCCGCAATTATTTTCTGGCTACATCATTGTTGCACTTATTATATTATTAATATAATGTTACAAAATGGCCCAAGAAGTTAAAGCGACAAAAAATAAATTAATTAAAAAAATTGCCCCCCTCTAGAAAATATCATATGGGCGCCCTTGTCGACAGCCATCAGGTTGGGGGGTGAGCAATGAAGTTTCGGGGGGGGGGGGTGAGTCATGAAGTTTGGGGGGGGGTGGGCACCCCTGTAAATATTACAGAATGAAATCCACTAAAATAATGGAATCACATAACTTTCTCTACCCTGGACATAGAGAAAACAAAACGAGGTATGGTAATGTGTATATTATTATATTATATCGCAGGTTTTTGGAGAGAAAAGTATGAAAGTGATAATGCTTTATGGTAACATAAGAGTGGGAAATTTCCCGCCTCGATATTACAATTTTATGTTACAGGAATTTCTGTTTCTTCTTATTTAAACCTCTACCAGGCTTGCTGTGCACTGTACAAGCGATGGGATGCAAAATTCTACATCCTCTATGAGCCATAAAAAACTATATCAAGCGTTTTCTGAGGGAATAGTTTGAGTGTAATAAGTCGTTCTTCCTATTTCAAATTATAAATGCCTATATAAGGACCTATTATTTTATTGAAAATCCTTCATAAGCTAATTTCCAATTACAAATTACAAAACCCGGGCGACGCCGGGTCTTTTAAGCTAGTAATAAATACGAGTAAAATCATGTAAACTGATGTAACAAAGTGCCAGAATGTTTTTGTTTCATCAAGAATTACAATTATGATAAGCAGAAAATAAGTTATTTTTGTAATCGATATCCGAGTTAAGCTCCAGATCGATTCGTTAAGCAAGGCTCACGGAAGAAGCAAGATCTAAAGTTTAATGCTTAACCCTAAGGGGGGACATGCAGCTTTGAATGGAATTCATTGGTGAGAAATATGTGAATTTCATTATTTTTTTTTCTCAGCAATGAATTGCTCTACAACCTCGCAATCTGACATACTCTTTATTGACTACTTCTAGAATTGCATATTGTTTTCAAAATTATTATTATTTCACGGTAAAAGCATTGTACATAAAGTTCGGCCCTGATGGCTTCTGTTCTAGATCCCTCTTAGTGTTAAAAAATATAATTTACTTTTTCTGTGCTAACTTTTAACACGCATATGCGAGAATTTGTGCAACATATTTTGCACCATTTATTTATGGCTCATAGAGGATGTAGAATGTTGCACCCCATTGCTTCTACACACCATGCATGCCTGGTAGGAGTTGAAACAAGACGAAACAGAAGTTCTAGTAATATGAAATTGTATTGTCTTTAGGAATATTTTATTTCTCACTCTCATGTAACCAGACTGAAATCAAAAAGAAATTCATAATTTCCTCCCTAGAAACCTGGGACATAATAATATACTGCACGGATAGGACTAAAATGTTCCATCCTATTTTCTCTCCTTTTATATGCTTCAAGCCGGGACCAGCCCTATCCCGTAAGCATTACAGCTTTAATTTCTACTAAACGAAACAACGTTAAGAACGTGTCCCTAGGTGCAAGGATTATAATCAAGTCCGAAACTGTTCATACATAAAAATACATCCTGTAATTCTCTTACCTTAAAATACGTACTTCATGATGATAACATATAATTGACGTCATCTTATCGACTGGAGCTAGAATTGTGGGTAAACAGAATGACCAACATTTTTGAAATGCGAGTTCACTATGCCCTACTGAACTAGTGCATGCCGCTTATTGTGATCACTTCGGGACGCAGCTAATGTGATAATTTTAACCGACTGATAACAGTAGCCGAAGGGATTAAATGCAGGTTATTTATTCTTACAAAACAGAATTACAATTTTTTCATAAGGTAATACGTAACTGTGAATCATTGAACTGCTTATAGGCTAATACCAGTAATAGACTGCAAGCAGTTTTTGGAAGTCTATACTGATCTATGGTGAACATCACGTAGCAAATATCTAACGCCTGTCTGTTCGAGTCTTTCCATATTACACTAGTCATGACTGTATGTGAATACTGTTATCTTCATAAATCAAAAGCTGCAGCTTAACTGTGGGGGTGAACCATGTTTTATTGCCACCCCCTCGAACTGGTCATCCTGTGAGCTGGGAACAGAATTGCTACCTGCAGTACAACACAATACAGTTGAGTTAGAAACGAAATTTTGACTGACGTACAGTACTTGGAGATAAAGCCGTAAAAAGGAAAATGTGATAACATAAACCGAAACTTTGATTACAATAAAATTATTTTTTTCAGTGTGTCAGTATTGATCCGTACGGGACTTCATAACAGTGATAACATTACCCGACTGATAACATTATCCGCGATTACATTAAGCGGCGTTCAAGATGACTCAACCGATAAGTGATGTGATGAGAAGACTTGTTCCTTGTTAGTGCGTAGGGAAGGGGGGGGGGGGTCCGGACCGAAATCAAAAGTTAAAATTCCAGTTAAGTTATTTAAGCTTCATTTTTTCAAACATTTAATTATTTATTTAATAATAAAATAGTCTACTGAGCTTATAAATGTAGTCCTATTATTTCCATGTGTTATTTATCTTTTCTTATAATTACTAATAATATTAAGTGTTATAACTTGAGTAACGATTTCTTGTTTAAGTTGGCACGTCTTAGCCTACAATATAGTAAACAAATTTGATAACTAGTATTTCAATGCTAAAATAGCGTAAAATATTATTTAAGTTCAGAATTTAAACATTTCCAACCCCCCTCCCCCGGCCCTTTCGGTCGTCCCCGAAATTTCTTTCTGGCTACGCCACTGTTCCTTGCAATGCCCTGAGCTAAACCAATGTTATGCAGGGTCCGGGATGTGTGAAGTAAATTATTGTATATTCACCTTGTTAGTTTTACAACAATGCATCATTAACATGCCACATGCAATTTCATGGCATTTTTATACGCACTGAGAGGTTAAGTCGATACAGCCACCGTGTAGGATGGATGTGACAAGATGTCCGTGGATGGTTCTTACGTCAGAATCAGTGGAGGGGGCCAGTGACGAGTCTTGGCTTGAGTTCTCTATTAAACAACAGTATGCATTCTAAAAACTATGAATGGAATAAAAGCAGGTTTGAGAAAGAGAAGAGAGGGCACGCTTAGCCAGTTTTGACAAGCTTTGGGAATGAGGACCTTCCGTACCAAACTAAAGAGTTTTATAGGCTGAACTTTGCGTGCTTCACATTAGAGTGGCACGATGCCGTCGCGTATGCATTGTTTCCTTGTCTATCCTGTATCTAGTACCAATAATCTGCATTTTACATACATTCCATGCCCTGAAATTTCATTTGTATATTCCAAAATTAAAAATGCTCTCACGTTAAAAAAAATAAAGTTGCTATGACTTATCGTGCATGACAGGCAAGGTTAACAAATTCCATCACAAAATATTTAACAACTACCTCACCTGGGTATAAGGGACCCACCCAGCAGCGTAATTTCAGCTTTTTAACTGGGGTGGCAAGGTCTGGAGGGCATGGACATTTTTTAAAATTTGGCGTTAAAATGATGTAGTTTAAGCATTATTAAAACTTTTTTGGGGTGGCAAAACGAGGGTTTTGGGAATTCTGGGGTGACAACTGCCATCCCGTAATTACGCCGCTGGACCCACCCACTGACTGACTCTGTGTCAGGGCCGTCGCTTGGGCAAGGCGACCGGGGTGATCGCCCTGGGCGCCGCGACCAGGGGGGCGCCGTGGCAACGGCAAAAATAAAACAACAAAATTTGAAATAATATGTTAGATGAACATAACGTATTTTTTAAAGTTAAGTATAACAGAATTTTGAATATTACGTTGTATGTATTTATTGAACAAATAAATATTTGACACCAATAACTTTATATTTGCTAAGTTACCCCATAATAAATATTTGCTCAAAATTGAACAGCTGGATTTGCTTGTATACTGTTAATAATACATAATAACCTAATAATAATGCGTGTTTAACCCCATTATGTTTATATGTATTTGATAGTGTCGCGTCACGACGCTCGCTGTGTGTTTGTGTTTGAATCCTAGGTGAAATGTCGGGTGGGTGCACGTGGGATTGAGTTTTTTTTTTGGGGGGGGGGCGCCTGACGAAATCTTGCCCCGGGCGCCAACAAACCACGTGACGGCCCTGCTCTGTGTTATGTATATCATACTAGTGCCCATACTATGTATATCACAGTTCATTACCTAGGTATTATGATTAGTGTTGTTTATATTAGGGGGGATGCAATAGAACATACTGGTGTTATCAATCCTCAATAAAACACACATAAAGTCGCTTTTCTTGCCGAACAATGCACTTGAACAAAAGTTCAGACAGAGCAGACAGAATTAAAAATCTTGACTACAAAGTGACTATTTCTACAACTCCACAGGCTGTTTGCATTACTAATATTATTATTGACGAATTCCAACATGTGAATCATTGTGCTTACAAATGTGACTGATCCAGAATATCATGAAAACATAGCCGAAACTTTCCATTCGCATTGACCAAGTTATGATTACTGGACTTCCTGTTTATTTTTTGTCGAGTGTCTGAGGATTGAGATTACGAGGGGGCCGAGACAATCAAACTCGACACACTATCAACGCCACGCCACGCCGTCCCATTCGGGGCAAGTGTGTGTGAATTACCCTAAATTGTGAACCGTGATATGGATTTTTTAATTTCTTTTTAATAATGTTACTTTTTGTCATTCAAAGAGAAAGTGGAGGGAAGGCATTGTTCGTCGCACCCCCCCCCCTCCCCCAATAGCATGTGCTTTAATTTATTGGTCCAAATTTTAAAATGAAATCTTTTCAATATAATCATTCAAAATTACAAAAGTACTGCAGCTGCGTTGTAATATATATTTATTTAGCCTGTTTTGTATCATTAGGACTACGTCTTCAATATATGGGTACACTTTCACATGTACACAAATCTGCATACTTTTTTGCACACGTACCCACTTCAACCCGGAAAGTAAGGCTATCAAACTAAAATTCAAACGACAAATTATATAATTTGTGAAAATATTACACTGAATTTATAAAATGCAATTCAGTTCTCATGACAACAATAATGTTAGCACTGTTCACATTCGGCTTGATACTGAGTCACTGAATTGATACATGATACTGGGCTTTGACAAAATAAATTAGAGAGGTTATCGAAAAATTCATTGGTGTAAATAAATAATGAAGAATGAAATCTACGAAAAAATGCGCAATAGATGCAGTCACATAACTTTCTGTGTCCTGGACATAGGGAATACCATTTTCTCACTTCACATTTGATGTAAAATAAGAGGTCGTATTGCGGGGACAGCTTAATCCAGTTGTCTCAGCCTGAGACTGTGCCAACGAGTAAGTTATGCCGTATCAGAAGTCAATAAAAATCCTATCCACAATGACCTAGCTAAAAGCTTAAATAACTTTAATAGAATTTTAAGTTTTGATTTCGGTCCGGCCCCCCTGGACCCCCCCCCCCTTTCTCTACGCCACTGACAAGGAACAAGTCTTCTCATCACATCACTTATCGGTTGAGTCATCTTGTGAGTCACTGGAACACGTGGGTCATGGGTTCTAACTGTGACGTCACACTCTACTTGTCACAGTCACACTTGTCGGCTTCCTTCTTAAGTGCCAGAATGCAGGCGCGATACGCAGTTATAACGTCCATGGGAAGAAGCCTATTTATATTGGACCAAATCGGTTGACCGGTACCGGAGTAATGCCCAATTTAGTGCCTATTTTATGCTAATATATTATAAAGCAATAAATCAGTTCTCGTGGCAACGTATTGTTCATATACGGCTTTGGAAGTTGCAATACAGTTAGCTTTAACAAATAACATTACCCACAGATTCATTCACATATGGTTATCTCAAGCTATTTTAGACCTTTGTTTTCCCGCAAGCTTTGCTTAATGAATCTATCTAGAGCTTAACTCTGAAGTGGATTACAAAAATAACTTATTTTCTGCATTTCATAATTGCAATGATCACTGATTAAACAAAATCATTCTGGCAACATGAAGATTCGAAACTATGTGGGATTGATCTGTCATATTTGTTTTTAATGTAAAAGCCCTGACTCGTCCCAAGTGAAACAATAAATTAGAACACGTAGCCAGTTCTTTCATCCTCTAGAAGTAGATAATTTGCATCTGTTAGGGTACGTATAGATCTGCGCTCCTCTTGCGCGCCGTGCAGCACGCGTGCAGCACGCATGCCGCTCGTTGAAATTATTTTTACAGCGCTCCTCTTGCGTTCCATAGGAAAGCGACGAACCTACTGCGAACCACTAGCTTTCATCATTAGGCCTAATATTTTGTGTGTTTTTTGCTTAGAAAACGAGTTTTGAAAAAAGTCCTCAATTGCAAAACTTGTCTACGGCTTAAATATCGAAACAAAACCATTTTTAAACAAGAGTTGAAAAGTGTGCAAACAGTGTTATTATTTATATTTTATAACTTAGCTTTTCCTGTACCTTTGCTGGCGTTAACTTTAATTTTCTCTCGCCGGTTACAAGAAAGCATAGATATTATATAACATCTTCTTCTTGCACTCTTCTGAGACGTATTTATTTCCATTCCTATTTCCCTCCATGCATCCTCCTTTAATTTTTTTTTTTGTAGTTATCCTTATGTTTTGGGTTCCACAGTAGGGGTTTTGATTTGTAAATATGTATCATCTGCAGATCTTCTCCTCGTACCACTCCATGATTATATCACATACAAGCTAGCTCATTCAATCTTTACTAATGTCCTTCAGAGAGGGACCAGTGGGCTAGCTAGGCACGTCAGCAAAATAGCACATGTTACAATAAACAAACAGTCAAATTTCCTGTACTCTGTTTGGAGACGACAATTCACTGCTTTGCAGCACGGGTGCATGCAAGTGTTTTAACGAATGCTATTTATTTAATAACGTGATAATGCCTCCTATACTGTCAAAACTAAAAGGGGAAACTCTACACAGTCAAAGTAGCGAGATTATTGCTAATGTTTATGAGTAGGCCTACATGAAGGAAGAAGCCAAACATAAAGATCGATTTTCTCCAGCGTATTTTAAAGAAATTCAGAAAGTGCAAAGTAACGTACACAACATCTGACTCAGCTCCTGCTTCTGTATACCTATCCTCAGTGGCGGACGCAGGGGGGGGGGATAGGGGGGTTACACCCCCCCCCCCGAAATTTGAAAAAAGTACTCTAAGTGGCCAGTTTTATAAACTAATTGTATATGTAAGTTGATTATTTTTTTTTAGTATTCTTTCTACCTATTCAAATCCCCCCCCGAAAAAAATTTCTGCGTCCGCCACTGCCTATCCTTCCCCAAAAGGTGAGTAAGTGACTCGCATCAACCTATCATATAATTTTTTCATTTGCCAATTGTACAGTAAAGCTTGAGGAGCGGAGCGCTGTGAAAATAATTTCAGCGAGATGCACGCGTGCAGCACGCAACTACCAAAAACACGTCCAAATATGAAATCAGAAACCCTTTGTGTTCGTCGAAAAAACCGACAGGAGACGGATCGTGGCGAGCGGCACGCGAGCAGTTCGCGTGCACCTAAAAATGCCGTACACATCTGCGTGCCGAGCGGCACGCGTGCCGCACGGCGCGCAAGAGGAGCGCAGATCTGTACGTACCCTACAATACACACATGATAAGAGACGCTAATTTCGTTGTTCGACTGAGATTTACTCAAAGTAAACAAGGAATCATCCGATATCCATAACAAGTTTGTCAGTAACTAAACATTATATTTGTATTACGGTACTTACTTACTCAATGGCAATAGACAATTTCTAAGCAAGCTAAAGGAATATTATCTATTTTATGGAACCCGGAGGTTCATTGCCGCGCTTACTCTGTGCTGTGCTGTGCTGTGCTAACTCCAACCATCCCTCGCACATCCTACTTCCCTTAAATATATCCTAATATTTGCCCTCCCATCTATGCCTTGGTCTTCCAAGTGGTCTTTTCCCTTCGGGTCTCCCAGTCAATAATTTTGAGACATGTCTTTCCTCCCCCATGCGGCAACATGTCCAGCCAGTTAAATCATTATAATTATTGTTTTTATTATTAGTAGTATTATTATTATCATGGTTATTATTCCTGATTGCAACAAAATGTGGTACATTCAAATCAGAAATGATCTGTTTGTTATGAAACATGAGATTATAACCTTCCAGTTAAATAGGCCTAGGTACCACGATGGGATGATGATATAAAACAACATAGACTGGGGTTACACAAGGAAGACAAACCCCTCAGAGGACAAAACATTTTACAGAAATCCAAGGGTGCCCACAGGGGGGGGGGGGTTAAGACGCAGACTGCGTCATTCAAATTTTGGGGGGGAAATATTATCATTTATGAATTTTCTGGGGGGGGGGGGGTTGAAAATTGTTGCAAAATTAGAGTTTTATGTGTTAAAAATAAAAACAGTCAAGTTCTATAACTTCAAAAGGTCTCTTCTAATTCTTTATAATGATAAAGATGAAGAATTTCGACAGCCATGGGCGCCCATACCCGGGGGCGGGGGGGCGCAAAGAAAAAATGTATATTAATAATTATTATAGTCAGGTGTTTTTCTTTTAAGACAATTATTTCAATTGCAGAAGTTTTACCAAATCGACAACATGGAAGCAGAATCCACAGTGGATTAGGAAAGAGGGGGGGGGGTTCAGGAAATTTGGACCCCCAAGAGTCAAAACCTAAAATTCTATATTTGTATTTAAAAAATCTATTTATTTAATTAAACAAGATTTGTTGGTGTGTCAAATATGATATAGCAGTTATTTTCTTTTCATAACATAATGAGTAGGCCTATTATGTCCAGTGTTCCATGTGTTATTCAACTTTTCTTATAAATAGTAATAAGTATTATAACTTATGTAACAATTTCTTGTTTAAGTTGCCATGTCTTAGATTATAGTAAACAAATTTGCTAACTAGTTTTTCAGTGCTAAAATAGCGTAAAATGTGATTTTCATTAGTTCAATATTTAAAAATTTTCCGGGGATGGACCCCCTCACTTAGGTAATGATTTCTTATTTACATTGGCATGTCTTTGAGTTTGGTAAAGACATTTCCTAACTAGTTTTTCTGTGCTAAAATAGCGTAAAATCTGATTTTCATTAGTTCAATATTTTAAAATTTCTGGGAATGGACCCCCGACCCCCTTTTGGGGGGGTATTCCAAACCCCCCCGGCACACTTCCGACCTTCCCCGCAATTATTTTCTGGCCCAAGAAGTTAAAGCGACAAAAAATAAATTAATTAAGAAAATTGCCCCCCCCCCTAGAAAATATCATATGGGCGCCCTTGTCGACAGCCAATTGTGTTGGGGGTGAGCAATGAAGTTGGGGGGGTGAGCAATGAAGTTGGGGGGGTGAGCAATGAAGTTGGGGGGGGGTGAGCAATGAAGTTTGGGGGGTGAGTCATGACGTTTGGGGGGGGGGGCACCCCTGTTTATGGTATTTCAAAACTTAAGCCCCCAACACCAGGACATGTACACATAAGTGCCAGAATGCTTTTGTGATAAGTAGGCTACAGTTATGATGTGCAGAAAATAAGTTATTTTTTGTAGTCTGTTTCCGAGTTAAGCTCCAGATCGATTCATTAAGCAGGGCTTACGGCAGAACAAAGGTCTAGTTTGACAACCATATGTGAAGGAATATGTGGGTAGTGTTATTTGTGAAAGCTACTTCCAAAGCCGTATGTGAACAGTATAAAACAATACGTTGTCAAGAGAACTGATTTGATAAATTCTATTATCACCATTAAATAGGCACTAAATTGGCATTACTCCGGTACCGATCAACCGATTTGGTCGAATATCAATACGCTTCTTCCCATGGACGTTATAAATGCGTATATCAAGTTTCAATAAAATCCGATAAAGCGTATTTGAGTTAGCGCGCGTACAGACACACTTACAGACATTTTCCCGTGACAGATTCTGGCACTTAATAACCAATTGAAGTGGAGGGAAAGGAAATAGACATTAAATCCATGTCTGGGATATTAATACAAGTAAGAATCAGCTTGAAAAATTGTATGTCATAACCGGGATTTGAACACGGATCTTCAGCTTAACGCGCTGATGCTCTACCATTGAGCTACCATGACAACATGCCAGTACAACATCAAATTCCTCAACTGATTCAGAATACAAGGCAGACCACGGGAGGTTTCTCCGTTGAGAAACCTCCCGTGGTCTGCCTTGTATTCTGAATCAGTTGAGGAATTTGATGTTGTACTGGCATGTTGTCATGGTAGCTCAATGGTAGAGCATCAGCGCGTTAAGCTGAAGATCCGTGTTCAAATCCCGGTTATGACATAAAATTTTTCAAGCTGATTCTTACTTGAACCAATTGAAGTGTTGATCTATCCAAACACCAAGGTATTTTACGTTCGGTTTGTACTGAATGAACCTGTCCTTGGGTATTCCGGTATAGGACAGAAAGATTGGATATTGTTTTATCTGTATTGGAAAGATGGAATGAAGTCTCTTGTACTTTGCTGGACGACTAGTGCTCATCAGGAGAGCAATTTTCAAGTTTCCTCTTTCAGTATAGATGCATTGCAGGCGGTAATGAAAAACCAAACTCCATTCCTTGATTACAGTCCTCAGGAATCGGTGGCAATAGTGTTATAACTTGATAATGATTTCTTGTTTAAGTTGCCATTTCTTAGAGTATAGTAAACAAATTAAGTGTTAACTAGTTTTGCAATACTAAAATGGCGTAAAATGGTATTTTCATTAGTTCAATATTTAAAAATTTTCCTAACCCTAGGCACTTTCGATTCTCCTCACTGCTTCCATACCGCAGAAAAATCCGAGTCGGTGGATGTTAACCACGAGACCACACATGCATAAGATATATATACGACTCGCTTTGCTTGACCCAGCGAGGTTCTTAGGAAAAGCTTTTGTTCTGAACTGAAACCGTATCGGAAATAAGAGTCGGCCGGCTTTGTGATTTGAATCTGGGACCTCCCAAATGCAACTTACAAAGCCCTATGTGAACACAGTAGGTAATATTGTTGTCTACCGTTGCCATGGATACCAAGCCCTTTTTCGGGGTTTTTTTTAGAACTAAGAATTAAAAAAATAAACTTTTTTGGAATTTTCCTGTGGTTTACAGCCTAAAAGCGATATGTGTACGAAATTACAATTTTCTAGCTCATCTAGAAGTGGCCAAAAATTAATGTCAGCCATGTGGCTTTATACAGTATTATAGGGATGTGAAATTGTGATGTAAATATCAGTGATGGTAATGTAGGCCTGTGTTGTTTGAATACTTCTGTATTATAAGATATATTTTTGAAAAATTGATTACTTAAATCAAATTAACGATTTTATAATAGAGCCTATTTTAGGCACCTAAGTTAACAACCTAAAAGTCCGAAGTCTAGTTATTAATAACTTGTACGTGATTTTGGTAAGGGGGCATTGTCCCCCCGCCAGCCAGCGTCGCCCTGTCTACGCTCGACTCACTCACGCAAGTACGTATCGATTTTTTTTCGCTTAGCCCAGTTTCATGACAAATTACTTTTCCACGAACAATGAGGCATTTCTCCGTCTGAGTCATGACGCAACAATTAACCACGTGACCTTGCACCGTTACCATGGCGACGCGACGTGGTGTCGATGCCCTGGAAATGTGCCATCTTGATTAATATGCAAATATAGTCACGTGACAGTAAATACAGCGCCAAGCCCTTCATGAGGAGACGAGCTGATTCATTTTGCCGCATCTTTTAACTCTCCTTAGCTTATTTTCTTTTTCGTGGCATCCAATACCTCAATTCTTCTTCTACTAATTTTGTTTTCCTTCAGTTACATCCACCAGAAGTCCTCTTCGACTCATTGTGTGTCTTTTATCCTCCACTCTTCTTCATTTTCCTCATGTAGTATTTCATAAGCTTCCTCCTCAGCTGCCAATCCTTTCTGTTGAAATCCGTTTTGTCCTAATTTGTTTCATGCAGTACCCGCATTTCACGCCATAAGAACTACGTCATCAGCAGGGCCCGGATTCTGATGACCTAAAATTGTTTAAAAAATGACCTATAAAATGACCCTAAATTTTAAAGAAAATGACTTAATAATTACAAAGAATGACCTAAAAACTCATATTTTATTTATAAAAATTATTATTGTGCACACAAAGGTATAGACTAATTTGTACATAATTCTAAAAACTGCAAATGTGGAAAGGATATCGTAAGTCCAAAAGCTTTGTTCTTGAATGGAACATTTGAGAAGAAAAATAAGAAAATTGTTTTTAAAGTAGATTCTACAACAATGTTGCATTATAGTAACCTAGTCATATATTTAAAGCAAATGCATAAAAATGACAAAATAAGGAAGCAAATGACACGAAAATGACAAAATAATGACCTAAAAGTGAAATAAATGCCCTAAAAATATAAAATTGCATAAAATGACAAAAAATGACCTAATAAAAATGCATTTCTTTAATCTAGAGACCATGATTATGATTTATCTGCAAGTTGGCAATGTCTAGGCAGCATCAATAAAAAGATGACATGTCATTAGAATCCGGGCCCTGGTCATCAGCGTACTTTATGTTACTCTATTGATGATCACCAGGGCCAGGATTCTGATGACCTATAAAATGACCCTAAATTTTAAAGAAAATTACTTAATAATTATAAATAATGACCTAAAAACTGATATTTTATTCATATTTTTTTTTTATTGTAAACACAAAGTTATAGACTAGTTTGTACATCATTGTAAAAAACTGTAAATAACTGTAATATTGTGAATGTTCTTTTCTCACGGAAATGTATACTGGTACTGAGCCACTGGCGAGTCAAAATTCGGGATTTCCTTTTGCGGTCTGCCGGATTGTATTTTGTTTAATTCAGGGTAAACAGTAGTTTGCACTCTGACATCCAAGCAGATGGCAGACTCTGGTGCCAAGTCATTCTAATAACAAATAGTAATATAATACAAAATTTTGGCGTTTCTTTGATTCTCATTTCCGACTGAGACATGTCAACACTTTAACGCCGAATTTTTCCTTCTTGCATTAAACAAACAACACTTCAAAGACAGCATTGCTAGCAACGAAAAAAAAAGTTAATACACTCAATGTAAATATATGAAAATGACTAAATAAGGAAGCAAATGAGACGAAAATGACAAAATAATGACCTAAAATCGAAATAAATGCCCTAAAAATATAAAACTGCATAAAATGACAAAAAATGACCTAATAAAAATGCATTTCTATAATCTAGAGGCCATGATTAGGATTTATCCACAAGTTGGCAATGTCTATGCAGCATCAATAAAAAGATGACATGTCATTAGAATCCGGGCCCTGATGATCACTGTTTGTGTCTCTCCAGTTGCAGCTGATTCCTGTAGCATTTCTGCCCGTATAGTTCACCACATTTCTTGTTAATAACATCCCAAATGTTGTATTCATGCACCCCTAAGTCACTGCTTTGGTGTTTAGTTTGGTTATTACCTAGACTACACAACGCCAGTGTATATGTTACAAGTATGTGCTATGTCAGCGCCCTCTATTTTGCAATATAGGTCTAATACAACCGCCCCACAGTGGTCCGAATCGGAAAAAAAAGAGGACAAAAACATTTTCCATAACAATTTGAAATAGTTTAGCACAAAACTTTAAACTAAATACTAATATTAGGTCAATTTGTTGTTTTAGTTCATAAAAGTACAGTACTTAGGCCTACAGGTAAAAAATATTCATTCATCCTCTGATCCGGATGAGTCGCTGTCAGCTTCTTCTCCTTCCTGCTCCGTTTCATCCTTGGGTATTGCCAGTAAATTACACACTTCCTGAGCTAACTGTCTTCTTTTCTTCTTTGGTAGACCTCCTCTGCTGGAAATTACTGCTTCAGAGCTTAGCAATAGTCTGTGGGACAAGTCATAATTATTGGAAATTCTTGAGGATTTTCTGGTATGGTCTTCCCTATATTTTCTTACGTCTTTGTTTCTTGCCTCTAAGGCTTCTTCTGAAAGTTCCCCAATCGGCAGAATAGGAGCTTCTATAATGGAAGATCCATGGATAATTATTTATGGAGAGTTGGTGGTACCACGGGTACAGCCGTACTTATAAACTTGCTGTTTCGCTGCGGTAGGGGTTGAACTCTGAACAATTAATTTCACGACCGGAGGAAACAGTTTTTAAAATTATTCCAAAATGAGTTATTAACTCTAAGTCTATCCCAGTTATTTCGGAAACTAACTGAGGATTTTCAAAAAACCTTTGGGCAGTGTTACCATCATTGGTGGTTCCATAACCAGGCTTCGGAATATCAACTAGAAGACCTAATCTGGTTCTGAATTTGTCTTACACTACTTTTTTTTTCTTTTCAATAGGTCTCGGGTACCATCTTTCAAGCTCGCTTTCCACTTTTTAAAGTCCAGGCGATAGGAAATATGGAGGAGACTTTAAAAAAATCGGATGTGGGCATGCAGAACTGATAATCCAAACTCAAGCTGTATTGTCGACGGGCTTCTGTGCTATTGTTTGTAAATTTTTCATTTCTGAAATCTTGGCACTACAAATATAGCACTTCATACTTTAAGATTTTGCTAAAGCATACTTTTCCATCTATCATTAATAATATTAAGGAATAACGCACTTAGGTGTTATTTATAACCAAGTTATTTAAAATTTCAATTTGTTATATGATCTTTTTTCGCCCGAGAAATTTCTGATGTTTCATGAACCCACTGCATTCGAATAGACCTGCAGAATCGTGTAAATGCAGTTCTCGATTTTTTCTACGCAATAATTCGGGTTTTACTGTCTACAAGGCGAGGAGGCACGAAAGATGAAGTACGCTCTGGTCACTCTTGAAATCACATCTTTTTTCAACCACTCTGAATATTTCTTATACAAGAAACTTTCCACGAAATTACATTTTTCCAGCGGTAAAAATAAGGCAGAAAAAACTTCCTTACACTATTGTACACTGTTTTCTCGACACTCTCGTCAACATTTAACTGAAAGTGATTAATTAGATGCATCACAAACTTTTCCTGCCGCGCGCGAGATTGATCTTTATTTTCACGAATCTTGCTATGAAGTTCACTACGATTGACAATGAAACTCATTTATCTCTATTCACAATACAAAAATCACTAATCAAATGCTTCTCACAACTGATGATCATTTCGGTTTTCTGGCTGCAAGACATCCCTGAACAGCCCCTTATCTCGCGCGACTGTTTATCCTCAGAGCGCACATATAAACATTCTCGGCCTTCTCATTCACGGAGTTGGCGGGATTTGGCAATGAAACCTTTAAGGAAATATTGTCAAGACTTCATTTTAATACTTGCGTAAGTTTCATAGGATACATATGTATACATTTTTTTTAAAGTCAAGCAAAACTTTTTTTTCTTGAAGAAAATTAGGTTTTATTAAAATTAATGTAAAAGTCCTTATAAATAATCTAAATTCGACAATCGTGCTTTTAATAGATAGAGCACATTATAAAGTATCTACAGGTACAATATTATAGACCTTGAGTTTCATTTTCAAGTAAGAAAGATATTGCAAAGTTTACTTACAGAAGTGAGCGGTTCAGGAACTAAGAATTATGCCACTTTTGCAGTATTATAACTGAGAAACCAAGAAGCAATTTCGAAACATAAAGTGAAATTAATGTACACTGACAATCATTTGTTGACAGTTGTTTGGCGTTTCTAAATTAAAGTTCAAAATCGATTTTTGTCCGCTTTTTTTCCGATCCGGACCACTGTGCGCCCTTTGTAGATTGTCTCCCTATGATCTTAAAGATCCTGCACAATATAATGTTCTTCTCCAGACAATTTCCTTTGCTTTCTTCTCTTCGGCTTTATAGCCTAACTCAATATTATGCTTCCGGGTTTCTGCTCCATTTTTCTGAGAATTGCTGCACCAATCCGTGGTTTTTTGGATGTTTTTTCCTCTTTCCCAACATGTCTGTAGTTTCGTTAAGTTGTTCTGAATTTTTAATAAGGTAGCTCAGGCGTAGTGCTGATATACAGGGTGTTGCAAACTTCGGGCATGGGTTCCTTAACACCAAAGGAAGGAAAAAAGTTAATGTGAACATAGGTCCCATAATCCTTGTTTTCTCGTTACGAAACGTTCAACACATTGGTACACTCATAACACGTCAACACACAAAACTCATAACTTATAACAATTGCTCGAAATGTCCTCCTCTTGCTTCTAGACATGCATGCACTCGTCGAATCATGGACTGTCGCACCCTTTCAAATACTCCGGGATGGTGTCGAATGGTTTCGCAGGCTTCCATGACAGTCGATGAAAAGTTTCTTGATCCGGGATGTCTGCTTCATAAACCAATAGTTTGCCCCCAGAGATAAAAATCCAAAGGATTGAGGTCGGGAGAACGTGCAGGCCATGGAACTGGTCCTCCTCTGCCTATCCATCTGTCAGTGGATCTCGAACAATGAGACTAAAATGTGCTGGAGCCCCACCATGTATAAACCACATGTTTTGTCTTATTTGCATGATTCCAGATGCACTGACGGAGATGGAGTAAATAGGTCATATTTCAGAAACTATTAAGCTTTAGACCACGGTTTCTTGAGAAATTTTCTTAAGGATAACTAGAACAGTAACAGAACGAATTTACAACATAAAAACATCTGAAGGCATAAAAATACGCAGTCAAAAACCTTTCATTTTTTTCTTTGGGAGGTAAAAATTAAAAATTAAACTTTTTTAAAATTTCCCCGTTGGTTACAGACTAAAAGCTGTAATACGTTGATGATCTAGACCAGTGGTCTTCAACCTTTTTTTTTTTTAACTAAAGGGCCATTCTCTGTTTGCGGGCCTCATTGATTAATAATAACCTAACATGATACATGTGAGTGTTCCACTTTGCAAAAGCACAGTAACATGTGAGACCTCACTAAATTTTCAATATTGGCATTAACAGTGCGGATACTCATCTAGACTGCCGTAGATATGAATGATGGAGCGGCTACCCAGTCAGTTTTTCCTTAGCCAAATTCGCCAATGGTTAGCTCCCAAATCAGGCAATATCCATTTTGGTGCTAATTACAGTTGTTACTACGTATTCAGGTTCCCAGGCACGTGCCGGGTTTGTTGTTACTAGATTAGGTTAGGTTAAAATAAACAATAGCCGGCTTGTGTACAAACGAGGAGAATATGATTTTATTTTAAAATTTGATTAAAGCACCCGGGTTTTGTATTTTGATTTTACTTCGAAGTAAACTTTTGGTCAAAATCTAGGTTCTTATACAGCCACTTAGAGTTCGAAATGAGGACGCAGACTTTATCAGGAAATAACATCACAATACAGAGCATGCATAGGAACATAAAATACTACTGAATTTAGAATAACTTATACTAAGAACTTATATAAGTAATAGCTTTCGCAGATGACTTCATGATGACAGTGAAAGGAAAAGCACTCGCGGAATTAGAAAACTATGCTAATCTGGAAATGCAACTGGGCAAGGAAAAATACTTATTACATTCAGTGATCAGAAATCAAAATTATTTGAGTTTCCAATTTTAAATTTTTATTAAAATCGTTAGAGCCATTTTTTCAAAAAAATCAAAATTTTTAAAAAAAGTTTTCATGAAAAGTCCCCTTAATATTTCAGTTGTAAAACTAAATTTCTGGGCGGTTCGACAAAATTTCGAAAAAGTCCTTAGTTCAAAAAATGAAGTAAATGCAATGAACCGTTTACCCGCTGTGCTTGTCCACGGACAGACGGACAGACGTCATTCCAAAAATATTTTTTTCGGTTTCTAGGCTTCATGAAACATGCTCTCCCGGTGTTATCTCGACTTCGAATTTTTGTCACGATTACAATACTTTCTCTATACTACGTCTGTATCTGTATCTGGTACCCTATGATCCCCAGGTGGGGCGAAGGGGCCTCCAATGGAGGTTTCATTACCTATACTAATTTTGATATGCTTATTTTCCGAGAGAGGGTAGAGGGACAGGTGGTAAGCCCATCGCCTCGCAACCCCCCTCTGGAAACTAAGTATTTCTTGGACGTGAAAGGGCCGAGAAATTTTGTCCAGAGGCTCTAATTTCGGCTTGGAGTTCTTTTACGTGCCGTAAATCTACGACACGGGGACCCCAGCTTAAAGTCCCTCCCGGAGGACTCCGTGCCCAGGATTTTTACGTCCTGAAAAATCCATCGACCGCGGCCGGGTTTGATCTGCAATTATGACCTACCGATTTTTAAAAAGTTTTCATGAAAAGTCCCCGTAACACTTCAGTTATAAAACACAAATTCTGGGCGGTTCGATAAAATTACGAAAAAGTCTTTGATTCAAAAAATGAAGTAAATACAATGGACCGTTTATCCGCTGTTCTTGTCCACAGACGGACGGACATCGTTCCAAAAACACTTTTTTCGGTTTCTAGGCATCGTGAAACATATATTCTCAGTGTAAGATTTGAGGCTTTCCTGGCGAATCTTATGTAGAAAATCTTCTCGGGTTTGCAGCCAGGTGAGAAGTTTGTTGTGGTCCAACGTTTCCGAGGCTGACGCTGCCTCCATCCTCAGGGAATCTGAAGTGTCGAGTTTTGACATGTAGGGGAAATATATACCAACCCGAGTTGCAGGGAGCAGCTGCTCCCTGATTGGTCGACTCCGCCCAACTCGGGTTGGTATATATTTCCCCTACATGTCAAAACTCGACACTTCAGATTCCCTGAGGATGGAGGCAGCGTCAGCCTCGGAAACGTTGGACCACAACAAACTTCTCACCTGGCTGCAAACCCGAGAAGATTTTCTACATATATTCCCAGTGTTATCTCGATTTCGATTTTTTGTCACGATCACAATACTTTCTCTATACTACGTAGATGCGAGAAAGTAAAAGGTTGAGAATATGATCTGATATGGACTTGGCCCTCAAATTATTTAATACTGTGAGTTCCACGCAAGAGTTGGCCAATCATGCGGGTTTCTGCGACGCGGTGGCCACAGCTCAAACTCCCGGGCGATCGGGTGAAATATCTACGCAAATAAAGCAGCTAACTGTGTAACAATTCAGATTCTCACATTTACAATTAAAATTACAATGAAAATAACAATGTACCTCATCACAAGAGATGTTAGAAATGTCCTCCTCTTGCATCCACACAACACTGGCACCTTTTTATAAAATTTTCTTTCACGCACATAAGTTCAGCTTCCGAGACAGAGTTAATTTCTCTTGTGATATTGTCTTTAAGTTCTTCTAATGTACGGGAAATTAACCTATACACTTTATTTTTAAAGTTTCCCCATAAATAACTGTCCCATTCTGTTAGACATACTTATGGGGCAGACAGAAACATCAAATATTGTCAATATTCCTGCCAGATTTTATGATTCTGTGTGTCCTATAAGTGTGTCAAACAATACATAATGTGAGAATACATAAAATTTACTTGAAATAAATTAGCTAAACTCATAACAAAGTGCCAGATGGAGTTCATAGGCCATATTTGAGAAACTACTGAGTTTTAGACCACGGTTTTTTAAAGCGTTCGATCATTATATGTGTAGGGATAAGTAGGATAACTAGAATATTAACAGAACGTTAAAAATATTCATCTATTTTTGCAAAAACATCTGAAGGTTTAGAAGTACGCTATCAAAACCTTCAATTGTTTAATTTTTCCTAGCGCATGTGGAAGCGAATGAACATCAGTGTTAATGAATGGATGATCGAGACTGTCAGTTTCTCCATACTTATTCGGGAGCTAGAAACACCTAGTCTTGCACGCTTATGGCAGTTGGATGTGGCAATATTCCTGCCAAATTTCACGGTTCCAACCACCCTATGAGTGTGAGGAAAATATACAAAATTTACTTAAAATAAAATTTAAAAAATTGAACTGTAAGATATAACCAATGGAGATAGGACAAAAGTGAATGTGCCAAACCTGTAGATATATCAAAATCCGTTACTGCTGGTGCAATTTGGTTTTTTGGTGAGACCGTTTAGCAACTAGGCCTATAAGGATCCAAAGAAGTTCTAAGCAGACCTTAAAACTGCGTCCGCCATGTTGAATGTTTTTCGGGGGTAAAAATAAAAAATCGGAACTTTTTAAAATATTTCCTTCGGTTACAAGCTATAAGTTAGGCTATAAATGTCAGATTTCAAGTTTCTGGCCATCTGGAAGAGGCAAACAATTATATCAGGGAGTGAGTTAGCCACGCGGCTTTGTAGTATAGTGATGACTTGCTATTTTTAAACCTTTAATTGGGTGTTACTCCGGTACCGGTCAACCGATTTCGTCCAAAATCAATAGCTTTCGTCCTATGGACCTCATAATAATAATATTAATAATTTATTTAACCTGGAGAAAGTTAAGACCGTAAGGTTAGTTGTTACAATACAACATAATAAGTAACACAAAATACATTAAAAGAACACAACTTAACACATTAAATGATTTAAGATACATTAAATGACACACTACATAATATGAAAGAATTTCAAGATACATTAAATGATGTGAAAGAAATTAATTGTTACAAATACAATTTAGTTATACAAAAGCATTAAGTGATAGAAACTGAATTAACGTATAGGACATGAAAAAGATACACTATTAAGTACTATGCATAAGTGTGTATACCAAATGTCATAGAAATCCGATAAAGCGTATTAGAGTTATCGAGCGTACAGATACACGGTTGGACAGCCATTTTTCCCATTCACCACTTAATCTCAGAAAGTGCCATTCCAGCATATAATATAGTGGTGCTCATTCCCCTTGTAGCCCCCTCACTATAGCCTAGTAGTTTTTATTGTCTTTTTAGTTATAAAATTGACTGTTTTTATTTTTAACTTATAAAATGTTAATTTGGCAAGAATTTTGAAGTCCCGCCCCCCAGAAATTTCAACGATGCATTCTGAGTCTTAATTCCACACACATGTTTAAACCTGAGTGAACATTTGTTTAGATTTCCTAGGTCAAATTGTCTTGTTTGTGTTTACAGTGGCCTCAACTTCCAGGACCTGATGGTGCGCCAGGGCGCCATCGACTCGCCTCCCAAGACACCCTTCATCCTGGGCTTCGAGTGTGCGGGGCAAGTCGAGGAGGTAGGCGAAGGAGTGGAGGACTTCAAGGTGGGCGATCGCGTGGTTGCCCTGCCCGAGTATCGAGCCTGGGCCGAACTGGTGAGAGTGCCGGCCTGCTACGTGTACCCGATCCCGGCGGACATGAGCTACCTGGATGCTGCGGCCATTGCCATGAACTACCTGGTCGCTTACATACTCCTGTTCGAGCTGGGAGGCTTGTCGGCAGGCAAGAGCGTGCTGGTGCACTCCGCAGGTGGCGGCGTGGTAAGTAGCATCAGGTGATCGTGATGGCCAATGGGGTAAAGCAAGGCATTCCTAAAGTAATATATGCCATATATATGTCTCGCTACTTGCAACTCGTCTGAGCAAACTCTATTGTTAGGAATGCGTGAGATAACAAGTGACGTTGGCATGTCGTATCGATTCACTTGACTCCTGACATCTCATAACCGACAATACAACATAACAATGCAGTGTCGCACTGGTATAGTACGGTTATTCATTGCATAATCCAATGCTTTTATTGCCACCCGACCTCAGCCAATCAAAATCTAAGAATGTTTTGTGACAGCTACTCGTCAACTCCGCGTGGAGTGAAACACGTGTGAATTGATTAAAGCGAGGGAAGAACCGAGGTCAGCGATAACAAGGAGAGAATATTGCAATGATGCTTTTGTTTTGGAAAGCGGAAACCAAGACAGACTCGGTCAGATCAATTAACATAAAGAAACTAGGACTTAATGGTTTATTTCTTTGAAGTCGCTTGGGTATGCAATGAAAAATTCTACTTTAACGTCAAGTGTCGAACTGTTAATGTGCAGTGTCGCACTGTTGTATCATGTTTCATGTGCATTGTCGCTCTGGTAATGTAAAATGAATGTATGTTCCAGGGCCAGGCTGTGGCACAGTTAAGTAAGACAGTTCCTGATGCCGTTGTGTTTGGAGTGGCCTCTAAGAGCAAGCATGAGGCCCTTCAGGCTACCATCGACCACTTGTTGGAGCGAGGCAGCGACTATGCCAGCGAGGTTCGCAAGTGAGTATCAAACCCCCTTGCATGTCTGCTAAAATTAAACTTGATTTCTATCAGTATAGAGGACGCTTTGCAGTGCCTATGCAATGAAAGCATTGAAACTGAATCAGCATCAGTCTTCTGCTTTGATTAGCGAATTTGAGGGCTTGCCATGCTACTAAGAAGTTCAAGTTTTAAATTCTTTTGACCTCTTTGAGAAGAAATTAGTTTTCTTAGAAATGAAAAGCCATGTGACATTTGTGGCTGATATTGCAGGGCATTTAAGTGACTTAAATTTAAAATTGCAGAGAAAAGACCAGTTTGTAATTCTGTTGTATGGGAAGCCTCAGTTTAATTCATTGCTTCCAACATAAAGCAGTTAAATAATAAATAATGAATGTGAGTCTAAAAGTTATGAGTAATTTTGCGTTCATCCACATATTTTCTATGTACTGGTTAATAATGTAAGATAGAAACAATTGGCAAGAATGTTATGCAGTGTTTTATTCTATGGTGTGTTAAAATTTGAAACTAGCATGGTTTCCTTTATATATATAAAATGCTTAAATTTTGTAAGAACAAAAGCTTATATTTTCATTTATAATAATAATAATAATAATTTATTTGCCTATAGACTTTTACATAAAAAGTATCAAGCATCGTCAGAATTTAGTTGACAATAAAAAATAAAATTATTTACAAAAATACACTTATATACAAAAGAAACAATTTACAAAATTACAATTATTTAAAATTCATCTAGTCTATAAGGACATTTTAAGATTAAATAATTTTTTACAGATGTAATAAATTGTCTACCCTTTTTTTCTTTTATTTCATGTGGTAACTTATTATATAATAGGCCACCCTTAAGTAATGGATCTTTACCGGTAGACGTTTTATTTGTAGACACCCTGTGATAGTCAAATTGACCTCTTGTACAGTGCTCATGAATATCATTATTTAGGGACAAAGGTTGCTTCAGGTTTCTAATACATAGGATTAATTTATATATGTACATGCCAACTACTGTTAATATTTTTTTACTTCTAAATACATCTCTACATGATTGCCTATTGTTTAAACCATAAATGCATCTTAAGCTCCTCTTTTGCAAAACAAAAACTCTATTTAAGTTACTGATTCCTGTAGCTCCCCAGATCTCAATACAATATTCTAAATGTGATTGTATCACCCCAAAGTAAATACACCGTAGTAGTTCAGGACATAAGAATGCACGGAGGTGTCTAATCAGGTAGATGTTAGAACTAAGTTTCTTACATATATTATCGACATGATTTTGATATGTTAGGTTTTGGTCAAGGTAAATACCTAAGAATTTGATGTTTGGAACCCATTCAATCTGATTGCCATTTAGGGTAATATTTAACCAGTTATTATTTTGTTTTTTACAGTGCTGAAATAATACTAATTTTGTTTTATCCACATTCAAATGTAGGTAATTGTGTGTGAGAAATGTAGATATATCATTTAATGAGTTATTGATAGTTACTTCAAGTGTTGCAAAATCCCTACCAGTACATATCAGAGATGTGTCATCAGCATATGTTGTTAATTTATAATTTGGTGACTGTGGATAGTCATTAACATAAATGAGGAAAAGTAAGGGACCCAACACCGACCCTTGGGGTACCCCTGCTTTCACAATCTCATATCTAGATTTTATTGTATTCATACAGTTACCATCTTTCCAATATATTTCGCAACATTGTTTCCGGTTAATTAAGAAAGATTTTAAAATATCATGTATTTTTCCTCTAAGACCATAACACTCAAGTTTATCTAAAAGTAGTTCATGACATACGGTATCAAAAGCATTACTCAAGTCTAAAAAGACACCGGCTGTTTTGTGGTCATTTTCGAGGTTAAGTAATAGTTCATGAATAAACTCAGTAACTGCAGTCGCAGTTGAAAATCCTTTACGAAAGCCATGTTGTGCATTTATAAGTATGTTGTTATAATTCATGAAACAATTTATACGTGCTGTTAGAACTTTTTCAATAATCTTACCAAAGATAGATGTTAGGGTTATCGGTCTATAATTTGCTACATCAGACACACTACCTTTCTTAAATACTGGTCTAACTATACTGATTTTCAGCACTTCAGGAAATATTCCCTCATGCAATGAGCAATTTATAAGGTAAACCAGTATGCTAACAAGTGAATTTATGCATTTTTTAAGCATAATGGTTGACATACCATCCCATCCACTCGAACTCTTATTTTTAAAACCCATAATTATATTTGTTATTTCACTGCTATTTGTATCCTGTAAGTATAGTGAATTAGCAATTTTATTTATTTTAGACCTCTCTGAATTTGTTGCTATATGAGTTTCTAAGTTTGTACTACAATTAATAAAGTGATTATTAAAAATGTTACTAATTTCAATCGGATTTTCTATTTTTCTCTCATCCTGATATAGAAGGATATTTTTTGTTTCCTTTTCTTGCCCCTTAGTCCCTGAATTTACAATTTTCCACATTTCTTTCGTTTTATTATCTGAGTTAGAAATTTTGCTTGAGCAAAGGTTAATTTTAACCTGTCTCAAGGCCTGTATGTACTGTTTCTTATATTGTTTATATAGCTTATTGTATATTTCAGACTTAGTACTATGGAAATATTCAAACATGTCCTTCATTTTATTACGTAGAACTCTAACCTGATATGGGATCTTAGGTTTCATAAAATTTTTATTTCTAACTGGCATCTTCACAATAGGACACGAGCTATCTATATTATGCATAACAGTCTGCAAGAATACCTTCCATTTGTCCTCACTATTAGTTGCACTATAGATTGTTTGCCAATCTTCTTGTGCCAGTCTTTCGTGTAGCTGGGCTAATCTACTATGCCTAGTATCCCTTCTAAGATTTATTACTTCATTCTTCTTTATATTAGAACAATTAAAAATATCAATCATTTGAGATGAGTGGTCTGATATATGGAAGTCCCTATTTATAGTTGAAAATTCTGTTCTTTCTAAGTTTGTTATAATATGGTCAATCGCCGAGCTACAATGACTAGTAATCCTAGTAGGCCCTAAGTCAACATCATATAAATTATATGAGTTTAAAAGATCATAAAACCCATCATTTTCAAAATTAATATTAAAATCACCTAAAATTACAGATTTATGATTGATTTTGGCATACCTTTTTAATATTTTATCAAAATTTATAAAAAAATCAGCTGTTTTAGCATTTGGGGACCTGTAAACTCCCAATACTGCATGCGGCCCTTTGATTTCATTGTATTAAGTCGAGTTGGCCCTTAGTAAGATATCTGGAGGGTAGTTATAAGCTACTCACCTCTTCCTTTTGAGCCCTGTCTCCCGTGGTGTGTATGTGAGAGAATTGCATTGTCTATGCTTGTCAAGAGACTTGACTTGACACGAAGCAAGGACTGTCATCACGATATAAACACGTCGTGACGACAAGCGTTGTATCAGACCGCTGCAAGATGCGCACTCTCACACTCTTCAGTTTCATCACGGTCGTGAACATGGCGTTGGGCAGGCCCCTGTGCTTCTTGCTCAACTGCTGCACTATTATTATTATTATTATTATTATTATTATTATTATTATTGTTATTATTGTTATTATTATTATTTCTATAAAAAAAGCTTCGTCATGGTTAGAGGGCTGAATCCTGTGTATACAGATTGAGATGAAATTTGGTCAGCAGATGTTGCAATCTTTTATGATGTGCATTGAAGATGAAGTTTTAAGAAAACCTTATTAATGAGGTAGCAAAAAGAATGCACTATTGAAATCTCTTGTAAATATACACTTTAGTATTCACTACCTGCATGTGTTGGCTTTATTCATAATTCAGATTGGCTTAGACTAAAAACATTAGAAAGTTGCACAAGTTTTCTAAAATTTATTCTAACCAACTTTGCTTTCAATCACATGGAAAATACTCTCAACTAGATTCAGTTTGATAAAAATAGCACATGTTAAAATTCATTATTCCTTTTTAAATGTCGTCATATTTGCTGGTATTAATTGTTGTGGATGATACATAAGGTACAATGATCTAATTTGGCTGACAATTGGAATGTGATGCACATAATGCACATGTTGATGTGATGCAGGCTGTCTCCTGAAGGCGTTGACATCGTGTTGGACTGCCTGTGTGGGGAGGAGTGCAACAGAGGATATTCGCTTCTCAAGCCCATGGGCAAGTATATCCTGTACGGATCCTCCAATGTCGTGACTGGGGAAACCAAGAGCTTCTTCAGCGTCGCCAGATCTGTGAGTTCCACTGTTAAGATGAGCATTGTACGCTTGTCGTTTGATTGTTGTCGTTCACATACATTACGACGTCTCTCTTCTTGACCGACGACATTTAGCATTGTTAGGCTGTGTAGCTAATGACGACTGTTGTTCTTATTACAGTGGTGGCAAGTGGATAAGGTGTCGCCCATCAAGCTGTTTGATGAAAACAAAACGCTGTCTGGCTTTAACCTGCGCCATCTTCTGTACCAGCAGAACGGCGCCCCGTATGCAAAGGGCATCATGCAGTCTGTGTTCAAGCTGTGGCAGGATGGGAAGATCAAACCTGTCGTGGACTCGACCTGGGCGCTCGAAGATGTGAGTTCACTTCTGTTTTATTAATTAAGCTGGTTGTCTATTTACCTATTAAGTAATGCGTTTATTTCTAGACACAATAACGTGAAATGTTCTCGTTTCAACAGTGTTTGCAAACACCTCCCATAACCCCCATAAACAGTCTTCAGAATTGTGAAATATTGCAGATTCATACCATAATACGAACGAATGGTTTTATTACTCGATGTGTTACTGCTACCCTAGGAGCTTCTGCATTGACTCATTAATTATATTACGTTAGTGTAATTTTGACAGAAAATATATTCTTCTTCCACCATACTATAATACTCTTATTACGTGTGAAGTAACGGTATCATAATATCACTCATTTCGAAACTGTTTTTCATTTTTACATAGATGTAGTATCGATTGTTATCGAACATGGAACGATCTTCAGACCTTGAGAGCAGGAGCTGAAAACTACTTAATAAATAGCCTGTATTTGAAATAAAATTAATTCTGTTCATGTAGAAAATCTTCTCGGGTTTGCAGCCAGGTGAGAAGTTTGTTGTGGTCCAACGTTTCCGAGGCTGACGCTGCCTCCATCCTCAGGGAATCTGAAGTTTCGAGTTTTGACATGTAGGGGATATATATACCAACCCGAGTTGGGCAGAGTCCGCCCAACTCGGGTTGGTATATATATCCCCTACATGTCAAAACTCGAAACTTCAGATTCCCTGAGGATGGAGGCAGCGTCAGCCTCGGAAACGTTGGACCACAACAAACTTCTCACCTGGCTGCAAACCCGAGAAGATTTTCTACATAAGATTCGCCAGGAAAGCCTCAAATCTTACATTAATTCTGTTCATGTTAATTTTAATATCGTACTAAAGTGAATTCCATTCGTGTTGTCAAAATCAGTTGGTTTCAGGAAATCTACCATAAGGTAGCTTCGATTTGACCGACGCCTGCCATCTCTCGACAAGAACTACTAGAATCAGCATGAAGGGCATGATGGGCTCATTACCGTTTGAGTGAATCTAAAATCTCAAAATTTAAACATTTAGACTAATAATGGTGGAACAAAATCAGTCATATGCAACTTGTCTATAATGGTAATTAAGATAGTTGTATGGAAATTATGAAACTCAAGTTGCTCGTGTCTTAATAAATGTCATCATAGGCTTATTGCATAGTGTACTATTACAGCTTTTCTGCCCACATGATTCATGCCCAATGTGAAGAAGAGCGCTCGTGTCTTGTCCTTTTCTGCATGCATGGCTTGCTTCATATTAGAAGGTTGGTATGCGTTGGAAGTCGTTCTCCTCTCGTTTCATCGTGTTGTCAACTTAACACTACTCCTGGGTTATCTTGCACGTTTGTGTGCGTGTGATATTTTTGTGTAGGGGATTTAAACATTTTCGGATTGGTAATTTAAAAACAGATTTGCTTCATTTAAATTCGGCGAAGGTCAAAGACCTCGCAGAGGGGAGGGGCTCCCTTGGCTGGAAAGTTTCACTTACAAGCGACAGAAGACAGTTTGGGAATTCATTTTGCAATACAAAACTAAAATATGTAGATTTCTATCAGGTGTGTTTTATAAACACTTACATGTAAGTCATCCATAAACAAAATGATTAATAATGAAAAAGCTAAAAGTCTGGCTTTGAGGTACATTTTGCAATTAAAATGTGCTGACCAGGAAAAAACTACCTCAGATTTGAGTTCCGTGTCTCCAAGAAAGAAAGTACATAGTGTGTTGTGTCCAAATTGTTTGTTTTCCCATTTAGCCCCACATTCATGATCCCCCTTCCACCCACTGCGTGCCGTAATGTTATACACAAATGAATCACATAGAGCGGGCTAACAAAATCGAAGTGATCAACAATTCCATGCGTTAGGTTAAAAAATCTATTTGAGCAATGCTCTCTCTCTCTCGATGCTACAACAGTAGAGCAGGGACACTCACAATTAATTTCACAATTGAAATATATTCGCAAAAACTGTTGCTTCAATAATGTAAAGAAGAAACGTTTTCTGCCAGTTTTTCAACAAATGCAAAAATAAAAAATATGTCTTCGAGACTCATTTAGACATCTTTCAGTCAGTCTACGACAAACATTTCAGATCTGTGCGTGCCTTAGAATTTGATAAGCATCGCATACAAACAAAAACTTCCTCTTACTAAATAGAAACAAAACAACCATGGCTACTCCATGGGCAACGGTTATCAAGACAGACACTCACAGGAACTGAGTGAACATCTAAAAGCCTATTTTATGTAGGAAGTCTTGTAATACAAAGTAATTATTGATAGTGACATTAGTGTAAGTCTATAGTTTTAGATTTGATTTTGCATATAATGGTAGTCAGTGCTTTTACTTTACCTATAGGAAAAGGTAAAAGGAAAATCATAAACTTCATATCTTATGCATAAATACGAAGTGAATGCTAGCATACTGTAGGTTTTACTTTGCGTTAATAATCGATTTGCACTCTTTGGGCTTTTCTGTTACTACTCGTGACTACCCAAATTTAACCATAATTTTCATTATTTTTTTTGTCTAGTTTCTAAATTCCTCATGACAAAGTCTGCCTAAGTCATGCTTTCACTAGCTAAGAAAAAGGTTTCTCGTAAGTGTAATTGGATCCCTTTATGAATATCCGAAAAAGGGAAGTCTACAAACTTTTGTTCATGGAAAGCAGTTTTATCCCTGCATTGTGTTTTTCCATTACAACAGCGACTGCCCTTGAAACAATGCCTCGTATCTCAATGGAAACCTCATTTTTTGTTTGGAGGTTGGGCTGCTCCGCTATATCCTATAAAATAATTCACTCAACCATTCAACGTTTTCTTTCTCAAATCTATCAAGTTTTTTATAAACAGTAACTGATGGCGCTCTTCTCTCTTTATACTTTTTTGTGTGTCTTTATTTGTAAAAATTACCACCAGCCATTCATTAAGCAAACAAAGCCATGAATGATGAATGCTATGGATTTTTTTTTTTTTTTTTTTTAAGTAAAACCTACAATGTCCGCTGCCATGGGTGAGTTGGTAGCGTGACTATCTTTCACCCTGGCGGCCTGGGTTTGATTCCCGGCCAGGTCGGGGATTTTTCCGTGGTGAAAAATTTCCTTCCTAGGTTCAGGGCTGGGTGTTGTGTTGTGTCCTTTCATTCCCATCCCGCGAGAGGCAATGGCAAATCTCCGCGGTATCATCCTTGCCTGAATCATCTCGGACAAGTCGTGGACATCACCCCATGGCTTTGTCCCGGGTCTGGACCTGCCTTCGGGCAGAACACTCATCATCATAATCATCGAAACCTACGAAGCAGAGTTCTATACTACACTTTATGAATACATTTCGCAGTTTATTGTAAGGCTTGAAGGAAAATGTAATCATGACCAACACTATTGATTTTATGCTAAGATGAAAAATTTTCCTAATGTTTTTATTCATACAAATCTTACAAGGGAACCGTATGAGGCGTCATGTCGAAACCTACCCTTAAATTTTGCATATCGACAGGCAGTGAAGGAAGTGAGAAAAATCCAGAGGCGGTATGCTATCCCAAAATTTTTCCCTAACTTACCTCAATTTAAGAAAGCACATTTCCTCCTTTACAAGATAATAATTATGTGATATCCACTTGGTGGTATTTTTAATTAACTTTCTTCATGAGTAACAAACACTGCTTTATAGATGATTACCAAGTAGGAGCACAACACAAGACTAGAACGTCATGTACTGCCGATTGACAGGCCTTTATTTATTTTACATCACAGAAGCCATTAATAACAGCAGTGGGTGACGGGATGCTAACCAGATGCCCCCAATCCTGCCATCTATGGTAGATGAGCAGCGGTCGGGTGGTAGGCCAGGGATGTAGAGCCATTGAGTTTAGTTTATTTACTTCAATAAAGATATTTTAAACGTATTTAAGACCTATTTAAACAATATAAAAGCCACATTTTTTTTACTGAGAAATATTTTTAAAACGTAGAATCTAGTGGTGTAGTCAATACGATAGAAACAAAAACCATCACAAAATAGTGACAATGGCTGCTGATGAAAGTGTATGAGTTGGTAAATAATCATGAAAAGTAATTATTATTTTACTCAAAGGAACATTAACAATTTGTATTAAATAGCCATTGATTTTCAGTGACGGTATGCTATTTCACTATTGAAACCAGTGCCGGTATGCCATTGGACCTTTAAAACCAGTGATGGTATTCCATACCGGCGCATACCGCCTCACTTCCCTCACTGTCGACAGGTCTTCATTTCAGACAGATACAGGCAAAACAGCTAGTCTTATGAATAGGGACTGGTCTCTTATGTTTTTACCTATTTTTTTCCATATTTCCAAAACAAAAAGCGCTCATACACTTTTTCGAATCATGTCCATAGGATTCACCCACATTAATTCTGTGGTACCTAAAAACACCTAAATGGGGTATAAAAACCTAAATATACCTAAACGGGATATAAAACCTAAAATATCTAATTTAAGCTAATTTATTGTATTTTTTGTTTGTCAGTTGAGAAATCAATATTTTGTGAAGAGACAAAACTTTGTTGGGTTGAAATTAATACCACCAGCGTTCCGTTCAACCCACTGTCGTCTAGGATGGACAGTATCTAGAGAGGAAGTGCAAGAGTACTGGCGTATTCCTTTTAAAATAATCGTACGAACAACCATTGTTGCCGTGTATGAACAACGATATACGAGTAGATTTCTGTTTTAAAGCGGTTGTTTGTCTTTAGTACTGACCTGTTATTCATATTGAGTGGTCACACTGTGAGTTTTAAGAAGACGTGTTAATTATGCCAAAACAAATGAAATTGAGTTTATTACGGCAGGCAATCTTATTTTTACTGGTTCTTTGGATGTTTATGCTTTCTTTCTTCAATTGTGTAATATTGTCCTAAAGCCAGTTTACACAAATTTAAGTCACTTTTGTTAAGTTAAACTTTACAAGTATTATTTTTATTGAATCCTATGTAGCACATTCAAATTCATTAAACCAATTATTCTACCCGAAAACTATATTTTGGACAAAAAACCTAAAAAAGAACTATTTCACCTAATGGAAAACCTAAAACAGTGTTTTTAAAAACCTAAAAATCCGGTCCCTACTTATGAACTGTAAGTGAGTGAAAACATGTTATGTTGCATAAGGGAGCTCAGCTCACCTGAGTAGCCTGCATACGATCAAGGAGGGGAGGAACTACCTTGTTACTCGTTTATAGATAATTATTTCTTATCATTTCCGTATTTTAAAACTATATAACCTGTATAGACACTGATTGCTAGTGTGTGTGTGTAGGTGTTATACAAGTGCGATCACTCGACTTGCATGGTTTTTATGCCATTCTAGTGCTTCAATCAAGTTGTTCTCAATGTTGACATTTATTGTCTTTAAGTATTAAGAACTCTGGCTATCTCGTTATTATATTTAAAACAAATAATTGAACTAATTTGAACAGCACACGAGATTCACTTTGCTAACCCTAAACACTTGAGCAGAGACTCCTTTACTTCACGACATCTACTGGAATACAAAATCTATTAATGACAAGAAAGTACATTTATGTTAATCCAAGTAAGAATCAGTTGAAAAATTTTATGTCATAACCGGGATTTGAACACGGATCTTCGGCTTAACGCGCCGATGCTCTACCATTGAGCTACCATGACAACATGCCAGTCTGACATCAAATTCCTCAACTGATTCAGAAGACATTTGTAGGTCGCCATTGGATATGTGTTCTCAACGGAGAAACCTCCCGTGGTCTGCCTTGTCTTCTGAATCAGTTGAGGAATTTGATGTCAGACTGGCATGTTGTCATGGTAGCTCAATGGTAGAGCATCGGCGCGTTAAGCCGAAGATCCGTGTTAAAATCCCGGTTATGACATAAAATTTTCCAACTGATTCTTACTTGGATTAATATCCCAGACATGGATTTAATGTGTATTTCCTTTCCCTCCACATTTATGTTATTATTATTATCATCAACATCATTTCCTTCCAGTGCATTCGCATGTTTCACCTTGTTTTTTACGTTCATCCCACAAACACGTTTGCTTTTGTAAGAATCCAGGAAGTGCAGTGTCAAGTACCTAACTTAAGCTTTAACTTGTGCGCAGTTGCCCGAGGCAATGCAGAAGATGCACGACCGCAAGAACATCGGCAAGATAGTGCTAGATCCTGACATGGAACCCAAACCTAAGCCGGCCACGCCTGCCAAGGGCAAAGCAAAGGCCGACAAGGAAGACAAGAAGAAGGAAGAGGAGAAGAAGGAAGAAGAGAAGAAAGAGGAAGAGAAGAAAGAGGAAGAGAACGGAGCAGAGCAGCCTGCAGCAGGTAGGCTTCTGCTAAACGTTTCAGTCATTTCAGTCAGTACAATGCTAGGGAACTTGTCCAACGCTTTCTTGCTGTATCTGTTGTAAGGTATAATAAAATATACCATCTTAAACAACACAGGTTTACTCGCAGCGTGCACAAGCAAAGGGTAAAACTGAACCGTAAGCACATGTTACTATAATGATAGTTTCTGATTGGGCCTGTATGTCATTGTGGAATTTCCACAGAACAAAGCCGCAGCCTCTGTGTCAAGTGATTCCTCTTCATCCATTATTGCAATATTGTATGCATTGTAACATAATCGTGTAGGAGGTCTAAACTCTCAGGCCCAGGTTCAAACTCCATTGTCGGTCATCTTGACTTCGATATTTACTCACTTTGGCTCATCCTGTATCGTAATCATTACAAATAAAATAAGTCGTCATGTTTACGATAAATATATCTATCATAAAATAAATTCATTTGGGTTGGATTCTCGACACCAGTACGTAATGGGTAGTTAGTATCCAAAGTACTGTCCATTCCAGATATCTTGAGATAATGTATGTGACCCTGGTTTCAATGCTCACATGCCCCTGCAAGATATCCGGAATGGACAGTAGTGGCCATGTGATTATTTATATTGTTGTTGTTGTTTGTGTCCACAGAGGAGAAGAGCTCCAGTTGAACACCAGGGTTGACCAAAGCTACACATCTGTGCTGTGTTATATTTTTGTGTAAGATATTAGCATAACGTGATTATTTTCTCAATATGGAAGACTGTATGTATGTGTGTGCGTGCGTGCATCACGTCCCCGATCGCTTCTACACATCTCACACGAAGAGAACTAGGTTAGCCCCACCGGCCGCAACTCGCATTCTATTCCACATTAGTCGCGGCTACTAGAGCTGGGAAATATCTAGACACTTTTATATCTAGCGGAGAACTGGCATAGAGAGAGTTCCTGTATAATGGTACAGAGACATTGGCACACACGCTGCGTAAAGAGAGTCACACATCGCTTGAATACACCTAAGTTATTAATTACAGGAGGTCACGGTTGTCTTTACTACTATAAAGGGACTCTAACGTAGAACTAAGGCTCGTGGTTGGTAAAGTAGACAAATTTTATAACAATGTGTTCATATGAGCAACGAAACGTTGCTTGCAACTTGCGGCTCGTGGGGCGCCCTGTCATTTATTTTTGTGATATTTTGTAATAATGGCATCTACCTCTGACCGCTTTGGATGTTCATATAGTCGCTATTTCTGTGTTCTCGATGTAAGACTGATTTGTTCGCTTTCACATTCTGTTCCCTTTCCCCGACGTGAGCAGGCTCAATAAAAACATGGCGTTGAATCACTCTCGGTGTTTTCTAGTTCCTAACAGAGTTGCTTTTCATACCAGCTGTTGCCTTCCTCGGCACTCGAATCCTTACTGATTAATGTAGTAAACAAGAAAGTCTGCTACTTTGCGTTTACAAACCCCTACGAGTTGTACAGTTTGTGTTGTTTCCAATACAGACATTTATATGTTAATTCCTTAGTAAGTGAAACTGCTGACTGGATTTCTGGAAGCCCTTCAATCTGCAACAAGTTTACAAGGTAAGCAAATGTTTTGATGCATATATAATATGGTAGAATATTTTCATAGTTTCAGTTACTTAAAGATGTCCTTGATGGACTGGCTCCTCTGATGGGATTTACAAGTGTAATTTCAAAGATTTGTCGTTAAATAATTTTCATTTTGCTTTCTGGGTATGAAGTCTACCAAAAGGCTGAGAAAATAAACAATCAGTGATGGGAAGTAATTGAGGGAAAAAATAATAGGATTACAGTAACCATTCCTTTTTTGGTGTCCTTGTAATTGTTACTTTTTAAAAATGTCATTTTTACTCGTAATTTACTTCTGAAAATAAAATTGTAGTAATCGAAATGTATCAAATTGGGAATTTGGCAACGTTGCTTTCTTCTAATCGCTGGCACTCACTGTAGAGATGGTGAACTTTGCGTTCTTTTTAAGCCGAACATAAAGTGCTTTACAGTTGCTGCAGCATCGCCTTACAGTTGCGAAGTCAGATGTCGCTTTACCGGTTTTGCTGCATGGACTGTCATGGCCATTCTTTTTTACACTTAGTTTCTGTAGCAAAACTGAAGCGATGCAACATTCAACATTTATTGACTAATACCTAGCCAGCATTTTTGCGGCAAAACATCATGATGGGGACGCAACATCAGCTGAGATGAGCGGAAGTCTAATGTATTTTCTTATTTCATTGGCGACCACAACCAGAGGAATTTATACAGGGGACAATACAATATGTATGTTTTTCATTCATTTCAAGACTTGTTCAAAAAATTAAAATCACTGCTCTCAATCTATAAAATTTATTTATACCTTTTCTTTGGAAGAAGTTGTGTTCCATGATATGAAACTAACCTGAACTCCAAAGTTTATTACCGAGCAATGGAGGCTCTGCTGTGTGAGAACCAGTGATTTGCAACAAGGATTCTGCATCCCGGTATTTGACTTTTCTAATTGTAATCTTATCTAATCTGTTGTGAACAAATTCCACTGTTGCAATACAATGCCACTCTATGGGTTCTGCTGCATGAACTGTCATGGACTTCTTTTAACCCTAGTTTGCTGTAGGAAACCTGAAGCACTTAACAGGTTTGGTTTAAAAAGGAACGCAGAACAGGATGCATTGTTAAAATGTCATTGGAATAACTGTGTAAATCTTCATTATTTGATGTTGAAGGATTATGCATAATATTGTCCCCCCCCCCCCCCCAAACAAATAAACAAAAAGGAATTTTTAAGTAGTTAGTAAAGTATTGGTTTAGGTTAGGTGGCTCTAGGCCATTAAGCATGAAAAAGATATAAAAAGGAGAGGAAGGTGCCAGAGAACTTACCAATTGGCAGGAGAAGCTGGTCTTCAATTGGTGCTGGCTCTGGTATCATAGAAACACATAAAAAGAAAGAACAATAAAAACGAAAATTTTCGGACAAACTTTGCCCTTTGTCAATCACTTAGAGAATGGAGCTTGAAGCTCCATTCTCTAAGTGATTGACAAAGGGCAAAGTTTGTTCGAAAATTTTCGTTTTTATTGTTCTTTCTTTTTATGTGTTTCTATGATACCAGAGCCAGCACCAATTGAAGACCAGCTTCTCCTGCCAATTGGTAAGTTCTCTGGCACCTTCCTCTCCTTTTTATATCTTTTTCATAAGTAGTTAGTAAAGTAATTTGTAATTGTAATTTGCCCATCACTGTTCAAACAATGAAGCTGAATTACGAGGACTGATAAAACATAAATGAAAGCAGAATAACAAGAAGGTCAACACAAACATACAAAATACAAAACACTATAAAATAAAAATATAATAGCAAATAAACGGAAAGAACAAACCAAATGGCTGGTGGGTGGAAGTTACTTTACTTAGCATAATAATAAACAAAACCCAAAACTATAAAACTAAAGAAACCCACCAGCAAAATAGAAAACGCTTACCATCTCTGCACACCTTGAATTTGTTGAAGTAGTTGGAAACTCTGATGCACATGGCAGTCAAGCAAGAGATGTTAGTATTATCGAAAGAAAACCTGAAAAATAAGCAAAGTGGGAATGCCCTAAAATATACTGTTGGCCATGGAGAAGAATGTGAGTGGGGGATGTGGGGAAGGTGGGTGGTGTAGCTTGGGATAGACCCTCTTGTTTTAGGGACAGTCCTTGTTTAACCCAGATAGCGCGGAATTATTTTTAACACGTTTTCTTTTATTAAATTGCATAAAACACTTCATTTTAACTAAAGATTCATACAGTAATGCGATTTATTCTTGTAACTTACATACTTCCTGAAATAATGCCCATGCTCCTGGAAGGACGTCAGCGTAATGCACATTGAAATTAATAACTGAAAATAATTAAATACTTTTCTTCGAGTACTGTATTGTCAGTTATTCACTCTGCTTTGTGTGATAAGCAACAAAACATGTTACATGAAGTGACACAACACATTTCATGCACTGAGTTGTAGCTTTCTTGTGACATTGTCGGCAATGGAGCTGTTTTTTCTTTCCTGTAACACTGTCTGGTGGTAGGTCGGCAACATAATGCTCCAATCTTCGAAATGAGAATCGGCCTTTGATGAACCCGATGGCCGTCCTCTTGAAGAAACCACTCTTCTGTTCAACTCCGAAATAGCAGTGACTATTCTTCGGCAAAAGGATAGATGGTCTAATTTACCGCCATCTTGCCGGTAAAGTTGCCACGCATTTTGCTCCGCAACATCGATGCAATGCGCAACGATAGGGAAATACCATTTCTTGCCTCTGATTGATACACGGTACAAAGAAATGTTTTGATCAGCTCTGTCAATGCCTCCCATGTTTGTATTATAGTTGTGGATGACTTGTGGTTGATTGATACTAATTTGCTTTTTTTGCTTCTGCGAATAGCGATATACCTGACGAGTTGGTAAAACTCTATCAAAGTTAGTAGCCACATTCACCACACTATTATCATTCCATCTAGTGATGAGGACATTGCTTGTGTCATCAGACCTGAAGTCATATGTACCCCGTGGTGTTTTCTTCAGGTCTTCACTGTTGGTCATATCTCACTCTTTCCCAATTCTATTGGCTCTTATGGTTCCAGTGGTTGAATAGTTCTAGGAGTTGTAGTTGTAGAAGATGAGGGTAGTGTGATGGAGGGATTCGAACACATAGATGTTGAAACCAAAGCTGTTGTCAGTGCATGTGGAGTTCCAGGTAAATTTGAACAAGTAGCAACAAGTGCATTTAGTTGACTAGCTGGGACATTTTCAATCCTTGGGGCTTCCTCGTCACCAGAATCTTCATCAGTTATATCATCTGTGCAATTGGTAGGGGGTAGTACAGCTACATCTATACCAGTTTCAGGTATATCATTTCCTTCGGCATTTTCTAGCATATCCTTGAGTTGAATTAGAGTTACTGGCTGCCTAGAAAAAATATATGCGGTATTATCAATATTATTTCTATCGTACTTATCAATATTTCTTAGTTCCTAAATATATTGTAGGGCCGCTTATAAAGGATACGACAGTTAATTTGACACAAAGAAAGATATATTCATGTCATCTTCACATTAATATTTACTTACGGCTATTTTTTTACAATATTGAAACACCTGGTTTTCATCTTCAAAAAAAAAAAAATTCACAGACAAATTTTTAGTCTCACATTACGCTGACGTCCTTCTGGAAGGAAGGGTTACAAAAGTGGGCTGTGGGACCTACAATATTGTTCGAAATGTTTGTTTGGTGAATCATTATGGTAAAAGATATATTTGAGGCAATAAATTGATAACAATTTCCAACAAAAGAATAAGAAGAAACGTACAATACATACCCATCTATCCGAAGGTCTTCAATATATTCCATTTCGTTAGAAACGTAACTTCACAGCTGAATATCACCACTAATCTCTCAACAATGAAACTGAAATAACATAAATATTAAAGCATGTAGCTTCTAGTTACGAAATGTGACGCTGCACTCGGGCGAGTAATTGAAGAACCTGTGAAAAATAAACATGTTACCTACTGCCGTTCTCATCCTTCTGGAAGGACGTCAGCGCTATCTGGGTTAAGTGACGGGGGTTGGTTTCAGTGCCTTAAAGCCTTAAGGATGTTACAGTATAATTATTATTATTATTATCATCATCATCATCATATATTGCAAATAAATGTTTTGTGTTAGTTTATTATGATTATGAATTGAGTACGTACAATATTCAATGATGTCCAACAAGAAAACTATATTAGTGGATACATATATTTCAAGATGTTTATGTATTATATACTATATGAGATTAAAACAGGAGTCCACATGCTACAGGGTATATATATATACGACTGGAATGCTACTTTCTAAGATTGTGTGGAGGACGGGAAAAATGCCTGTCCATCTGTCTGTATGCACAATATCTTGAATATGCTTTATTGGATTTTCATCAAACTTTGTATATGCATTTGTAACGTCCATGGGAAAAAGCCTATTGATTTTGGACCAAATCGGTTGACCTGTACTGGAGTAACGACTAACGGGCACATCCTTTTTAAATGGGAAATCATCACTACACTATAAAGCTGCGATGCACTGCCTTCTTTTGCTAACCATAACCACGGTCTCTCACCTTAGTAAAGACGGCATGATATACGCATCATCTATAGCAGGCCGGGTTTGCTAGTGAAAATGCATAAATTATTGAATATGTTATGCTGAATAATGCCAACAGAGAGTCTGTCCAAGTGTCTAAATTTCCCAAAAATGAATCCAGATGGCTTAAATGCAATTCCCAGAGAAAATTTTATACCTTGAGATAACTCATGGTAAGTAAACACACATTAATGATAAATATTTGTCAGTATTTTGTTAAACCCATTCGGTGGTTTATAGTTTGTGAAGGGTATTTATTTACATTACGCTAATGAACTGCTTACAAACGTACTAATATAATATTTAAATAGGGCACTATATTAATAATAAACAATTATGTTTAAGACAGGCCTGTATAACAATATTAATAGTACAAAGTCTGTGCCATATATATCAGTTACTCTGTTTATATGGCATTTTGCCAAATCCAAAATTGATAATGGCGCATAGGTTGAAAATGTTTTTTTGGTTGGGAAGGAGAGATTTATGCAGAGGGTTCACTGTTGTGTGGTTGCTAGGGAAACAAAAGAAAGATTGTTGGTTTGGTTGGAATGAAAAATTTTGTGAACAAAATGTGTAGTGGTAATGGAAGTTGGAAATGGCATTCACAACTTTGAAGATATTGACAATATCAACGGCAATATCCCTGTTGGGGGAGTGCAGTTTGCGGATCATCCCCAAATAGACATTGTTTTGCATATCCATAACCGACCACAAAGCTTATGCACCAAGATCAAAGTTTTATGCGAAGAAGGTCTTTACTTCCTAGTAGTCTTGATCGTGCTGTTGCCAACTGAACTCAAGTGGGCTGATCTGTTAATCGCATTCCTCACAACACGACTTGTATTCTCTTTCCTGCACGAAGCTCGTGCCAACAAGTACGTCTGGCCGTCAGTCATTCACTGCATTCTCCTCATGATATTTTTGTTCGTTCACTGGTACTACCAAGCAAGGTAAGATGTCATTATTTGAGTACATATCTCTCATTTTTATAGAAATAGGTTGTTGATCTAGACACACCTTGTTCCAGGTGCCCACAATTATTTACTCCATTGCTAAAACATTATATTTATTAAGTGCCAGAATGGTGAGATTGTGTGGGGAAAATTATGATTTACTTCTTTATTTTAAATTCCAAATTTTTTAAATATTTATTAATTTCATGTAATGATATTTGAAGTTTTCTTATTGTGATGATCATCCACGAAGGGTAGGGCTGGAGTAATTTTGTACTGGGTTATTCATAAAGATGAACCCAATTTCATTAATTTGTATTGAATGAAGTATAAATTGGAGATGAACAATATACATACTAATATAAAGAGGAAGTTTCAAAGTTTTTTAACTCGGGTTATAAATGTTCAATATGTCCCCCTCTGCTGCACGGCAAACATCTAACTCGTCCCACACGCCATACAGTTGGTTGGGGTATTCCTAGTTCTCTACTAGTTCTATTGGTTGATTTTCTTGGACTACGAACAAAGCTGTCTTTTATTCGTCTGATGGCATCCTCTGACATACGCTGTCGGCCCGGACTTTTTCCTTCGCAGAGACATCCAGTTTGTTTAAATTGCTTAAACCAATGGCTTATGCTTTTCCTAGTAAGTGGTTCAGTGCCAAATTGCCGACAAAATGCCTGCTGCACTGTAACTGCCGATTCACTTCTTGCAAACTCAAGAACGCAGAAAACCTTATGCTGCATAGTAGCCATCTTACTCACAACTAACAGTGACAAGAAATGCCTGCCTATTGACGCAAGCAGCCATTTACACAACAATCACGCTACAATCACCGTCCAAGCGGTGGAAAACAAAACTTTGGAACATCCTCTTTCATTCGGTATGTAGAATGTTAATATCCAATTCGTATTTCGTGAAATACAAATTAATTAAATTGGGTCCATCTTTTTGAATAACCGTGTATTTTAGATGGGGGCAATGACGATCCACAGTATCATTAATACGGACTCAGTTTGCAATCAGTTGTTATTTGTAATGGATTTTAGTAATTTCTCACTCTAAATCCTGCATCTTCATAAATTGCTTTAATGCAGCACTTATTCTGCTTTTAATTTAAATCATCATTGTTCTCTTTCTATTGTATCGAGTGCTTTTTCAAAATCAAAACTCCAATATAATTTACCCTGACAATGTGTTAAATTTGAGGGTGGGTTTTGACATGACAACCCATACGGTTACCTTGTGAGTACTTCTCCGTTAATGTTTAGACATCAGTATTTTAGCTTTTCCACGTCGCATCACAGCAGCATGAGCAAAATTCTGGTCCCTTAAATTCATCCTCCTAGATCATTCATACAAGGTTCACCTAAAGGCCGAAGTCATGAACATGTGCATACTCCCGGTTTTAATATATGGAGCACAAACATGGAGCTTAACGAAGAAGCACAGACAAGCCATAGAAATCTGTCAGAGGAAAATGGAGAGGAAAATTTTAGGGATCACACTAAAAGATAGGATACCCAATCATGTAATACGCAGGAGGACAGGTATGAGGGACGCAGCAACCACAGCAAGCCGCCTAAAATGGAGATGGGCAGGGCACACCATGCGACTACAACCCACCAGATGGACATACAGAATAACTTCATGGGACCCTAGGACAGGTCAAAGGCACATAGGAAGACAGAAAACACGCTGGTCAGACGACATCAGGCACACCTTTGGTAACCGATGGACGACGCAAGCCAAGGATCGTCAAACCTGGAGACACCTTATAAAACTTAACTTGGACACTATCAAAGACTGATCTCTCCCGGACTAGCTACCCGGGTCTGCAAGAACCCAGCTACCTTTCATAGAAAGAGGCCCTTGCCCGATAGGGATGTTACGGGCTAATACTAATACTAATTTTAGCTTTTACATTAGAAAATTGTCTAATTGTCTCATGAAAGTTTATTTTCATAGCCAAATTACTCTCGATGTATAACATTGCTAGTCCATTTAGTCTGATTTGGCTCATTGTTGAGCGCAAATAGTTTTTGATTAATTTCAGTTTTGAAAAACTTCTTTCACAAGTTTCAAGTGAAATGTAAATAGTTAAAAACAAAAAAGGGCCTTGTTTGTTTTGGAAAAATATACTGCCTCGTTTTACAAAATCAGGTGGAAAATTAATTTTTATTTAGGATGGGGCATCAATGGGGCCCCCATAATAAGTGGGGCCCGGGGCAGACCGCCCCACCCTAGGAACACCACTGAAGACACTACTACAGCGCATACTGAAGATCTCTCATTAGATTTAATTGAAGAAGTGTTTGAAGGTAGGGTAACGAGCAAGATCTCCAGATCTTACTGTATGTGCTTATTATGTTTGGGAGAACTTAAAAAATAAAGTGTTAAATTGAAAAACTGAAAGAGAATATAAGAAGAGAAAATGCAGCAATTTCACAAGAACAATTTGTGCGTGTGAATGCAAACTTCCTTAAATATGTCAGAAACGTTTGGCGGAGGAAGGAGATCATTTTCAACATCTTCTATCACAAAGGTAGGTGATTATTCTAACTGTAGGCCTAATTCAAAAATCCGAGTGCTTGAATTGAGGGGTAATTTACATGAGCCTTTACTGGCTGACGACTTGCTTCCAGGCCACCATGCAGACTGTGCATTTTCAGAACATCGCAAAAATGTGTCTGTACATAGTACAATTGATATTGGACAAATCGGAACTGAGGAATGTGTTCACCACAAAATGGTCAAATTTATAAATTTTTGAAATTAAGTATATCTTGTTCAGCAATTTCCCCTCATTAATTTGATATATTTGCTTTTTAAATATGACCAGTAGTTATTTTGATATTGTACATTTTCTAGTCACGCCCCTCTTGAATCTGTCAGAGAACCATTTCCTGTGTCAAGGTTGATTAGCTGCATCTTCAAGCTCAAGAGAACAGCTGATGTGGCAAACATGCAGCTCCTGGCATAGATGAACTTACGGAGGAGAAGATGCTGGAAAAATATCTTATGGTAAGGCTCAAAATGTGAATGGCTCAATATGAAAATGGTGCCCTAAAGAGACTTATCTAGAAAAGAAAATATTGAATTTATGTGTTATGGATGCCGTACATCACTGGAAAATTGAACATGAGAGTGAATTAGAATTATATAGGAGAATGGGAATCGACCCACGAACTAACACATTAGCCAAGGAAAAACAAGAAACTGGCGACATGAAACAACAGAATTAGAGGGAGTTACACTATGCATAATGGTCCGGTTTTCCACTGTACGTCACAATAATGTCCTGTCCAGTCATCCGATGAAGACCCGAAGGAGAGGGTCGAAACGTCATGTTAAGATACTGCATCCACTGGTAATCATTCTTTTATCTTTCGTTTTTACTTTTTTAACTTTTATTATTGAGAGGGAGTCACATATGATGCTGGAGGTTTCTGATGAGTTCAACTTCAACGGCCAGTTACCCTAAATTGAGTTTGGCAATGTAATTTATCAGCAAAAAGTCACATTCAGCTTGATATTTAAAAGCTAAAAAAAATCATCTAGAGTCTGAATTAAACTAAAATTTGATACAGTTTAACAGTAAATTATGAATTGGCATACTATGAAAAGTTGCATAATATTTATACATTTTTTGTTTTTTCAAAATGTGATACTCCGATGCTGTGAAGTAATAGATTTCAATAAAAATTCAGTCCCTAGAAAAATGTTTTCGCTATAATATAGTGAAAGAATTTTGAAAATATTTGCATTAGTATAGGAGATATGTTTTCCTTTTCTTTAATTTTTTTAAAACAACATATATATTTTTTTTGCACTTTTTTTTAGTAAAATCCCTTAATAATGAGTCAATGAACCATTAAACAAAATTTAAAGACATTAATTTAAAAATTAAAGCGTTTTGCCTTTTAAGATCTAAAACTAAACTAAATCAAACATAACTAAGAATTCACAATTTCGATAAACAAAAATCAGTCCCTAGAAAAATGTTTTCGCTACAATATAGTGAAAGAATTTTGAAAATATTTGCATTAGTATAGGGCTTTGGAAACTATATTATAATACTGGGCTTGAACAAATTATGATACTATCGATGTAATTAATACATTTGTGAAAATAATTCTTGAAGAATAAAATCCACGAAAATAAAGCAGTCACATAACTTTCTCTACCCTCGACATGGAAAATATTTTTTCACTTCACATTCTGATGCAGAATAAGCGGTCATATTGCAGGGACAGTGAGTATGCTATATTGGAAGTCGGTAACAAATCCTATCCACTGATATGTCACTCATAGCTGTAGGCAGTGGCGGTTTCTCCTATAGTGCTGCAGTGCTACAGCACACAGCTTCTTTTCTGCTCGTCGTATAATGTTATTTTCAAACGCAATACTATATTTTCTTTTACTTAGATTTTGAACTTGGCGCGTCCACGTGAGAATTCCTTAGCTGACGGAGAATGGAAGTCAGTACTGTGAATATTATCTTTCCTGCTTCGTGAATGCATTTTGAAAACAGCTCTTCTCTTGTAGGGTGTGACGTCATGCTTAAGCTTGCCTTTATGGCATGTAAACTGGTTTCAACATACAGAACGGGCTGCCGCTGAATTGCGTTCACGAGATCTTAAGGCGACTCACTGGAGCGCTGTGATCTCGCCACAGATATTGACACAAACGACACTTGCCGCGACATCTGTTGGAATATAGTTGAAACTGTAGTTCTGGTTTTAGCCACTAGAACAGATTGAAAACAGAACTGAGTGTTTTGTATGAAAGAAATGATTACAGGAAAATTGATGGAGCTGTTCCACTACTATGATTAAAAACAATTTGGTAGGAACATTCTCCGAAATAACAAAGCTTCTCAGGATTATAGTCACCACTCCTATTACCACAGCAGAACCAGAAAGATGCTTTTCTACCCTGAAAAGGATAAAGACACTCCTAAGGAATACCATCACAAGAACGTCTTACAGCTCTTGCAATACTTTCCATAGCGAAAAAGATGGTTGCAAACATGGATGGATTCAACACGAATATCATCGATAACTTCTGTAGTAAGAAGGAACGTCCCATGGACTTAATTCTGAGACAGTAATTATTTAAGTAAACCTAAACTAAACTCCGTGGCACGACATCCCCGAGGGGACAAGGCCTACCACCCGACCACTGCGTCATCTACCTATAGATAGATGGCAGGATTGGGGGCATGTGGTCAGCATGCCAACACCCACAGCCGTTAATGGTGGTTTCCATGACCGGAGCCGCTACTTCTCTATTAAGTAGCTCAATATTTTAAGTTTGCTGTATGAAATGGTATTTGCAGCACACTCTCGTTTTGAGCCACGAGCCGCTACTGGCTGTAGGCTTTGTATTAGTTGAGAAATAGGTCTAGGGATGTTTATCAGAGGCCCTAAGCATATAAAAGAAGATAAAATGGGATGGAACATTTTCAGTCCTACGCGTGCTTTAGCCTATATTATGTCCCAGGTTTTTGGGAAGGAAAATATGAAAGTGATATTGAATTTCTTTTTTACTTCAGCCCCGAAACGGTTGTATGGTAATATGAGAGTGAGAAATACAATTTACTGTCAAGACAATACACTCTTATGTAACCGGAATTTCTTTTTCTTCTTATTTGCACTCCTACCAGGCATGGTGTGTAGAAGCAATGGAATGCAACATTCGACATCCTCTATGAGCCATAAAAAGCTATATCTAGCGTTTTCTGAGGGAATAGTCTGAGTGTCATATGTCGTTCTTCCTCACTTCGAATTCTATATACATATTATATAAGGACCTAGAGTTTCAACATCGAAAGTCCTCCATAATTAATTTCATATTACAAAATACAAAACCCGGGCGACGCTGGGCCTTTTAAGCTAGTTTAAAATAAAAATTGGTGATCCAGACAGAATCTATAAAAAGTTCATGTCCCATGCTCATGTCTTTCCTGTGTCTTCTAATAAGCAAGAATTTTTGCCAGTTCGCTCTCTTAAACAGTTGAATGCATTCCTGTGAAGGTTTATTCGTACCTGAGGGCAGGGCCGCCACATCTCGGGGTCGGGCCCAGGACCATCCTCATTCAGTTGTCTCTTCCCTTCTCGTTACTCGTGTAACAGAACATTTTATCAAACTTTTCCAGTTTTCCATAAAATTATATCACATCACGGGGATCCAGTGGGGCCCTTTGGTGCCCGGGCCCGGGTCCTTTGGGTCCGGCAGCACCCCCCATGTGGCGGCCCTGCCTGAGGGGATTTGGCATTTCCAGTCCTAATCTATTTCTGTGGTTGCTATGGGAAACAAAAGAAAGATTGTTTATTTGGATGGAATGAAATTGGTTGTGTTGGGTACAGAGGTACAAGTCATAAAGTGGCTAGGAGACTGTAGGCTTCCTTGTGATATTTATCTGCACCAGAGACAAAAACGCTACAGTCACATTCTCAAGTTATCTGGTTCTCCATCATCATCTTGTAGAATTCCTGTTTGCATGTTTGTAAAGCAAGGTAAGGCTTATGTTGAAGTCATTCTCTTGTCCCGATACCAACTATAGGCAGAATCGTTGAGCATGTTGTCTGCAATCAGTTATACAATTATTTAAGTAGGAATAAAATCTTCTCAAACTTACAAATTGGTTGGTTAATCTGAGGCTTTCACGGCCGGAATGTTGATGATATTACAAATTGGTTTTCTCAAAAACAGATCCACAACCGATGTAGGAAATTTATCGAATTAAAAAATTGACAATCTTTTGGAGACCGAAAATTTGCTCAGACCACTGCTTGTGATTAAAGCAACTTTTGATTGTATAGACTTTCATATTCTTTTAGCAAAACTCAATTATTATGGTGTCAGTGGTTGTTTAAATTTCTTTGAGTCTTTCTTACATGGAAGATCCCTGTATGTAGACACAGGTAAAGAGCAGTCAGTAGATAAGAAGTAAGCTTAGGGGTACCACAAGGTTCCATTTTGGGCCTGATTCTGTTCATTTTAGTCATCAACAATCTGCCAGATAACTTTAGTCAGTCACTGACCGCAATGTTTGCAGATGATACAACTTTTTTAAGTACTGGATATTATTTAAATACTCTTAACAAGCTTGTGAATGGTCTGGTTTTGAATCAGGGCAATACTCAAAACCTTCTATGTTCTTTAAAGGGAAATTTTAATCAATATGGAAGTTAAGATACTAGGATTAACATGGACCCCACATTGAATCAATGTGCACAAAATTATCCAATGTAATATTTTTGCTTAAAAGCTTATCTGCTATGATGCCATTACATTGTTTACTTATCACCCATTCCAACTACGGCCTATTGCTTTGGAGAAACAGTAGTCATATAGACAGCATCCTGTTACTACAAAAAAGAACTTTAAAGTCGCTAAACCACATTGTGAGCCCCTCTTTATGTTTAGTTAGCTAAGCTGTTGCCATTTAACAGACTAGACAATTGGTTGATCTTTACAGTTTAAAAGAATATTTTAGCAGTGACAATGTCTATTGCATTTCTTTAATGTTGAACGATAATTGTATCTCAAACAGTGAACAGGTTCGCTCAGCACTACGTCCCAAGGTGCAGAAAATAAAACTGCTATGATATTTGCAGTAATGAAATTTTCCAGCACAGAAGACATTCAACATGGAATATAACAAAACTTGGTCCTAACCTAAAGTAACCACTACTTGTCTCAATGCAGCGTCTTTCATTCTCTTCCACATATCTTCATTACACTAAGAAATGTGATGCATGTATTTTTAATAATTTCCTACAGCATCCCATTGCATTCACCAGCGTATTATCCACATTGTTGTAATAATATATTCAATCATACTTAATGTTTACTAATAAACGGGAAAATGCGGTGTGTTTTCAGTTTTTATTGGTACGCAGGTCCGACGAGAGGGAGGGGCAGCAGCCCTGGGGCCCGGCCGTCCAGTTTTTATTTTTTACTTTCTAAATTTACTCTAAAATAAAATTGGTTATAAGTCAATAACAGCTCAAGTTATGTTTTATGTGTTTTTTTTGTCTGCATTGTCCTGTCGTATAATAATGACACGAAATTACTCAGTTAATCTGAAACTGGTTATTCTTGAAGAAAAATTTCTATTTTTGAAAAGTAGAAGCAGAAATCCTTTTGGACTCAACAGTAGGTCTCACTAACGTTCGGCATTTAAAATCATAATTTTCAAAAGATGAAACTGGTACATACAGATAAAATTGTTCCTAAATAGAATATTTTAATGTATTTTTCCGTTTCGTACCCGCCATCAGTTAATTGATTTGATCCAAAATCAATAGGCTTCGTCCCATGGGCGTAATAAATGGTATACCAAGTTTCATGAAAATCCGATAAAGCGTATTTGAGTTATCGCGCTTACAGACACACGGACAGACAGTCATTCAGACAGTCCTGTCTACCAGACAATCTCATAAAGTACCGGTACCATTCTGGCACTTAATAATTATGTAATATCATTACATAATCCTTTTGTTGCATACATTATAAAGGGCGAGTTGGTAGTGAATTTAATATTTGACGGGGGCCCGGGAAAATTTTTCCCTGGGGCCCTTGCTTTCTTTCCACGGCCCTGTTGGTACGAGCGATGAAAGAGAACCTTGCAGGGTTGATTCTAGTAGTGTCAGGTCCCTGGCTACTGCAGAGTAAAATTTGTTCATTTCTTGAGTTTGATTCAGATGTGATCTCTATACCACTGAGGCTAATAGTAATAGAATGGGAAAGCTTGTAGACAGTGAGCCATTTAATTAGGATACTTAATTATTGATATTATGCAAGTATTACTAATGATTTAAATAAGTGTTTATAGGAATCTGTAAAATTAGCGCTCAAAGGTTCTCTTGGGGATCTCCAATTTCCAGAATTTCACTCACTAAGCTTTCTTATCTCATTCAACATTTGGCAACCACTCCTTGTTAATATTATTTGAATTATGATAGATATATAAGCTTTAATGAACCACAGATTATTCTCATGTAATGTCCAACAGAGACAATAATCTGTGGTTCATGAAAGCTTATATATCTATCTTGAATGTTAACTGTACAATAACAGTGGGAGCCCGGTCACAAAAATCACTACTTAGTATTCTTCACAGTACTGCATATGACATAACTTGTCTGTCTGTGAGGTAGACCATTAGGGCAATCAGTCTTAGGAGAGAGGTTCCATCTGGTGCTGTGAATTGAACTCCGGCTTAGATCAGTCGGTAGAGCATTGGCACAGATAGCCAAAGGTCCTGGGCTCAAGTCCCAGTGTCGGAGGAATTTTTCTCCTATAATATTCTCTTGAATTATGATGTTTTCACTTAAAAGAAAGTGTCTGTGAAAAACACCAGATGGCATTGCTGTAATTGTTTCTTGTTTCTGCTCTTAACTTTCCTTCAAATGGCATTTCATTTTCATGGATGCTGCTACACAAAGTTTTGTGTTTACTGAGCCCTTCTAGAATGTATTTATGTCAGCAGATATAACCTAACTCATGTAGACTTTTGTTCTTGTGTTGTTTACCTTTTTGGACGGGATCAGTTGTTGGTGAGTCTCTGACTTGGTTGTTCAAAAGCAGTGTTCAATGTGATTGTACTCAATTTCAAAATAACACTCAAACCCAGTCTCACCATAATGCAGGAACACAACAAAGAAAGTAATGAAGTCTACAACAGAAATTTCTCACATGATTTGTTGGTTAGCTTTTATCTCCTGCAATTTTTCTTTCAGCTTATTGACATAAAACATTCTAAACAAAGAAATATGTCTCACAAATAGTATATTTCAAACATATTTTTCAATATGGTAAGAGTATAAAAAGAAGCAATTACTTGTGAGAAGGAACAGTTCCTTTTTTCCCTATGCATAAGAAAAACATAACTCTTATGAGATGTTACTGTTTCGCCGAAGAGGAAATTCTCTGTTTACTTTTCTGGCGATGCAGGATAGCACTGGTTTCTACTGTATGAACACCACGATTATCTTTTGTTTTATTTGCTAATTTGCATCAACATCATGGATGCATCAGACAACGATTCTCAAGCTATATTTGTGGAATTGTTGTGTAAATATCTAGTGATTTGATGGAAATTCCGATTGCCTGAATGAAGGCAAAATAAATTTTTAGCTCTACAAAAGATCAGAGAGAACTGTCAAAACTTGACTGAAAATCAATATGAAGACTCTGTTGAAGGCAAAAATAGACCAAAATAGAACAGGAAATAAAAAAAATTCAATTAAAATCTTGGGAGAAGACACTGTTTGACTTGCTCGAAGGAGATTCCATCCTGTAATATGAGACAACTGGAAGGTTAGTATTACATAAATGTGTGGTTTATTGAATTGCATCACTTCCCAGTGAGCTGTTTTCACCCGGCCAATTAAACTAATGATATGTTTAGGTGCTGTGTCAGGAGTTGGAGGAAACATATGATTGAGGAATCTGAAGAAACAAAACATTTAATCAGGAACTTCAGTGGCTGTTGATGATAGAACACTTAAATCTTCTGCGTTTGAAAACAGAGAAGTTGTTGTTGGAGAAGAATCAAAGAGAGAATATACTCATAATATTAGATTTCATGGAATGACATGACAGTCTTTCTGTATTCATCGGATTTATTTAAAATAAAAATGTATACCTAATGCATATCTTCATACTCTGTCTTAAGAATGGGAAACACGCTCCTTTTGGATACAGTTGTTGAATGATCTTTGTTCAGGTGTCATTAACCATGGAGTTAATGTTTAAATTCCTTGATACTGTATTTTGATGCACGCCGATATCTTCTGCAACTCCTGTTTGGAAAACATGTATCGCCTACATAACATAAAAACAATTTTCATTTTCTGTTCATTAGTAAGTGCACCACCTCGTGTTTCATTGCTAGCTTCTAGCAAGTGTTGTGCCATCCAATCAACATTTTCCTTCTCAAATCAATAGATTTGAAATCCTGACTTTGTAAATCTTTCTTCGACGCAGGAATCCCAAATATTGTGCCTTAATTGACACTTGTATTATTTGCTTAAGTGTGTCGAGGTCACTAGTAATATTTATTACTTGTACAAATCATAACAGGTAAAGATGGAAGAGACACCAAGTAACAGCACCGTCAGCTCGGGAAGCTATGGCTCTTACCCAGATTACTCAGACTCTCAGATATCAGAAGGCTCAGAAGACCATATCGAGGAGAAATTGCCTGAGGAATGGAACAAAGCCGTCGAGTGGCCCACCAACAGCAACTTCAGCATAGAGCTCGGCTTCACCAAGATAGACGAACTGATAGCGACGTGGGAGCGACGGGGCATTTGGAAGCATTGCATCGACTTCCTGGCCCAAGTGAAGGGCATCAGCTGTGACTACTACTTCTATGAGGTAACAGTTAGAGTTTTTGTTTTGCTCATAGGCTGGACTACTTCTACAGCTCAACAATTTGTGTGTTGTCTCCCCAGGTCATGTGGAGCATACCCACCAACGCGTTCCCCATCCCCCCTCTTACAGCGAGCGTCTTCTTCAGGATCTGTGTCAACCATCTGAAGGCCTCCAACATGCCAGTCCAGGTGAGTCACAAGTTATACTCTGCTGTCATGACTCACGCTACAATTTTCATTGGTGGTATGAAATTTGACCATTGAAACCAGTGCTTATATTCCATACTTATCATGGATGACGGTTGCCTTCCACACTTATATGGGTGATTCTTCAAATACGGGAAAATTTGGAGTGTGTAAAATCCAAATTTTTTACTTTGTTTAAAAAATCTCAAAAAAATCACAAAAATACTTCAGGGGTTACTTGATTATAATATGACACCAGCAGAGCTTAAATGTTTATATTTTTATTTATTTTAATTTCTTTATTTTTTTAAAGCCATGTGGATGACATCCGTGTACATGTGGATGGCAGAAGGCCACATCAATGACTAACTTTGGCAACAATCTGCTTTTCTTTATGTGATTTCATATTTTTCTCAGCATACTTCAGTTGATTTTGCATCAAATTTTCAAATTTGTGTGCATACTCCGGGATTAATGTAATTTTAACGAGACTGTGTTTTTATGGTTTTGGGGGAGGGGGGAATCAAGCAGAAATTCATTTAATCAGTTTTAAGGTCTTAAGTACAGGTCACAGACACCGCAAACACAATAGTATCCTACATTTATCATCTACATGACTTGAGAGTCATCCACATACCCCTTCATGAGACATGTAGTAGTAACGGATCCTGGTGTACTCCGAAGGCAAGCCATACCGCCAGGCATCACCAAATGCAAATAGCCAACCAATCACAGGCTCAAACTCAAAATCGTTTTGAGGCAATACTGGAAGAAGAAGATGATCGGGGAAATCAAGACAAACAGCAAAAACTTGTGAAAGAAAAAGGTAGGCCTAATGAAATCCTGCATATGAAGGTATGGGTCCAAAGGTCAAGAAAACAGAAATGGGGGAAACCAGGTGCAAAAACACAAGAGGTATTACAAGAGGTAAGAGGTACAGGCAAGCTGGAAGCAAGAGACCTGGAAAATGGAAGTGACAGTACAATATCAAGTGCGGGGGAAAAGGGAGAACAGCTGTATGAAAAACAGACCGCATTAATAATAGGAGACTCTATGGTTCGACATGTAAGTAAACACCTAACTGTGGATGCGAAGGTCTACTGCTACCCTGGATCAAGAGTAGAACACATGGAAAATATACTAAATAACAACAAGGAAAACCCAGATGTACTAATACTGCATACAGGAACCAACAATCTGCGCATATTACAGAAATCAGAGGGTATAAAGGAAAATGTGAACCATATAGTGACTGTAGCTAAGAAATTGTTTCCTCGAGCAAAGATATGCATAAGTGGAATACTTAGATGAAGAGATGGTGAAGATCTAAATTTCATAAATGCAGTGAATTCAAATTTTGACTTGATATGCAAGCAAAATAAATGTACATTTCTGGATGGCAACTCATGGATAGGTGAGAATGACCTAGGAAGAGATGGTGTACATTTAAACAGAAGGGGGACAGGGAAATTTGGAAGACTGCTGAATAGGGTAATTGAGCATCTTGATAAAAAAAACTAGCTGTGGTAGAGAGCGGTGCAAACATTCCTAAGGTACCGGTAACAGAAAAGGTGGAAGTGGAAGAGTTGAGGACTGAACTGAAATCTTTAGAGGTAGGCCTAAGTTATGAAGATGCTAGGGTAAAGATGAGTAAATATAAAGATCTAAATACAGTGTTTAAAGTGTTGCATATAAATGTCCAGTATATCAGTAACAAAAGGGAAGCCCTTGAACAATTGGTAAATGAACAATGTCCACAGATAGCTGTTATTACTGAGCATGGTTTAAAAACGGATCAAGTAAACCTGTATAATATTGTGAACTATACGATAGCAGGCTCTTATTGCAGAACAGTATATAAGAGTGGAGGTGTTATGATATTAGCAAGAAACAGTATTGAAGTTAGGCCACTAAAATTAGATAAATATTGTGAGGAAAAAGTTTTTGAAGTCACAGGAATCAAAGTTGAAACACATGAGGGTTCAATACTGATATTTGGTCTATATAGAGCACCAGCATCATCTATTAATGATTTTCTTAAATATTTAGATACCTTACTAAATGATTATGTAAAAAGAAATGTAAATATTATTCTTGCAGGAGATCTGAATGTTAATTTAGCAGACACTAGCATGTACAATAGGTTAAAAAATGTTATGGACAGTTTTGATATAATTGACACTATTTATGAACCTACAAGAGTTACTTTGCATACTGCAACCATTATTGATCACATAGCTACTAATATGAAAGGTAAAATAATGGATGCAGGTATAATTGATACATGTATTTCAGATCATACAGCACAATATCTTGAAATAAGTAACACTTGTAAGGAATCAAATCAGAGTACTACTAAAACATTTAGGAAACTAAATGAAGACAATATGAGAGCACTAGCCAACATGTTAAAACAAGAAAATTGGGAGGATGTTTATAATTCTGACAACATTGATGAAAAATGGGACATATTTTATAAATTGTTTAAAACATATTATGATGAGGCTTGCCCAAAAATAACAAAGAAAGAAAAAGTTGGAAATACTAAACTCAGAATTCCTAAATATATCACTGAGCTAAGGGAAAAAGCTAAAGACTGCTATTTACTGTATAAATCAACTTCCCTGGAAATATTCAGGTTAAAATATAAGCGATATAGACAGGAGTATCTAGATCAACTGAATGTAAATAGGCAGGAATATTATAAGCAAAAAATACAAAATTCAAGTAATACTTCTAAGACACTGTGGGAAATTGTGAACCAAAGGAAGGGAAATAAAGTTGGAAAACTTACAACTAAAAATAAATGAAGAAATTGAGAAGGATCCAGGAAAAATTTGTGAGCATATAAACCAATTCTATTTGAATGTAGTACAGCCAATAAAGGGAAATAGGAGGGAAGTAAATAGCATAACTGTTAAATCAACAATATACATAAAACCCACCGACATAGATGAAATTATAAAAATAATAAATCTACTGCCATGCAAAGTAACCTCAGGATGGGATGAAATTAGTCCAAAACTACTTAAAAACTGTAAGAATGAGATTGCTAAACCATTAGAACATCTTATAAATTATTCAATACAGAAGGGTATATTTCCAGATTGCCTAAAGATTAGTATTGTAAGACCTATATACAAGAAAGGTGATAAACTTGATATAAATAATTATAGGCCAGTAACCTTAACATCAGGGATTGGAAAGATATATGAACGAGTACTACTAGTCAGATTGTTAGATTTTCTCAATAAAGAGAATGTGCTTAATACATTTCAACATGGATTTAGGAAGGGTTTTTCAACCAAAACTGCAGTTAGTGATTTCATTCATCAGGTTGTTAGCTTACTTGAACAGAATAAAAAAGTGGGTACATTATTTTTTGACCTCTCAAAGGCTTTTGACAGTGTCAAGCATGAACTACTACTTGGTAAACTAGAAGAATATGGGATAAGGGGATTAGCTCAAGAAATCTGTAAATCTTATCTTGTGGGAAGAAAACAGATAACTGAAATTTACAATAAAGAGAATAACACTTTGTTAAAAGTTAGGTCATTACATGGAATTGTTAGATATGGGGTACCCCAGGGGTCAGTACTGGGTCCATTGTTGTTTCTGATATATGTAAATGATATTAATCAGCCAGATAAGTCATATATAACATCATATGCGGATGACACTACAGTAAATTTCTGGGAGGAAAATAAACTAACCCTAAGGGAAACAATGATCCTAGGTACCAATAAAATATTAGAATATTTTAGGTCTAATAATCTTATGTGTAATATGGATAAAACAAAATTAATGTTGTACACCTACTCAAATGAAGAAAATCATGAAGATAGACTTGTGATTGAAAATAAAAATTGTGAGAAGGTAGACACGCACAAGTTCTTAGGAATATGGGTAGATAGCAGACTAACATGGGCACAGCATATAGATGAGACATCTGCCAAAATTAGCAAGTCCATTTACATTTTGAGATTTTTTTAAAATTTATTAGCAAAGGAAGAATTGAAAACAATCTACTATGGGGTGATCTACCCACATCTCCTTTATGGGATTGAGGTTTGGGGATGTGCTGCAAAGGTGCATATGAATAAGCTAATGGTATTACAGATGAAATGTGTTAGAATTATTAGTGATTTAAAATGTAAGGAATCTTGTAGAACTGCGTTCAAGAAACAAAACATGCTAACAGTGTACTCATTGTATGTTTATAGAGCAGTACAGAAATCTAACAAAAAATAGTGAAATTCATTATTATAGCACAAGAAGTAGCTTAGATTATCATAGATATACATGCAAAAAGCAAATTATATTTAAGGACATAAGTGGAATTGGAACTATATTATACAACAAGCTACCTGTAGAAATTAAGAATGCTGACAAGAAAAATTTCAAAACAGTTCTGAAGAAATACTTAATAGAAAAATGTTTTTTATTCTTTAGACGAATTGTAATAACTGATTAGCACATAGGCCTATACATTATTATATTTTGATCAATCACACACTTTTATCCTTAGATCTAGGTTGTAGAAATTAGCTCTTAGTCTGTAAGCTTGACAATGTCAGAAACTTGTATCAGCAAGTTGATAAATTTCATTTTTCTTTCCGTTTGTGGTAATATTAATTTGTTATTATGAAATGACTTATCCACCTAACCACAAACCCAATGGACCAAAAGTTCAATAGATGCAACGTCATAAAGCCCTATAACATTATAATATTTACTAGATTTATGCACTTATACATTCTTATTTATGTATCACTATGTCATAAAATATAAGTTGGATATAAAATTATATAGTCAACATACAATACAATCACATTTAAGATAGCAAAGTGCTATATGTATTCAACTAAAACCTAACCATTAAAATATATACACTGATACAGATTTAATCACACTCATTGAAAAAGATCCCACTGATAAATACCAAACAGAAATCAAAAAGGCTATAAGAAATTCTGACTTTATTCTTACTGACAATGAAAGAAAATATGCTATCAACATGAAGCCTAGAATACCAATACTTCGATCTCAATTAAAAATCCATAAAAATGATAAACCAATCAGACCAATTGTGAACTTTGTTAATGCACCTTCATATAAAATTTCTAAAATAATAGGTAAAATACTACAACAAAGATTAACGCTTGAAAATAAATTTAATATAAAAAACACACTCGATCTGGTTAACAAAATAAAAAATATGAAACTTAATAAAAATGACAGACTCATATCACTAGATATAAAGAACTTGTACACAAACATACCCTTAAAAGAAACTATCAATATCATACAACAAACATTATCGAATAACGGTGATGGTGATACAGTGACAGGACAAATAACTTCAACGCTTGACATTATTTTGAAACAAAACTATTTTAAATTTGACGATAAAATATATATACAAGAAGATGGCCTGGCCATGGGATCGCCACTATCAGGAATCTTATCTGAAACATTCCTACAACACGTAGAAAAAGAATACATAGAAAAAATCATAGCCGATCATAAAATCAAAATATACTACAGGTACGTAGATGATATACTGCTAATATGTGAAGAAAACAAAATTAACAATATACTCGACGAATTCAATAAAATACACAAGAATCTAGAATTTACTATAGAGAAGGAAAATAAAAACAGTATAAATTTCTTGGATCTTAATATAAAGAGGGCTCACAACGCACTACAATTTAAGATCTACAGGAAAGACACTTACACTGATAATATAATAAATAATAAATCAAATCACCCAAATACCCATAAAATGGCTGCCTTCAACCATATGGTACACAGACTAATCAACATACCCATGACTAAACAAGATTATAATAAGGAACTAAAAACTATTTTACAAATAGCAAACAACAATGGTTACAAAGAATCGTTAATTCATAAACTTATTAGAAAGAAAAAGAATAAACTACAAATAACAAAAAATCCTACTTCGCTACTAACTCCAATAAAACAAGACAATGAAGATAACAAAAAATATGCCATTTTTAACTATACAGATAGAAAAATTCACAAAATAGTAAAGCCATTGCAACAACAAAAAATAAAAATAGCATATAAAACTAACAATAACTTAAAACACCTATTATACGATGTAAGCAGGAATAAAGAAGATAATTTTCTAAATAGCGGTGTATATCAACTAGAATGTGGAAACTGTAATCATGTTTACATAGGGCAAACGGGTAGGACTTTCAAACAAAGATTCCAAGAACACGTTATGGACTTTAAATACAATAGAAACAGATCAGCATTTGCCAAACATCTTATCAATAACAACCATGATTTACAGCCTATTAACAAAACACTTAAAATTCTACATAAACAAAATAAAAGCCGTAAATTAAACACATTAGAAAATTTCGAAATATACAGACACAGACATAAAATTATAAACGAAAACACAATAGAACACAATGAACTATATGAACTATACTCAGAACGTTACCCTATGACAAACAACACGTAATTTCTTCAGTATGACATTTATACTCAAGCACTCCACACGTCGGAAACTATCAGGTGAGTCTTAAGTTTCATCATACAATAGTTAAATATAAATGACTTCAAACAACAACAACATACTAAATGTTTTTATATATAAATTGTAGGACTGAAGATGATCTAAGGATCGAAATGCGCATATCCGCATGTAACAGAAGCCAAAACAATTGATGCAACGGAATACATTTACAAGCCGCCTACATTCCAACTATTTTTACAACTAGTGCACTCAAGTACTATTTTATTATTAACGACTTTGCTGAGAAGATTTCGGCAAAATAATTTCTACTGTTTTTATCGGATAGACAACTGACTGTCATATATTCAAGAAGAATTATATTTTTAATGACTATTGCTGGAAAAAATTCGGCATAAGTGTACTTATTTTAACAGATGACAACAGTGTGTTTTTAAAATCAGTGTGATTAAATCTGTATCAGTGTATATATTTTAATGTTTTATTTGCTGAGAAGATTTCGGCAAAATAATTTCTACTGTTTTTATCGGATAGACAACTGACTGTCATATATTCAAGAAGAATTATATTTTTAATGACTATTGCTGAAAAAAAAAAAAAAATCGGCATAAGTGTACATATTTTAACAGATGACAACAGTGTGTTTTTAAAATCAGTGTTATTAAATCTGTATCAGTGTATATATTTTAATGGTTAGGTTTTAGTTGAATACATATAGCACTTTGCTATCTTAAATGTGATTGTATTGTATGTTGACTATATAATTTTATATCCAACTTATATTTTATGACATAGTGATACATAAATAAGAATGTATAAGTGCATAAATCTAGTAAATATTATAATGTTATAGGGCTTTATGACGTTGCATCTATTGAACTTTTGGTCCATTGGGTTTGTGGTTAGGTGGATAAGTCATTTCATAATAACAAATTGTATCAGCAAATAAATTATTATTATTATTATTATTATGTGGATGACACAAAAATCAGGCATGTGGATGACAAAAAAGGAGTTTAAGTGGTCTCAGCAAGCCATTTCTAAACCTCTGTAGGCTCAACTTCAGTCAGGTACTTTGAATTGGAAGGTTTATCATAGTGCATAATCAAAATTAATTAATATTCACTTTCTGCCTACTTTCTAGAAGCCATGTTAATGACGGGGAATAAAAACGTTTTCCTTGAAAATGATACAAAGTCATTTGTTAATCCCAAACTGTTTGTAAGCAAGCAAAATTCAACCTTACAATTCAACCACAAGCTGCCCTATTGGCTTTCTAACACTGTTGCCAGTTTTACAAATTTCTCATTTCTGCAGAAAAAATTCCATTCTTTTCAGCCATGTGGATGACCAAAAACCCTTGGGACATTCTTTATGTTCATTAGGTGGGGTGACAATTTTATTTCATTTTATTTTTTAGGGGTTAATATTCTTCACCCATTCATACTCATTGACAGGAAAAAAGTTGAAAAGGAAATAACATTTTGTTTTGTGAAAAAATGCATTAGAATATACAAAACCGAGGTTTGGGACAGGGCATGTGGATGACATTTCATTGAATTAAATTCGATTTTGGAATATCAGAATTTAAAGTTAGTGACATTTCAAACTGATAGTTGTAGTATGGGAGTAGTAGACACAAAATTTTATTTTAATTTTTTTTTAAAGTTGAATTTGAAGGGAAATATCACTCCGGAACGCAAATTTTCCCGTATTTGAAGAATCACCGATATATAGTTCTTCGCATCTTTTCAGATTTAATTACTAAGGGTATATAACAATTAATCTATATCCTAATATCTTAGTAACTCATTCTTGGATCCATGAAAACAAATCTGTAATAATGTAACCAGCTTACCACAGGGTGTTACATAATTCAGAACCATGTCTCTTTTAAATATTTTTCCTAAAGAAAATAATTTGAAGGTTAAAATACTTCATAAATTAAAACGTAAATCTGTTATGAAACACATCATTTTCTCTGCTGAAGTAAAACTTTTTGTCTCTTAGTATATTATGTATGACATTCTCTTCATGTAAATTGATTGTAAAAATGAAGAAAATGTTTTTACCACATCCCTGAAGGATACATAACCCAAATATTTTGGAGTAATTAGTTACAAAGATAAGTACATTGAAAGTAAACAAACATACAAGAACGCCATTAGAAGGGCTAAAACCTATTATTTTTCGACAATGATAGACAGCTCAACTAACAAAACTAAATATATATGGTCCATGGTATCCGATATCTGTAATAACAATCATACGGCTGAATCTGCCCCAACTGAAATAAGTGTCGATGGAATGAATTCATTTTTTATTACTAAAGTTGATGAAATTGTAAGCAATCGTATACCACCTACTAATGATTTTCTTTTTTATTTGACTGACATCAACAAACCAAACTGTTCATTTGATTTTACTCATTTTACTGTTGACATGATTTATTCAACGATTTTGAAAATAAAAAATAGTTCTTGTTACGATGTTTATGGTATAAATTCAAATATACTCAAATTATCTGCTAGTTACATATGTGAACCTTTGTGTCATATCTTTAACTCTTGCTTGATTTCTTGCATATTTCCTGATGCTTTCAAGTATGCTAAGGTTATACCAGTTCATAAAAAAGGAGACAAACTAGATTATAATAATTATCGCCCTATAAGCATTATTCCTGCTCTATCAAAGATATTTGAAATATTACTCTATGATCAAATTACTCTGTATTTTGAAAACAACAATTTATTCTCAAATAAACAGTTTGGCTTTAGAAAGAAACATAGTACGGTGGATGCAGTCAAGTCCTTTGTTAAATTATGTATTGAAAGTCTTGAAAGCAGAAAAATTGTATTAAATAGGTTTTATGACTTAACTAAGGCGTTTGACACCGTATCTCATGATACGCTGTTACAAAAGTTGGCATTTTATGGGTTAAATGACAGTGTCATACAGTTTTTTCAATCTTACCTTGTTAATAGATATCAAGCTGTTTTTTATAATGGTAACATATCTCATTACGAATTAGTCAAATATGGTGTTCCCCAGGGATCTGTCCTTGGTCCATTATTCTTTATTATATACGTGAACGATCTTCCTGCTGTTATTAACAAGGAAAGTTTCATACCTCATATGTATGCTGATGATTTAGTCTTAACAGCTTTTCACAGCAATGAACTTCTTTTAAATACATATTTAAATGAAATTAACGACATCATTGTTAGCTGGTGCCATGCAAATAATCTTAATCTAAATCATAATAAAACTGTTGATCTAAAAATGAGTATTAAACAGGAAAATTTGGACAACGCCGTTAAAGTATTAGGTATTTATATGGAATCTGGACTTGGTTGGCAAACACATGTGAACCACGTAGCTAGCAAACTTAGCAAATCAATATTTATGATCAGATTGTTAAAGAATTATTTGAATTTAGAATCTCTACTGAAGGTGTACTATGCATATGTTTACAGCCATCTTTCATATGGTCTTATCTTATGGGGTAACCACTCTTCTGCAGAAAGATTATTAATTTTACAAAAAAGATGCATTAGATTAATATGTGGAGCTTCAGCAAAAACTCACTGTAAACCACTCTTTGTCAGATTAGGTGTTCCTACTTTGCCATCAATGTACGTTCTCGAATGCCTTCTGTATGCTAAGACGAATCTGTCTACTTTCACCACATGTTCCGCTGTTCATAATTATAATACCAGAACCAGATCTAATATATATACGGATAAATGCAATTTTACTTTGTCACAAAAGAATTTTGATTATATGTCTAAGAAATTTTTTAATATTATTCCTTTGCATATTAGGAACTTGCCTATTGGACAGTTTAAGAAGGCAGTTCGTACTACATTATTGGCCAACCCCCTGTATAGTGTACGAGAGTTTTATAATGTAAATTGGTTTTAAGTTATATTGTTACTGTATATTATTGTAATTGACTTTCCTATGACCACTTGGTCTTTTGGAATAAAATATCTATCTATCATATAAAATCTAATTAATGCACTCTCATAACTAGAGCTCGGACTTTTAGGTGCTTATAAAACCGAAAATATTTATTTTTTATGTGGTTAAAAAGTCGAAAATATGTTTAAAAAACATGAAAATATTTTTATTTATTTATTTAACCAATATTTACAGAAGTACTCATCTAGTCATTCTAGTCAGCAAGTGTAGAACTGTTGCAGTGAACGACAAAAGTAGATCTTAAGTTGTGCATCTTAAAGCTGTGACGATTTTCACGGAACAGAGACTTGTATCTTGAAAATGTATGTTCAACATCTTGCATATTTGTAACACTGACACTCAGATGTTCCATCTACTCCAAGTTCTCTACACTGTTACCCATTAAAATTTCTGAAATCTTGCGCAACACTTGTAACCCTTCATTCTTATTTAGGCATGACAGGAATTTTTCTTTAATTTTGTTTGCTTTTGAATCACTGATTTTGTTAAGTTTGTTTTCAATGTGTTTGATTTCTTTTATTGATTCTGTCAACAATATTGTTTTGTTGTTTCCAACTTAGTAATGCAGTGTGAGAGGAAACAGAAATTTGCACTAATAAAGGCCAAATCAGCCCTGATTTTTTGTCTGACTCAACATAACAACGCAACATATTGAAAATATGGCGCAATTTTACAAAAAAGTCAAAATATTCATTTCTAAACATAATATGTGGTGAAATATGTAAAAACAATTAAGTTACCAAAAATATTTATTCAAATAAGAAATATCAAAAATATTTTTTTAATGTGATATGCAACTCAGTATTTTGAATCCAAAGGTCCCAACCGAAACTTTGACAAAGTCCAGAAATCATAAGTAATAGCAAAAAAAATATGTAAAAGTCCTAGCCCTACTCATAACTATGCATGATGGCATCCACTGGTAATTATTCTTTTATTTATGATTTTAACTTTTTATTCACTCTCATAACTTTCTGTACACCTTTTTCACTTCACATTCTGATAGAACAAGAGGCCGTATTATCAAGAGTGAGTATTCAGTTGTTTCAACCTGATACAAAGCTTTATTGTTCACCTGGCAAGACTGAGTTTCTACAAACAACTTATAACTACCTATCAGAAAATTTTTGTAAAAAAAGTGTCAAATAAAAGTTTAGCTGTAAGTATAAGCACCTCATGTACAAAATTTAATAAAAATCGCTAGAGCCGTTTTCAATACAATTGTAAAAAAACAAAATTTTCTCTGTAAAAGTGGCATTACAAGTGAGTCTTCGTGATATCTAACTCTAATACAAAATTTTGTTTTCACAAGATATTTCATTCTGAAGCTAGGCTGTTTACACACACACACACAGACAGAAATGTTTCTAAAAGTAGTATTTTTGGATTCAGGGAATGTCAAAACATGTAATTGTGTTAAAAAATCAACTTGGCATTTCAAATTTGAACACAATTTTACCTATAGTACATGCAGAGGAAGTATTTAACCAAGTTGCCACCGTTATTGAGGCATTTATCCAACAACGAGTTTCATCCAGAAAGTAATTTCTGATCACTGATAAAGAAAACAAAAACATGAATAAATAAGAAGTATTTATTGCAATATTTACACAGATTCACTGGCTATTTCTCTACATAGTTGCCACCGTTATTGAGGCATTTATCCTACCAACAATTGTAAGCCCCTGTCATAGGACTCTGCCGCCAGCATCTGGAGTCATGAAATTACTGCTGCCAGTACCTCGTTTTCCCACCAGAAAGCGCTTCATGAGATGTCATATAGTGTGAGGTCAAAAATCTCCAACCCAAACTGAAGCAACTGACTTTGTGTGGCGTGGGCATTGTTGAGCATGCCTCTTGTCAGCAGTTGGTGGGAGACAATCTGGCGATGCAAGACTGAAATTGGACTGTAACATTCCCATGCATGTGCAGTCTTGTCATCTCTTGGCACGATCGGAACTTATTTTTTGGATGAATCTCGTACATCTTTAAGCTTTAAAATGAACGAAAAAGAAAAAGGATTATGAAAATGTAAAAAAATTGTGTGAGTAGAGGGATGCATGTATTGCCGTAGCTCTGGCATTTCTCCCTCGGATAGCGACTATTTTGACGTAAGAATGCTCTTCACATCTTACCGTTGCCTCTATTCAATGCTACCAAATGATGTGTCCATCTTTACTTCATGATGTTCCAGGTGTCGTACCAGCTGGAAACTCAGCGATTTGTTCACACACCAGGCAAAGTGAAACTCCAGGAGAAATGGCTGGAAGATATTCTCATGTCCAAACTCATGCTGTACCCGAACCTCTGTTTCTGATTTGTCCGACATGAACGTGTAAAATTATGTGTCTGCAGGAAATTCAGAATGTTCTTAATAATTATATACTGAATCGAAACCATTAGGTTTAGGTTTAGTGTAAATTGGGATTTACAATTAATCAATTAATCAACATTATCATCTAAATGATGTCTTTGTTTCTTTTTAAGGAAAAGAAACAATCCACAGCAAGCGAAGTTTGTAAACATGGCACTACTGATATAATCGCCATTATCTTTGCTTTCTTTACACAGAATCATTGAAAATGACTGAAAAACTGAGCTCATTAGTAGTAAAATTACAGAAATTCACTAAAAACTTTTTATGCACCACGTACGCATAAAACTTTAGCGGACTCGTCCAGTATTTCAACCTCAGCCACAACACTAGATTTGTCCGCTCAAGCCTTATTTTACATACTTGATACATAAATAGCTATTAACATATTATGTAGAAAAGGAAGATCGCAGAAAGACATCAAGATGCTTGAAAATATTCACTCTTCATGATTTAAACAAATATTTTACTATTAAATTGTTAATGTAGATTGTCAAGGCAATCAGTATCCACAAACGCTACTAGTGCTTTGAGGTTGGAAAAATTCATAGATTCATAATTTAAGAGGACCAGACGAATGAAATGCACTAATGAGCTGTTCCTGTACACTTGAGTAGCTCTAATCACATGGCAAGCTTCAGATTATTCTCACAATTCTTTCTTAGGGGACATTTTCCTGTTCATCTACTAAAGCTACTTGAAGGTCGTTTAGGTTTCAGGAACAGTCTTCTATAACGAATCTCCCTCAGTGCAATGTCCCAAACCTGTTCAATGGGATTTAGGTCGGGACTGGCCAATCCATAACTCCATTAAGTGCAATGGAAACATGTACCTCAACTAAATCAGTCGCTCAAATGAAAGTGTAAGGTTACCGGACTCATTTAGGTACACATATTTCCATTGCCTCAATGACCCTTGAGAGGGAACAAAGTTATTATTTGGATGTGAGACTAAGTGCCCAGGTGGTTGTAATAAACTTGTTCTTTTATTCATAAAGCTCAACAGTACAAACTTTACCAACAAATAAATTAGTTAATGTTCTGATTTACTTTGTGCCAATCACAGCCACGCATACACACATACACACAAGATAATACTTTGCTCAGGGGCTCTGGTTTTGAGACACAGGTTCGTCTGTGGACGACAGGTTCTCGTCAGACTCTGTGTTTGAAGTCTCGTCCTCCAGATTGGTCGTGTTGAGTAGGTGGAGAGCCTTCTTGTTGTAGTCGCCCGAGTCTGCCAGGCTGCACGCTTCATTCACGTAGCGATTGAAAATGTCTGCTTTATCAGCGTACACATGATGCCCTGCACCAGTGATGACCTGTGAACAAAGTGACATTTTAACTATACCAAAACGACTACAAACATGTAGGAATGCCTCTCTGTTGTGTACTGCTAAACTCACCTGGATGTTGACGTAAGACTGAGCCCGCTTCTGTCTCATCACCTCTCCCGATGCGTTGTCAACCCACGACTTTGAGCCGTACAGGAGCGTGATGGGGAGATCCTTGTGCATCGACTCGACCCGGAGGCACATGGGGTTCTTTGCCCAGCCAAACCCTGCCATCATGGCATGGAACGCTGCCTCGCCGCTAGGGGTCTGAGCGTTGCATTGGTAGATGTACTGTGGGATGATATTCGCCTCGTTTTCGACCACAGATGTGAACTTCTTGATGATGTCTGGCCGCGTCTTCTCTATCACCCACTGGCCGAATGGTCCAGCCACTCGAATCGGCCACAGTGGATTAAGTGGTTGCACAACAAACGCAAGGGCTTTCACCCACAGAGGCAAGTTGTACTTCTGAGCCACGTCCGCTGGTTTCTCAGGGAAGCCCCACGGATCTGCCAGTATGAGGTGCTTCACCCTACAATCACAACACAACATTTCTAATGAGACTAAATTCGTGTAAGTTATACAGTGCCATCAATAAGTCTCTCTGCAGACCACAGATCATCATTAAAATTGATAGAGTTGAAATTAACACACACCATAAAATAACAAGAAAAATCAAACCCATACCAGTAATTACAGGGCCTACTACGAGTCTGAAAGGAAGAGGGGGGGGGGGAGGCGAACATAATCTGTGGTAACTAAATCAGGCGTTCTCTAGAAAACATTTTCAACATCTTCTGTAGCCTAAATAGACAGGTTACTGTTAGTTTTATTTCTGACTTCATGAGTGATTGTAGCAGAACATTATAAACTATAAGCTAGTGTTGCTGATGGCACTGCATCACAACATAAGATCTATCTTTGTGAAGAACCTTTATTTGCACTTACCTCTCAGGGTAACGTATAGCGTAGGACGCTGCCAAGAAGCCTCCGAGGCTGTGTCCCAGGAGAATGACCTTCTCTAACTGCATTTCCCGTCTCCACTCCTCTACTGAAGACACCAGCTGTTGCTCCGCTTCCAGCGCATCGGAACTGAAAGATGGCCGTGAACTACGTCCAAAACCTGGTCACCACAAAATATCAGTTAACTGTGAGAAGACTCTTTGGGAAAAAAGCATTTTATGCCATGCACGAGTTCCCCACTCCTACTCTCTAATGGGACCCCCCTGGAAAGTAGGGGTTTTGCATGGGGGAGACATCTAGCACCATCTACGTGTAAACTGGTAAATTTGCCTCATCTTCATCCTATCTACCTATTTGAGACCTATTCCTAAGAGTAAATTTTGGATCGACCGGGATTCAAACTCAAGACCTCTAGGCTCGTAGCTAGGAGCCACAAGTGAACATTGAGCAGTGAAAGGAAGCTTTCGTATATCATGAGTTTTAACACAAGAATTAGTTTTTATAATTTTGAGAAATTTTGTTAGTTATGAAAAGAGGGAAATTTCCTGCATCAATTAAGCCATATTTTAAGTTATAATACGGCATTTTTTGTAATTGTAAAATATTATGTATGGTGCAAGGGTATTTTTTTATTGTGAAATTTTTTGTAATTGTGAAATGTTCTGTTGGCATATATATAAGGTGTTTTTTAAAATTGTGAAATATTATGTTTGGTGCAAGGGTATTTTTTTATTGTGAAATATTATTACCGGCGTTTAGCAGCGACCAGCAGGTGCATAGGAGAAGATAAGAGAAGCGGCCGATCAGGCAGGTAGCGAGTGGAAGGGGGACCTGTGCACGGCATAAAGTACCCATTTGCCGACTCTTTAATAAGCTTCCAAAACATGATACTTTCTTACCGAGAATATCGATGGCATACACGGGTCTGTGAGCGGCGAGTGAATCCAGATTCAGACACCAGAGGGCTACTCCTGCTCCAAGGCCATGTAGAAGAAGAATCGGGGTCCTGTTGGATTCCTCATTGAGCGAGATGGTCCAGATCTTGTCTGATGGCCCCACCACTGGTCCAATGTCCACATACCATCCTCGATACACAGTTTTCAAGCCTGTCACATGAACAATACATAGGTAGGTTACACTATACACTATGTGAGGGTACAAATGGGCTATATTTTTAAAAATACACATAATACCTACATGACAAGATCTTCTTTTCAGCAGTACGAAGCAAAGCCATTGAAGTTGGTGACCACTGCAGCCAACCACCAAACCAGCTGTTAAAGAAATCACACACTTCAGAACACTGTCCTAAAATCTATATTCTGCTCTATGCAAAACATACCAGCAACACAAGTTTTCCATTTGTGCACCGAAACATTTTCACATTAAATATAAACTGCTGCATTATTTTAAGCCGAACCTCTTAGCACAGCTACGCTATTATTTACCCATAACATAACCTTATTATTAAAACGAATGTCACATAACCTCTCCTTTGTCATTCTTGTAACTTATGAATGCAAAGACAAAGTATCTTGTCCGACGATGAATTCTTTTGACTCTGCCGAGATGAGTCAGAATTACGTAAAGTACCATCAAGGTTAGGCTACGTCTGAGATTAGAGAAAACTAAAGTAATGGTGGCATTCCTTTATTAACTGATGTAACAGTTGTCATCAATTTCATTAACGGTTTGTAGTGTTCCATATTTTATTACCTGTTGTTGTTTTGGACGAGTTCGTTATCAGCCATCGGACCAAAATGACATCAGACCAATTCCACAACAATCCTTTTGACCATTAAACGCATGCAAAAACACACCAAACACTGCATCATCTGCTTACTATTGACCACGAAGTGGCAAATCTATTCGCTTGAAAGATTGTGCAACAGTCTGCATGATAAAAAAACGGCCTTGAAGAGCTAGCGAATCATTATACGATGACTGATAAACACAGCCCTTGGTTCTCCAGTCTATTATTATTGTAAAAAAATGTAAATGACGTTCACTCAAATGTGTGACGTCTTTCGGCACGACTACTGCCACCAGGGTTGCCAGATCAGAAAAGTTAAACCGTCGTATCAACAACTGAAAATAGTCGTACGCTAGTTAAAATCGTCGTACACTTTGCGAATTGTCAGGATGAAGATGATGAAAATGATAATAATGATAATAATCATAATAATAATATAAGTATAATGATTGCCAAGTGAGGTGCTCTACACAGACATTTTGGCATAATACCAATGGCGCGGACCCGTTCGCGCGATTCACATTTCCACGGACTGTGTGATGTTTTCTGTTTCTGAGCGAGGCAGAATGACCAACTGTCCTTTTTGTATATAGTGATAGCAGACGATTCTCGCAGCAGACGATAAATTCAGTAGCCTACAGTGGCAGTGCGCTGTGTGCCGGTCGCAATGACAGTTTTTACAATTTTATTGTGCGATTTGAAGGCGAATTACTTCCATTGATCACTTTCTATCAAAACCATTTCCTATGAGCAGCCTTGTATTATACCCACCTCTGCATTAAGCTAAGTTGTCTACAGATAGCCTAAATAATGCATAACACTAACCACATAGTTAAGTACGCGAAGCGGAGGCGGCAGCCGTAGCGAAGCGCCCTTGCAGTTTCGAATAATATACGGTTTTTCTATAAATGCAAGCTCGGTGATTAAAATAATATGCTTTTGTAAGTTCTATAACGTGCCACTACTCCACCCGCGCATGCTGAGTTAGCTGTTTACCGCTACTACTCAGCTGATCGGTCTCTCCTACTGTATATAATGCAGTTATTCATTGCATGGCCAGTCGGCTTCAAAGGTTTCGGTGTTTCTTTATGTTAATTGATCTGACTAAACCGGTCTTGGGCTTCCGCTTTCCAAAACAAAAGCAACGTTGCAATATTTTCTCATTGTTATCACTGACCTCAGTTCTTCCTTCGCTTTATTCAATTCACACGTGTTATTGTTTACTGTAACTTGATCTTGCAACCGCGCATTTCACTCCACGCGGAGTAGACAAGTAGCTGTCAAAATCGCCACAGGACATTCTTAGATTTTGATTGGCTGGGGTAACTAGCTGATTGGTGCGGTAAAAACAAAGAACATGGGTTGAGCTGTCGGCAAACTTTTCCTCCCAACGAAAGGAAGCCGCCTGGCCATGCAATGAATAACTGGACTATACATATACTCATTGTTGTTGGTACTCTTTGTCATCGGCAACCTGCAGGTGTTGCAGTAAGAAATATAATAATAATAATAATAATAATAATAATAATAATAATAAATATTAATAAATTTCAATCCATAAGAAAATAAGATTTCTAAATGTTATTTATACAGCCACTTTTGATATCAGGGTGGCCAGACGTCCGGATTTTGGCCGGACTGTAAGGCTTTTTGCTAAGCAGTCCTCCATCCGGCGCGGTTTTATGCCGGACGTTGATTTGTCCCCCTTTTTGAGACTCTGATGGATCGGTAAAGCGTATTAATAAAATTTGTTCTCGGAAGAGTGTAATTTCATGTATAAGGAATTCCTGACCAACAAAAACCTCCTGCGGATGGCAAAGAAAGGACAAAAATATAAATAGAGATGAAAATCCCTTTTTGCAGTGTATAATCATTTATTTTATATAAATGCAGTTGTTGAGTTTGAAATTAGTCAGGATTATACCATGTAATATCTGCTGTCCAGCCGCCCATGCCCGAAGTTTTATACTATGCTAGATTGCCGAAGAAGTGTGTCCTCATTTCTGACATTTTAGAAATGGCCACTTATTTATTTACCTTCATTATGTTACATTGTCATGTAATTATGAGTTACTATTTGAATACTACATTAACAGGTATTTATCCTATTCCTAATTATTAATTTTTATTACTAGAAGAGATCATTCAGTATTTATAACCTATTGATATAAATAATTAAACAACAGGATAACTCAGCACCTTTGTATTTGTATTTGTATTTTTATTTTTTATAATTTTACTTATCTGAATTATAAAACTGGTACTTAGGCTATAAATTAATATAAGTCAATAATTTGCTAATATCTATATTTTATACTCTGTAAAGAAATTTTCATATTGTACATATTTCTTCAACTGTAAGTTTATATTTGTATTTGTAATTATATTGACGTGTCCCATAACATGCATATGTTCCAATGGACTTAATAAATCAAATCAAATCAAATCAAACCCTATTTGATATGCACGTGTCAACATATACTATTAATAATAACAATAATTAATAATAACGATAAGACCAGCTGCTCTTTATCGGTATAATTTCTTTAGAGATTTGGATTGCTTCGTTTTGCACACGTGCGGCTAAAATAAAAAATGTTTGGAAAAGAATAATGAGAGAAGTAGCAATAACAATACAACAATACAACTTAAGCAAGGTGCGGCACCGGCCCGTGAAAGCCTGTAATAAATAAATGGACTGAGTTTTATTTGACAATGGCTATTATAACATTCCGCTATTCATTTGCGACATGTAGGCCTATACAAAATAAACTACGAAAAACAAAAAATAACTTCATGTCCATCCAAATTTAAAAATCTGCAGTAGATTGCTAAAAATAAACAGAAAATGGTAGTACAAAATGCTAATTAATATATTAATATTAAAAATAGTCGTATGAATAGGCATACGACACATGGTTGCGTCGTACGTCGTAAAAATCTATGAAATAGTCGTATGTGTACGACTATAGTCGTACGTATGGCAACACTGACTGCCACCTAGGAACGGCGACACGAATTTCCTAGCGGCCAGTCGCATATGGTCAGAGTAGGCCATAATTTGGCGCATATTTAAAATTATTATCCTTCTACTTGTATTTACGCTAGACACTATATATATTATTGCATAAAACGTATAATGAAGCGTATAATGCATGTAGCGTATAATGAAGAAATATGACCCTTAAATTTTCATTGTAATCATCTATGTTTTATTCATTTGTATTGTATTGTATTGTGATCATCTATGTTTTATTCATTTGTATAGTATTGTATTGTATTGTAATCATCTATGTTTTATTCATTTGCATTGTATTGTTTTGTATTTTGTTGTCCACTTCAACAGTACTTATTGTATAACTCCATCAAATTGTGTCCCATATCATTTTGTAATCATCCAGAGGATGAAATGAAATAAACTAAACTAAACTAAACTAAACTAAACTAAACTAAAGGTAGACACATGGTGCGTTAACCTAATGACACGCTCAATATTCGATTTCATTCGCGCGCTAATAAATCTGTGCAGGCTTGGGCCCCGCCTACAGAAGGGAAGTTTAAGATGGCGGAGAAATCAAGCTGCCAACATCAGTACAATCCAACGGAAATTTACTAAATTGCTATATGTCTTATTGAAAATCGGGCGTTTTACAGACAGGGATCCATAAGATACATATTATATTATATCAGAATTAAATAAAAAAGTTTCAGCAAAGCGAAACTTAAGTATTTTCCATTAGACTTCTGTATAAAACCTCTAGATTTGGTGAGAAGATTCATATATTTGCTATCTCGGGAAATCGCCAACGACTATACACAAAATATTACTAGCGAACCACTTAATTTATGTTACTGTAGTACTAGGATATCGAGTTATTTTAAAAGGTATGTGGTATTGACTAAGTACCTCAAGGATAAAGAATTCTTTTATTTCAGGTATACTTTTTTGTATTGATGAATTGATTACTTGTGGAACTTCAATAGAATTGTAATGTTTGTCATCCTGCGTGACAGGTTTGTTTCCCGCGTTTTTAGACTGGACTAGTCGGAAGTGTTGTGGGAAGTTCTCTGAAGTTTAAGGTAATAATATTATTAACAAAGATTTGAGTACTTAGTAGAGTAGCGTACAGAATGTTTGGTAAGTATGCGGCTAAATAAATATTGATAATTAATTTTAACTTATTGTACAGGGACTGTTGTATATTTCGTTTTGTTGAGTTCCCTTGTAATTTGGTCATAGTATCTGTTCCTAGATCTGATCTCTTCGGTTGTGTTGTCAGGTAATCATGCCGAGTCCACCCAAGACGCCTCGTCGCGAGGATGGCAGCCGCACACCAGCACCTGAAGAAGGCAGTCAAACACCTCGACGCAGTGCCCGAACACCGGTCCCTGAAGAAGGTGGCCGAACACCCCGGCGCAGTGCCCGAACACCAGTTACTGAAGAAGATAGAGTTCGTACGCCCCGGCGCAGTGCACGCACACCAGTGCATGATGAAGATGGAGGTCGTACACCCCGTCACAGTGCCCTAACACCAGTCCCTGAAGAAGACGGTCAAACGCCCCGTCGCAATGCTCGAACACCAGTCCCCGAAGAAGGTGGTCGAACACCCCGTCGCAGTGCTCGAACACCCAGCAGGCCATCAGCTACGGGAACACCTCGAGGTGCGACTGGTAGAAGAACTCCAGCACCATCTGATGTAAGCAGATGTTTGGTAATGTACAGTGAGTCCCACGCAAGAGTTGGACAATGATGCGGCTTTCTGCGTCGCGGCTGGCACAGCTCCAACTCCCGAGCGATCGGGTGAAATATCTACGCAAATAATGCCGCGGCCGGTGTAATGATTCAGGTTCTCACATTTACAGTTAAAATTAGGCCTACAATGAAAATAACCACGTATCTTATCACAAGAGATGTTGGAAATGTTCTCCTCTTGCATCCACACAACACTGGCATCTTTTTAGGAAATTTTCTTTCATGCACGTAAGTTCAGCTTCCGAGATAGGATTAATTTCTCTTGTGATATTGTCTTGAAGTTCTTCTTATGTATGGGAAATTGACCTATACACTTTATTTTTCAAGTTTCCCCATAAATAATAGGGCTATTTACATACTGTTAGATGAACTTAAAAGACAATATCACATAAGCCTATCACAAGAGACATCCCGGCACGTGTTTTAACCATGTTAGAGGGTTGTAAACATTGGCAATAATAATTATTGTACAATATGATGTACAGGTAAAATCACATGATACTAACTGTGCTGAAGAAGGCGTTCGTGCTCGGGAATTTGAACAATGATGTTAAATCCATCAAGGAAATTTTCGATGATCACCTAATCCGTCATGACAGTTCATGCAGCGAAACCATGCAGCAGTCGTAAAGCGAGATTTGAGTTCGCTGCACGGGCAGGTAGAGTGGGGGTAAAGCAGAGCTGCAGCAAAATGTAAAAAGAAACTGTTTTGATGCATCACTCGTAAAGCGCTTTAGCTCCGCTTTAAAAAGAAACGCAAGGTAACAGTATTATAATAATATTAGAAATTCGCACAATGTGCATGTTTGTTTATTCCTGACAAAACTTCGTCAGTGATTGTGGTCTGTTCTTGCATTCCATCACATGGTATCTGCCGCACTTGTTCCCACATAGCTTACACTCACATAGATCACTTAGTTGATGGAACCTTTCCGTTCTGCACACTTTATGATGGAAACCATGGACTGCATATCGGGTCATCACATGGCGTAATGCGGTAACAGTATTATGTTATTACCAGGGCCCGGATTCTAATGACATGTCATCTTTTTATTGGTGCTGCATAGACATTGCCAACTTGTAAATAAATCCTAATCAAGGGCTCTAGATTATAGAAATAAATTTTTATTAGGTCATTTTATGCCATTTTTTTCAATTTTAGGTCATTTTTTTCAATTTTAGGTCATTATTTTGTCATTTTTGTGTCATTTGCTTCCTTATTTGGTGCATTCCACGGTTACGGACTAACATTCTGATGTCATTTTTGTACATTCATTCATTATTCTTCTGCAAAATTTCAAAACAAGAATTCAACTATCTATTGCTTAATATACTACATACTTAGTAGAATGTATAAGTGCAGAGAGTTTACCTTATTATGCCATTCTTAATGGTAAAATGTGAGATGAAATCATTGGTTACGGACCAACTGGAAATGAACTTACTTGTCAGAGGGGTAATGTCAGTTGAATATTTCTCTTCTTCTTTAAGTTATATTTTAGTGTTAATTGGGTAAACATAATCATGAATGCTACTGCTTCTCATGCAATTCAAATTTATTTGTTCACTCATTTAAAAAAAAAAGATTTAATACATAATAATGATGGTTACGGACTAACAAATTATAGTTACGGACTAACATTTTTGTCCACATTACAAAAACTGAATATGAGAAAATCATGTGGGCTCTACAGGCCTTGAAATTGTAATTCTATGTTTTTAAAATCATTCTCACACACTTTCAAGGATATGGAACGTGAAGAAGACACAGGAAAAGGCACATTGGAAAGGCAATAAAATATGTCGCTAAAGGGTGCACTATCAACATCATTCACGTCTTTGAACTGATTGACCCCAGGTGCTTTCTGTTCAAGGAAATGAAATGTTACAGACTTCTTCTTATCATCACCTGAAAGTGCACGGACAATAAACCAGTCGCTCAGTTTAGGCCAATTAACGGCATACCATTTCCCAGAAGAAAAGTTGGAAATTCTGTTCATCTGCAAGGATGATTTGACTTCCATTCCACTTTCACTTTCAGATGCCCTGAATGAAAAAGAATTTCCCTTATCATCTGATGTTCCAGATAATTTCACTGACATTGGCTCCTGGTATCAAACGCAATGAATGTTATGAATATCTGGAATTCTTGGTATGTCTTTCCAGAAAGCATCCAGTTCTTCTTTTTTCTCAGCAATAATACTACTGGGAATATAAGAAACGTGTATCTTTTCTGATACAGTAGTGGTCATACACATTTCGTTTAACTGTCCCTCCTATTCCGTCCACTATTAGTCATTTTCATGTATTTACATTGAGTGTATTAATTTTTTTCGTTGCTAGCGGCGCTGTCTTTGAATTGTTGTTTGTTTAATGCAAGAAGGAAAAATTCGGCGTTTAGTGTAGTCATGTCTCAGTCGGAAATAAGAATCAAAGAAACGCCAAAATTTTGTATTATATTACTATTGTTATTAGATTGACTTGGCACCTGCTTGGATTTGAGAGTGTAAACTACTGTTTACCCTCACTTAAACAACAATATAATCCGGCAGACCACAAAAGGAAATGCCGAATTTTGAGTCGCCAGTGCCTCAGTGCCAGTATAAGTTTCCGTGAGAAAAGAACATTCACAACATTACAGTTATTTACAGTTTTTGCAATTATGTACAAACTAGTCTATAACTTTGTGTGTACGATAATAATTTTTTATAAATAAAATATCAGTTTATAGGTCATTTTTTATAATTATGAAGTCATTTTCTTTAAAATCTAGAGTCATTTTATAGGTCATTTTTCAAACATTTTTAGGTCATCAGAATCCGGGCCCTGGTTATTACTCATCGTTCTATATACTGATTCCATAACTGCAGAAAATAGAAATCCCTATATCCTTCTGACTTCTGGTCACAGACTTTGTATAGAGACTCGTTTATCTATGCCCCCAAACCTCTTGGAAGGTTCTTGTGAAAATCTGTTTCATGAAGTGACACTGTATCGGTGTAGAGTCCATGTATTTAGATTGCTGTAGATTAAAGTTTGGCCATATTAGACCCCCAAAAAATTGTGGAATGATTTTCAGACTTTTCTCGGGGTAAAAAGTACTTTGCGTGATTTTTCGTTCAGTTACAGGCTAAAAAGGTATAATTTTGCCCAATGTCAAGTTTCTGGCTCATCTGGAATGACTTGAGTTAGCTATGAATTACTGGAAGTAGTGTATAGCTGCCTATTTCTCCTATGAAGATGATGCATGTTTTGATTTTCATCCTCTTTATAATTTATTATTGCAAATTTAATATTTTCGTAGATATATAAGCAGGGGACTGTGAGTATTTTCAGTTTTTGAATATACTTCTGCAAGATTTTATCTGTGGTATTTTCATAGGTTGTCCCACGAGAGATGACAAATTTATCTGATCAAACTCGTCAACTTGAGTTAGCTTTATTAATAAAATGTAGGCCTAATGGATTATACAATTAATAGTCACTTTCGTGCTTTGTTGTATAAAAACAAAGCTAAACAGCTGCTAGATCACGGCCTACTATGAATCAACCACCCATGAATCGATTCGAGTTACCATGTTGTGACCAATGGTGCATATATAAGACATAGTTAACTTCATTCAGGTAAACTAACAGCAGAACAGAATAAAAGCACATGAACTGGCTTGCACCGAATCGAAATTGTGTTTTTAATCAATATACATTTATATTATTTCAATTTCCTCTCTGTTTTATTTTTGAAAAGTCTATAACTCCAAAATCCATTGTATTTTCATCTGTTAATCTCGTTTCTTGTAGTGCCAATATTTGAATATTTTGTTCTTTTAAACATTTCTCCAGTTCATGTAATTTTCCTGCTCGTAAAAGTGAATCTATATTTAATGTTCCAGAAAAAGGTTTTGGTTTTAGGACAAAGTTGACCAGAGGTCACCGATACCCTCTGTTTGCGTGTTTGTTCAAACTCCCCAGAATCTGACATTCTGGTTGTACTGTTATTAACAGCAGCGGATTGGTAACCACCTATCACGCTTTATAGTACTAGGTTATCACCAGGTTAGGACCGAAGTCCAGTTTCATAGGACTGGAATGGTAAGTTCCAGAACTGGTTCTTCCGCCCTCTCTGCTGTTGGGAAAAATATCCCCTTCAGCCATCGAAGCCGTTGACCACCTCAGTTGATCTGCGGGTGCTTATTTGGCAAAGCTTTATTCACACCTGTCCTGCATATCTACAGGAACTTCCCCTATCAGCCATTGGGACGCGCCGTGTTGGGGTTGAGGGCCCCCATCCCAGTGTCTTACATAATTGTAAATAAACGAAACAAATATGTAAATAAACGAAACAAATAGGTAAATGTTAACTTTTCCAAAATAAAAATCTTCTCTTTTAAAATAAAAAAATGTTAAAGATAAAACTAAGGCTCACCTTCAATCTTTTGTCTGGATGTAGTGTTTATAGTTTACTAACTTCCTTAAAAAGTTTCGGACCTAAGAGTTATATATCCTTTTTTTAATGGGTCTTCAAATATTACGATTTTTCTAAAATCAGGTATTTTCAGTCTGAAATATCTCAGAAGGGACAAGCGTTAAGAATCCAGAATTTTCAGAAAACACTGCACTGATTTAATATTTTAAGTAGCACATGTGACTTAACAGCTTGTACACGCTCTCCATTGTTTCTGTTTCAGGACGCTCCTTCAAGACCAGCTTCGAGGCCTGAGCTGGGGGGCACACCGAGCCGACGCTTGGTGACGCCTTCCAGCACGCCCACGCCACAGAGGTGGGGACCTCAGCAACGTGCTGCGGCACAGCGTAACATTGTTGTGGAGACGTCCGACCAGCCAGACCCCCCTGCGAACTTGAATCCCACAAGTCCGCTTGCGGTGGGGATGAGCGAGATAGACCTCAGCTCCCCGCTTAATTACGGGACGCCAAGCTCCATGTCTTCTGTGCGAACACCCCACTCTGCTGGCATACGCGGCACTCCCATACGCCTGCGCCCCGACATCAGAACAGACCGACGCATTCGACAAGTGAACGTCGGCTCTGATCCGGTGAGTTACGTTTTAACCAGATTGTATTGGGAAGATCTGGATTAGACTTGCACCAAGCAATGTACTGATCCTGATTTGTGCTTAATGACATTACATTCATCTCTGTTGATGTTCAACTATTTCTTAATGTTCTTGCTCCCAAGATAGATAACCATAAAGATATGCATTTAACTTGATTATTATTCTCATAATACATTTGTACATGAAAGATGAAACAGAAACATGAAAAGGAAAACACAAAATTTTGCACCTCCAGAAATGAAGACCCGACCTAATGTATTATATTTCAGTACCAGGTGTCGTCGTATAACTAAATTGCTTGTGAGTTATGTTAAATGTCATGACGCCAGAGAAGCTCCTAAATAGTACTGACCATATGTACAGTTTAACTGGATTATATAAATTTAATATTTAATGGGATTTCAAAGTGGCAACATGACTGAACTTGTGCTATAGATAGTATAAAGGTGCAGTTTTATTATAAATATTATAAATAGTTTGGAACTTAACACAGTGAAGTGAATCAATATTTTATTAATATGAGTTGATTAACACACTTGGACTTCACTTACCAATCATTTGGTAGGACGCGTTTCATTCGCCTGTATCTTCAACTACATGTCAACTGCGGGATCTTGTTGTTTGGAGGTTCAGCCTGTTCCCCTGGTGTTGGTTTAATGTACTTGGCTATTAGGTTGTCCTCTTTTGGAATATCAAAATTCATGAGTCTGTTTTCGAATCTTTTCATATAAATCCTTTCCCAAATCCAGAGTTCTTTAGGTGTTCTTACAGACTTTAATAATTGTGCATCTCTATTAATTTCATGCCTCTCCTCCCAGTGATGTGTAGCTATCGCCAATTTTTCTTAGTCTAATGTTCCTAAAATGTTCATTCACCCTGATATCTATGTTCCTTCTGGTCTGCCCTATGTATACCTTGTTGCAGTCCTTACAGTCTATTTTGTATATTCCAGGTTTTTTTGTTCTGAGATATGTGATTTTTATGCTTATGAATTATAATGTTCTTTATGCTGTATTTGTTTTGATTAGCAAATCAAATCCATCTGTTTAATCACTATTATTTTAGGACATTTGAATGAATTAATTTTTCTCTCAATGTCACACACTTCATTAATTGCCTTAGGCCCGTTCTTACGATGTCCAGTTAAGTAGGAGTAAATGGTAACTGACGGTTTATTTTACGGTAGGGGTAAAGTTCCAGTAAACGCTTCTTTGTTCTTATCATCTTCTAGTTAAAGTTTACTCCCAGTTAACGCAATCAGACAAAAGTCACAGCAGTTGGTACGAGCGTTTCTCAGTTGTTTGTAGCAGTTTTTCATTTGTTTTCATTGTTTGGTTCGCTAAACTTGAGAATAAGGTGACCGCCGTTACAATCGGGCTGTACCGAGTGGGACCAAGTATACAATGTCACGAATATTACGAACATGATTACATGCCGATGGAATTCGGCAGATAAACGACTGTTGTAGCGATGTTTTATGAAAGATGAGGAAGGGTAAAAAAGCTTCTGCATTAAGAATTCTAGGTCCGTGACAGGTTATGTTAGGTTAGGAACAATCATGTTAGTTTAGCAGCAGTATTCTGCATAGCGCGGGGTTTGTGCCATGTAACAATGTCTTACAAAAGGCGTGGAAGGATAATAAGGCTTCTAGAAGTAGTGACAGCCAAATTCTACGTCAGTGACAAGTTATGTTAGGTTAGAAACATTTGTATTAGTTTATGAGCAATTTACTGAATAGCAAGGGTTTATTATGTCTCACATTGAATCTTTTATGCAACGGGAAATTTTACCCTTGCACCGATCGTTTCTCTTTTGTTCCCCGCGGCTCGGAGGGGCACAGTCGCTAATGGCAGAGAATGGCTGGCTACGCTATTCTGAAGGAGTTCCGTTTGGTTTGATTTTGCAATGGATAATGAGGTTATGGCTGATACAAAAAAATAAAAAATAAAGAGACACAGAAATTTCTTTTCAAGTGAAGAACAATTGTTCCTGAATATTATCGACGAAAAGCGTCATATTATTGAAAATAAATAAATACACAGCAAAGCTCGGAAAGACGTAGGCCTATAAAAAAACCTCATGTGAAAAACATAACTTCCTCTGAATTTAATTATAGTATACAGTACACAGTACGGGCAATAGTGCGCATTCAGTTGTCTTAGCCTAAAAAGGTCGCATAAATTGCGAGGCAAGACCTAAAACCTAGTAAGTTTGTGTATGAAATGTGTAGCTAATAACTACAGGTTATATTACGAGATGTTTTCAAATGAAATTACTAGCTCTTAGCATAAAATATTAAAATACATTATATATAGGCCTATATATTTTATATATTACGCTTATTATACAATTCCTGTTAAAATCTAAAAGTTGTTAAGCTGTTTTCTAAAAAATAAAGAAGAATAAAATCCTCCTCAAGTAATGTGGTTGTAAAAATGAAACCCAATCCCCGAAGGATGCAAAACCCAATTATAATCTGGTGTACGGGTAGAGGAAGTAAACAGTAAAATTGTCCAAACTTTCATAATAGTTTGATGTATCAATTTTTTTTTGTCTTATTTTACATAGCCTATATTGGTATTGTTCTTCATCACTGACATTACGAAAGCAGCTAAATAATTTCATCTCTCCATTTTAATTCAGTTCGCGAGAAGTATAACCTCAAAAAATCCTCCGGTTAGGAGTTTACTTGTACATTTTCCTACAGTAAAGATTACTGCCAGTTAAGAGATGTTTACCAACAGTTAACGCCTAACCAGATATTGTAAAATCGAACTGTCAGTAAAGTAACTGTAAGAGTAGCTGTAAATATTCTACTGGAGGTGGTAATAACGGGCCTAAGTCAGCAATTTTGTTGATGTTTCTAATTTCTTTCTTGAGTGACACAAAAACTCAGATCACACGTAAGCAACGCTAGAGACTTGCTTACATACACACATCTCTGTTGCCCTCCCCCAACAGACTAGAAGGCACAAAAGATATGGTAGACTATTTACATTAAAGTATTTCAGAAATATGTGTTCTTGTGTGAAATAGAATTTCATGTATAAACTTCTGGGTTCTCATTCAGAATTCTAGTTTTCTGTCTATAAGCAGAAAAAATAATAAATATTTATATAAAAATGCGCTACCATTTGTCATTTCTGTTCACAAGTGTTAGTCATGTTTGTGGTGTGTTAACAGAGCGGAGATGATCCAGACCGCATCACGACTGGAGTGTCCTCGGAAACGGATCAGCAGGGACCTCAACTCGTCGTGTGGGGCACGAACGTGGTGGTCAGTCAGTGCAAAGAGAAGTTCAAGAGGTTCGTGCTGAGGTTTGTGGATCCCAACCTGGACGAAGATGAACGCTCTGAGGATCTGAACCTCAACGAGCCGCTGTACCTGCAGAAGCTGCAGGAGGTAAGTAATGCAAAATCCATAATTAAACTCATTATCCACTTCCTTTCTGATTATTCTAAAATTCTTAGAAAGTAGTAGACACCATAATACTGAAAATATCCCAGTAATCACAATAGGTGAACGTAGGGATACCACATGGTATTTACTAAAGAAAACAGATTGTGGAGTATTTGTACAGTGAGTCCCACGCAAGAGTTGGCCAATGACGCGGGTTTCTGCGTCGCAGCTGGCACAGCTCCAACTCCCGAGCAATCGGGTGAAATATCTATGCAAATAATTCCACGGTTGGTGTAATGATTCAGGTTCTCACATTTACAGTTAAAATTACAACGAAAATAACCATGTACCTCATCACAAGAGATGTTGGAAATGTTCTCCTCTTGCATAAGCACAACACTGACACCTTTTTTAGGGAATTTTCTTTCACGCGCGTAACTTCAGCTTCCGAGTTAATTTCTTTTGTGATATTGTCTAAGTTCTTCTTGTGTATGGGAAGTTGACCTATACACTTAATTTTTCAAGTTTTCCCATAAATAATATTTACATACTGTTAGAAGAACTTGATGACATTATCACATAGGCCTATCACAAGAGAAAGTAACTCTGTCTCGGAAGCTGAACTTATGCGCGTGAAAGAAAATTTCCTAAAAAGGTGCCAGTATTGTCTGGATGCATTTCCATCATCTCTTTTGATGAACTATGTGGTTATTTTCATTGTAATTTTAACTGTAAATGTGGTAACCTGAATCATTAAAACGACTGCGGCATTATTTGCGTAGATATTTCACCCGATCGCTCGGCAGTTGGAGCTGTGCCAGCCGCAACGCAGAAACCCGCGTCATTGGCCAACTCTTGCGTGGGACTCACTGTAGTTTTATTACCATAATTGGTGTCAGTGTTAACTTTTCTGATATTTCTCAAGACAAATTGTAATTTTGATAAATCAGAATTTGTTAATAGGTCTCATAAAAATAGGGGAGTCGTGTTATACTTATCATACTCACGCTGTTTTGTACAGTCGGTCAAATAAAAAACATCGGGGCTCGTATGCAGTTAAAATTAAAGTTTTAACGCATTAGTTCACAAGTTTCCTATAAAAAACATAAAATACAGGTCATTTTCGGAACATATGAGGCCATGCGACAGGAGGGAAAAAATGAACGAGGGAAAAATGAAAAACGCGGAAAGCGCAATACACGATATTCAACTTAATGTATTGTCATAATTCATTTTGCTTTGTGTCATCGCCACATACAAGTGCTAAAGTGAGAGAAAGTGTTGTTAGGGCTGTAATTGACCTGCATTTTTCGGCCTCTGAAGCAGCGAGAAGGTTCCATATTTCTTAAAGAGGTGGGTACTTCACTATAATGCGACCGGAAGTTTTCATAGGAATCATGGATCTGGCCGGCCGCGTATTTCGATGCTAGATTGGTGGCAGAAGTTGAACGTAGGTTATTGATTTTGCACTACAAGTACCGGTATTATAAAATAAAATCTTTAAAGAATGCTCCTTGAATAATCATATTCCTTGTGAATTTATTAATTATTAATATTATAAGAATTTGCAACCAAGAATATGGGGGATGTGAGACATATAGCCACAGCCTTCTATACATGTTTGTTTTGGAACAAAACTGACTAAATAATCAAGAAAATACATGGAGAGACAAGAACAGGTGTGAACCAAGTCCCCACAACACCAGCTGCGCAGACGGCGTGAAATGGCTCCAAATAGAAGAGGTCGCTCGCCGCCATCTTTACGGCAAGAAATCATTTAGCAGACGACATACAGCTGTTAAACGTAATAGGAAACATAAACCAACCAGTATTTAATCTCATAAATAACGAAAAAATTAATAAAACATGAGTTGAGAGTAATATTATTACAAATAAATGTAAGAACTAAACGTAATTACCTGCATTTATCGCATGTGGACGCAATAACAAGATCATAGGCCTATCTTGACATTCTCAGTAGTTTGTCAGTAATTTTCGAGAATAATATAAATTGCGTAGAGAACTTTGGACATAGCCATTCGGATTCATGAAATATGTTGTGATTAAGTGAATGAATGAATTATAATTAAATAAAATGTAAAGAAATTAAATTAAAACCATATAATCTAATGCTCACCTATTGGTTCATAGGCCTAAATAGAATTGATTTAGAGAGGTGATGTCGGACTATTTTCTTGTTCAATCTGAAATAATATATTAATATAACTTATTAATTAAAAATAATAGTCCTGACCATACGATCCAGTGCTCACCTATTGGTTCATAGGCCTAAATAAAATTGATTTAGAGAGGTGATGTCCGACTATTTTCTTGTTCAATCTGAAATAATATATTAATTTATTAACTAAAAATAATAATCCTGAATATTCATAGGCCTATAGATAGTATTATAACAATGTTGAGTATGGATCCATTGAGATTTGGCAGTTTGTATTAGGCTATACAAGCAAACATATGCTATAAATTGCCAGTTGTTTGATATCTTTAAATAGACATATAATAGCATTTTAAAAGGCCTATTACTGAAAGTATAACCGTGGTTACATTTGTAAGATGAGGAGGAAAATTAAACACAGAAGGAACTGCATCTGGTTTAAGATGCCTGTTGCCATTAGACTTCCAGAAACGACCTGAGCAGAATCTGTTGGGTTAAATTTCTCACGTCTTACAGCCAATAACTATTTCTTTAACAGTTCAGGATTTTGAAGAGAAAACCTAACATTATATTTTTCTGTTATTCCTAAGGACACATGGAACCCCAAACATTCCCTTACCAAATAAGAAAATTACAAACTGTTTCAATATTTTATAATAATCTCTGTCATTTTATGGAACGTCATTAGTCATTAAAATATCAAATTTAAAATTATTGTTCACAACCTGTAGAATATAGTCCTATAATAGTACATCCCTTTGAAAAAATAAAGTTTTGTTCCATTCCAAAATACAACGCCGCACCTAACCTATAATTATATTACTTACTTGTGAAAATAAATCCCGAATCCTTCTTACGATGATTAGTGCAGTTGTATGCAGCACAAGAATGTCCCATGCTTTTAGTAATCCCAGGAACACTATAAAGCACACGGCAAGATTGAAACACAAAACATAAAAATATAAATTCTAACCAACCCACGTGTCCTACAATATTGGAATGTATCCGCAGTAATAATCACCGTATTATAACTCACTACACTTCATGTAATTATGAAATAGCACATGATAACAAAACTAACGCAAAAGCTGTAATTCTAAGCTTACATTTCGTTACTTTAATATACAACAAGTCTCCCTGTTTGCATTCAGTAGTATGTCAGAAGGTTCACACATTCCCAAAAGATGGCGGATGCGCGAGTTGTTCAATTTTAGCCACTGCTGCGTCGCACATTGTAAGTCTAGGTAGATATATAGAATGTCTTTGGTGTGAACCTAACCTTAAGTCTTCCTGTACATGCGCATATGCTCGTTCGTGATACTTAATCAAATACCGCCCGACGTTTTTTATTTGACCGACTGTACAATAACATTACATGAGAACCAAAGTCTTTCTAGCTCAGTTGGTAGAGCATTTGCATGGAAAGCCAAAGGTCATGGGTTCGAGTCCCAGTCCTGAATCTAAAATATTGACGAGAAATAACATTCTGTGGTTTCATGAATACATATCTACAGTGTGTTTCACATATGAGTTGGCCAATCGTGGGGCTTTATGTGTCGCGGCAGCCACAGCTGTAACTCCCGAGCAATCGGGTGAAATATCTATGCAAATAAAGCTGCAATCGGTGTAATGATTCAGGTTCTCACAATTACAGTTAAAATTACAATGAAAATAAACACGTACCTTATCACAAGAGATGTTAGAGTTAGAGCTGTGGCCGCCGCAATACAGAAACCCGCACGATTGGCCATCTCATACGTGAAACACATTGTACATCTTGTCAGCTGTTTGTTATGCCTATCTGTGTTGTGCATCCTTGGAACTGAATAATAATATTAATAATAATAATAATAATAAATTTATTGCCATAATTATGAGATGTCACTAAAATTAATGTCACAATATTTACTGTTCACTTTGGATGTCGCTGATGACTAGCCATGTCCTTGGCATGTCTGCCACACCATGGCACATCATGGTCTGTGGCAGCAATTCCTGTGGCTTGTGGGGGATTCTTCTCAGCTTCAGCTTTTTATAGGCTGGAGGAATATGCCTGCCACCTTTCTGGAGACTTGCCAATGGATACCGTATATACCCGAATAGTACCTGCCCCCGAATAATACCCGCACCCAAATTTTTCATTAAGAAGTTTAAAAAAAAATCTACAGGCTCATATATAAAGTTATTTTGCCAGTTTTATTCTTAATTAAACAGTTATAATTAACGTTTGATATCATAAAATAATTAAATATGGTAGGCTAAAAGGCACTTATAAAAATAACATGCATGGTAACAGCCCGCCGAAATCTCGCCGTCTTATATGCGCAGCGTAATACCTCAACATCAACAACACTTTTCATTCTGCGGGAATCACCCGCAATGACGTGCGTCCGACTCGGTCCGACCCAAGGTCAAAGTAGTCTGGAAATCGCCGAACTCTACCGAACTTTTCCCCGAATTATTGTACTATACGTGCGCCGGGACTGCACTGCTTGTTTGGCGTCTCTATGCGGACCATGTGCATAAGAAAGCATCAACATTTTCCTTTCATTACAGGTTCGTTACTGTTATACTATAAGCCTACTGTGATGCTACTACAAAGCATCGTGCTATAATGAGCCGATATGGTACACAATTGTCAAAATTCAGATAAGAGGAGTCCAGTATTCAAATAATACCCGCACCCCAGTTTTTCGTTCGCGATTTTTGAAAAGAATATGTGGGTAGTATTCGAGTATATTCGGTACATTGTAGGTAATTGGTTGCATCAAGTTTGGCTGCTCAATGTGGCCCCAGCTGCTACCGATCCTTGATGTTAGGTACCATTTGCAGCCAAGTGTAAGCCACGAAATACAAATTTCATAAATAAAACCTCAAACGTCATAATCTGTGAAATAAAACCTGTTTTTGGTATTTTGTCATTTTCCCTTTATGAATCACATGGCTATGGCATTATAACTTATTAAAATAACTTATTAGTACATTTTGTTTCACATAAAACGAAATGTCATAACTTCATCTCTCCCCTTTATTTACACATTGAGGCAATGAACATGCTTTCTTTTCCACATGGTCTGTTATGATGGTGGTCAAAGAAAGCTTTATGTGTAGAGAATACAGATGCCAAACAGTGCAGTACAAGCAGAAGCATGAATTTGGGGAAATAAAGTTTGGTAAAATATGGTTTGAGGTTTTCCTGGCAAAGCATATGAAAGAAGGCTTCTCAGGTTGACAGCCTTCTTTCAAAGTTTGGTAAAGTTCGGTGAATTTCCGTGTGACTTTGACCTTGGGTGGGACGCACGTCGTCTTGTGGGGATTCCTGCTGCTCAGCTGCATTCATGAGTGGAGAGTTGTTAAAAGTCTTAAGCTGTGTGTAGAAGACGAGTATAGTTTTTATAAGCACATTGTCTTATATTTGGGCCAATGCGATAACTATTGTGATTCCTCTTTGCTCTGTTGTTCCATGAAAGGTTGATGATTTGGCTTTTGTGTCGAGGTTTAGCAGAAATTCAGGAAAGATACCATTGGTGCCAGCTGCTTTGTTTTTCTTTGTTTATCTGAGAGCCTTTTCGAGTCCAACAATGGTGAAATCATTCTGACATTGTTAATGCATTGGGTTGCAATCCATGGCTACTATCAGAAAATCTTAGGAAGCAAACAATTTCCTCAAGCTCTTTACTGTTGTAAAGCATTTCTTCATGAAGGCACTGGGGAGGTGGCAACATTTGTGAAATGTTTGCTTTGAATGGGATGGCTGATTATTATTTAGAGACGAGATAAAACAATGGACCTTAGGACCATGTTTCCGGAATTCCACTTTCCCAGAAATTTCCTTAAAGTTTCTGCTTGCTTCCTCCTGTATTCTACTCTTTCTTTAGCCTGTTCAGTGCCTCAGTTGCCCGCTAGTCAGACTCCAGTCAGGTCTCTTAAGATTTTTGCAGTGGAATTAGTAAGAACATGATTGGTCATTTTTCCCAGTTTGCCTTTTTTGAACTTCTTTGGTTTGATGGAAAATGCAGTTAAATTCAAAATGACTTTGTAGTAATTTTAACTATTATTACACAACATACCGTATTGGCCTAAAAATAAGACAAGACGACTCTGCATTTTTGAAGGGTGGTTACGAAAAAATTAATAAAATATCTTATTAGTACATTTTGCTTCACATAAAACATAATTTTGAAGTTCATGTCGTAACTTCTTCTCTTGCCTTTATTTACGCATTGAGACAATGAAGATGCTTTCTTTTCCACATGACTAGTGGTCAAACAAAAGCTTTACGTGTAGAGAATAGAGACGCCGAGCAGTCAGGACCAGAAGGTCCAGGTGCATTACAAGCAGAAGCACGAATTCAAGAAAAATTAAGTTTGGTAAAGTTCGGTGAATTTCTGCACGACTTTGACCTTGGGTCGGACGCACATCATTTGCGTGGGGATACCCGCTGCACATGTGCACAGCTGCATTCTTGAATGGAGAGTTGTTGAGTCTTAGGCTGCACATATAAGACGAGTGTAGTTTTTGTAAGCACATTTTCAGGGAAAAAACATTGTCTTATATTCGGGCCAATACAGTATTTGCGAATGTCTTGAAGTTGGATGCGTACAGTTCTTGTGTCTTGCTTACGGAAGGAATCAGTTGAATTATTCTTAAAGTTCTGTGTTACATGTGCAGATGGGATAGCCCGTTCTCTCACTGAGTGACTGTTGCAGATACACACTCTGGAAGAGCCGTTCCTGAACGTGAACTGTTCTCACCTGGAGGGATTTGATTCTGATCTGTATCGCCAGCTAGTCTGCTACCCACAGGAAGTAATACCAACCTTTGACATGGCGGTAAATGAGATGTTCTTTGAACGCTTCCCTGCTGCTGTGCTGGACCATCAGATACAAGTACGCCCGTTCAATGCTCAGAAAACCAAGAACATGCGAGCATTGAACCCTGAAGGTTTGTACCTTCCCGAGATGAATTGCTTCATATTGAGGGAATAGCAAAGTGTACTATATAGTATTTACCTTTAAGCAAATTAAAGCTATCGAGGTGGCAATTTCCTCATTACTATCACTGGCTTCAGGTCTGACCAATGCACACATATTCTGTGAAGTGCGAAATGGTTTGGAATTAACTTCGGTTCTGTAAGTTTTTAAAAACGTTTTAACAATTATTTTAGGACATATTGCACTTTCCTGTGTGTGGTGTGGTTTAATTAAAGTAAAAAGCAGTAATATTAGCGTTGTGAATAATTAGGTTGAGTGCTGTAGTAATTGCAATGGTACCAACTCTCAATGTGTTAAATTTGTTAAGTGTTATTTCTTAGTGGCCTGTCATACTGAGCTTCGATCGATCAAGACCAACCGACTGCTATCGAGTGCTCTCGACTACATTTCTGTTCCTTGTCACACAGTATCGAGCGTCATTGATCGACAGAAATATTATAGGTTATGTACCTATATGATTTTACTAGGTCTACTCATCACTGTATATTAGAGGTAAAGTATATTATGTTATTAGGCCTATGTCTGCTTATCTCCTACACAGTATCATACTACATGTGTTGGGATGTAGGGTTTAATATTAGGCCTACTATCTCAGGATACATCTGTTTACTTCAAGTTTCACCAGTCGGCCGAGCGAAGATGTTTGTTGTTTGTCTTATTTCAATAGCCCAATCCTAGGTGCTACAACTCGATGTATATATTTTTTTTTTTTTTTTTTTTTTTTTTTTTGCTCTTAAATAATAATTTTTATTTATTTATTATTTATTACATTACAATATTACATTATTACATAGAATTGCAAAAACAAATACAAGTACAAATACATATTTATACAAGTAAAATAAAACAATTTTCAAAATTCAAAATTAACTACAACTATTTAAAAAGAGGAAAAGAAATATAGGCTATATCTTCACAAGAAGTATTACATTTAGTAATACACCCGAATGAGCAAGACTGCTCGTGCTCGGGTGCCGTTTCAAAAATATCAAAGTGAAGAAAGAGGAGAGACAAAGAAATAGAGTGTATAATGTGCTTAACTAAAAAAAAGAAAGTTAAAAAACATTAAACATAAAAACGTAAATACATAAAAGGAGTGAAACAAAAATTACTTAAAAGCTAAAAAATTACAAAAAATTCTTTACATATCTATTAAATTTAACAGTGGAGTATGCTGAGAGATCAGGATATTTTCTGATAATTGAGTTATAGAAGCGCGGTCCAAAATTAATGCTATGCTTTAATCCTGCCGATGTGAGACATTTGGGTTCTAATAGGAGTAAATTAGTATTTCGTCTAGTTTTGTAGATATGTTCACTGGAAGAGTATTTGTATTTGTACAATTAAATTCCATAAGAAGATATCGTTTTAAGTGCCTTAATTGATTCGTGCAATTCTATTTCATTCAAATGTGAGTCTCAAACGACATTATTGTGTAAGTTAAATCTTCCAGCATCATTTCTGAAATTCAGGTGGGTACGAAGCTTCGAAGTGCTGCCACCATTTGCCATCGACTGTCAATTGAAAAACAGACAGGTTTGATTTCGCAGACCATTTGATCGCTCTTGCTTGTTGTTGGTTGCTGGCGATCGGTGCTATGTGACTCGTACCACTGCTGTCTATAGGTTCGTTATATCGGCCGGTCGGTCGCTGTTGCTCGATTGATCCAGTGTGACAGTCCCCTAAAGAACAAAAGTTAGTTTTATTTTTGTTTATTATTTCTTTCTGCATAATACCTTGATTACATTTCTTCTACTGTTGCTTTGGGGAGTGTTACAATGACCTTTGCTATACCTCTTACTTTTTCTCTTGTTGTGGCCATTCTGGTTATGCAGTCCAGTAGCCAAACAAAACATATTTGCCATTCTCATTTAGCTCTACAAGTTTTCTCTTTTCTAACAGGCACGGACATTACCGTGATGAGACTTCATAAGCAACGATGAAAAGCTAGCTGCCCCATCACAGTCTAAAAAGAAGTTAAGATACAACTATGATACATTCACTTAGTTCGCAGGCTTCCACGGCCAAAGTTATACTTAAAATGATAGTAATTGATATCCGGGTTAGGCCGCGTCGTGTTTATGGTGTCTTCTGACGTGAAACAATTAAAACTTTAACACTGACGTCATGACAACTGCGACTGTTTACTAATCACAAGCACTTATTTTCTTGCAATTCTTTCTCAGAAGAAGGACACGATATGTTGTCCGAAACGTCAGAAGACACCATAAACACGACGCGGCCTAACCCGGATATCAATTACTATCATTTTAAGTATGATACATTCAGCCCACCCATGTAATTGCCGTAGATTCTAGTATTCAAGCTACAATTTAAAAGTATCAAAGTCTTCGCAACAACTAGTTGATTCACTTCACCCATTATTAAAACAATTTTTTGTTAAAAATGAAATGTGATTATTAGGTAGGAATTTTTAATTTTTAACAGGGCATCCATTACGTGAGTGCTGCACAGCACCCAGTCACAAACAGTTGTCTCTGTGACTCACAATTATCCTTGTTAATTGAGTCCATGACATGCGGCATTTGTCATAATGCTCATTATATTAATTGTACATATTGGATATAAGCAGGTGTGAGATTTTGAATTTCCTGCACTTTGTTGTTAGGTTTAATTGCAGTAAGTAAACTCATAAACTCTGTTCTCAGTGTAAGCACCAATGATAATGATGATGACAATAATAATAATAATAATAATAATAATAATAATAATAATAATAATAATAATAATAAAAATAGAAAAATAAAAATTAAAAAAATTAAAAATAAATAAATAAAAAAAGAACATTAGGATCCTCGAACAACAGCAGTGGAGTATGCATTTTGGATGGGTCAAAGCTCATGTAGGAGTACCTGGAAATGAAATAGCAGATAAATTGGCCAAGGAAGCAGCAGCCGACAGTGACCTAGAAGTTATATTTGATAAGAAGCCTAAGAGTTTGGTACTGAAGGAGCTACATGCAGGGCGGTGCGACAAACGATGAAGCAAAATCTGCAAATTACACCTGAATTGACTGCAATTCTGACTGGACATGGCAAGACAAAATTTTACCTAAACAGAGTTGGAATAATAGACATGCAACCAAGAGGCACAAACAGTGGAACACCTAATATATAACGAATTATCTAAAATGTTTTTTCCACCTCTGTACTAGTGCTTAAAAGACTTTGCTGAATGTAATGCTGATTACAAATATTTATTAATTAGCTAAGATACACTGACGTAAAATCCATGTTCAGTCAAAGTTAAAAATAGCCACTGATTCACTGTTAAAATTAGACGTCGTGTTATTTGATCAAATAACACGAGAAGTCTGATTTTAAAGCTGATTACAACGTTTTACCAATCAACATTTATAAATAAGTGATTTTAAAAGTGAAGAATTTTACCAAGAAGAAGACTTTTTATAATTTGGACATTATTTTAATCCAAAATAATTTTAATTGACAATTACAGAACGATTCACTATCAACTTATATAAAAATGTTTTCAACGTCTGGAAGAATTTTACCACAACATAACATAACATGAACATTATTTTAAACCTAAAATAATTTTAACATATTTCTTTACCACAACCATAAATGATTTTTCTTGATTAATATATCATCTTCCACTCACGTTGGTGCTATTCCAAATAAGAAGAACAAGTCATTTATCATATAGACAATATTAATAATTTTAACAGTGAATCAGTGGCTATTTTTAACTTTGACTGAACATGGATTTTACGTCAGTCTATCTTAGCTAATTAATAAATATTTGTAATCAGCATTACATTCAGCAAAGTCTTTTAAGCACTAGTACAGAGGTGGAAAAAACATTTTAGATAATTCGTAAAATTGTACTAGTTGGAAAATTTAGTTACTTCATAATGAAGTTTATAAATAAACCTAATATATAATTGTGAAAAGTTAAAATGTGAAAGGGTCACTCTTAGAAATGCTATACAAGCGAGAAACGGACAATGGCCAGTGACACAAGAACAATTATTTAATCTTTATCTGAAAGAATTTAGAAAATCTATAGATTTCAAGCAGTTGTAGATAGCTAATTCACACTTATGTAAATATTATGTAAATTTATAGGATTAACCCTTTCACTGCTGAGGTATTGGCAAGCTGACATACCCTCCTTGCTGGGATATTTTCACTGTCACTCGGCGCTAAATCCGAAAAATAAGAAGGCAGTTTTAAAATACGCCAGAACTCCGTCATCACGTTAGAAATGTTTTTCCTTGCTCGTGAAAGCAATGACTGTGTTGAAATTGAACATACCATGGCCTTGACGTGATTCCCCGCTTGTCATATGACTCGTGAGTTCAATGGCTTCTTCAGACATCACAACATTGTGCAAGGCCTCATATTTTCGTCTACAGATTGCACCACAGGGCAAGGAAAGCATTGAAAATAATTTCTATCTAACCCCAAGAGATGGCAGGACACTATCCTTTCGTTAAAACCGTGTTAAAAAATTCCATGCCTTGTGGAATCGTCTCGTAAATAGCACCCACTTCGCGGGCGGAACAGTTCCGTCAATAGCACACGTAGGTGCCATTCTCCGCGCCGTCACAGTTCCGTCGTTAGCAGTGAAAGGGTTAAGGATGTAACTTAGATAACTAGTTATAGATGTAGCAACAAAATTGGATGTAGTATTACAGATTTGTAATGGAGCGTGCTGAAGATAGCCACTTAAATGAAAATAAATAATAATAATAATAATAAGTCCAATGTGAAATTCACATAACTTCCTCTGTCCAATTTAAACAAATTAGTTAGAGCTGTTTCCGAGAAAATTGTAGAGCAAAAATGTCTATGTAAAGTAGCATGTACCGCATTTACTTGTCTATAACACCCCCTAACCTATAATACCCTCCCTCCAATAATTTTTGACAAACCTTTAAAAAAAAAAAATAATAATAATAATAAAAAATTTAAAAAATCTTTTCAAGTGACCAGCAAGCATAACATTCCACACTTCCCTGCCATCTGTGTGTTGGCTTGGTTACTCTCACCTCCCCCATAGATTTCCAGTTTCCGAGTTCCACAACTTCCACTGTATGCATGTAGTGTGTCAGCTCAGAGGAAGTTGGGCTTGGTAGAAAGTGCAGCCATGTTATTGCGTAAACAGAGAGACAGATTATCAGGATCATTCCGTGGTGTGAAGAAAGGGAGATTCAGAATTCAGGCAGTTGCTGGATGACGACATTGCAATGCAATGCAGGAGGGAGCTGTACCAACCTGTTTAAATTTAAATTGACGTGATAATTTAACTTTTGTAAATAAAATATAGATTGAAACAACTATTTTGTGTGTTGGTTTAAAGATGCTAGATGTGTCTCTTTCTGCTTTTAAAGCAAGACAACCCAACCTTTATCATGTAAAGTTGAAAATTACAACAAAAAACTGTTATAGATTAGTAAATTTGGTAAATAAGAGAAAGCAGTCACTAATCTTCATGTCACATCCCCAGACGATACCTGACCCAAATACTAAACTAAACTCCGTGGCGCTACGTCCCTGAAGGGACTTGGCCTACCACCCGACCGCTGCATCATCTCCCGTAGGCAGATGGCAGGATTGGGGGGCATGTGGTCAGCATGCCGACACCCACGGCCGTTAATGGTGGTTTTCTGGACCGGACGACCCAAATACAACATTTTGTTTTGTATGATTTCTCATTCTGGAGCTTGACTGTTCACACACACACACACAGAGATGTTTCCAAAAATAGTATTTTTGTAATTCTGAGGACCTCAAAATGTGTATTTATGCTATAACCTCAATTTGGAATTTGAGGGTCGAAAACAATACTTCCTCTACCTATAGTACCTATGGTACGGACAGAGGAAGTAAAAAGCTTCCTTACATGGGCTATTGTAGGGCATACATCTAATTGCTCCCTTTTGATTTTCATGAATTAACCGTGATTCAGTGCTGTGTTATTTCACAATATAAAGGGTGACTCGTTTAATGGTATCATCTCTTGTTGTTGAGTGTGACTCAAACTCAAAATACATAAATTCACGTGGTTTAGATCGTTAACATAAGCTAGTATCGTCTGCATATAACGAGTCATTTATATATATATAGTATGAACAAGGCACTAATATGTGATT